>JARYHS010008075.1:169342732-169920478 GCA_031002005.1 Vandiemenella viatica
GTGTGCTATCAAGTTTTGCTTCAGACTTGTCACAGTGCAGCAGAAATTTTTGCAACGACCCTGAAAGCAGACGTCATAGCATGCAATGGCACACTTCAGTGCCTCGAAAACCCACAAAAGCAATAATGAGCAAGTCAAAGATCAAAAGCGTGCTGATTTGCTTTTTTCATAGCCAGACAATCGTCCACAAAGAGTTTGTGCCACGAGGCCACACAGTAATTCAAACATTTCACCTAGAAGTCGTTGAAAGTCTCCGAAGAAGGGTCATGCGTGCGAGACCAGAAATCAAAAACATTTAGATTCAGGATCACGACAACGCACCTTCCCACACAGCAATGTCATTAAACAGGTGTTTCTCCCGTGAAACATTACTGTGGCACTTCAGCCTCCTTACTCACCAGACTTGAGTCTTGTGACTATTTTTCTCTTCCCGAGATTGAAAATTAATCTCAAGGGACATCGTTTTGGGACACTCGACAACAATCAACCGACCAGCTGAAGGTTATTTCAGCATCCAAGTACCAGCGCTGCTATGACGAGTGGAAGACTCGTTTCCGGGGTTATGTGGTTTTCCAAGGAAATTATTTTGAAGGAGACAATATTCAATTGTAATTTTATTCGAATAGAAATTTTTACAAACGCATCTCTCATTACTAGTGTTGGATCTTTATGACAAAAAATTATAATAATAATAAAAAAAATAAAAAATATGACCTTAGAAACAGGTAAACATGACTTAAAATAACAAAATATGACAGAACATTTAACTTAACTGTAATAAAAATATGTTCAATTATATATCATTCATTTTATATACTGTCGCTTATCTGCTTCCGTGCATTCACTGCATCATTGAGAAATTAAATTTCAATTTTTTTTTTGTCAAAGTCACTTTAATTTCATATTGTTTAAAGAAAATAACCTTTCTTCTGTACTAAAATATTCCTCTACAAATTCCTTTAGGTAGCTCCATAATTTCGCACTTTCAGACAGTTTCGTTTTCGGCAAGGTGGTACTCACTGACCCACTGCAGATTTAACACTGACAGAATTATTTTCAAAAGTATTGGAGACAGTGAGACACTGATTTACGCGGCTCGACAAATGCATGCTGCTGCTGCATTTTTTAAATTAAAAGGCGGGCGGAACATTAACGTTTACAGAGTGACATAATGTATTACTTTAATTCGTGACTGGTGAATTCTAAAGAATTCAGTGACAACTAGTTTTGTTTTTTACTCAATGTATGATAGGAGTACACTTCTGTGAATAATTAATTCCTTCCTTTTATAAGAGTGAATTCCCGGTACCATTAAAAAATTACCAGATTTTCCCTCAAAATATGAGCATATGACCATAAATATTGTCGTGATATGACCAAAACGAGGAAATGGCCTGAATATGCATTAATACGATATAAGAAAATACATTTGAATGCAGTATAAAACGTTCAATCTGTGTTTAATTCATCATTACAACTCAAAAAGAACACAGGAAATGAATGTGACTTGTCTTAAAGATCGGAACCTGACTCATTACTTACTTTACAGATTTCACATGTCGCATCGTAACCTTCTGCAGGAGGTAATCTTGCGTGGGTGACGACCCAGTGTAGGAGCGAGAAGCTATTTAGCGTAACGGTTCGGCCCGCAGGTGGCGCCCCCATACAACCCCCCCCCCCCCCCCCACGGCCGGCTGGCTATGCGCAGCACGCCGGCTAATTGAAAGCGGTAATTGCAGCGGCCAATAGGAATGCAGCACGGGCTCTGCATTCCAGATGACCAGCCAGTCAAACGCTAGTATTCGAACGCATATGACTGGCTGCCACAGATGCACTTCTTATGCCTCTGTTGAAGATGCGCCAATCTGTCTCCTGTTTTGAAAATATGTACGTCTTAAATATAAAATTATAAACTCCAGTCAGCAAAATTATATTCTCTTAATATTCCCTCAACACCATCACCTGCACACAGAATGGTTGTCAAAAGGTTGAAGAGGAAGAAGAAGTCAATAGAAATATTTAGATTAAGGAGAATTAGTGTTACTGTCAGTAAAAAACTAAGCTGCCACTAACTGACTGAACTACACCTTGGTTCTTTGAAAAGCAAGAAGCAGTATTCAAAAGTATCACCGAGCGTGGTGAGTGAGTGGTTAACGCTATGGCCTCGTATTCGGGAGGACGGCGGTTCGAATCCCCGTCCGGGCATCCAGATTTGGGTTTTCCATGGTTTCCCTAACTCACGCCAGGCTAATGCCGGGATGCTTCCTAGAAAATGTCATGTCCGAATTCCTACACGTTCCTTGTCCCCAGTCCCATCCTGCCTCTAATGACCTCGACGTCGACGAGGCGTAAAGACATAGGTAAAAAAAAAGTAACCACAATTTCGTTTTTACAATTAATTATTCATTCAATTTCTTTACAAAAATTCTTATACATGCTTCAAAGTGATTTCCATTAGAGATAACACCAAAAATCTTTCCTAAAAACTCTTCTGTCGGGATGATGAGCTTTGTTCAATCGACAACATGATGGTGTCCGGTTCCTGACACAGGCTTAAATGGTTGGATTCCTGATGGTGAACAAGTTTTCATTATCAGGAATTGCCGTGAGGGTAAGCAAGGTTATGGTGCATAATTCTTAATCACCAGATTCTGCACCCAAACCTGTCCGCAGTACTTGTGGATTGAGGGCATACCGCACCGTGTGTAGAGATTCGTCCGTTGGATGAGACCTTTAAACCTGGCGGGACCCTTCTGTCTTATGGAAGGGTATGTCTGAATGGCCTGGCACCGGGTTCCACCCTCGCCCAACTTTCAGCCCTCATCCACAACACAGACAAGTCTCTTCACTGAACACACATCATCACAGTCATACACAACTACGAACTCTGTCACACTAGGACAGGCAACTGGAAACCGCCCCAGTTCATCTGCCCTCGGACGTTACCACAGAGGGGTGAACACCCTCCATGGTAACTTCCAACGCTCTGATATTGGTATGGCGCTAATAGAAGAAGAAGAATTATTTATTCAATTCATTACAAAAATTCACTAACCCTTTCAAAGTGCTATCCACTAAAGATAATAAACTTGTCTATTTTTCATTATTTTTGAAAACTTTTTTTTATCCGTCTATTGAGATATTGCACAGCTTGTGACGATACAACAGTATCGCTGGTATATCGATATTAGTAAAGGTGAGAAGATCGGTGCAGGAAAAGATGGCGGGAGTCTGTTGCTAACGGTCCAATTGTTAAGATATTTTGAGCGCGCGGTTCTGAAGAATGCCGCGAATACGGTTTTTGTGTGTGTGACAGTGATTACGCAAGAGTAAACTACGCTTACTGAATATCGGCGGTACTCCAAAACGTTTGTGTAATGACTCTGACGTGATAAGAACTGTGCTTTCAACGAGTGTAATACGGCGCGTATATGTTAACTTGAACACTTCCCTAATTACGAACTGTGCAATTTTCGTAATACGGTCAAATTAAGTTATTGATCACTGGTGGTTCACCTTGGAGAGTTGTATCAGTTTTCATGTCATTAGAAGAATGTAATGTTTGCATATCTACATGTTGTTGTTGCATTGTGTGTGAACCGGCAACCTTTTGCAGTAATCAGCCGAGTAGGTTGGCATAACTTGTGGAACTGACGACGACCCGTGTATTTATATTTTATGGCCCGTGAACAGCTACTGAAAGACTGTAATTGAATTTAACGTTAGTACCACGCCAAGGAAAGACTATAAAACAAACCACCGACCGGCTCCAAAATAATTGTGTTTATTATTTTAAAGAAAATTTACAATTTAAATCCTTACAAGGTCCTCTATAGTTGTTTTAAAATTATTATTTTTTTAACTAATCCTCTACTGCAAAACGCTATCTTTTCAGTCATCTCTTAGTTCTCAGGAATATAAATACGTCTCACAGATATCAATAAGGAATCTGGGTCTGTTTGGGAAATTGACTGACGTCCATGCCATGGTCAGACATCAATCGACAGTCATCACTTTTTTGAATTGGGAAAAACCAATCTTAAACTCGAAGCAGCCGTGGTAAGATGTTTCCATCATCTCAACAGCTCTATGCTTCACTGCATCGTGCTCTTCACGGAAGTCAGCCATGACCAAAAACGACGGACAGTTGAAACAGCTTCCACAAAAAAGCTCGCAGATGCCAACACAACCTTCCCAATCAACGTTGCTTCACACACTGCTCAGGAGGCGTGATAACACTTCCCTAGTGGAATAATCCTCTGGTCTAGGAGAATAATACGGGTAAGGTCGGAAACCTCAGCAATCATCTGAGTATATATTTACATTTAATAAATTGCTAAGTCCCTCACTATATAACATTTAGTAAGTATTGGGAAAGATTCTACTTGCCTATTCTTTCCAAATGTCAACCTCTCATTCGCGTAGTATACCCCGTTCGCACGGACTAGTCTCTGGTGACTGAAAGATTCCCGGAATGAGGAGTAACCCACTGCTTTCCAAAGGTCTCCAAAAGGAGGGAGGAAGAGCGGGGAGTGGTTCAGGGCACCCTCTTGCCCTTGGGGTAAAAACTGCCCCCAAAGGTGGATGAATCAGAAATGATCAACGGCATGGGGATGCAGAACGCAACGGGAAACCACTGCATTAAAGACCCTAAGGGTATCCCGAGGACATAATCCTCTCAAATTACATATATCATGATGGCTTCATCCGGGTAAAGTATTCCGGAGGTAAAATAGTCCCCCAATCGGATCTCCGGGTAGGGACTGCTCAGGGAGGAGTCATCAGAATGGATAGAAACATTCTACGAGTCGGAGCGTGGAATGTTAGAAGTCTGAATAGGCAGGTAGATTAGAAAACTTCAACGGTAGATGGAACGACTTAATTTAGGTGTTGGGATTAGTGACACTAAATGGAACGACGCGCAGTATTTTGGTCTGGGGAACACAGAATGAAGAGCACACAAGCTTTTAATAGAGTCACTGGTGTAGGGTTTGTAATGAATAAGAGAGTAGCAAAACGGGTGAGTTATTATGAACAGTTTAGTGACAGGATTATTTTGATGAGGTTAGAAACTAAGCCCGTCCCAACCACATTAGTACAAGTGTATATGCCAACGTCACAAGAAGATGAAGAAATAGAAAAAATATACGCCGAAATTGAAGAATTAATCCAATATGTGAAGGGGAGGAAAATCTGATAATCATGGGTGATTGGAATGCAGTAGTGGGGAGAAGGAAAAGAGGGAAATACTGTAGGAAGTTTTGGTCTAGGAGAAAGAAATGAGCGAGGAAGCAGGTTGTTACAATTTTGTGAAAGATATAAGTTAGTCATTGCAAATACTCTATTTAAGAACTATGCTGGAGGGATATGCACCTGGTAACGTCCAGGGGATACAGGCAGATATCAGCTAGATTATATCAATGTCAAACAGAGATTCAGAAATCAAGTTCTAAACTATAAAACATACCCATGAGAAGACATATATCCTGACCATAATCTAATAGTTATGAAGTACAGGCTGAAATTGAAGGGAATAAAGAAGTAATACAAGCAGAAAATACTAAAAGTAAGAAAACAAATCGAAACAATCTATCACAAGAGAAAAGTTTGCAGAAGTGGTAGACGTGGGTCTAAGAAGCAGCTCTGAAAGGAGCTCAACTGAGGACGAATGAAATGCATTAAAGACCGAAATGAAAGCTCGTAAAGAAACATCATGTTTTAGGGAACAAGCTGCCCGAAAACCTTGGATCACAGAAGAAATTTTGGAGTTGGTGAATCAGATGAGAAGGCACAAAAATGCTGAGGATGAAGCAGGAAGAGAGCAATATAGACAATTTAAAAATCAAATAAATAGGAACTGCAAAAAAACAGAAAAAGATGGTTGCAAGAAAAGTGTGAAGAATTTTTTTTAAAAAAAAGGAAACGGTCGTAGCTAAAGTTGATGTGGCCATATATAAGTGTTTGAATTTAGGACAAACGAAGAAAAGAGGTATAAACCATTAAAGCTACCGATGGGGAACCTCTTCTAAGCTCAGAAGATATAACTAACCGATAGAAGGAGTACATAGAAAAATGTATCATGGAGGTGATTTGAACAACAGTGTATTGAAAAAGGAAGTTGACGTCGACATTGATGACTCAGGCGATCCTGTTTTGAAGACAGAATTTGATAAAGCTTTGAATGATTTGAAATCAAATAAGGCAGCGGGAATTAATGACATTTCCTGCAGAACTTCTGAAATCCCTAGGAGAAGAAGGAAGCCAAAGATTATTCTAACTTATATCTAAAAGTTATGAAACAGGAGAGATTCCTCCTGATTTTAATAAAGTGACATCTTAACACTTCTAAGAAAGCACAAGCTGACAGATGTGAGAATTAACGCACTATAAGTCTAACATCAAATACTTCAAATTACTGACCAGAATAATATACAGAAGAATAGAAAGTTTAGTAGAAGGGTTAGTAAGTGACTTTCAGTTTGGGTTTAGGAAAATCCGGGGTATAAGAGAAGCAATTGTGGCGTCAAGATTAATAGTTGTAGGGTGGATCAGGAAAAACAAAGATACTTTTATGGTATTTGTTGATTTAGAAAAAGGCTTTTAATAATGTTAGGTGGGGCAAGATGTGCAATCTTTTTAAAGAAGTCTGGTCTAAAATACCAAGAAAGAAAAATAATTTATAATCTTTATCAGAACCAAGTTGTTATAATAAAAGTAGAGAATCATGAGAGAAGCGTTTCAGTTAATAAGGGTATGAGTCACGGTTGTAGTCAATCCCCATTAATATTCAATTTGTGTATAGAGGGAACAATAAAGGAAGTAAAACAAAAATAGAATGAATCATAAGTCTAGAAGAAGAAAACCTCATTTTTCTAGGTTTTTCTGATGACATTGTACTGTGAGTAGAACAAACTGAAAATCTCGCGAACTGATTGAATGACATGAATAAAATACGAAGGACTATTTGCAACTAAAAATGTAAACCAAAACAAGAAAAAATGATGAAATTAGCAGAAATGATAGCAAGAATAGTAGATAAAGCATAAATTCAGGATAGGATGCTATAGGAGAAGAAAGTGAATTCTGTCTCCTAGGAAGTAAAATAACAACTGATAACCTAAGCACGAAAAATGTTAAAAGAAAAATAGCATTGGAGAACAGAACCTTATTATAAAATAAAAATCTTGTTTCAAATATTTGTCTGGGACTCATAAAGAACTTTTTTAAAACTTTAGGTGTGAAACACAATACTTTATTGTAGCAAAACGTGGGCTTCAGGAATATCAGAAACACGGAAAATCAAATTAATTGAAATGCGATGTTATAGAATGAAACTAGATATTAAGTTGGCAGATAAAGTACGAAACAAACGTGTTTTGGAAATGATGGGTGTCGAAAGAAGTTTGTGGAAGTGTTTTGCAGAAAGAAGTGATAGAATGATGGTCAGGTATTAAACAAGCAGGTATGGTTAATTTGTTAGTCGAAGGTAAGAACTGTAGAGGAACACTGAGATTAGAATAAATGAAGCAGATAACTGAGGACGCAGGTTGTGAGGGGTATGTACAGATTAAGAGGCTAGCAGAAGATAGGAAGGGATGGAGGATTGCATCAAACAAGTCGATGACAAACAAAAAAAAAAAAAAGTTTTTTCGAAGAAAAACTACAATTTGATCGCATCCAGTGAAACTTAGCGCATCTCTGAATTTTTATTTTAAACGCTATAGTTATAGCTGACAATTTTCGTAGTCATTTGATGAAGTGAAACATTTCCTACGACGTGTTGGCTATTGCAGTTCACTGTGTCCGCTACCAAGTTGCCAGTTCAGTGTAGCGGGTCAGCCGAATCAGCAGGCGAGAGTTGTGTGTCACAACATGGTCCGCGATGCCTACGCCAACTTTACGCAGTTAATTCCGCATCGAAACACGTAAACGAATGGACTGCTGTTTGCCTAACTACGAGTGGAACTCTCCAACCGCATATCCAGCAGGGACTTAGTAATACGGTTTTTGCTTGGTAGGTATTTACGGTGTAACTGTATGCAATATACTAAACTTAAGCTCGCAAAGCACATTAAAACGCTAGGATAAATTTTTCCACAACAATTAAACAGAATATGACTGTGTGGCTGAACATAAATAAGTTTGTTCATAATCCATGGTCTAGGGTTTGCGGGGGAGGATAGGGGTGATATAACTAATTACCGTTTCTGACATCATTTCTTCTGAGCCTAAAACCCGTATGGTATTAGAATCCATAGCTATGAGTGTCTTTCAATATTTATATACTCGGCTACTGTGAATCAATCTGCTTATGTTTCTTAGTGTTTTCTATTTCGACTGTTGTGATTCATAACTTCCGTTAGATTTACTGCCAAATAATAAATGTTATATATAATCATAACAACTTTGTCGACAGTAACAATGGTAATTATATTTTTACTTTTAAAATAATTATTTTTATATTTCATCCGTAATATATATCAAAAATTTACATACGACACATTCTGTAGGTAACAATTTTTTTTAATAAAATAAAAGAACAAAGGAGGAAATTATACAAGGCATAGAAAGTTCCCTGAAGAAATATTCAACCGTGCTTCCTGTTCAATGGTCAATTCAGCGTGATTGAACTACTGACAGAAAGTGTTAGGTCATTTTGATTGACGGAGCAAAAACTAATTTGAAATGGCTGATCTAGTTTGTCAAAAACCATCCAAGCAGGATCAAAAATTAAGGAGAACGAGCTAGGTAATTTCTTATTTGTCTTTAATGTTTTGATTGATTATTCATTTTAATTCAACAAATATTCGTAATTAATTCATTATTCATGATCATTTCAAGAGGAGTTAAATGAAGATACGTTAGAAAGGACAAATGGAGTTTACAATTTTTTTCAACCCCTATTAGTATTGGTTTGATACCGTGTAACATTTGTAGTGCGTTCATAAATCTTTCAGTTCATTGAAGCACTTTCTCTCGGCTTTATATACTATTTCAAAAGAGATATATAGATGTAAGTCCCGATAACCGATCAGAGTTTTGAGGTAGCAGCCGGTATACTCATAATATTTAATGAATAGATAGTAAAGAGGATACAGATCTGCAAGAATTCTCTTTTAAGTAAAGCAATTGTTTCGTTATTTCGATTCAGAATCTCGACAATTAGATAGACTTACAGAATGAAACCAATATCTTTTTTCTGTTTCATTTGTTTGATTTACTAGTTGTACTTCTCAATGGCCGGGAGTGGCTCAACTAATGCCAACGTTTGTGAAAATTTTCATGTAATTCTATTTCGTAGAAAAAACATATCAACAAACCATAAATTAACTATACACCAGACTTCTCTCCGAAGAATCATTAATAAAAAGGGTTCCTCGAGAGCATTTGTGATCGCTACTACTGAGAGTTTAAATAGGCATCATAGAGTGTTCGAGAGAACAGTAGAAGCGGTCGGGCGTCGCTTCTGAAGCGCCAAAAACAACAGAAATCGTATAAAACAATTAAAACATATACAAAACTAGCAGACAACTCGGTGGATGGATATGAAAATTCTGATGTTTTAACCGTTTTATGAGATTGTCGTAAATATTTTTCGTTAACATCAACTTTGATTTTTGGCTTTTAGAAACATATATAAAAAAAAAAAAAACATGAATCATTACACGTGTAAATTTTTCTTATGGGGTGATGGAGAAGAAGGGGTGAGTTTTTAAACGAAATATAGATAGTATTTTTCTCTTTGTTTCAAAGTATACGTGTAAAAATTTTCCTCGATATAGAGTAAAAACTGTGGGTAAGTATAAATAACATTGACTAAAAATTAATGGGGTCGAAAGGGAGTGGAATTGGGTCTCTGTAAACCAAATGTATACAGTATTTTTATTATTGTTTTAAACTATACGTGTGGAAAGTGTGGGTTTTGTAAAGGGAGAGAGGGAGTGTTTTTTTTTTTTTTTAGACAGAAACCTGCCCCATAAGAAAAACCATACATATGTGCCAACTTCCACGATGGTCGGTGAAACGGTGTCAAAGACTTTCAATCTCGGAAAAACAAACATCCATTTTTATACATACAGATTACTTTAAATCAAGTAAAGATATTTACAAGTATTTAAACAGAAAAATTGACAATATTCAACATTTTCCAAAAAATGTTTTAAAAAATCGCGTTTAAAGCACGATAACATACACAATATTCTCAATTACTGTCTTTTAATTAATATTTTATACACTGTACGGTTTTTAATCTAATGACAGTTTGTTTAAATAATTAATTTTGACACATAAAAATACAACACATTCATAGGAAAAGTATACACTTGTACGATTAACTACTGCGTGCCTCCTTCAGACACAAATGTAATTAAATTAAAGGATTTAAATTACTTGGTAACTGATTCTTAGGATAGTTACAAACCCTTCTCTGTCATAGCCACCCTAACGTAAGCGTATCAACCCACAGGGTAAAGAAGATCTACAGTTTTACGTCAAAGCATCCTGGCTTACTGCATGTGAATGAAACATAGGTAGCCAGAGGTTAAGTTTACATTCAGGATTGCAATATTACTGGGATTCGAAACCTACTGAGGAAGCATTTCACCATCGGAACATTCTAAATTAAGAGCTATACCACTGAAGTAAACGTAGTTTCCAGGTAGCATTATTGTATGAAGTGTTATGAAGAAATAAGATAGCAGAAGAGGAAATTGTGTAAAGAGCGGTCTTTAGAAAGAAGGTATTAAGTTTGGAAGGATTCCAGGACAGATGAGGAAAGAAATCTGCTCCGAAGAGGTCTGAGGAGAGAAGGAAGAAACATAGAGAAATGTTGAAGGAATATTGGATTGAAATGAAGAAAAAACAACGGCAAAGGATGAAGAATGAAGTTGGAACGTGTTCCCAGCAGGCCCTATCGGAAACAAGAACAATAACCTGTCCCTGCGTTATTTCCCACCAACAAAGCAGTTAAGTAATGCAGAGTAGCCGCGATGTCTCTCTGCAGGGGCAGCCGCGCGCGGTCTCGCGTTTCCTTATTATGCTACTCGTAAGGCTCGGCCGGAAACACGCTCCCCTGCACACGCCACGTCGCAGAGAGTCCGGCAACCTGCCCACAGGTGGACACGACTCGTTTACTACCAGCATTTCATTATTACCTCCACAGCAACAGGGAGAACACGCAAGGCATCTGTTTACAAACACACGTCTTTCTCATTCCAGCTCAGGTCTGGAAACGTTTTTCTCGGTGCTACGCGATACATAACCGAAGAAACGCATTGTTTTACATAATGCTGATGATGTGCTGGCGATTCCGAATATGATGTTAGATAATCGTAAACACTATTACCATTTGGAGACAGGAAATAATGGAACTTTCGTCCCTCGTAATGCAATCGTTTTTAATAAGCGAATAATCACTGTGGGTCTGTTCATTGCATGTCGGATTATTGAGACGAGGATGTACAATAGTTTTTAAGGAAAAGGAAGAATGACTGGGAACTTTCTATCAAAGTTAACACCTGTGCGCCTAAGTCCTGGGTTAAATCCCAAACCTCTCCGCAGTGTGTATGGAGTGGGGCCACACAATACTGTTGACGGATGAGGAAGTTAAACCTAAAAACATCTTTAGGAAGAGTGGACATGAATGGGTTGACCCCGGCTTTCATCTCACCTTTTCATTCATCTTCCATTCATTCACAACGCAAACAACACATTACACTGAACATAAACACATCACAAACACCAACACAATACAGCAACACGTAAAAGAGATACACCAGTCCAATTTACAAGTGTGTATGTAAATATATTTATATTATATGTAAGAAATATCATAATTAAAAATAATAATAGTATTATTTTGTTGCATCCTTGACAGCAAGGAATACAGCTGGTGTAAAATTATCACTAACACCCCAGGTAGTTTATTATTATTATGGGAATGTTATTATTAATGTTGAATTGTGTATTAATTATAAGTATAGTAAACAACTATCTTAATGTTTGTAACTTCATTTGTAACATTACTGGGTTTCCACAGCCTGTAGTTTGTTTAGTAACCGGGGTGGCACATTGTTGCTGTATTTAAGAAACACTCTTTGGTTCTGGGTAGCACAGCCATGCGGCTGTGATCGTTGTTGAGGTGGTTGCATTGTAGTATAGCATGGCGCGGGCTTTGTGTGTGTCGTTTCGCTCGGAGAAGTTTGTAGACTGCTGGCACAGGCTATTCGTCCACAAGCTTAACTAGCTTGTGATATGTATGGAAAACTTGTGTCTATGTAACATAAGCTTCTTAGAAGTTGTGTCAATGAACTAAATTAATTAAATTCCATAATATTTCAAAACGAAAAACGAGTTTTTCATTTCCAGAGTATGTCAAAATACCTCTCAATTAGTTAACGGCTTGCATGTATTGAGAGAGGAGAATTTTGGATGATCTCCTCTAAATACCACGCCGTCATCCAATGTCAGGATAGAATACATTTGGGCTAACCAGATTGAAAGCTCACAAGGACCACAGGAGACCCGATGAAAAGTTACACAAAACAACAGAAGAGATGGCAGGCAACGTTCTCCTGGCATTCACCAAACCCAAACCCTTCCATCGGATTGCCACAGTGTACAGCGATATTCAAAACTCCAAATCACTCATTTCCGGTCGTCCTCGGTCGATTCACACTACCTCGAGTGTCACTTAACACTGATTACTGTAAGGAAACATAGTTTCTTAACACTTAGCTCTTGTGTGTTTACTTTTTTGTTATAGTGTATACTGTGTTAATATGTTTAGTTATTTCAATTTTATTAGATGTAACACGCAATGTTTTGTGTAGTATTGGGTTTAAGTTGGTACGCAGGGCGTATGCTCCAGAGATAGTGGAAAGCCAGTCAGTCATGGAGAGAATATCGTAGAGTCCACTGGATGTAGAAATGGTGGGCTGAGACTGGTATGGTTTGCCTTGCTAGTGTGATAGAGGCAGTTTAATTTGTAAAGGAGGTTAAAAAGGACGTTGAGAGAACTGGACATGTATAAGATAGTAATGAGCAAAAAGTGATTGTATAAACGGTGTGAAAAACATGTTATAAGTACACGGTGAGTATATGGAAATCAAAATTTTAGTAGAGTTAATTTTGTTCATTTATTTATTTCGTATGGCTAAGCAAATACTGTAATAAATATAAATATATGCAATATGTACAACAACTAGAACGTTAGTAGCATTCACAAACTGATGTCCACTTGTTGTATGAAGGAGGTTGTAGCACTGAAAACGTCTTGAAATGGTCCATCATGCTTTCTTAGACGGCATTCTTTGATGATATGCTCTACACTCTGCGAAGGAGCTCCGCAGTCACAGGCAGGAGAATCCTGAAGTCCCCACTTATAGAGCATGGAGCTGCATTTGGCGTGACCTGTTTCTATGCGATTTAGTTTGACCCACTGGTCTCTCTTCAGATAGAAAACCCGGAAGTTTAGTTGTGGGATCTTTAATATCTGGATGTTTCACAGATGCACAGTTCCAGCTTTGTCGCCATTTTTCCTTGACATCAAAGTCAAATACATCTTTCCATGCTGGTTTTATGAATTTAAGACGAGTGGGGGGGGGGGGAAGAGAGGATGGTAGCTCACTTAGGATCTCGTGGATTGGGAGAACCTCTGGATGGCTAGGATGGTGTAGTTTTATCCACGCTTCTTGGCATCTTAACTCTGGAGATAGTAAATTGTTGATCAGATTAGTAAAGTATTTTGATTGTTTACGTCCGATTAGAGACTTATCCTGGGTTTTCACGCCTCAATTCCAATTCTTCAATATTGCAGACGGAGTTCAACCAATTTAATTGAAAAGAAGGTTGTTACCGAGTATATGGAGAAGACAGGTAAGAAATTTACACGTGTCTTTTCGTGTCGAGAACATTGAATACTTAATGAGGATATGAAGCAGTTGTTTCATGCTGTTTGGCTTATGAGCGTCAGCTCGACCCTTGACTTTTGTACCCCATTATTTTTAACTCCAGACCAGCACTCACTCCGTTGGCTGGTCGCACTACGAGTGATTCCTTCTGGTGATTTCTGGACCATTATACCACCATCGGCGATGCTTCACGGTTCCTGTTCCTCATTAAACGAACTCTGTCCGGCTATTGTTGTACCTTCGCGTTTCCACTTCACAGTTGACAGTAGGTAGCTGCAGAAGGATTGGAATGTCACTGATGGCTTTGTTGCTCAGGTGACATCCAATGACTAGTACACGTCACTGAGCTGGCCCGACCGACACATTCTGTTACTGTTTCTCTACTGTGAGTGATGAGGGGATGCACGATAGAAGTAAAGTAATTGGGATACATAACTTTGGTCAGGCCATTGCTTGAATAGGGTGGTGTAGTATGGGATTCACACTTTGAGTATCAAACACAGGAGTAGGAGAGTGTGCAGAAAAGGGCTGCTAGATTTGTTGCTGGAAATTATCGCAGAACGCAATCAATAACAGATATTACGAAAAGAGCTGGAGTGGGATTCATTGCGAGACAGGAGGAGGGTGAAGGGAGTCATGGAAGTTTACAAGGCGTATATTGGTGATGAGGCACTGAAAGATATTGGTGTAAGCATTAAAAGTAATGCGTGGAAGGGAATAGAATTTAAGATAAAATTTAAAGATAAAATTTGTAGATGACAATTGTAGGTGGGTGCAGGAAAGGGGGAAGATGAGTGTGCGCTTCATTGTAATTTTAATTGAATGTTATATTAACATAATACACCCCACCTCCTGTCGTGATATATTGAGTTTAATTCTGCATTACGTAGGAGTGTCCAAATACTTTTGGTCAGACAGTGTAGTTTACGCCTCATTTTCCTCCCGTCAACTAATTAAGTTTGACTAAAATAAAAAAAATGTCGATTAATTGCATTTACGTTAGAATGACTCCTAAATGCTTAGTTGTTTTGTTTGAATTATGTGAAACAGTTTTGATTGAGCGTGAAAGATTTTACAAGTATGTTAAACCCCGTTATGATGTCTGCCATTTTGATTAAAAGCCATTAATATGTATCGTTGTGACAGACACCATATTTGTACGTCCTTTCGATGTACTCAAATTCTTTATTTTTTTTCTATGTAAGTCAAGCGCTTTTAATTTTATTATAATTTCAATTAAAATTATTTAAATTTAGGTGTAAGTAGTTTTAAGTAAGTTTAAATTGTTTTTGGTGTAGTTGATTGTTTAAGCCACGATTTTATGTTTTGAAAGCTACACCTTTTTTCGCGTCTGCAAATTTCTAAGTGGGTTATAAAATGTGCTCTGATAACAGGGGTGCACCCAGTATTTCAAGGAAAAAGCTGCGAACTTTTTGTCATCGAACGTGCCTCGGTAAAGAGCCTGGTGTTTATTTTGGAAGTGTGCCTGCGATAAAAGTGTAGTAAATACATCTAATTCTTTGTCGTTAAACTTACGCTTATCGGCGCGGTTGAGGGTTTATACTTACTTGGTTACAGATTCAACCTGAAAATTCTTCGAATACGCGTATAAGGGAGTGGAAAAATTTTCTTCTGTACTTAAGGGAGTTGTGGTTGGGATAAATTACCCAGCGTAATAAAGAAAAATTACCAAAAACGGTTAAAGAATTTAAAATTAAATTTCATAAATGGTGAAAGTAGAGGAATGGAAAAAATTACACTCAAAGTATATACGAGAAAAGAAAATAATGATAAGTAGAAGAAAGGGGTAAATACATTACTTGTGAAATTATTACGGGGGGATAGACTTACAACAGCTCTTCTACTACCAGCAGAATGATCTGAAGCTAAACTCAAAGAAAAACTGAAATCTGCGAGTTTGACTCGCGAAATAAATGCGCTAAGCGAAAGGTGAATGTAACATGGAACGGAACGATTCAGCAGGAAAGTGATAATCCAAAATATCTCGGCATAACTCTTGACAGAAGTCTCACTTTTAAAAACCTTTGCCGCAACGTCAAGATGAAAATATCATCACACAACAATATCTGACGCAATTTGACTGCAACATGCTAGGGAGCTAACCAAAGCGTCATCCGCACCTCTGCCTTTAGCATTATGCTACTCCGCAGTGGAGTCCGCCTGTCCTGTGTGGCAAAAATCATGTCATGCTAAGGCAGTGGCAATGAACATGCCGACTGTTCACAGGATGCCTGAGACCGTCGCCCGTGGCAAAGGTGAAGATATTGGCTGCCATCGCCCCTGGAGACATACGCCGGGAAGTTGCTACCACCACTGCAATGCTCAGAGTGGAAGAAGACATCCGACACCCTCCATCGTCATGCACCAGCGCCATCGGGACTGAAGTCCTGATCGAGCGTCTTAAGGACCTCAAAGCCACTGAAAGGAACAAAAAGCAGTGAAATAATATCGGCCTGGTAGAAGAGAGTGCGACACACCATCGATTGGATCAAATGATTTACCAACTGGGTCTGAACAACCATGGCCACACGGAAGTCACTGAACAAACTTCGAGTTGGAGTTGGCCGCTGCGTGACACTCTCGCTTCATGGGTATACCTGGGAGGATAATCAGATATCACATGATTAATAGACTTTCGGGTTATGCCGCGTTGATTATTTCATTACCGGAGCTTTCGGCTGGTATCCCACAGCCTTCGTCAGAGATACTGTTTATGTTGACATAGCAACTAGTGCCAAGCATCGCAGAGTTAAAGGCCGCTATCTTCGTTGAAGTTGTTGGTATTCTTTAAAGTTTCTGCTGCTTCTTTCACACGTCGAGGCCACCACTGGTCTTCTGTATACGGCAGCCTCGTGTCTTGAAATTTTATTTTATGCCCGGTGTTAATGGCGTGGCGAACTACGGCGGATTTGTCGCTGTTGTTATATTTATAGTGGCGGATGTGTTCCTTGAGTCTCTCCGCCACAGTGCGGCCTGTCTCGCAGATGTAAACACTGCCCCAGTCACCCGTAAGTGGGTGTGGGTGTAATCTGTCTTTTACTCTGGCTAATGACTGGCCAATTTTTCAGTGAGTCTTATGCACTATTCACACCTGCACCCTCTTTAACAATTTTCCAGTCCGGTCAGTGATAAACAGTGTCTCTGACGAAGACTGTAGGGTGGCAGCCGAAAGCTCAGATTATGAAATAAACAACCCGGCATACCCCGAAAACCTATTAATCATACCAAGTATCTGATGCTGTCATCGACACGACAAGAGGAAGAAGAAGAACTACCTGAGCATAGCAATTAATTTCAGTTCTTTTCAACATGTAAATTCTGAACGTGAGAATGTTATTAGTAACGTTATACAGTGCCGGTTCTGTAGTGCGGTGTATAATGGCTGCTTCGCGCTGTACGCGGAGAGCGGCTACAGGTACTGTGCGTGACGTCAGCACCAAGCGCGTCGTGATTTACCGTGAGCCTCTCTCGCCCGGGATTACATCACCGCCTGTAACGCGCTGATACGGCGCTCCCGCAGTATCGAAGCGTGACGTCACACCCCGCCGCAACAACACTCGCTTTCCGGCGCTCGACGCTTAATCGGATGGTAAAAACAACCAAGGAGCATCCAACACAACAGTATCGCATCCAGCTCGCAGCCTTGTTGGAACTACATTATGTTCTCCCTTATGTACTATTTTCTAAAAGATCTGGTGCCAAGTCCAGTAGTGATATAGGACTTTCACATTTTATTATTTTTATAGACGTAGTCGGGGTCAACATCAATAGCATTTTGAGATTTTTCAGTGAGATGCAATCACCGATAAGGATGTAAGGTGCTCCGCCGATTTTCTGGATGTTATTTCGGCATGCTGCGATAATATAGGATAGTACACTAAATTCCAGAGTAGTCAATTTGCATAACAAACTAAACAACAAGAGTAAGTTGTAAACAGTTCAGTTGATTCCCTGAAGTATTTGTACGTAACAGTACAAAGCGAGGTGAAATAGGTCCAGCACATAACATCGGTCATACGTATAGCTAATTCTAGGCTGCTGTTCATAGATGGAACTTTGGGGAATTGTAACGCAAATTCATAGCAATACCGTACAAAACTCTTGTTCGTCCCCGTTTGGACTAATATTGTGACGTTTCGGATCTGTATCGCAAGGCATTGATCCACTGTCTTGAGAAGATAAAGAGAAGAGGCGATCGATTAATGACTGCTTGCCACAGTCCTTACGAAAGCATCACGGAGCTAATACATTGATTCGGCTAGAATTGTCTCACATACAGATGACTTATGTTTCGTCTGAATTTATTGGCAAACATTCCAATTACACCTTTAAATGATGATGCGATGAGCTACTTCGTTCAAAAACTATTTGGGTCGTAATGATTGGACAAATGCGGTTCGAGAAATTAGGTGTCGTGCTGATGCTTAGATTGATAGTTTCTTTCCAAGTGCCATTGGGGTTTGGAATCCAAAGAGTGGAGATAAGCTTCAGTGCACAGTACCCTCTGCCATCCACGACTTTGTAATCGCAGAATATGGTTGTAGATTTAAGCGACATTTACTCTTTGATCCAAAGTAGAATTTATGAAATATTTGCATTCAAAGGTAATATATAAAAATCGCATTGATTTCTCAATTAGTAACCATGTGAGATAGAACGGAATCACTGTGATTCACTTTCCACTTCAACTCAAAACTATTGTATCGCAATATTTATCATCATAATACTTCAATTTTACGATTATGCGTTGCGGGTTTCAACTTGATGATTCTTTCTAGTATTGTTAGGCCAGTCAATTAGATCGTTTCTCTTAAATATGGTGCAAAACAATCAACCAACAAACGTTACAAGTTCTGAGTTGACAGTAAACCGCCTAGAGCCGAATGCAGCACACCAGTGCTTTTTCAAATTACAATTTACTTGGTAAATGTTTGTACTTGTCATACCTTTTTTATCGAAAGTAGCTTCTGTTCAAAATTACTGGGATACGTAGAGAGGACTTCAGGTAATGTAACCGAGCGTGGTGGGTGAGCTGTAACGTTAAGCCCTAGTATTCTGGAGGTCACGGGTTTGAATCCCCGTCCGGCTATCCAGATTTCGGTTTTCCATGATTTTCCAAAATCCCTCCAGGATAATGCCTGATGGTGCCTTCAAAAGACTTTGTCCGAATTCCTTACGGTTTCAAAATCCTTCATTTTTTGGAGAGAGTGATAAGGAGATGTGAGGATATTGGTTGCGATACTTAGATAAGACATAGAGCACAATATTTTATTATAATTATTATTTTCTTCCGAAACTAGAAAATGAATTCAGTATTAATCTAAAAAAGTATGTGGTTGTTTTTTATAGTCAATAAATTTTCAGCGAACTGGAATTTCCACATTCCACCTGTATAATACGGTATCCGTATTACACGTTAATTAATAATTAAGTCGTCACAGATGGCGAAATTCTAGAATTTTTTCCAGAATAAAATATTCTGTATACGGTGTAAGGACAAATATTACGCCATGTTTGGAGCGCAGTTTGGTACCTTCCCCTATATCCATTAAAAAAAATGAGCTCTTCAAACAGATTTGGTGCATTTATTCATTTGCTGCGTTTACACCTGTTGTGGGTAAATATTACCTATGTATTTAACGATGTTTGCATGGTGCTCTGCGCACTAATGTCAAGAGAAACGATTGTTAGACTCAGTTTAAACCTTGATGGAAAATCTTCTCGCTTCTATAGGAAGGATCCATTGCTGTGTATAATTCACCATGACGTGCAGGATAGAAACATTTATTAGTTTATCGAAAGGTCAATTTTTCCCCAAATTAATCACTGAGCTGCCAGAATGATTCAAGTTAACTCTTCGTTTACATGGTCTAAAGAAACGTCTTGAGTTTAAGCTTCTGATTTTCTGTAACCGATACAAAAATATAGTTTATCCAACAATTAAATGATGTCGGCTACTGTTGATCTTTGAAGCAATCACCATCAAGGCCCTTGGTTTGGGGGGTGGGTTGCATGCTGTGTTGAGGAAAATTGTATCCTGGTCAGTTGTTAGTTAAATTTTAAACGAAGAATATATTTTAACGAAACCGATTATGGTATTTGAGAAGGCGGTATAAAATCCTAACGCTGTCGGCTTTGTATTGGCTTGTTCGCAACTGAAATAATATACGTACATGATGTAGAATGGTTTGAATGAGATCTGAGATGATTCGGTTCATTCTGACTGATTGACTCACATAAGGATTTAGAATGCATCACTGTTTTCTTATATAGGAAATTATTAATAATTGTATAAGACAGTAAAAATGAACCGAGAGAGAGTCAAATAAGATTGAGACAAAGGACATTGAATTATATTCAAAATGTAAAGCTGAAATTTCGTTGATAAAAACATATTTTTAAAAGAAATTTTTTCATTATCATTGTGTTGGCTCACGTCATTGGGACATTTCTGTTTATTGTGAATAGACACAACGGAGAAATAGCCTGCGAATAAAGTGTAATTCACCATTGGTGCACTCTCTGATTTTGTTTAATGTATTAACTCGGTCTGCCAGAGATTGCGAATTGTGTACTAAACTAATTCTTTTACAGTAAATAGCAGGGGAACCTTTTTTCATTCATTTACTGTATTTCACAAAGCTGAATAAGGACAGAAATGGTTGCTTATATTCGTAATATTCTGAAGTCTTCAACAGAAATTTTTAATTAACGAAATACCGATAATTGAATTTACCTGTCTCTACACCGAGACAAGCGATAATCCAATTTTAACATTCAATGGCGAATAGGAATTATACTAGCTTTTCTATTTTTCAAGACTAGTTGATGAGCGGTAACGAACTGGCTTTGCATTTAAGAGTAGGCTGGTTCGGTTTCCCGTCCGGCCATTCAAATTTCAGTTTTCCATTGTTTTCTTAAAAAAAAAAAAAAAAAAAAAAAAAAAAAAAAAAACTGCAGGCGTTTATTGTTACTTTATGAATTAGCTTCTTCATATGGTTTCCTGATCGATGTTGGTAAACAAGTTCCACGCGTTTACCTCGTACGATCGCCTTGTAGCGATTTATTTTTAACAGAAATTCTTTTCAAATAGTTCGACAGAACGTTAAGAAAGCAGAAACAATTTCTTTTGAATGAATACCTTTAACTTGGAATCGTTGACTAAACATATCAACACCATCGGAAGAAATAAACTATAATCAGAGTTTCTGACATTGTAATATCCCTGAAGAAGCAGAATTCTTAGTGCATTCCCTGCTTGTTTACACACACTCACACTACAACAATCTTTCTAGTTAGTCGAATGTGGTCGTCCCAGTCCATATGCAACAACACTCACGTTATTGACAGCTTATGTGATCCCTCAGGACTACATATATTCGAACTTCTTTAAACCATAATCTCTATTTAGAATTCGTTTCTTTTCCTGGAAGACTTTATCTGTATACATCTTAAGCTACAACAAGCCAAGCATAATGATAACACTGTTCAACAAAAGCTGAATACAACTCTTAGTAAATAATGCTTTAAACTCAATTTTGTCGTAACATCTATGGTCGTTGTTATTTATGTAACGAACACCGGGAGCGTTTCATGATGACCAAAGTAGCCGTTTATTGTGTAAAACGAGCCTAAAAGACCGTCAATTTTGGGTTGAGCAAAGTGTTATGGCAAGTCATGTCTTAGCAATTGCTTAACTAATCAGAATTGTTATAGAATAAAGCTCAATGTAATTCGTCGCGCCTTACTCCGCAGCAAAAAGTTTCTGGGGTCATTCCGGTACAGGGTGTATATCATCCTAACCAAAAACCCCGCTAATATTGCGACTAGAAAATCAAAGCTTCAATCATACGCAAGTTAATGCGTTCACTATATTGCATGTTAGTGACATTAAGCGTTGCGATATAGGGTCGATCCAGATTATTCACGACGACTTACATCTTTATTTTTCGTGATTCGGATCCGTATTACTAGGTTTGAATGAATGACACAGTTGGAAATACTTACGAGTGGTTGAAATAATAGCCTCAGTAATATTGAGAAACTAAAATCAAATGAAATTAGAAATAAATCATATCAGCCTATGTTATGCCATGTAATACTAGTTTTAATTGGGGTATAGGGCACATCTCGCATATCACGATCAATGTGGAACTAATTTCACTAATACGAAAAGATATTTTCAGTGTCATGGTACTATGAAAATAAATAATTTAAAAAATCTTACATTACCCTCTGCTGTAACTTTAAATGCCAGTTGTGATTCTGATGAAGGCTAAATTTCACGTTTTTTTATGGCTTTACGCTTCGTCGATGTTGAGGTTATTAGACACATGAAAGGACTGTGGGCAAGAAGCGGGAAGGAATTCATCCATGGCATTTAAAGAATCCCTGCATTCGCCTGCAGTGATTTGGGGAAACCATGGAAAGCCCAAATCTGGATGCCCGGACAGGGATTCGAACCCGTGTCCTCCAAAATGCGAGGGCAGAGCGTTGCCGCTCACCCACCACGCTCGGTAATTTCAATGTAATCAAAACCTCCGCTATCGTCGATACTCAAAAATTTAAGCATTAATAATACATTGCGGTCGTTAAAGAACTGAACGGAAACCTGTACATCGAAAAAATATAAATAAATAAAGACAACTAATAATAAATATATTAATTTAAACGGAATACGTACTTTAATTTAATTTCTTGGAAATTCATTTCTTCGTGTATGCTTAACTAAATAGGACTGTTACTAAATAATAATCAAATTCTACCATGTTCTAACATTTTTGGCCGTTGTTAATGCGGCAACGACGGCTGGTTGCGTTACGGAAGCGGCTTCACTTTATTTAGGATGATTCACTTTTAGTGGGGCAGCCCAGAGCACGCTCTAGTAGTCGTGGCTGCGGCGAGTCGTGGGAGTCGCGGCTGGCCAGGTGCGATATCGCCGACAGGTGTAAGCCACACCCGAGTTCATTGACTGGCCACTCGCAACCGGACACGGGCCGTAAGTTGGTAGGCGTGAGAGGAGGTTCATTGACGCGCGGAGCGTTGGCAGCACTGGCGCACAGTAACCGGAGCGCGGTAAGGTGGTAGCCGTGAGAGGCGGGCGCGGCAGGTTCATTCATGCGCTGCGCCAAACCTGTTTGCGGCCCGAGCACCGAGTGACGTCACTAGGTGCGTCGCCCCGCTCGCTGCTCTCACTGTACGCACACAAGTGTCCCTGCTTGGTTCGTGCAAGACACCGCCGTTTCAATTACTATCCCCCACAGAAACAGTAAACAAATCTCTCTTATATAGTCAGACCATGTCTGTCGCAATTCTTTTTTTTTTTATATATTCATTTTAACTGCCATCAAACTAATTTCTTCAAATTTTGTAGAGCGACCCCTTAGAGTGAAACGCAGGTTAGGATCCTATTTCAGCCAGATCAGCTCAGATCATGCTGTCATGAAAAAGAAAATTATTCTGACCCGTGACCATGCCCAAAACAGTCACCATGTTGTATAATGTTTCTAGACCAGCGGATCCCAAACTTTATTGGTACACGACCCAATTTTAAGCAAAATAAATTTTCACGACCCTCCTAATATGATAGTATCTAATATCAGAATAGGAACTGTTATATGACATCGATAAGCTATCAACTTTCTTATCTTAAGAAAGGGCTAATTTTCGTACTATCAATAAAAAAAAAAAAAAACAACATATATTATACCTGGAGGCAGCTGCACAAGTTGACTGCTGAAATTCCACGATTAGAAGTAACTCGAACAGCATATTAAAATGCAACTGGTCTGCCAAGTCGCTTTTTGGTGGAAACCACCTGCAGAATAGATTTTAGTGGTTGATTGGTAGGTTTATCATTTTGTTTTACTGCACTCAAATTTATGAAAATATGGAAGACTGGGAGCAAGAAAGAGATGAAATAAAATATATATTTTTGCGGCGAAAACAATTTTGCCGCCACCCACCAAAACACACACCGCGACCCACCACTGGGTCGCGACCCACCACTGGGTCGCGACCCATAGTTTGGGAACCGCTGTTCTAGACGATTTCAGAAGTAACTTGTTATCCTGATCACATCACTGGATAGAGCTAGGCTTAGCTTTCCCGAAAGGATCTATTCGTATGTCTGTACTATTATATACAATTACCAAGCGCTTACTTTCGATGACCGTGTCTAAAACTAATTATTGTTGATTTATTTTTATCTTAGTATGTATTTTTGGTCGATTCCAGGCAGGGCGAGAAAATCGTACATCTCATTTAAGACTTAGTTGACCTCTCTAGAGATACAATTTACAAAAAAAATAATACCTCGTTTCTTCCTCTTATGATATCTGAAAGGAAAATGGTTGTTCCACCTTGCCTTATTTTGTACCCTACTTAATTCTCGTCAATTACGCCAGTCAATAACTTGCGAAGTTAAACGGCACACAACTTTTAGATTAAAGCTATTCCTACTTAATCACAAACTAATTACAACTTCCACTTCTGGGTGATTTATTCGTCCAGAGCCGTAATGTAGTTTATACAGTTGTATGGGTTTTTGCATTTAGTCCAACTAATTGCTTTATTATTTCTGTAACTTCATCCTTGCTGCTGGGGTATTCTTACTCCATCACCGAGCGTGGCATCCAGATTTGGGTTTTCCATGGTTTCCCCAAATCACTCCAGACGAATGCCGGGATGCTTCCTTCAAAAAAGGCTATGATCGAATTCCTCCCCGTTCCTTGTCCCCAGTCCCATCCCGCTTCTAATTACCTCGACGTAAATGAGGCGTAAAGCCATAAGTAAAAAAAAACAAAAAAAAAAAAATTTGCCATCCCATTATCTTTCCTATTAATGACTTCATAATTATTCTTTTCCGTGACTATAAATCGACCAATTACTCTTTCGGAGGTACTCGTAAAATAGTATCAGAATTGTACATTTTTCTTCTTCTTCTCGTGTCGATTGCAGCATCAGATATGATGCAGTTTTTCCGCCAATGAGATGGTTTTGTCAGTAGCTGATTGGAGGTCAAATTGCGTTACATTCATTACGATTTTTGGAAATAAAAACAGATGTACCATAGTTATTAACATACGAGGGTGGCGTATTACCGCTACACATAATTAAATCGTCCTGATATGAAATGACATGCAATGTAATTCGGAAAATGATTGCATTGAGATTAAATTTCTCAATTCTCGTGACAAGGTTACCGTAAATCAGATAGCGGACGATACATTCAACTTCGGTTTTTGTGAAGAAACTAATTTAAAATGAACATCAGGCTGTTTGCTGAAGATTGCCAAGACATCTTACACACACAAAAATTACGTTGATTCTTCCTAGCATTATTCTAAGCGACTCTGCTGGCCGCAGAGAAAACGCCTACAAGGATAACACAAACAGTCCGTTGCTGATACAGATAATTAAACCAAGCTTAAAAACATTTGTAACTAAATGAAAATTATGTTAATTGAAATAAATAAATTTGAAAGCTGTTGATATTGCAGTGGATAAACTAAGCAATTTAAACAAATCGAAAACATGCCTTAATATAGTAGTTAACGCAACGAAAAATATTTCGTCTCTTCATTGAAATTCCATGTATTAAATCAATTTAGCACACTTTCAAAGGGTTTCCACAATGATTCAGAACAGTTTGAGTAATATACATAACTAAATACCAGACATTTTCAAACCTGTCTGATTTAATTTACTTGCGTTGGAGAACTGCTCCGGTGGCAATATCCCTACACTCACATTTTCCCTTTCGCACCAACTTTTTCCCTTTGCTAATTTCAACTATAAATACTTTTAGTGTTTTCGGTAAATTAGTCATCAATTCTCTTGGTAATTTATTCCAATCCCTGACACCTGTACCAACAAGAGAATATGTTCTCCCACATTTGTGCCTGAAATAGAATGCCTGATTGTGGTCATGGTCATGTTTTCCCATCCATGCACAACTCTTAAATCTGTCACCAATATCTTTCAACGCCTCACCACCAATATACGTCCTGTAAACTCCCATCACTCTGTTCACCCTCTTCCTGTCTTCCAAAGAATACCATTTCAGCTCCTTTTTTATATCAATTGCTGATTGTGCCCTGCGGTATTTTCGGGAGACAAATCTAGCAGCTCTCCTTTGCACCCCTTCCAACTCCTGTATCTGATACCCAAAACGTGGATCCCAAACTACACCGCCATATTCCAGTAATGGTCTGATGAAAGTTTTGTAACCCAGTTCCTTAACTTCTCTGGTACATACTCTAATAACTCACTCCAATAGGTGAAAGATTTTCAAACGTTTTCCTGCTACCTGTCCAGAGGAGGGTTAAGGGAGTGAACGAGGCTTATACTGGCAATGCGGCATGGAAAGATATTGGAGTACTTATGAAAAGTAGTGCATGGAAGGTAAAAAACGACCACCACAAGCTGGCACTCGATTTCAGGCACAAAGGTGTGGGAAGATTCTCTTTTTTAGGTAAGAGTGTCAGGGATTGGAATGAGTTACCAAGAGAAATGATGAATAATTTATCGAAAATGTTGAAAGAATTTAGGGATAAAATTTGTGGAGGGCAAATGTAGGTGGGTGCAGGATAGGGGCAAGATGGGGGTGTAGGGAAATTGCCACCTGAGTCTGGGCTCCATTGCAATTAAATTAAATTAAATGTGTCCTGCCCAGTTGAATTTATCATCAAATGTTATGTCAAGAAATTTACATTTTAGGTCTTAAACAAGTGACTTCTTCCCCAACCTATAACCATAATCAACCTTTTTTTTTATCTGTGTACCTAATACTCTGACTCTTCTTTGTATTTATCTTCTTCATCCCATGTTGACGTACCACATCACCATGCAGCTGACTATGGTCTTCTCCCGTTTTAATGCTATAATATAACATTATGTGAGCTGCAAAGAATCCAACTTCTGACTGAGAACCATTAAAACAATCATTCGTTAGAATAATAAATGGTAATCGTCCGTACACAATCTGAGACTGTAATTCCAGTTCTGATCAAAAGATATTTTTATTCAAATAATAACAACTGAGATCAGATATAGAGTGAGTAATGGATTGAATGAATGACAGTTTATATTAAATTGCCAAAACTGCGGTCAATGAGCTTTTCGAATAAGAAGACACCACTTGCTGACAGGTTAAAAAAAAAAAAAAAAAAAAAAAAAAAAAAAAAAAAAAAAAAAAAAAAAAAGTTAAATAGTTGGAAATGTTGAATCCTTTACGTTAGTATGTGAAAGACATTTTTTTTTTTTTTACAGTTCTTACCTTCTATTGTTACCTCCACTAACAAAGAAAGAGTACAAAGCAACATAAAATGGAATCAGCAATAACATCGGCTAATTCTAGACTAAGATTCATTGGTTGAATTTTGAGCAGCTGTAATATATCTGCAATAGCCTCAAGGAACGGGGAGGAATTCAGCCGTGTCCTTATGAAGGAACCAGTCCGGCATTCGCCTTTTGTAATGGGAAAAACATGTAAAACCGTAGTCTAGATGGCTGGACATGGATTCGAACCCGCGCCCTCCTGAATGCGCTGCCAGAGCCTTACCGCTCTCCCACCACGCTCGGTACGGGATCCGTATTACAAGGGACCAATTAATAGCATCGAGAATGTGCAGAGGAGAACCGCTCTATTTGTCACCACTGCCACAGTTATTACAAAAAATCGTAGAGCTGATACAGAGAATGTGGTTGAATTCTCTGGAAGGCAGACGACGTAGTTTGCCCGCAGATATATTGAGTAACATGCGACTGGTTTCTGTTATTCACGAACGAAGCGAAGTACATCTCCCACGAACGAAATGGTTCGCAGTTACAGATAAGAGTAGGGGCAATAGGTCTCGTACTAATACAAAAAGTGAATTGTTCTTTCTCTTCTTTTTCTTTTGATTTCAGTGTGCGGAATATAGAATAGTTTCGGTGCATGGCAGCCTCTGGCAGCCATAGTTTTCTGTGAATTGTATAGATGAAAATGTAGAGGAATAATAAGAAAACGAATAACTCCGAAAAGGTTTCTTTATTTTTAACCGACTTCAAAAAAGGAGGAGGTTCTCAATTCGTCTGATTTTTTTTTTAATGTATGTTAGCGATATCTTTGCCAATTTTGTACCGATTTAAATGAAATTTTTATAGTGGATAGAGTATACCTCCAAAGTGGTCCCATATGAATTTCATTGAGAAACCATCCCTTCTACCCCTTTACACCCCTTAAAATTTATACAAATCCACACTTTTTATCCGATTTTGATGAAACTTTGGAAATGTATAGTAAAATATAAACAGAAAAATACTCTCAACTTTTGGTTTTGAATAAAACTGAACCCCTCTCCCCCTATCCACCCCTTAATTTTTGCCAATGTTCTTTATATAAAGCTAAAGTCGACACCATTTAACTGATCTCCATTAAAGTTGGCATATACAGGGTGTTACAAAAAGGTACGGCCAAACTTTCAGGAAACATTCCTCACACACAAACAAAGAAAATATGTTGTGTGGACATGTGTCCGGAAACGCTTACTTTCCATGTTAGAGCTCATTTTATTACTTCTCTTCAAATCACATTAAACATGGAATGGAAACACACAGCAACACAACATACCAGCGTGACTTCAAACACTTTGTTACAGGAAATGTTCAAAATGTCCTCCGTTAGCGAGGATACATGCATCCACCCTCCGTCGCATGGAATCCCTGATGCGCTGATGCAGCCCTGGAGAATGGCGTATTGTATCACAGCCGTCCACAATACGAGCACGAAGAGTCTCTACATTTGGTACCGGGGTTGCGTAGACAGGGGCTTTCAAATGCCCCATAAATGGAAGTGAATCGAGGAAGTACAGTACATACTAACGAAACTAAAATGAGCTCTAACATGGAAAGTAAGCGTTTCCGGACACATGTCCACATAACATATTTTCTTTGTTTGTGTGTGAGGAATGTTTCCTGAAAGTTTGGCCGTACCTTTTTGTAACACCCTGTATATGTAATTTTTCATGGAAAAGGTTTCTGACCCAAAAAAAATAAAAAAAATAACCCTCTCTCCCTTTACACCCCCTTAATTTTTATACAAACTCACATTTTTTATCCGATTTCAATGGAACTTTGGAGAAAAATGCTGTCAACATTTTGTTTAAAAAAACTGAACCCCTCTCACCCTATCCAATGTTATTTTTACAAAACTGTAGTCGACATCATTTAACTGATCTCCATTAAAGTTGTCATATAAATGTAATATTTCATGGACTTGGTTTCTGACCAAAAAAAGCCACCCCATCTCCCCCTTTACGCCCCTTAATTTTATAGATACCTATAATTCATATCTGATTTTGATTGATCATTGCCAATGTATGCTTTAAAACAAACAGAAAAATCTTTTAATCATTTGGTCTGCCAAAGCTCAACCCCTCTTCCTCCTACCAACCCCCTAATTTTAATCAATTTTTTTTAATATAAAAAGCTACAGTCGCCACCGTTTGACCTATTACCATAAAAGTTGGCGCTTATATGTATTTTTTCACGAGGAAGGTTTCTGACCAAAAAAATCAAAAAAACCACCCCCACTCCCCATTAAACCATTTAATTTTTATACAAACCCACAGTTTTTATCCAGTTTAGATAGAACTTAGCTAACTTTTACTGTTAAACAAAGAGAAAAATAATGCCAACTCTTCGTTTGCAAAAACTGAACCCCTTTCCCCATTTCCGCCCCTTGACGTTTGTCAATTTTCTTTTTGAAAAGCTACAGTTGACACCATTTGACCGATCTATATGAAAGTTGGCACATATATGTATTTTTTTATAGAGAAGATTTCCGACAAAAAAAAAAAAAAACTGACCTAGCTCATCTTTTACATTTTTGTACAAACCCACATTTTAATCCGATTTCGGTGGAACTTCGCATGTGTATAATTTAAAGCAAGTAGAAACAGAAACATACTACTCACATTACTTTGACAAAAAAACAAACCCTATTCCCCTTTCTACCCCTTTAATTACTGTCAATGTTTATTATCTAAAGCTACCGTTTCTATCTGATTTTGAAGGAAGTATGCACATGTATACTTCAAAACAATGAGAAAAATACTGTCTGCATTTGGTTTAGAGAAGCCAAATCTCTCTCCCACTTTCCACCCCTTTAATCTACACAAGTCACTGTTTCTATCTGATTCTGAAGAAAATTTGCACACATACATTTTAAAAAATACATAACAATTGTGTTTAAATTAGGTTGCAGAAGCCCAGCCCTTTTCCCTTTTACCCCCGCCTCTCCTAATTTCCAATGTTCTTTATAGATACCTACCGTTTTTTATCAGATTTCGATGGAACACTGCAAATGTATACTTAAGAACAAAGAGGAAAGTTCTGTTTACAAAACCCAATTGCTCACTCCTTCACCCCATTTAATTTTTGTAAATGTTCTTTACACAAAGCTACAGTTTTTATCTGGTTTCGATGGAACTTTGCACATGTATACTTTAAAACAAAGAGAAAAATACTGTCCACACTACGGTAACAAAAACCAAACTACTCTTCACTTCCACACCCCTTAATTATTTTTTTATACATACCGAAAATTTTTATATGATATCAATAGAAATTTACAAACGTATACTTTAAATGATTCAGAAAAGACAGTCTATATTTGGTATACAAAAGTCAAATCCCTCTTCTCCTTTGCCCCCATCGCTTATAATTTCAAATGTTCTTTACAAAATCCACAGTTTAAAGTAACGTCAAAATCAATTAAGCTATTTTTAAGTCATTGCAGAATATTTATAAAATGTATGTGTCCTAATGTCTCAACTTGGACCCCAAGCTTTTACGTTGTGAAAACCAATTAAAAATCTATATTTTCTGTGTGATGCCGGAACGAACAGATATATCCATTCGAGAGACTGATTTGTGTATGTGATATGTATTAATGTCCAGATGTTACATGTTTCGATTATCGAGCAGCAGCTTTAACAGATGTTATGATTAGATCGAAACACTGCCTGAACCAAAATGTAAACTGACATTCCTTAACACAGCATCTAATTCACCCACTCTGAGAGATGTTGTACAGACAGATTTTTTTAAAGCATTCGCTTTAACCACTGAGCTACCAGGAAGTTCGCAAAATGAGAACTGCTGCGGCATATTTAAACACAAATTAACTATAATACCACTAAAAATTTAAAAATAAAATAATTGTTTAAAAAACATAAAAACCGCCGTCAAAAAAAATTAAAATAACTTTATACCTTGCTTAGAAGAAAGTAAATCTAAACGGACAATATTTTACATTACTGTTATTGAATTTTTTACATTAATTAGTTATTTTTGGAGTCGGTTCCAGCCAAAGCAAGAAAAAAAAAGATAAAAACAATAATAAATAACATTAAAACATAAAATATCATGTTACTACTTACCTACAATTAATTCTAGAAACATTTTTCAACACAACTGAAACATATAGATGATACACCGATATTACACTAACTATAAAGTGTTGCAGACACTGTAGCGCCAGAGATATGCGTGGATGACCAACGAGGCCGAGCCACAGAAAACATACCGTTAATTTGCTTCCCTAAGCTGTTTCCCGCAATAAAACTATCTTCCTCACAACATGCTATAAAATATTTGGAATTTTTGTTCGTACTCTCGGTTCGTCTCGAACACCAAACAAAGTTCAGTAATTCGATCTGCGTGATCTGACAGCTGGCACCGACTCCAAAAATAACTAATTAATGTAAAAATTTCAATAACAGTAATGTAAAATATTGTCCATTTAGATTTACTTTCTTCTAAGCGAGGTATAAAGTTATTTTAAAATTTTTAGTGCTTTTTTTTTAAAGCCGTTTTTATGGTTTTTAAACTATTATTTTATGGTAGTACAACGACTTCACTGTTTTCTTCTTTAAATTTTCCATGGTAACTTCAAGGAAACACATATTTGAAAGAAAATGTTATAACTCATAACAGAACTTTAAGTTCCATAAGTCAATCCCCTCTGACCATCCATATTAGGGTCTTTCAAGGTTTCCCCATATCAGTCTAGGAGAATGTCGGGATGGTTCCTTTGATAGGTCATGGCCGATTTCCTTTTTCATAGTCTTCTTCGGTACTAATGACCCCGATGTTGACGGGGAAAAAATCACACAAAAGGCAGAACACAATGCGCTCTGTCAATTTCTTCATCTAAATTTACACGTTTCCCTCGGAGGTAATCACAAGGAATACCATGAATGTTTAAAAAATCACACTGCTTACGCAGCATAGCGCCATGGAATGGAAATAGTGCAGGCAGCATTTGATCTCAATTACCATTATAAGAAACCAATTGTGGCGATTAACAACCCTTCTTGTAAGACGCAATGAATACTTTTTTTTTTTTTTTTTTTTTGCTTATTGCTTTACGCCTCGTCGAAGTCGAGGTGATAAGAAGTGGAAAAGGACTAAGGGCAAGCAAATGAAAGGAATTCGGCCATGATCTATTGAACGAACCATCCCGGCATTCACCCGGAGTGACTTGGAGAAACCATGGAAAACGCAAATCTGGACGGGGATTCGAGCCCACATCCTCTCGAATGCAAAGCCATAGCATTAACCGTTCACCCACCACGCTCGATACACACCGAGAAAAAAGTTACAGATTGTTGAATACCGGATAGATGATTATCAGGTGTTTATTCAACAGTATAATCTCACAAATTTCTTTGATGTATGAGAATATAAACTTATAATTTCTTCTTCTTACAAACCGTTGCCCGTGTCAGAACGTAGACGGTTGCGATGGGTGACTCATTCCTTCTTGCCATTGTCTGTGAGGATGAGCTGGGGTGTTTTCCAATTGCCTAACCTAGTATAACAGTGTTCGTACAGTCCAGGAATGTTACCACACTCACATAGCAAACAGTGTTTAGTGAATTCAGAAATTAAACTAAACACACATACAACATTAAATCACATTAACTGACACCATTATACAAACAGGGAAATATTTTAATAAACACAGACAAAAATATTATGATATAACTTAAAACATTAAATTGGCACCACTGCACATGTAAGTATACATTATATCTACTAGTTTTGTCTAATTCAATCGAGACTAAGAAGTTTGACCATTTAAAAACAGTGAAATAGCGACGCTGAACAACGCAGAATGGCAGAATGAGGTTGTGTTCTACATAAAGTACAACTAGAGCTATTTCCTGACAAACATGTGATTGTTTCTTTCAAAAATCATTTTATTAATATTTATTTATGTAGAAAAATAATACAAAATATGAAAAACACTATGTATGTATATTTACAGTCGCTGATGATGCTTCATTCCACAAGGGCGAAACGCATCTGAACGTATAGGAATAAAAATAAGTGTTGTTAAGAGACGGTATTTTTGGGTTGATATTGAAAGCAGCAAGCAGTCACAATTTGTTATTATTATGTTTATTTAAACATAACCATTACCAGTTTCGAGCAAAATTCTCGTCATCAGATGGTTTACATTTTTAATTTTTTTAAATATGCAGATGCAAAATGCGACCATGCGTCCTATAACAAAAGAAAAACTAGCATTTATTGAATGAGAGTATTATAATTTTGGGTTGATGAAGGATAATCTCAATTTCATTACTTACGGTAGATATCGGAATATTTTTAAAATAAATTCTTAGTGGCGAAAGGATATTATGCGTTTCATGCAGGCTCATTGTTAAACAAACACACGGCAATACCACTGATGATAACATTACTATTATGAAACTCTAAACACAACTTATGAGCACGCCGGAAAGTTGCTTCTGCATTTTTATTTTCAAATCTTCGTAAGCGATGTTTGTAAATCTGAATGACTGTGATGGTGTGTGTTCACTGTAGAATGTTGTCTGTGTTGTAGATGAGGGATGAAAGAAGGGAGAGGGTTAAATCCAGTGCCGCCCGATTCAGGCCTACTCTTTCCAGAGATACGGCAGGTCGTGAAGCTTAACGTCTCCAGCCGACGCACGATTTACCACCAATAGCGTCGTATGCCCTCACTCCATACGTACTCTTCGAAGAACAGTCATTGGCTTGGCATTCCCCGCAGCAAAATTCTTTCTGTTGCTCTGTACGGCTTGGTAGTGCTCATACTGCCAAAGCTGACATCCAGCTCAACGCTGCTATGAGAACAGTGAGTGGTGTCGTTAGATCTGTGTACCCCAGTATCCTGGCTGCCTGTACTTTCCAACATTCCTTCACCACATTTGAGGCTAAAATCGATATTGCTTAGAGAATTGGAACGAGTGGATGCCTTGGTAGCGTAGGAGCTCCACGAACCGAAGGTCGCCAGTTCGAGTCCGGCCGCTCAGACCTCGCATTCGGGAGGACGCCGGTTCAAATCCTCGTCCGGGCATCCAGATTTGGGTTTTCCACGGTTTCCCCAAAACGCTCCAGCCGAATGCCGGGATGCTGCCTCCAAAGGGCCATGGCTGAATTGCTTCCCGTTCTTTGTCCCCCAGTCCCATCCCACCTCTAATGACCTCGACGTCGACGAGGTGTAAAACAATAAGTTAAAAAAAAATACGAGTCCGGATGAGGGCATTGGTGTTTAAGTGTTGTGTATGTGTATGAATGTCGTGTCCGTCCTGTGGTGTCAATACTTAGTAGCAACAATTCACTAGAGAAAATGATAAACTGGATGAGTCAAGATTATCACGCTATGGCCTCAGTAGCCAATAAAATCCTCTGCATGGTCACGTTTTTCATCCGCCACGAACACGATTAAAATCGAGGAGACCTGACTACATGGAATCAACTTGTATGAAGAGTGGAGAAAGGAGTGGGAAGCCAACAGCCAACACAATTGTAGGCTTATAAAAGATCCGTAAACCTGTGTTCCAGGGTTTTACCTGCTTAGGGGTCTTTGGTTTGGACTGAATAGATTTCGCACAGGTCACGGAGTGTGCAATGCAGCCACACATGAGTGGGGTCTCCGTGAAGATGCGCTCCGTGACTGTGGTGGTATCCAAACTGCTGACCCCATCGTGATAGGCTGACCAGCAAGAAGACTATCTGGAGGCCTGTACAAACTGTATCACACTGGATCAGCTGCCAGAAGATGGCTTGAATCCCTACATATAGTTATCTGCTTAACATGTTTTTTGTTTGTATTTGGCATACGATAATAATAATAATAATAATAAACAACAGATTAAAACAACAGAACTATGGAAATTAAGAAGTAATAAGGAAATATACCAGAATATAGAAAATATATCAGAATCAATAAGGAAAAAGGGATTGCTGTTTTTGGACATATCTACAGAATGAATGATAACAGACTAACGAAAAAATATGCAATTACGTTTGGGGGAAACAATCAACAACCAGCTGGATTCAAGAGGTTAAGAAAGATTTGATAAGAAAATAAGATAAGAGAAGAGGAAATTATGGAAAGAGAAATCTTTAGGATGAAGGTATTAAGTATGGAAGGATTCCAAGGCAGAAGAGGATAGAAATCTGCTCCTAAGTGGTCTGAGGAGAGAAGGAAGAAACAGTGAAATTATGAAGGAATATTGGATTGAACCGAAGAAATGACAACAACAAAGAAGAAAATTTGAAATTGGTACGTGGTCTCGGAAGGCCTTATCGGAAAGAATAATAATAATATTGATACTCCATACGTGCTGCGGAGACTTTTGGCAATTAACTCAGGGCTTTGGTGCACAGCCTGGTGATTAGTAAGTGTGCAACAACCACCTGTCGTTTTCCACCGGTCAAGTCCTGACGATGAAAATTTCTTCCACGACCTGGGCTCGAACCAGCCAAACCTATAGTAATACCGAGCGTGGTGGTGTAACGGTTAGCGTTCTGGCGTCACATTCGGGAGGACCGCGGTTTGAATCCCCGTCCGGGCATCCAGATTTGGGTTTTCCATGGTTTCCCAAATCACTCCAGACAAATGCCGGGATGCTTCCCTCAAAAGGCCATGGTCGAATACCTTCCCACTCCTTGCCCCCCATCCTTTCCCGTCTCTAAAGACTTCGCTATTAAGAGACGTTTAGCAGCTAAAAAATAAAAAAAAAACTTGTAGTAATGGTACAATGAAGAACTGTGTGTTATGGAGACAGTGTAGCGCGCAGACCGTGTTTTCACTTAGCGACCCTCCGGCGCTGATGGTCTGGGCGTGGCGGCAGGTGAGGGCGCCGACCGCTTCATCCGGTGTCTGCAGGAAGCGGCGGCAGTCAAGGTGAACCGGACTCGGCCGCCTGCTACTGCAGAGGCCTCCGCGGGATAATCTCTCCACCAACACAAAACACATCTACAAAATGAAAACCGTCCCAGAAAAACTCAACACCACTCTACATATTTCTTTGGGGATTTTCACCGTTTTAAAACATAGGATTGGTATTGAATTGCTTGGTATGTGATTTGGGGAAGCCGTGGAAAATCCATATCTGGATGCCCGAACGTGGATTCGAACCCGCGTCCTCCAGAATGCGAGGCTAGAGCGTTACCATTCACCCATCACGATCAGTGTGGCTGATGAGAGGTTATATTATGTAACTGGAATTCAAAAGATTCGTTAGTTCCTTGCTCGCTTAGGGTCATGGAATACGGTATTATAGTTTTCCAATACGTCTATTACCATATTAACGGAAACTATCACTAAAACGTTAAAAGCTTTTGAAAGGTGGCTGTATGGAAGAATGTTGGGAACACCGTGGACAGACCACACCGCAAATACTGAAGTACTCCGTAAAATGAAAAAAAGATATGGAAATATTAACCGCCATAAAAAAAAACGGAACCTCGGCCACATCATGAAGAACAATAACCGTTATGAACTTCTGCAGTCTGTTCTCCAGGGAAAAATACCAGGAAAGAGAAGTGCTGGTAGAAGAAGAACTTCCTGGCTGAAATATCTGAGAACCTGGACCTCCAAGACAACTACGGAGCTAATACGAGCATCAGCCAGCAGAGACGAGACAGCCAAGATGGTTGCCGACATCCGGAACGGATAGGGACCAGAAGAAGAGTATGACTATTGGAAGGGATGCAAAGCAAAGGAACCATTTTTTTTTTTCCTTCTGGAAATTACGAGAGAAAACAATTAGTAACAGATATGAGTGTCATTGAAAGGCATACATATTTTAACCATTCCAAATTAATAATGAATTTGATTAAAATTCGCATAAATGTTTGCTAAAAGCTACTAAACACACCTCTTTCTTTTTCAATCACTTTGCAATCTGTATGTTACATTACCTGCCATTTTATTTACACATGAATTAACTTTTATATTTCAGCTTAAAGAAAAAAAAAAAAAAAACTATTGTATTCTTACTATCATCCTCTTTGTAAATATCAAAATGTCCAAATGCCATATGTGGACATACCCGTCTGTGAATTAATTTTGTGAAAATTTTATGTCCAAGCTAACGTTTCTGCTTACCACAGGTAGATCAGATTTAGGTTTATGCTGTCTGGTACTCACCGCTTTATGTATTTCATTTTTCCTGTGATAACTTTGTTGACATTTAACATATGCAAACGACAGCATGTTACTTTAATATAAGAATATTAAACGTAAGAATGCTGGTCAGTAGGTTAACAATAAATAACTATTGCTTTTCTGCGCAATGACGACTTCGCTCCAATTAATGTGTAATTTTAGATTTATTTACAGACCACTTTAAAATACATTTTTATTGCGATCTAATTTTTCTTTAACTCAGTTACGTCTGCTGGGATATTTAAACATAGTATTATGTCCATATAATAAAGGAATTTACAGCGCAATAATAAGTTACTTAACAATTAAAAGGATGTGTATCTCATGTATACATCATTTTATTCTGTAACATTATGTCAGCAGTACATGTAGTAATCGGGTGTCACGCTGTTTATTCACAGCTTTCTTATTATTTTTTTTATCGCTGCTACTTTTGGCTTATCTTGAAGTCCAGCTTGGTTGTTCATAGTTTAACTTCACCCTATTGGCTAGAGAACGGTCACCAGCCACCATATTACTTTCGTTACTTTATATTGCTTGTTGTTTATTTACGACAAATAGATGCAGAAACTCATGTAATGAGACTAGTGTTTAATGTTTATATTATATTATCTGTATCGGTTATAAGAATTAGGTTAAAACATAATCTAAAAATTTTTTGGCAGGAGAAAAGAAACAATAAAGTTTATTAGAATTTCAGAGAAAGTTTACACGAAAGGTACGTAATTGCGAAATGTATCAGTCAAATAAATGAAAATTATCGGTTTTTGATATTATACTTTCCTGCATTTAAAATAAAATACATTTATTTGAATAAATCATAGCCAAATACTCAGATAATCTAACCACAGTATGGTACTCATATCACGAAAAATATCGTTGTTCGTTTTTCCTTACAAGCTTTTCCAGAATAAATTCCTTCTACCACCATAGATGATACCCGTCGTTATTCATACAAGGATAATAGAAACTATGATTTTAGAATGCCGATTTAGTGGAGGTTGTTAGGTTGACCAGACTCGCAAGTGACACATTTTTTTACAGCACAATTCATTCCGAAATCAATTTTTAAGCAATGTAAACTGCTTTCATAAGCGCTATCTATGTTACTGAAGGTATTAATTAATGCGGATGGAAGTAGTTCTATATTTATTGTGTTGAATTGTACCTGGACCAGGAATAAAACAGATATTACATGGTATAACAAATGTTTTTGGGATTTCTTTTTTTTTTAAATTTCTCTGATTCTATACTTCCGTCGTCATTAATTCAGTAGAAGTTACTACCATATTGTTATGAGAACTGCAAATAAAATATGTAGAACATTAAAAAATCAAGGCCATTAGCATTATGTAATAACAATTCAATATAATTAACCAACACACACACACACAACAAAAAAAAAGAGCTGCCAGAATTTTGAATTCAAACTGTCATTTTTTTACGGGCTCGAAGCTAGTGTTTTGAATATATTAGTCCGCTTTTGTAAACTCTTAAAGGGATAGCCAGGTTTAGTTCTCAAGTGTAACTTCTTCTGGGTTCACATTTTATTTACCTTGTGTCCCTATTACTGTGTTATATCTCTAAACGAGCAAAAAAATATTTATGTATGGTATCTCGGAAACGGGTCTAATTATTTGGATGAAGTTTTTATACTTAGTTAACTTTTTTCCCAAGTTTATCTAAACTTACATCTACATCTATGCAATTCATAAATATTGTGGGTGGCAGAGAGTGCTAAGCTTCAATCTTAATTCTGTGCATTCCAATCCCAGAACGAGGAAAGAAAGAATACGTAAAAGCATCAATACGGCTTCTTATTTCTCGAATCTTATCCCTCCTGTCGTTGCGACCTAAATAGGCTGACTGAAGAAGTATTTCATTGCATTTCTATATTAAATAATTTCGCATAATACACAATAAATTCAAACGAAAATGACATCGTCTGTCTACCATGCAATCCCAGTCCAGTCTATGTATCAATTCTGTGTCATTTTCGTAAGGATTGTAACTAGCAGCCATGAGTCGAGTGGTTCTCTACTGTACTTTCTCTAACGTGTCAGTCAATTCCTTGGCAAATGGATCGAAAAATACACAACAGAAATCCAAATGCGGACGCACTAGTGTTTTGTACGGTGTAGGTAGGTGTCGTTCCTGCCAAACGCGATTTTACAAAAAAAAAGATAGCAATAACTTGCGTTTGGTATCCGGGATATGGTTCTAACGCCATCTGGTAGAAGTTTCAGGTCTCAGTAAGCCTACTGATTAGTTAAGCTTCTGTTTGGTTATAGCAAGGAACTGTGAACTTCATTGGGAAGCTTTCAAGAAAAACGTTTAACTTTAATCAAACTTCACGCAAAATCTTGCATATTGGACAGAAATCTAAAGCTGCCTAGCGAAGATCGGTCACTCAGGTGCTATTTAATAATGCTTTGTATTTGAGTTACGTTTTGGGTTCATATGAAGCGCTCATGAAAATCGCATATTGCTTATATGAGGATGGTTATCTTTTCTGTTTGGTTACTACCGCATGTTTTATGAGCGGAGTTGATGTGACGGTATGAAGCTCACTGATTCTAGTGTGAGTTTAGTATGAGTCGCAGCAGTTTACTCTACAAGCTGTATTAATGCGGTGTTGGAGCTCGTCTTCGCATCTGTATAGTAGGGCTCGAAACACGATGATCTTGTAAATTCTGATTTTTGTTTCCCTGGTAAAATCTCTGTCTCTCTCTTTTGGTTTATGGCTTTACACCTTATCGACGTCGACGTAATTAGATGTGGGAAAGGAGACATGGCATGGAATGGGATTCAGCGCTTGGTTTTTCGAAAGAATCATCCCGGCATTCCACTGGAGTGATTTCTTCAAGCCGTGGGTACCGAAATCCGGATTCAGTATAATCGGGTCGCGATTCGAACCTGTGTCCTACCGAATGCGAGGTTAGGGGATTACCGCTCACCCACCACACTCGGTTGAAATTTATTCTTTTTATAATGGGATTTAAGTTTAGAGAGAAGTCCTTTTCTCCTTCGTTGTAGGGATGGGCAAAATATATCGATGTATCGATATATCGATATTGTTTCTAAAAATATCGATATTTATCGCCGATATTTTTATTTTCGATATATCGATACATCGATATTGAATTTAGAGTATCGATTTTAAGCACCAATTCGATATTTTTCCTACGAACGCAATTCAGTATCCAATTTAATCGTTACATGTATATGTTAGCATGAAAGCGGTTGTTTTATCTTTGTAGTTGAAATATTACCTTTCAACAGTTTTTTTTTTCATTTACGAATAACAATTAATGGGTTGATGAACCACAAGTCATTATGAATGACTGTTAATTCATTTAAATGTCTACAATCTAGTCTACAGCCAAACTCCTTAATCGTCCTTAATCGAAAGGAATACGTTCCGTAAATTAGCCGCAAATACGAAAATCTTGAATACGAAAACCTTGAATACAGAATGTTAGTTTATATAGGATTATAGGGAATACGTTCCAAGTATACAGAAATATTTTGATGTAATGGAGTGATTATCGCACTTTGAACTTAAAAGACCAATTCCGGATTGCTTTAAATCCTCTTTCCTAAAGTTCATTGTAATGCTCTTTAAAATATGCTTATAGCTTTCTCGTGAATTACAGCTCCACTAAAGAATACTTTCTTGTGATTGCTGTCTTCGATTGGTGTAGTGAGAGCGGTTTTCAATTTTTTATTCACTGAGGCACCAATGCTTTTTACTGATAGTAAGGTCCTCTTCGAACGCCTCTCCCGTGTCAGGTTGTATGCGATTACCATGGGTGATGTATATCCCTCCAAGGAAAGTCCTAGGAAGATGAACTGGGGTGGTTTCCCGTTTCACCGAACATGGGGGTGTAATGGTTAGCGTTCTGGCCTCGCATTCGGGGGAAGGGTGGGTCGAATCCCCGTCTGGGCATCCAGATTTGGGTTTTCCATGGTTTCCAAAATCACTCCAGGCAAATGCTGGGATTCTTCCTTCAAAAGGCCATGGCCGAATTCCTTCCCATTCCTTGTCCACCATCCTTTCCCGTCTCTAAAGACCTCAATGTTAAGAGACGTTAAGCAGTTAAGAAAAATCCCCGTTTCCTTCCTCAGTGTGACAGTGCTCCTAAGTGTGTATGACAGTGACACTGTGTGGCTCGGTATAGAGTGGATGAGAGATGAAAGAAGGGAGAGGGTGGAAGCCGGTGTCGGCATGTTCAGGCCTACTTTTGCGAAACATTCTAAAGGGGGCGCCAAGCTTAACATTCCCATCCAACGGACGAATCACCATCAACAACATCGTATGCCCTCGCACCATACGCAATGCAGAGAGGTTTGGTGATTAGAAATTACAACTTACTGGTCAAGCCCTGATGATGAAAATCGTTGATGTAGTGTTAAGTGAAAATAATTCATTTGCAGCACTCTGCGATCACGCAAAAAGTATTGTGACTTATTTTAAGCACTCTGTCAATGCTATGGATCTATTAAGATCTGAACAAGAAGCATCTGGGGAAAAGGAAGGAGAGGTGTTGACTTTGACACAAGCTGTTAGCACTAGATGGAACTCCTACTTTAATATGTTAGAACGATTTATCAGACTCTCTGCAATTGTAGCTAAAATCTTAGCTACAAAAAGTCAGTCAAATATAAACACACTTGATATGGTTGCAACTTAACAGCTTAATGTAATACGTGACCTCATTGTCCTGTTTGGTCCTTTCAAAGAAGCCACTGAAGAGGTTAGTGGTACAAATTATGTGACTGCTAGTTTAGCCATTCCTGTTACAAATCTGATTCGACAAGTAACGGAACAAGTTACTCCTTCGACCACTTTAGGATTCACGGTAAAAGAGGCTTTACTCCAAAGAATTCAAGAGAAATTAAGTCCTTTAGAAGGAAATACATTCCTTGCAGCAGCTACCATTTTGGACCCAAGTTTCAAACGTATACACTTCACTTCTCCAATCGGTGTGTCAAATGCGATATCTACAATAAGTAATGATATTCGCTTGGAACTTAGACGACGAGGACAAAGTTCTCCAGAAGTAAGGTCTACAGCAGCGACACAATATATCGCAGATAACGCATCAATTTGGTCCACACATGAAAAGCTATTATCCCTTAGCACTACTGTTATGCAAGAGGTTCCAAGCTCTGGCTCAGTTCCTAAGCAGTATCTGGACCAACCATTAATAGACAGAAAATCACGCCCAGTAAAGTTTTGGGTGAATTGCCAGTGCTCCAGCGCGCTGAAATACCTTATATGTCAAGCTTCTTCTGTGCCGACCAAGAGAGTGGCTCCTGCAGTCAACTTAGCTGTACTGAACAACAGGAGTAGATTGACGGGGGAGCACATAAAACAGAGAGTCCTTTTGATGTCCATATCAGACGAATACTAGTTTGATTGATTGAAAAAAATAATAAATTAATAAAAGTTTGTATTATTTCTACCTGTGTCTTTAATTTTCAGAATTTTCTTAAATATTTTGATGTATTTTATGATTTTTTTAGATAATTACTCCCTTTAGACAAAAATATCGAAATATCGATATATCGAAATATCGATATTTTTTCCCCGATATAATCGATAGTGTTTGTAAATATCGTTTCGATATTTATCGATATATTTTTTAGATTGCCCATCCCTACTTCGTTGCAACACGTGCTGTTCAAATAAAACATAGTTTACTGTCCTACATCAATTCTACGCATTCAAATACTTCAATTAAATCGAAAAATACATTAAAATCAATCTAATTACTGAGAAATAGTACTTGTTCGTTAGAGTTTTTAACTCAACTGCGAGAACACATAAATAAGAAAGCCTAGTGAGATAATTTTTCTTTGGTTGTTGGCTTCATCAGATTTTTAAGCACTCGATGCTGGTACATGCTCCTAGTGTACATAAGAACAGAGGCTAATACTCATTTCTTAGTCGACAATTGTAGAAATGTTACATCCAGAAATAAAGATTCTAAATAATTCCACATCTTTTAAGGTGTGTCGAATTAATAGACTGGGTAGATGGTGATATGTAATCCTTGTTCGGCTTGTAATTTTCACTGAAAGGTAGCCGCGGAATTATTAATTTGAATCAAATTGTTACTTGGACGAGCATTGCAAAAAGGAGCCGATCAGAAGACAAGCATATTCACAACTCAGACATCCAGTGGTTTAGTAATCCGTATAAAAGTGAATACTTCTACTAACAAGCAATTTGATTCCCTGGCACCATCTCTAATATTCTAGAATTAGACAGTAAAGCATTACCGTTGCGTCTCCATTAGTAGTATATTCCAACCCCTGATTTATGTTACCTCTTCTGATTCTTCTTCCATACCGTGAACCGGGACTACTTTGTGACAACAGAAGCAACTTTGGGACACATGCGTTTTTGAAGTATTTTAAATCTCGCCAGTTGCAAAGTATTATATCTTCGCATTGGTCATTCGAATTGTTATTGTTTACTGCTTTGAATTAGCAGTTTCTAGAAACTCCATTCATCAGTCTTTATGAAAGGCACCCATTTTTAGTTTGGGGACAATTTTCAAAGTGCTTTGTTGTGTTTTCATAGCGCAAGGAAAAACTAGAAGAAGATATGAAAAAACAAGTACTTAAACCATTCCTTAACTACCTTTCTAGACAATAACCAATCAATATAATCTACAATTTCTCGAAATTTTGTTAATGTTTTCTGATGTCGAGACTTCCGCGGGGCAACTTTAATTGATTTGAATCAATTAAACTGATAGTTAATCAATAACTTACGAGGCAAACTATTATTTCTCTAAATGAAGTTTCATAATATACATTTTTTTTGTATCAATAATCATTAATTCAAGCATTTTTAATCACATTTTCACTTACAGTCTCTTTCAGTTTTTGGTTTGATGAAATTAGAAGATCAGTAAAGAATTTAGTTCTAAATTTTATTCGAACTGAATAGCTACTAAATATGATAAGTACCTAAGGTGGTGGGATTAGATAACTAATTATTCTAACAATGGTAGATTGTTAAAAAAAATACAGAAAATAATTCATGAAAATTCAGAATAAAAAACGCATAAATTGTAGGTAAAGTTAAATACACAATTTCAAATATTTGCTGGTAAATCTTTCATGAAACACATCACCCAAAAGGCCGCTGAAGTCACCCAAGTTTGCTAAACAGATAGTCGGGAAAGCGGGTCAAAATCCGATATGTGGTGAAGCATTCGCCGTCAACATGCAGACAAAAACACAAACCACATTAGCTAAAAATATTTGTAAAAGGAGACCAAATAAAATGTTTCTACTCTAACTGTGATACCAACTATTTTTCCCACTGATTTGACCAAAAGAAATAACGCATCCCATAGTTTCCCCACTTCATGCAGTAACTTTGGTACATAAATAGAGGAAAATTTCTGCGTGAAAAAAAGTCATAATTTGGTTTGTAGTACCATTATTCGAAAGAGGAAGGTCAAAACTAACCAAATACCTCACCTTATTTTGTTAAATTAGAAACGTATTCAATGAATTCTCAAAAAAAAGTCTAAAAAGTCTACCAAAGTAGTCCCGGTTACGGTATATATTCCGCATCAAATCCTGATACGTATGTGACTTGTCCAATCCCAGCAGCGTTTTCACGTAACACCTGTGTTCGAATAATTTCAAACCCAGCTCCTTTATCATATACAGTGAAGAGACAAAACTCTTTGAAGAGGAGGATGTAAACAACCAAATGGCGGTGTACCTCGCAAGACACGTATAAACGTTCCGTGCGGTGTCGGGGATTTCATTTATTCTCTCGTGAGTCGTGTGAATGGTTTTGTGGCGTGATTATGGCCGTAGATGATGAATTAACAGACTGTGATTGCAGAATGGTCGATGGTGTTAGACATGTGGGGTATTCCATTTTGGATTTTATTGGTGAATTCAACAGTCCTCGACCCACGGTGTCAAGAGAGCGCGGTGAGTATGTAATTTCCGTCATTACCTCCCACCGTGGCCAACGCAGTGGCGACCACGAATGCTTTATGACCGAGACCAGCAACGTCTGCGTCGAGCTGTCGGAGCTGACAGAGCGGCAACACTGCGTCAAATAACAGCGACGCTCAGTGTGGGATGTACCACGGACGTGTTCGTAGGGACACTGTAGCGAAATTAGGCGTCGATGTGATATGGCAGCAGCAGAAGGCCGACGTAAGTGGCTCTGCTAGCAAAACGCCATCGGCTGCAGCTTCTCTCCTGCGCTCGTGGACATGTCATTTCGATCCTGATAACCGGAAAAAGGTTGCGTAGCCAGATGCGTCATGATTCCAGTTGGTGAGAGCAGATTCTAGGGCTCACAAGGCCATGGCTCTAGATTGTCAGGAAGGCACTGTGCAAGCTATTTGATAAGGCGTTGGTTGCTTGATATAACTGCTCCGCAGAATCACTTTTCACTTAGATTTATTTTTTTTTCCCCGCGAGCTTTACAATAACATTACCCACAGAATAGGCATGTGCTCGACCATAGATACTAAGCACAGTCATACAAATATTCCAGCGATTCTAACTTTCAATTAACTTGCAACTCAACCAACTAGCTCGTCTCTGCCGTTTTTTTATATAGTTCTAACAATACTTTAACAATTAAATCCAAACAAAAATAATTACAAATTGTACAAAATCACTCACAGTCATTAGAAAACACCTCTAAATGAAAGTTAACACAGTTTAAATGTATTTTCAAACAAAATCATGAACATAAACCAGTCCAAGCCCTAGCAAATTGTTCTTCAAACATCGTAGCTCATATTAATACGAGCAATTACAAACTTTTAATTGATGTTTCATACATAATACGGTCCTTTAACACATTACATAGCATTTACATAGTTCTCTCCATAAAACAATGTTCGTTTACCTTACAGATATACACAAATTCACAGTTAATCACACGGAAACTATACAAATCGACAATTAATCAACTCCCACCTTACTGTACATAATTCTTCAAATAGCATTTCATACAAGGGCTGGCTCTCAGGGCTGTTGTATGTTCGTGGCTGCAGCCTGGTGCAGACTGTTTCAAGTCCCCTTAGTTGTATTTTACGTGTATGTTCACTCAACTCGAACTCAGTGCATAAAAATTATAACAAATTCTGTAAATCATTCGTACACCGTTCTAGAGACAGGTTAATTATTTTAAACAGTTCGTTGTTACCGCGGTCGCCAGGTGATGTACCAAACCAGCCCTAAGTAGTAGGTGTGTGGATAATTAAAAAAAAGTCACCAAGTACGCTAGCACAAACTTCAGTCCACCACACGTTTATTGTAAGATCTTAAAACATCGAACTGGTTGGCCACCACAAAATTTTAAACACAAAGGCTAATCGAAACTTCATCACTCCGTAGATTGCAGAGTTCTTTAAGAAAAAAGGAATTTAATTATCGAGTCCGCTTTCCACCAAGTTACTCTAATGCCACCGCTAATGTTCTTCTTCACTTCGGCACAGTTCAGAACTGTTCATATCACACGTACTGTTCTAGCTAAACACAATAGGTTCTCGTCTTGATACTAAATAAATCGAACAATTACTGTCAGAACGGCCATTTGCAAGTAATAACAAACACATTGTGCATTGCAAAAGTGTAGTGTTGTGAATCTCAAACATGAAGACACTTCCCACCGAAAAAGCACTGATGCTGAGAATGGAGCTAAAAGAAATACAATAGACCACAAAATAAAAAACCCGCTGAAGATGCTTCTGCAAACGAAGAGAAACGCGTACGGGAGACAAATAACACAAAAAAGTCAATTGCTTTGGCGTAATTTATTTATTAAAATTAAAATTACTGTAGCGTCGATCGCCATGCTAACCGAGCCGCCCGCTACGACACTTCGATCGGTACTGATTTTTTTTTTTTTTTTTTTTTTTTTTTAAATATGTGGCCTTCGACTATATTGCCATTTAGCCAGCTTCACAACATTTCATTATTAAATCTACTAATGTACAATGATTCTTCAAGTATACGTCATTTTTGTAACTGAACATGTATTATCTCTCAAATGTTTTAATTCACAATAGTATGGACAATACAAGACGGACAGAACATTTAACTAAAACCACTGATGCCCGAGGCCTGTGATGTCACAAGACATTTGATCCATAATTAGGAACTTTAAGAAGTAGTATTTAATTAGAATAAGTTTAGGATTAAGTAATTTCAATTAGGTAGCGAGAGTGAGGCGGAGAGTATTTTTTTTTAGTCTAAGATTTCAAATGTCTACAGATACTGTCATGGCGGCTAAGCCATGTGGGAGTTTCGGACACCTTGCTTCCGCCCAGTGTTTGGCGGGGATAGGATAATATTGTAGCCACCCTACAAACACAAAAGCTACCTCTCCGGTGGGGTAACATCGGTGGAACTCTGTGTTCCACCCATTTGGCAGAGATGGTCCTTCGCCAAATGGGAAAGTGAGGATACAATGTTGGCAGTACTCCCCTCCCGTAGAGGATCAGCACACCGGAATCCCGTTAGGTGGGTGTTATATAAGCCCTGACATTGGGACCATACTCCCTCAGTCTTGACCAGTTTTTTTCCAGTGCTACGCGGTGGTAGCTCATGGTGTCGCTCCACGAGGGATCATGATGTAAGCCCATATTATGTTCTGTTTCTCTCTCTCTGTGTTTCTGCCATACATCACTCTCGCTCACAGTTTTATAAAGTAAATTAAGTATATGAAGTTGTGATTATCTTATCAAGACGTTGATTAGTGGATTCAATATTTGTGTTTGAACAGAAAACCTAAAGTGTGTACAATTTATCAGAATATAACTCAAATCAGTGTGGTGCATCTAACTAAATTTTATTTGTTTCTTTGTAATTGTTCCACCTCATTTACCTGGATTAAATGATGGATTGAATGCTAGTCAATCTTCGGCTAAGAGGTCCGATACTAAATAATAAATAAATTAGCCAGAAATTAATTAGAAGGACGGGTGGGAACGTTACAATATGGCGACCGTGTCAGCGACCGATGCATTCAATTGAATTTTTTTTTACACTCTGCAGCAACGATTGGCAGAGAACTATTAATAATTTTACCAGAGTGAAATACTGAAGCCACCACAGAGCACAGAGAGAGAGGGACATGATGGCATTCACGGCAGGAGAGAGGGCAACGCGAAGATATTTAACATCTGTTGAGGCGCAAGACGTTCCGAGATTTCCAGATTCCGAAGCAGGACATGGAATGCTGACCAACACCCCTTCTACCGCTTTGGAACTTGAGGACCACCCTGTACGGAGCGGACAGCAAGTTTCGCCAAGGTCAGCTGCTTCACCCTTGCTGGGAACAAGGGAAACAGCCAGCCGGGGACGGGCGGTCTCTGAAGGAGAAGTGGCGGCGGAGAATGGAATTTCCGGCGACTCCATGGGTCCTGATCTCGACGGCGTGGGCCATCGGACGCTACGCCACCCAGGACAACAGCATTGTGAAAAGGCCAGTACAATTGATTCTAATGATCAGCAGTTGAGCAATTTTGGCACAGCTATGATGCATAAATTTTCAAATATGTTAGAGACTAGTTTTGACAGGTTTAATGATCGGATGGCCGATCAAGTATTTGAAATTTTAGATGCCAAATTTTGTTTGTTTGAGGATAAGATTAAGAGATACTTGTTAGAAAATGTGGACAGTAGATGCATGGTAACTGAGGGTAATGTAAGGGATATACAGACTGAGGTAACTTTATTAAAGAATGAGTTAAAAGAGAAAGACAGATTAATTAATGTACTTTCTGAAAAATTACGGGGGGTAGAAGCGGGAAATAATTCCTCTTTTAAAAATTACGAAGATCGCCTTGTAAATCTGGAAAATAATGTAGGAGAAAGTAATAGGATGTCACTCTGTCAGCCACGGGAGGTGGGTCCGGAGGCTGCCCGAGAAACCCCTTTAATTAATACATTAGTAGGTCAACCCATGAGCTGCCCCACGGCTTTTCCTGAGATGGAGAATAATCGGTTAGTTAATAGTAATTCAATCCCTTGGCAAATTCTGGCAGACAATCAGATCCAGTGGGAGAAATTTAGTGGGAAGGAGTCTCGGATCCATCCCATGGAATTCTGTGAGAATTTCGACCGGTTTTTCGAATCACACCCCCTGTCAGAGGACAGAAAAATCTACCTTTTCGGTAAGCATCTTGCCGGAGAATCTAAATGGTGGTTTGATTCCGTAAGGAAAACCTTCACTTCCTATGAGAAGGCTAGGAGGGATTTTCTGGCCCAGTATTGGTCACTAACGTCTCAGAGAAGATGTAAGAGGTTGTTAATAACAGGTCCCCGATTTCAAGCCAAAGACCGAACCCTAAGAGAATTTTTTTTGAGGGAAATCACCCAAGTGCAGTACCTTGACCCGCCCATTGATCCCGCTGAGATTACTGATGCTGTTTTTCGCCGGCTGCCCGAATGGGCAAGGCGACAGCTCATTACCGCCCAGATAAAGACAATCCCCGAGGCCCTGAGCATATTGACCGACATGGACGAATTTTATGAGGAAGAGAGGTCGAATGTACGATATGCCAGTGGGGGAGGAGAGCGTCAAGGCCCTCCCACACCTCAATATGATAAGCGGGTGGGAAGAAAAGTAAATATGCAGCGGTTCACTGTCAAACGTGACCATCCAAACTTTTGTGAAGCTGAGCCGGCGGAAAGGGGCGGCCGGCTGCCAGACTCGCAGGTGGCCGCAGACAATGGTGACCTAACGGTACCGCTCCACCCTCCGCGTCCCCCACAGTAAGCTATGCAAACTCCAAACAGGTGATTAACAGGCTATGTCTTCTAGGTTCAGGAGCATATTGTGAAAACAATGTATGAATTGTAATAGAATATATGGATTCATTAGAAGCTAAGAGTGTTTAGGTAATTATTCATTGATTTCAAGGTGTAGAAGACTTAAATTTAAGATGTCATAAAATAAATGGAAGATTGTCAGATCATTTCGAAGTTATGTAATGGAAAGGTCTTCAAGAGATAAAATAAATGGGAAACAAAAAAAATAGTGGTTGCTCGGGACGTAATTCACATGTCTAAGGAAAGAAGCAAGATTATAAGTTTTTCTGGGAAGGTCTGCAAGAAAGTAAGTTAAAATTCATATTTTAAGGGGACCGAACCTAGTCAGATGGCATTAATTAAAGATATAAGTCCATAAACACTGAGGATTCGAGTCGGCCCGAATTAAGCTTATAGTGATGGTGTTAACTGCAGACTGAGTAATTTAAAAATGGTCACGGAAAGATAAGTGAGTTAAAGTAACAAGTAAAATCAAATTAGCATTCCATTCCCCTTTTGTAAAACAAAACAAAAAAAAAAAAAAAAAAAAAAAAAAAAACCTTCTTGGGAAAAGCAGGACAGCTTTCATACTAAAGGTAAAGAACCCTTGGGAAAACATTCCATGATTTGAAGTAATGAAGAGAAACGTCAATACAAGTTGGCATTCATACCAAACAGATCTAAGCTGGAAACTGAAAATTTTAACGACTCAATATGGTAGTTATACAAATGTATAAAATAAGACATATAATAAGTAATGAGTTCACTTTGATGTTATATTTCCATGTTCCAAATGATTTTGTAAATACTTTAAATTTTTTTTATTAGATTGTGTTTGTGTGGTTTTCATAATTTTTTTGCAATAGTAGCTGTTGCTTTTGTTTTATGTAATGAATAAGGTCATTTACATTAGTATCAGTAATTTAAATTCTTTAAAAGGTTTTTTTTTTATTAATATGTAATAGTTGATTATTCTATAAATGTTTGGGTAGTTAAGAAAAACTGTTTATAAGATATGTATGTAATGTTGTAATTATCTGAGCTGTCGCAACAAATTGTTCTCAGCTGATCATCAGAGGCTGAAAGGAGACTACATACAGAAGTGTGTTGTGTTCACAGAGAAACAGTTACGCGGGTGATTAGCTGTGAAGACGGGTGCAGGTAGTAATGACGTCACCACCAGACTTCCCGGAACCCCTCAACGCTGACCAGCGGCTGTTCTGTTTACAAACACGACGGCCCATCCCCCGCTCAGCTGGACCCAGCAACATAGTGTGTGCCACGCCAGTGTGTGTTGTACGGTAGTGGGCAGTGTTGACAAATGGTGCCTGAATTCTGATCGAAGTAAGGCACCTTTAATCGGGGGGGTATTTGTGATGTCACAAGACATTTGATCCATAATTAGGAACTTTAAGAAGTAGTATTTAATTAGAATAAGTTTAGGATTAAGTAATTTCAATTAGGTAGCGAGAGTGAGGCGGAGAGTATTTTTTTTTAGTCTAAGATTTCAAATGTCTACAGATACTGTCATGGCGGCTAAGCCATGTGGGAGTAGTTCGGACACCTTGCTTCCGCCCAGTGTTTGGCGGGGATAGGATAATATTGTAGCCACCCTACAAACACAAAAGCTACCTCTCCGGTGGGGTAACATCGGTGGAACTCTGTGTTCCCACCCATTTGGCAGAGATGGTCCTCTCGCCAAATGGGAAAGTGAGGATACAATGTTGGCAGTACTCCCCTCCCGTAGAGGATCAGCACACCGGAATCCCGTTAGGTGGGTGTTATATAAGCCCTGACATTGGGACCATACTCCCTCAGTCTTGACCAGTTTTTTTTCCAGTGCTACGCGGTGGTAGCTCATGGTGTCGCTCCACGAGGGATCATGATGTAAGCCCATATTATGTTCTGTTTCTCTCTCTCTGTGTTTCTGCCATACATCACTCTCGCTCACAGTTTTATAAAGTAAATTAAGTATATGAAGTTGTGATTATCTTATCAAGACGTTGATTAGTGGATTCAATATTTGTGTTTGAACAGAAAACCTAAAGTGTGTACAATTTATCAGAATATAACTCAAATCAGTGTGGTGCATCTAACTAAATTTTATTTGTTTCTTTGTAATTGTTCCACCTCATTTACCTGGATTAAATGATGGATTGAATGCAGTCAATCTTCGGCTAAGAGGTCCGATACTTAAATAATAAATAAATTAGCCAGAAATTAATTAGAAGGACGGGTGGGAACGTTACAGGCCGGACTCGAACCGGCGTCCCCAGCAACTCGAGGCCAACACGCTAGCCGTTACGCTGCCAGGTTCGGTCGCTACTGACTTGAAACAATGTATTAGTACGCTACTCAGGTACTACTTACCGGCGGTGGAAGGTGACTGTGACGTCACACTGTGTTTATATGGCAAGGACAGCGACCTGCAGTCAAACTGAACCTACCAGTTACTGGAAATGGTTGCATTGAGCTACTAAGAGACCATGTTCAATCATGTTCCAAAACAACTATCGAACGACAATGAGTCTTATCCCCAGGCCAAAATTAATTTGAGGAACAACTAGTGTTGCAAATTGAAAAAAAACATTTTGTTTTTTTTCAAAATTTTGAAAAAAAAACATGAAAAAAAACATGGCACCGTTGTTTTTTTTCTAAATTTGGTTTTTTTTCAGAAAAACAATATATTTGATAAATTATAGTTTTATTTACATTTTACATTGTTGTTTTAAATATTACTGAATGATATAAATTATTACATAATGTTTGATAAATGTATCTCTATAGGTTACATAATATTATTCATCATCGGTGTCAGTATTAGTATCACATTCACTGGAATCAGCGCTACCAACACTAGTTTGGTCGGTGTCGGTGTTTTCACTTTCTCCTTCTGTTTCCTCTAGTTCCATCACTGTCTATTTCATCACTGCTGCTATGACTACTCTTTTTTCTTTAACAATACATTTCCTTTGTTGACATTCAATTTAACATATCTTCAGTAACAGGAAAATTGTAACTACGTTGTTTTATTGTACATTCTCTTATAAATCCTGATGCCCCAAATGTTAAACTGAAGCTCTTGTGATTTCGGATATCGATTACGCGCAATATTTCATCGTTGGAAGACCGTGGCATTGAGCTTGTCACTGTGGCACCATTCATAAATACTGCGCCGTTAGTTCTGTATTACGGTCTTTTAAGTTTGAATTTAAATCTATTAACATACAAAATATGAGCTTTATTTCTTTTCAATAGTTGGTTTACGCAAACGGTTGCAAGGAAACGATTCATAATTACTGACAATTTTATGACTCGGTTTCAGTATCACTATGCGCTGGCACCGTTCGTAAAAGGAAATTTCAGTCAATGTCGCCAATACTTTCGTAATTATTGTTTTACTGAACCAGAAAAATATAGTACATTTAAAAATTAAGATAAGTACTTAGTATAAACTCTAAAACAGTCATATTAAACGATAACTGCCTTACAAAATTGAGATTTAGTAGTTGTGAAAAAAAACGTGTTCCAGAAAAAAAACATGTTTTTTTTCAAAGTTTTTTTTCATGTTTTTTTTCAGGCTTGAAAAAAAACCGTTTTTTTTACAACACTAGGAACAACTCCAGGAGATAATTATCCCACCTAAATCACGAGACATGAATATATTTGGACGTATCTGGGACGTGATCTGAAGGTAGATAAGGGCACACCGTTCTGTGCTGGCAGCACTTTCGCAATTATGGACGACTCTCGAGAAAACGTGGTTGGTTATTTGTCCAGGGAACTTCAGACGGCTTTTTAAGTGAATGCCTGGTCGAGATGCTGCATCTCTCGGGCAACTTGGGTTCGAACTCAATATTTGGAGGTATACCGTGACGTTTCGCACTTCAATTTTAGGTACTGCATTGGACGCTCTGCAAATCCTGTATATAGTACTCATAGTGTTCAATATTACTCAGGCAGGAAACCAATCAATGTTTTATATTACAGGCATTATGCAATTATCTAGTACTATTTGAAGTCACTTCAAGGTAATTCCTGGTCTGTTTGCTTGAAGAAACAATGATGTAATTTCGTTTTCGTATTAGCCATCTTGTTGTCCGTGAGCTATACGACACAAAAGAACTACTGAGTGCGTGGGTACAGTGACACGGCTGTCCACGCGTCGTAAACAAACACGGCAATGAGGCGGCAAGTTCTCGCGTGGACCGAGCAGTTCCAGGAGCCACGACATTACGGGGAGCAAAAAGGGCGCTCCACTTGCCCGTAATGGACTCGGCCGCAAGTGAATGACGCTTTTTATCGCTACGGAACACGTGGTCGACTCCACCGAGACGACTGAAATTTCTCCTCAAGAAGCTAGTAAATAAGTGCTTTCATTACTCACAGGGACCAGTGGCGTTGGGTGGAAGGAGTGTAAAATGAAAATTTAAAAAAATATATAAAAAAAATCTCAAATATAATTAAATACCAAAATGGAAACAGCACTGAAAATTTGATGTGAAACATAGATAACTTTTACAATAAACAGAAAATGTTATAACCTAACCTTTCGTCGTATCCCTAACCTCACAATTCGTCTACATAAACTATTACTTTTTTACCCTTTCTATCTCAATCAAACAATATTGAATTTCTCTGGTCATTTAACAACGATTACTAATAATATTACAGTATTTCTTTTTACCTTATATTCTTCCTTAATATCTTCCAACAGGTGTAACAATTCGTAATAATTTGTCGTGGAATGAGCTAATCGAGAATGTAATTGGGAAAGCAAATCGTATGCTCCAATTTCTAGGTTGTAATATAAAACAATGCACTCCGGAAGTTAAATCCATTGCATACAGGTCACTAGTGCGTCCTCACTCAGTATATTGTTGTTCTAAATGGGGTCGCCATCAAAAGGTGTTAATGGAGGCATTAGAGAAGGTCCAAAGAAGCGCCGCCCGATTCGTGACAGGTATATATAGTTGGAGGGAAAGCGTAAGTGCGATGTTGAAGGAGTTCGGTTGGGAAGACCTGGAACACCAAAGGCGTTGCTCTCGACAGAAGCTAAATGAAAAATTCACGACTGACGTATTTCGGAATTACAGCAAACAAATATTGCTACCAGCAACATTCGTATCTCGGAATGACCGCAAAAATAAGATAACAGAAATCAGGGACAGAACCGATTCATTTCTGTGATTATTTTTTTTCCACGAGCGATTAGGGAATGGAATAGAAAGGATTTACCAGGCGAGTAAACTTAAAATCCGACAGGAGTACCTTTCGATAAAGCACTATGCTGATCTGGGTTTTCAATGGTTTTCCCGGATCACTCCACGCGAATGCTGGGATGGTTCCTCACATTAGCGCATGGGTGCCATATCCCGTATATCCCTTCCAAATTATTACGCTTTCGGATAGGTGCAATGCACCCTCCATCACACACACTTTTAGTGAATCGCGGAGTAATAATAATAATAATTATAGATACGTGTTCCGTCATCTTTTTATACTGCGATGTATTTCCAGGTTCGTGATTCCGGATATAATTCCTTTCCATCGCTCTTCTTACAAGAAATTAACTTTTATACTGTACATGGAATTCTTTTAGGATTTCTTCTTTTACATTAATTCCACATTACTATAAAATCTATCTAGAATTCTGTCTGTATTATTCCATACCATCCATAACTTTACACATTATGAACAATTAACGTTTTACTACTTCAATAGCATCAATATTCTCTCTGGCCGCCAGCCGTGAAAATTATTCGTGGTACAATTCCCTTTTATATCGCAAAAAATACCTATCGGTACCATTTCCAATTTCAGATCATTTAGATGTGCCGAATCACTTTCATTTCATCCATCCGTTTTCATTCTTCTTTCTATTATATTCTATGTAATCTCTATGACCAGTTGCTGTCAAAGATTCTTAGCAAAAACTTTTCATTAGTATCTTATAACATTACTTTATATTCATTACACACAAAATAAATATTATTCAATCTTATTTCCTAACATTTTATAAATTAAGGGGTCGTATGACCGTTACAAAGTCATAAACAAAATGAAAAATCAACAGAAAAAATAAGATACTCAAACTTTAGCCAAACCCTTTTTTTCGTTGTTTGGTTTATGGCTTCACGCCTTGTTGACAATGAGGTCACCACAGGCGGGAACGAACAGGGAGCAAAGAACCAGAAAGGTTTCGATCGTGGCCTTTGTAAGAAACCATCGCAGCATTGATTTCGAGAAACTATGAAAAACCGAAATCTAGATGCCGTGGAGGGAATTCGAAGCCGCGCCCTCCCAAATGCGAGGCCAGAGCGTTACCACTCACCCACCACGGAGGAAGAGTGTGCACAGTTACGACAACCTTTATATAGGGAGAAAAGAGAGTAAATCAAACGCCAAAATATGAATCTAGAAGTTGGTCAAATAAATTTGCCTCACCATGAGTAACCACTAGAAGATTCGATTCCGGGTTCCTGAGTTTAGAGATCCCGACCGATTTCCAGTACAGAAATTTTCGGGATTGACAAAAAATAGGAAAAAATTTACTATCAAAACGCTGTCGTTTTATCTGTCACTGTCACTTTGACATTCTTCTGTGTCATCTTGTTTTAACAGCTGATGTTAATCGCAATTTTCGCCGGCAAACAGAGAAGTTGTGAGTGAAAATGTATCTAAAAAGCTGCGCTTTGCATCGTGCATGAGAAATTATTTATTCTTCTTGGTTAATTAGTAAAAATTAAGTAAAATAATGGTTACATACAAAGCTTGGAAGTAATTTTATGATTATGGCCGAGTAGTGGACGACGAAATAAGGGATATATTTGAACGAATGTAAGCTTTCTCGGTGTGTCAGTTGTATAAAATCTTCTAAGGCTTTCCACCGAGGTAGCGCGTCAATGTAGGGCTCCATCTTCCGGCGAAGGGATATTTTTACTAGCTCCACCAAGATTCTTACTAATAATAATAATAATAATAATAATAATAATAATAACTTCGCTAACGGAAAGACTAAACATAAGAACAACTTGTCGTACCATGACACGCAAATGATGCAAACCATACCCACAATTGAAACCAAAAGTGATTTGAATCTTAAAGGAAATCTTCAGGCTGATGTACATAAAAACATGAAAATACTATCTCTAGAATCATACAGAGTATGGAATTTTTCCAAAATCGTCAGAAGTAAATTAATCTTCAGGAAGCCTAAATCTCTTATCATGGCTATAATCTAGACAAAAGCTTATAAGTATTTATTAACAATCCCTCCAACTTCAATCTGGCCCGTAAGCGCTTTCTCCACAATTTCGCAGTTCGTAGAAAAACTGAATTTAAAACATTGAGATGTTGACTACAAGATATGTGAATTGTCTGATTCATATTTTAATATGTGAAAAGATTTTTTATTATATAAAAGTAAATTTCCTCCTATAACTTTTAGAAAAGTTAATTTTTGTTTTGAAAAATTTTCATGATTGTAATGGTACTCTATGAGAATTTTGAACACAGATTCACTGATGTTTTGAAGAAAAGAGGAAGCAATAACGCTCTTCGGTCAGACAACTAAGTGCAGATACAAATAAAAACTCATTCTTTCGCAAATAACCATCACAGATCTGGCATTTACTAACTTACATCTCACAAATGTGAGGTCATAAACTCGTACATAGGACAAGTACGATGACAGTTCCAGACCAGATATAAAGAATACGTGAGAGCAGTAAAATCCACTAACTACCCCACGGTTGCCGAAAGTTTATAGAAAACGATCTTTCAGCAACAGATCTAAACACAGATATGCAAATTCTCACAATGAACGACTACAGCCACAACTTCACTCTACAGGAAAACTACCTCATCCAAAAAAACAACAACCGATGGAAACAGGTATTTAACTATCACATAAACCGAACAAACCAAACGCTTTTGAAGCTAATTTAATTGAATTGCAATGGAGCGCACGCTCCGGTGGCAATCTCCCTACACACCCATTTTCCCCTTTCCTGTTCCCAACTACTTATGCTCTCTACAAATTTCAACTTCAAATGCTTTCAACGTGTTTGGTAAATTATTAATCAATTCTCTTGGTTGCTTATTGCAATCCCTGACAGCCTTACACAAAAAAAGAGAATCTTTCTACACTATTGTGCCTGAAATCGAGTGCCAGCTTGTGGTCATGGCCATCTTATCCCTTCCATGCATTACTTTTAATTCTTACACTAATATATTTCCACGCCTCATCAGCAATGTATGGCTTGTATACTCCCAGCACTCTCTTCACCCTGCTCACACTAACAGCACAAATACGAAAATGAAATACACTTAAATCTATAAAATGCACATACACACTTCACGTAAATCAAAATGATTATGAAAAACATTGCCCATTCACACAGTTCAGCACAGCCGTGACAGAACGAAACAAAATGGCGAAGGCAAACAAATGAGTTGCGGAAAGGCGCTCTGTACTGCATTATAAAATGTTAATAATTTCAATATTACGTCGAAAATTATGTACTAGGTTGTAAATAGTAAGTGTCAATGTTAGCGCTGATGATGCTTCGATGGGAGGTGAAATGCGTATGGCAATATGCAACACAAAAACAAAGTTGTATTGATGTTCTTTGCCAGCAAGTAATTAACTTAGGAACTGCTGGAAAATTGCCTCTAACTACACTGTATTTAATGTGAACTGTGCTGGTTGTAACCGCAAAAGCTGCAAATGGCGATGTTTGCCATACTGAATCTGAGTGGAAACAGCAAAAACGTTAAATCTGATTTCAAGTAAGTCAGTCGGTGGAGAGCCCTTTTCAGTGCCCTGTTTTACAGTCTTTTCAGAGAGTCCAAATGAGTTGCAACTGCGTATGCCCATACTGGGGAAGCGTATTCCATCAATGGTCTGACTAGTGCCTTGTATAGTTGTATGTCAGTTCTTGTTTTGAGGGTGCTGGCATGATTGAGCACTGGATGTAATTCGCCCAGTCGGCGCTGTACCCTCTGTCGAACCTCGTCAACATGTACCTTCCATGTCAACTTAGTATGTAGGGTGACGTCTAGATACCTGGCTGTGTTCACCCAAGGAATTCGTTCGTCAAAAAGTTCTAATCTGGGTCGAAATGATTTTTTTTTTTTTTTTGGTCTGATCGCTTGGCTTTTAGTCGCATTAATGCGCAATCTCCATTTTGTCACCCAATGCTTCAATTGCGGCCTGTGGCCTCCGCCTACGCGAAGTTGCAAAGACAGCTGTGTCCTCAGCGTAAAGAGCAGTTTCAGCTCCTTGTTGCAAGGCTAGATCAGCTGTATACAGAGTATATAGAACTAGACCAGTTGGGTATATACCACTTTTATTATCCCATTGAACTTTGTTACCAGTTTATTGACGAGGGAAGGTGGCAGATTTTTAAGAATCCTGTTGGAAATGTCCACTTCGCGACGAGCGAGCGAGTGTAACATGTCGCAATCTATAGAGTTGTATTGTCATCCTTAGTGCCAGGAAAATACATCCTATTACTAACGTCTGAAATGGCTTTTGGGGATGACTTTCTGCTTGTTATCCTATATTTTTACTTTATTTATAGAGTTATAATTGAGTTAAATCTAAGGAAGAATTTTTTTTATAAAAAAAAAGGGTCCTAGCCTTCATTTTATCCTATTGGAGGTTAGTTTTATGTACAATCTTGGGACCTAACTAAATGGGGATCCTACTTACACTAATGGTGGGTAAACTGAATTCTTACTGTATACAAGGGGACCTAAACTTATGATGATTTGGGCCTACTTCTACTTATAACTACTGGCGGGTTGGAGGATGGGTGGAGCGATTTCATAAGGAGAATTTCCTAGTTAGTATCCTTTTAGGATGTCTTCCAGGAAGCATTTCCTCGTCGATATTTCCTATTTCCAAAATTTCTACGTGTGGTGAGTTTCCGCATCGAATGTAGAAATGTTCTGATTCTTCCTTTAGCGTTTCTGTGAGCGGAGGAAAGTGTAGATCTTGGGCGAGCGAAACAAGGTCTCGGAGTGCACTGAATCATCGTTTCGTTGGTCGACAAATTGTCGCTCTTTTCCGCGTCGTGCGAGGGACGGGAGAGATGTCTACTAATACGCTTGAACTTTCTTTGTCGAATGGTATTTACTCTGTTATCCTCCATTCAGTAGTCTTTAATTAATAACTATTTCTCCCTGGTCATTTTTTCATGTTGCCCATAATTCTGAGGCCCGCCCAGTTAGCTTATATACTTGGGAGGGGGGTCCATTCATTACGCGTTATGAAATAGGAGGGGAGAGGATCCGGCGAAATCTTACCATGGAGGGGGAGGGGGTCGACGAAAATCTCACGTCGAATTTATTTCAGATTACCGCCATTCAATCATAAGTATAGCTTAAAATAGTAAAGTGTTTCCAAGATCACAAGGTGAGACGTTTGGGGGGGGGGGGGGGGAGGAGGAAGGGAGCGTCCGGTGAAAACTCAACACAGGGATGGAGTCCAGATTTAGAAAAAATCACCTCACGTATTTAATGGACGCCCCCTTGCGGCACCGTTTGACACAAGGTTACCGGTTCGAGTCCTGGTGGTGGAAGAAATTTTAGTCATCAGGACTTGGTCGGCAGGTTAGGAGAGATGGTGGTGCTCAGTTCCTGATCACGGCATCGTTCACCAAGGTCCCTCCGCAGTGCGTATGGAGTGAGGCCATACCACACGGTTGACGGCGATTCGTACGTCGGATGCCGGCGTTAGGCGCGGCGTCCCCTGCTGTGTTTCGGAAGAGCAAACCTGAACAGCTCGCCGCGCCGCCTGGTTTCATACTATTCCTTCTTCAGCTGTCGTTTTATTCAGCGCTCTATGCTGTACACTCACTATCACAGCCATACACTCCTACAATGGCACATATGAACACAGCGCGAAAGCAACAAAATGACACCCTCCTCCCCAATTTATCTTTCCAAGGGAGTTCCCATGGAGGGTTAAATGCTCCATAATAACCGCCTACGAGCCGAATCGGACATGCCATCATAAGAGGAAGTAATTCTATGATACTGCCCAGTACCGAAATTGAAAGAGCTATTCTCGTAGAAGCTTTACAGAATGCCAGCCACTTCGAACGTAAACCAATTATTATCCTCTCCGACTCAATGTCGGCAATGCAGCTCTTACAGAACCACACAACCACCGCTCATCCAAATCCGGTGGCCCTCGACATTATAAACTGGGTATCCATACTAGAGAAAAGGGGCCATCCAGTTACAATGGCGTGGATCAAAGCACATTGTGGGATAGTGGGAAACGAAACAGCAGATGCACTCGCCAAGGAAGGAGCCTATAATGGGGAAGTGAAACACCTAGATCCATCCTACTCCGACTACTTTAGTTACTTCGAAAAGAAACTGGCAGCAAGACTGGAAGACAGAAGCCCAGAAGAAGGGAAGTTTCTACAAATCAGTACAGTAATATATCCCCACTAAAACGTGGTTCGACAAAAGTAAATGCCCCAAATAATTAGTAACAACGATAATTCGACTGAGAACAAATCACGGGCGCTGGCGACAACACCTCCATCGCCTGAACTTAGTCGATATCCCAACATGCGACTGTACAACAATCAAGAAGAAACCCCGACCACAAAGTTTTTAGCTGCTGCGAATACACTGTGATTAGCGACACCATCGTAAGTGCCTTGGTAAGGGAGGGACAGCAACTGCGTACATCAATACCAACTGTTCTAGCCTCAAACAACGTAAACGTGTACCGGCATCTGTACAACTTTGTTGTCAGAAACAATATAACGGTCTAACAAAAATTCAGACTGTGGTGAAATAGACGGAAATATCAATATTCCATTAAAACTTGAGGAAAAAGATAATTTGTCTCTATATATGTAAATGTCGGTTCATATGTAAATAGCTAAGTATACATATAGTTAAATGTGTAAATAGGTAAATATTTAAATAGTTAAATGTGTGAATAGATAAATATGTAAATAGGTAAATATTTAAATATTTAAATATGTAAATATAAATGTATGTGACATGGTTGTAAGGCTACTTAAATTTGTATATAGTTAAATATGCAAATACTCAAAAATGTAAATAGTTTAATAGGTAAATATGTAAATAGTTAAATATGTAAATATAAATGAACGTGACATAGGTGTATGGTTACTTAAATATGTATATAGTTAAATATGTAAATAGTCAAATATGAGAATAGTTATATAAATAAATAACTAAATACAGAAATAATTGAATATGTAAACATAAATATATGTAATATGGTATTATAGCTATTTAATATCCAAATAGTGAAATATGCAAATAGTTAAATATGTAAATTGCCTAATATGTAAACAAAACTGTATGTGGCATGGCTGCATGGCTACTTGCCAAATGCCATAATAAAAAAAAAAAGATGTACTCGCGACGAAATGAAAATAAATAAATAAACTGAATTCATTCAAGATATAGGAAATATTATTTTCTATTGACCGACAGCTCAAAACTCTGCAGAATGGACGTCAGTCACATGTAACTGCCTGCTGAGGAGTGAATTAGCTTCCAGACAAAATTGCCAGCTCTGTGTTCGAGATGGACTTCCTTGAAGCTGTATGGCGTGTTTTGTTGTTGGGCGTAATAGCTGTGCTTACACCAGTGCAAAGTAGTTTCTCAATCTATGCACATAATAAGAAACTTACAGATGGGATTCCAAAGATACGATTTAAAGAGAAATCCCAGACAGGTGCCAATCATCGTGAGAGTATGAATGTAGGACATCTACACTGTGGAATTGTGCACCTTCAGTACGATCTCCGAGTTAAAAAAACAAATTAAATCGTCGTTTGGCCTTGTTGATCGCCAAGTGACTGAGTTTATTTATTTATTTTAATGACCTTCGGTCTATCGACCATACGGCCAGCTTCAACATTTACATTAGTTTAAACAAGTAAAGTAATAAAGTCATATTTCACAATGGATCATAAAATAAATCAGTAAAACAATGTTGGTATAATCTTGGTATGCACAATAACATTCAGTACAATAACACTCGACGTTTTATGTTAATCTCCTAACAGCCAATGTACAATAAAGATCGTTACATTTAGTATAACCGTAAGTAAATTACATGATTTATGGAGGCCTTTTTTATTATTATTATTATTATTGTAAATGCTTTCTTTATAAAGAAATATTAACAAATAGTTCTCGTTGAAATTGTTCCCTATTTTCTCTGATTGAACGAGCGTTCCATGGTATAGCTTAATTTCTCCCATCTTGTTGTAGAATATTTGACAGAATTTCTAAAATTATTGTTGGATTAAATGTATCCGCTGTTGGAGTTTTGGCTTTTTGGATCAGAAGCATAATTAGATTAAATATTTTTTCTAACAAGGTTCTGTTTTTTGTCTAATGTATCTCGGCAGGTTGGTTGAAGGCATTTGGTTGTTGCACTGCAGCAGGCTGTATGTTGCGGGTGATTTGAGCGCCCTCCCAGGGCAGGGTCCAGGTTTGAGGGGTTTCGATCAGACTGACTGGGGTGGCGGGATGCTGGTTACTCGTGATAATTGGAGAAATGGGACCATTGTATGTAAACAAATGTTGTCTTAGATTTGTAGATGAGTTTTCTTTAGTAAAGCGAGAGTTTTTATTGGACTTTGGTCCTTTTGACCAGACATATCTATTGATGAGGTTTTGTTCAATGTTTTGCTGAGCAGAGCTCGAATATTCTGGCTGTATAGAGAGCATACTTTCTGTTGGTGTATGTAGAGATCGAGGAGGATCTGCAGCGGTATTTTCATAACTGTGTAGCAACGGGAGCTCAAGCACACTTGGTGTATTTAGTACTGTTTGCATGGGTCCCCCACTGGGAGCTGATGGTGCCTGTGCGACTTGGCGTGCCGCGTCTGCGGTCGGTTGTTGTGGTGTTATGGTCAAATGCTGCGTCTGTAGTACTGGCTGTTGTGGTTGTGCCTGTAGTAGAGGTGACATTGACTGTTGTGTTGAGTATAGAGTAGGCAGACAGTGCTGTAGTCGTGCTGGTAGAGCCGGAAATTCCGTGTGACTACTTAATTGTGGTGTAGAACAGGCTACCTGAGCGTAGCCACGAAATTGTTGTTCTCTGCCAGGAAAAGTAGCGTTTTTTCTGAACGCGATGGTTTGTTTTGCTTCCCGGTGTTTGAGATATACTGGGCAATTCCTGTCTGTAGCATGATGTTTGCCACGACAGAAAGCGCAGCATATAGTTGAGAGATTATTACAGTTGACCACATCTACTGCATCGTGGCTCACGAGAGTTACATTGGCCTTGACGGTGGCCCAGCCGTAAACAAACAGCACACTGGATAACGGGGGAAACGTATGGTTCCACAGCACATCGGGTTCCGAGTATTGTTACATGGGTCGGAAGGCTCCGAGATCGAAAGGATACCAAACAAACTGGTATGGGTACTACAAGATCTTGGTTCGACTGACTCCTTTTGGTGAAGCGTTTAATACGCACCTCTGGGACAGGGGAGACTATTTCTTGTACAAGTTCTTCCTCACTCAGGGAGGTGTCCACATTCCTTATAATTACCTGTTTGTTGATCAAGAAATTAGGAATGTATACTTCTAAGTTTTTTGTTTTGAAGATTTCTAGTTGTACTATGGAATTGGCGACACCTGCAGTGCTAGCTTCAATTCAAAGACGGTTTTTCCCCATGGAGGTGATGTTGATAATGTCCCTTTTTATAGTGTTATTATGCTGGAATATTAATTTACCTATAGCCATTGGGTGTAAGTTTCCGACCTTCCTATCCAGGCTCTCTACGAAAATATAGTACGGACCACTGTCTGTAGGGTTGTATCTATTGTCTTTGCTTCTGTAAGTTGGAGCTATCGAATCAGACTGCGTGTGATTAGCACTGAGTTGGTCTAGTGCCGTAGCTGGGGATATATTAACCTCGATGGACCTTGTTGTATCGAGCATATCTACTTCTTCCGTCTGTTCTGTTAGTTGTGGGACTACCTTGGTCTGCCCAATTTCTGGTCTCTACACATCTACGTTTCACTGGTTGGTTTGACTCACCCTTAATTGTAGGATTGTCGCCTCTCCGAGCCACGTGATGAATGGCTGCGTCTAGAGGTAAGTGCGGGTCCTGTTGTGGGACGCTTCCCGGCCCAGTTTCCATCTGCAGATACTGCCTCTGTTGTTGATGCTGCTGTTGATGATGTTTTTGTTGCTGCTGCTGCTGTTGCTGTTGCTGCTGCTGCTGCTGCTGCTCTTGCTGTTGTAACTGCTGCTGCTGTTGTAGTTGCTGCTGTTGTAGTTGCTGCTGTTGCTGCTGCTGATGCTGTTGCTGCTGTTGATGTTGTTGCTGCTGTAACTGCTGCTGTTGATGCAGCTGCTGCTGTTGTTGTAGTTGCTGCTGCTGGCGCTGCTGGCGCTGCTGATGTTGTTGCTGTAGATGTTGTAGTTGTTGATAGCATTGCTGCTCTTCTTCTGAGGTGTGAGAGGTAATGTGCTGATCGTTTGCCGATCTTGCTGTTTGAGTATATAACATATCACTCGCGGTATAGATCACTGATTGTGAGACTGGAATTGGGATGTATGTGTAGCACGTTTCTAAAGCCGTCTTTATAGTCTGTCCCGTATCCGGCGGGTCAGCCATCATTTAGCTGTCCCAAGAAATATTTTAGTAGTATACTAATTATATCACTCTGAAGATTCAGACTGAATGTATTATAAAATAATATAAACACACTCACGAACTCGAAAACTTCCGAACGAGCTGATCGCGCACACGATGAGAGAGCCGGATGCACAACCTTCCAGATCGGCTGCTACGAGGATACTCAAGTGACTGAGTTTTCAATTCGTCGGGCAATGCGCCTCTAGACCAGGCGACTCCATTAAACATTTCCAACCAACACTTCAAGTAAGCAACAGCTCGCCAAGGATAATAGTGAATTATTAGTTAGGCCGGTTACACACTGGGCGGTTTCGACCGCTCCGGAAATTTCTCCGTCGCCGCCCTTCAGGTAATGGCGCAAGGGATCAAATGGGAGCTTACACACTGGCCGGAGGGGAAAACCCGCGGTAGCGCTGCCGTCGACGGCAGGTATACGACCGCACGCTGCCACTACATTCGGCGGTTGTTTGACCGCCCCAGTCCAGACAGTGGCCCATGTGGCCAGATGGGCGCTTGCACACTCGGCGGATTTCAACCGCTTGTGCGTTTTCAGTCTGTGTAAAGTTATCATTTTTTGAATTTAAAAATCGTAATATGAGTTAAGTGGTGATAGATAATGATCTTCTCATTTCGTTAGTGGAAGCTAGAGCAGTTTTAAGAGGTAAAACAGTGGTTTCTTTTAAAGATAGGGACGCTACCAGGATCGCTTGGAAAGAAGTGTGCCTTGAAAGTGGAATGATTTTGACGAAATGGAAAATTAGGAAAAATACCTTTGGATAGTAAACTATTGATCACGCATTTAAATAAATTTTTACCGCTTCAACTAGAACTTGAATAATATTGAATCACATTTTATAGAAAGATTTTGGTTTTTAATAGTATATAACTGTGTCCTTACATCTTAGACATTTGCCAAGGAACACTTTCAACATTCAAAATTCTGTCGCTCGACATTTTGAGACCATTTTTCTTTTCTTTTTTTAACACAGCATTGACGAATACAGTGAGACAAGCTGTTTAGTAAATTCGGCATCATCTTCACCATTTACTTTCGATTTTTTTTTTTTTTGTAAAGTAATAATTTTTAAAACACTCAACATATTACAACTTAAACAAAAATGTTTAACTAGTCGATTGTGCTTGTAAGAATAAAAGCAATGTAGAGTAAACTCAACAGTGATGAGTCGATTACACAGTGAAGTATTTGTATTAGTTACAAATAAATGTAAGTATTAGCCATTATATGGCATAGTGTATTTTTGAAACTTTTCTTGTACACCTATTCGTATTCACCTAAAGGAGTTTTCACCCTAATTAACATAAAATAAATATAGGCGATTGGAATGTTTATCTATGTTAGTTCCATGAGAAATCTGCTTACTTCAAGGTGATGGCCAGCATTTCCACACATTAAATGCCATTCATAAACTGGGTATATCTCCTATGAATGCCGTACTTTAGTTTCACAAGCAATTGTCGAAATAAACATCCCAAAATAACTGAAAAACTTGGTGTCTTCATTCCTCAAATATTCTGCACTCCTTTGGTTTTACCTTTTCCTATTTCTATGGCAACTGAACCGTCAAAATAACAATTTCAAAACCTAACTACGCAGTAATAAACGCTAAATTAACAAAATTAAATTCTAATTTCACAAAATGAAACTCAAGTCATCAAAAGCAAGGTACTGACGCGCGACCACGTCATCTTTTACCAGCTCTTCATAGCAGCGGAGGTCTTACCGCTGAAATAGCAGCGGACGTTCTACCGCTGAATGTGTAAATAAATAAAATTTTATAGGCGGCAGCGGTTAACTTTCCGCTACGGGAAAAACCGCCCAGTGTGTAACCGGCCTTACAATAAATCTAAAACGTTATGAATGTAATAGTTGTGCTGTGGGGATGTAACTGAGTTCCGCTTCCGCAATTGCAGAACTTTCGCGTGAAATCCTACCACCACTTTCGCAATTTTTAATGCGAATGTATAACGGAGGTTTTGTTTACCTTGTAATGTTTACTATTCTTTTCTCTCTATACGAGATTCGGCCAATCGTTACTTAGCTAACAATAACGTAGCTGATTTTTTCTTAGAACCATGAAATAATAGCTACAACAAACTGAACGGTGTTATTATGTAAGTGATGAATTTACGACTTTGAACTTGCACGTAAAGTAAAGCGGTTTATTAACGGTTCAACTTAATAGGACATCCGTCTAGAACTACTGTAGGATGCGCTCACTAATTCATGCTACTAGGAGGGGCCAATAAAATGTTCCAAGCAATCCTTTCCACTCGTAATTTCTGGCGAAACACCAGTGTCCTTATCTCACACTCGCAGGATGTTTCCTCCAATCATGATCCATCGGAAAAGCTTGTTGGACGGCAAGGACCAGTGTTGGTTGTATAGGAGTCCAACAACGGCTAACACGTCCTACATGTTGTCCTGTAACCTATTTCACAGCCCAACAAGAGTCCTTTACTGAAAAATCGGATCATCGTAGGTCCCACATATTGGACTGTGAATGGACCGCTATAGCAGCGGAAAGGGGGGTGGGAGATGCGGAGATGAGCTGTGGCGAGGTCTTGTACTTGACGCTTGAATTAGTCGAGCCGCGAACACCGCAAATTTAAAAAACAAAAAAACAAAGATTATTTTTTTGACGCGTGCATAGTTATGTAAATAATTTAATGCAGTTGTTAAATCATTCCATGTTTTTCGTTGTTGAAAGATAAGGCAAAAAATAAAACAATGTGACAGTATTATATGAAAATAGACTTCACTTATTAAAAAAAAAATGTGGAATTAAGAATATAAAATATATAGTTATTTCGATTTTATGTTTATTTTCGATTGAATATTAAAATTTAAATAATTTTTTTTTTCACCTGCGTATTCGCTTTCGCAAAACTTCCGTGGATGTCAAATACTGAACATCCGCATCTGCATACGCTAAGATGACTTCCGTTACAACTCTATTGTGCAGTTAATGAATGGATTTGCTTTCTCGCAGGCATGTTTGAGTGTCCACAGCTTATAATTGACGAGCCAACATGAACTAATTAAAAGTGGTTTAATCATTTAAATGAAAAATTTTGTTTGCTTCCAATGTGAAGAAGATTGCTTTGTGCCATATTTCTTTAAAAAATTTGTAGTGGATTACCCGCAATGATTCGCGTATGTTAGGGAGCTGCAAGACTGAGCACTACTACTTCTGCAGTTCCAACCGGCAACCGATTTTCCTCGGAGGAACAACCAGAATGCAGTGGCGGCAAAACTTACAGGCCTGCACCACTGATAATGAACTATAATGACAGCAACATGAAACTGTACCAACAGTTGAAGACCCTATGTGGTGATGGGTTCTCAGTCAAAACGGCAAGATCTGAATAAGATTCAGACAAAGACAGCGGCTGAATATAATGCATCCTTGAACCAGATCTCCTTCTACACTTTTCCATCAGCGGAGGAAAAGTTCCTGAAAGTTGTCATCAGGGGGATGCCCTTCAGCATCTCACCAGAAGAAATAAAAGAGGAACTAGCAGAACGAGGCTATGCCGCAAGAACTGTGGTAAGGCTCCGTTCCCCCAAGACCAACCAAGAGGTTTCGCTGGTCCTGGTTGTTCTTACCGACTCTGTGGGAAACCGGGGTATTTTCAAAATGACTGCACTGTGTGCCCTCAGAGTCACAGTTGAGAAGCTGCGTAGCAAGAGGAGTCCTCCCCAATGTTTTAATTGTCAGGGAGTAGGGCATGTCGCCAGGCACTGCTCAATGCCTGCCAAATGTGTGAAGTGTTTGGGTAACATTCCTCGAAAGACTGTGGTATTAAGGAAGGCGAGACTCCACCTTAGTGCGTGAATTGTGGCAAGCAGCATGTAGCAAGCTACAGGAAATGTTCTGCCATTGGCAGATTCAAGGAAAGGTACAAAGCCAAAAACTCCCTGTACCTCGCCGCCATTAAGAAACAACAGAAGCAGAAGAGAAGCAAGACAAAGCATCAAATGCCAGCCAAACTAATAAGGACTCAACGAGTGCCTCCTATGCGGAAGCGGCCACCAATCCGCAGACTGATATAGACAAATTAAATTTAGGACGTAACCTATCACCCGACCATGACAGGAGGGAAACAGATGCGCGTGGAAAGCGACTACTAGACCTTACAAGAAAGGGCTCAGCAAAAAACCACCCACATAACACAGAAAGTCAGCAGAATGACAATTCAATGCTTACTATTGCAAGCAGTCATCACTATGATTCAAGACATTCCGCGGCAAATTACTGCTGCAGTTCAGTTAGCTCTCGAAGCTGTCCGCAAAGATACAACAATCCCGCACAATGGCCAGAATTGAAGATATTTCAATCTGCTCGTGGAATTCCAACGGCCTGTGGCCCCAGTTGGGAGAGTTTAGAGACCTTCTAAGAGAGGAGGGCATTGACGCCTGCCTAGTCAATGACACCCACCTGAAGCCTGACATTAAAGCAGCTGTACCGAATTACGCATGTTTCAGGAACGACCGTCTGACAGCAGGGGGTGGCACGGCCATTTATGTAAGGAACTACCTTAGACATTACCCGATAGTACTACCAGAGCTAGCGACTATAGAAGCAACGGGAGTGGCTATTGAGACCTCTCGCGGCAGACTATTGCTCATTGCCATCTACAGAGCTCCTAGAAGATTTCTAGCCTTCGGTTGCAAGGCAACATCTTTATGGCAGGGGATTTTAACGCTAAGTACACGGCTTGGAATTCCAGAGTTACAAACACCAGTGTACGTCGGCTCCTGCGCATAAGTGAAGCTCACGATGCAGCGGTGTGGGGACCAACCGAACCCACCATCTACAACCATGGCTTGCCTGATGTACTGGACATAGCCATTACAAAAGGACTTCACCACAACATGGGTGTAACAACCAAAACTGCGCTGTCCTCTGACCATGTGCCAGTCATATTCTACTTTGCTACAGACATCCTGGCACGAGGGGGGGCGACGACATCACAGCCTGAGACGTACTGACTGGGAATTATTTAAGGAGCAACTTGCCAGACGTATCCAAGAGGACCGACAACTACGGGTTCAGATGTCGCCATGGCTGAACTAACCACGTGGATTGACGAGGCTGTTGAAGTAGCTACACCTGCTTCCAGAACGCTGCTAGTCAACTTCCACCTGACATCAAGGAGGCAATCACCCTCAAGAACAGAGCTACAAGAGAGTGGCAGGTTACTAGGGACCCCACAGTGAAGAGAGCTATAAACAGGATGCGGCGTGAAATAAAAGCATCCCTTGAATAACGCTGCATACGAGAATCGTCCTCCAAGGTCGCGATCCTCGACACAGAAGACGGTTCTGCGTGGAAGGCAACTAAGGGTCTAATTCGCAGAAAAGACAGAATCCCGCCGCTGGTGATAGGGAATCAAGTAGTCTGTGAGCCTGTGGCAAAAGCAAACGCACTAGCAGATGTCTTCGAAGCCAACTTTCGGCCCATCGAAGTACCCCAAGATGCTGAACACATCGGATTTGTAGAAGACCGACTACAGCGATTTCTAGTAGCTGAAAAGCAGGCAGACGAAGTAATAAAAGAATTTACTGAGGAAGAAGCCCTAACAGCACTATCACACGTCAACTCCAAGAAAGCAGCTTGTCTCGATGGGATTGGAGGTACAATACTGAAAGATATGCCTCCTGCTGATGTAACCTTCATTAGTGTGGCCTTCAACGAAATTATGAGGAGAGGCCAATTCCCACAAGTGTGGAAACACGCTGAGATAGTACTGGTCTCTAAATCAGGCAAGGACAAGAGGTCTCCAAGATCTTATAGACCTACTAACCTACTGCCGACAATCTCAAAGATCTTTGAGAGGTTATACCTCAAAAGGTTTCGTAGGGTATTAGAGGAGGCACAAATATTGCCTGATGAGCAATTTAGATTTCGAAGGAACCATTCGGTACCACAGCAACTTCTCAGAGTGGTTGAAACCGCCATGGAGAAGAGGGAATACTTTGGTGCGGCGGTCTTTGAGGGGTCACGTGCCTTTGACTAAGTCTGGCACGTTGGCCTTCTATACAAGCTGCTTGTACAAGGGGTACCCATGGCACAAGTGAGGCTCCTCAAGAGCTACCTGTCTGGTAGGACCTTCCGTGTGATACTGAACGACAGAGTCTCCTCTGTAAAGACCATCAAAGCTGGAGTGCCACAGGGCTCAGTACTGGGCCCTGTTTTATACAACATCTACACCTCGGAACTCCCTAGGAAAGCGAATACGCAGGTGAAAAAAAATTATTTAAATTTTAATATTCAATCGAAAATAAACATAAAATCGAAATAACTATATATTTTACATTCTTAATTCCACATTTTTTTTTAATAAGTGAAGTCTATTTTCATATAATACTGTCACATTGTTTTATTTTTTGCCTTATCTTTCAACAACGAAAAACATGGAATGATTTAACAACTGCATTAAATTATTTACATAACTATGCACGCGTCAAAAAAATAATCTTTGTTTTTTTGTTTTTTAAATTTGCGGTGTTCGCGGCTGCTCTGTCCTCTCATCTTTGAGAGTAACGTCTGTGTCCATCTTCTCTGGAAGTTCTGGGTCCACATTCGCGGACGACCGGAACGGCGGTTCTGCTGGCCAGAACGCTGGTGGATTCTTCTTCGCTTCCTCCGCCATTCTGTCCAAGGCTCCTAGCTTAGGAAAGGAGTTCTTCTTGGGCTTGGTCGGCATTCTGGAGAGTAGTGAGTCAGTGAGTGAGTGGGTAGGATGACAGTCCTGTTCCCCATTCTAAACCCCTTGTCACCGCTTCCACCGCATATTGGGATAAGACTCTACGTTGCCTGGATACGACCAATAATGGATTACGCTGCAGTAGTTTGAGGCAGTGCTGCTGACACACACCTCAAACTACTACAATCAGTACAAAACGGAGCCATAAGATATGCTCATAATCTGCCGCGGGAATCACCAACTGATCTTTTGCATGAAATTAGTGGACTACCGCGCCTTAAGGATAGGTTCCGCAAATCGGCTGCGAAATTTTACAAAGATTTCAGCGAATCAGGCAACCCACTCATAGCCAGCTTAGGAAACACAGTCCGTTTCAACAACTTGAGATGGCCTGACAAACTATTACACGAGCTGTAAGCTCCCATCATGACACACCAGGATAAGACTAATCCACTAACGACAAAACCAATGAGGACAACATTATAAAATGGAAGGAGATGCATTTATGTAAGAACTTCCCCAAAACAATGGGACAACGAAACCCAGGTAATATATAGTCGCGTCTGTAGTTCAGTATTGTGCACCAGTGTGTCTGCGCGGTTCTCATACTAGAAATAAGTGTATGAGAGTCATAACTGTCACACTATTTAGGAACCCATTATGGCATGATGTGTATGCCTTTAATATCAAGGAAAAATGAAGAAAAAAGCTGGAAATCTGCACCTGTGAAACACCAAGGTATTGAAGATCTAACGACTGGTCTTCCGAAATTCCATCTGAAAAAAAACCAGTGGGTTAATTCAAACAGCCTATGAACGGACCAGGCCAAATGGTACGCCATGGTCTATAAGTGGGGACTTCAGGATTCTCTTGTCTGTGACTGCGCTGCTCACTTCCAGACCGTGCAGCTCAACATTAAGAACCGCTCTCTAAGGAAGTACGATGGACCATCCCAAGATATTACTCCTTCTCCTAGCTGCAACAACTGCTCATCGATTTTTCAATGCTACCAACTTTCTTTTGCTTTTATACGAGTATATTGTACTAGCTTTGCCCGGCAAGTGTTTAATTGCCTATTTTTCTTTGTAAGTGGATAAATATATGTAAAGCAGACAAATTTAAATGTAGAAAATAAGTGAAAGATAATGAACTTTTGTGCATAAACGAAATTAGAAAAGGTTTATTCTAATTTTTGAGATATAAAATACTTTTTAGTCTTTCCGTCTTCTGCTCGGAGGCTGGACATGAAAGTTTTCATGATTTTAATGTTTTTTAAAGAATACATATGCAAAATTTCTTCAAAATCGGATAGAAACTATAGCTTTGAATAAAGAATACTGACAAAATTTAAAGGGTGGAAAGAAACAGAAAGGCAGGGTATCGGAAAACCAAAGGCAGACAGTATTTTTCTTTTTGTTTTAAAGTTTGCATGTGCAGAGTTCCATCGATATCGGATAAAAACTGTGGGTTTGTACAAATAGTATTGAAAAAAATTAAAACGTTGGAAATGGGGAGAGAGGTTGGGTTTTTCCAAACCAAATGTTGACAAAAATTTTCTCTTTGTTTTAAGGTATGAATGTGTAAAACTCCATCGAAATTGGATAAAAAATGTGAGTTTGTATAAACATTAAGGCATGTAAAGGAGGAGAGTGGTGATTTTAGGATTTTTTTTCCTTTCATGGTGATTGGTGTCACGGTGTCGAAGTCTTTTAATCTCGGATATATGCACAAATATATCAACACACATTTCTATATATAAGGCTAGATAGAGCCCACGACTTCCTGTTTATCAACATTTTTGAAGGCTTTTATGTTTTTGCACTGAATCTTAAATATTTGCAGAGCAAAAAGTATCGTCCAAATGAGCAACCAGCTAGTGAAAGTCCAGTCAAAATCGGTTCACGCACTAAATATGTTGCATATAAACTGTAAATAATTATTAGTATATGTTAATAGCTGAAAATTTCTTATTTTAGATCAGTAACATTCTAGAAGATTCCAATGATTTTTAGAACACTTCGGTCGAAATAAGAATATGTCCTTGGTCGACCAATTTCAACCACAATATATCCCACGCCTCCACAGCTACCGACATGCAACCACCACAGTACATGATGGGAGACTTGAGTCTACTATCCCATATATATATATATCACTTTAATTGCTTCGTCATTAATGTGTAACATCACTGTAGTGATTCTGTCAGTGGAACTGTTCTCCTCCGGAGTGGTGACGTCAATGCTGCCACTGTGTGGCGGGCTCAGAACCAGAGACCGGTGGGCGGCGGCCGTGTTCCCAGGCCGTCCAGGAAGCGGATGAGTCACGTCTTCCTGAGGCTTTGTGGCGCAGACACATAATGGCCTCCAAATTACGCCGGACGACCCGCTCCGTGCTCGAGGCGGTCTGGCCACTTGCTGACACCTGCCCAGTACCCTGAGGAGCACGCTCAATGTATCATCAGACACACTGTTTGCGTAAAGCTACATTCTCGCAGTTATTAATTTCGATTAGATCTATATATACACTAACTATTAGCAGGCTTTCTGTTTAATTGCCCTTACTTAACTCATAATTATGTATCTTTTCCGCAAATTAAAACTTGAGGCGATAACATACCTGGCAGCGACCTTCAATAAAACTCTAAGACTACACCAGTACCCTCGAAACTGGAAACACGCAGTAGTCGGTATACATAAGAGCGGGAGAGACCCACTCTTCCCTCAACACTACCGGCCTATTAGTCTACTTCCAGCCGTTAGTAAGGTATTGGAGAGAATGCTACTCAATCGACTGTACACCCACATAGAAGCAAACAGTATCGTCCCAGACCACCATCTAGGATTCAGAAAATGCCACTCCACCACTCAGTAGTAATGAGAGTCGTTGAGAAAACAACCAGAGCCTTTAATTTCAAGGAATACTGCGGTATTGTGCTACTTGACATCTCCAGAACATTCGACTCGGTATGGCACTCGGGACTCCTGCTCAAGCTCTATGAACAGGGATTCCCAGGCCCGTATGTGAAAATTATTAGGAGCTATCTCACCGGCCACACATTTAGTGTCGGTGTCAACAATGCTTTCTCAACTAGAAGACGGATCCGGGCTGGTGTCCCCCAAGGGTCGTTTCTCGGACCAGTACTATACACACTGTACACCGCCGACGTGCCAAATAACCCCGGTGTAGAGGTTGCGACCTTCGCAGATGACACCGCATACTTCTCTCTCAGCAGAAGCAGAGCTATTGTAATTCGACGCCTCCAGGAAGTCTTACAGAAGACTCTTGCTTGGGCCAAGGGTAGAGAATAGAAATAAATCCTGCTAAAACGCAAGCCATAATGCTTACGCGAAGATGCGATCCAGCGCTACCGGTGATACCGCATCCTCTATTACACCTCAATGGCAAGGACATACCCCGGTCTACAACTATTCGCTATCTAGGGGTCACACTAGATAGGAGACTAACGTGGCACGCCCACATAGAGGAAGTCAGATGCCGAGCGAGTGCGAGACTACAACAACTATACCCACTCATCAATTTTAATAGTCGACTACCTCCAACTATTTGAATCAAAATCTACACTACCCTTATCAGACCAATCATGGAATATGCATGTCCCGTATGGGCATACGCCGCAAATCATACAATTCTAAAGCTACAAGTCGTTCAAAACCGGGCATTCAAGGGAGCCCTACACTTGCCACGTCAATTCCCGACCGATATCCTACACGATGCTACCGCACTGCCTATGCTCCTGGATAGATTCAGGCTGTTGGCAAAATCATTCAACAAAAGCTCCCAGAATTATAAAAATCAAATGTCAAAAATATTGTCCAGTAAGATATTTCAGCAGACAGACATAAAAGACTATTGAGCTTAATAAACTAATGCACCAACACAAATAAAAACCAACTCAGAAGAATCGACCAACCTTGCTAATAGGAGAAAATATCCTACGATAACAACTCCCATAAAACACTGCCTTTTGAAGAAATGGCAGAGAATGGTGGCTGTGTGTGTAGATACCAAATCACATCTAATTCGTTATAACATGATACCTCCAGGCCACGTGATATTAGGACTGATGGTTATAGGTGCAATATTGTAATATTTGAGGGTTATATAACAAATAAATTATATATATGTCATTAGTCTGTTGTCTGGTTTGATGAAATCCTCCATACCTTCCTATCTTGTTCTAACCTCTACATCTCAACATATCCCTTACAACCCACGTCCTCAATTCATATATTCTAGTCTCTGTCTTCCTCTGCAATTCTTACATCCGACTGTTCCCTCCACTAATGAATTAACTAATCCCGCATGACTTAAAATATTACCCACAATCTTGTTTCCCCTTCCTGTCAGACTGTTTCACAAACTTCTTTCCTCTCCCACCAAAACACCTTTATTTCGTACTTTATCTACCCACTTGATTTTCAGCGTACCACATTAAATGCTTCAATTTTCCTTCGCTGCCATAAAGAGCTGTGTGCACACACAGAGTTTCAGACAGTCCTGGATCAATATTTGAAACTAAAAGATTTCTCTTTTTAATGAAAGCTCTTTTTACTAGTGCTATTCTGCTTCTAACAACATTCCTGCTTCAGCCATCGGTTATCATTTTACTTCTTAAGCAGCAAAATTCACTAATTTCTCCTATCGCATTCGGCCCTATTTTTATATTTAATCTAATGTTATTGGTATCATTTCTGCTACATTTTATAACTTTTGTTTTGCTTTGGTTTATATTTAATCCAAAATCCTCCTAAAGTATTTTGTTGATACCATTCAGAAACTTCTCAATATCCTCAACGTGTACTTATATCAAGACAATGTAACAGCAAATTGTAGCATGCTTACTTTTTTTCTCCTTGAACACTTATGCCACATATTCTTTCACTTCGTTTATTGCTTAAAAGTTGTATATTAATGATGATAAAGATAAAGTTAAATTAAAATTATCATTTGCCGTTCGTGTCAATGCATAATTTTTATTATTATTATTATATTTTGATCACCAGTCCATGAAAACGTTACCTCCCATTTGTTAATACTTGTCGTAAAACCTTCTTTGAAGAACACATTCTTTGTATAACCTTCTCCTAGGGAACTTTTGTGTCGTTTACTATCGTTGGCCGCGTCTTAAAAAACTTATAACTTTGCTCTTTTAGCTTTTTATATGTCCCTTACTAACTTCCTGCCGGGCCGAGAAACGTTCTTTCCCATATTTCAGATATAAATGGTTTTAAGTACAGTTTCGTGGTTACAATTACAACATTGTCGAGCTCTCCTCCATTTTGCTTTCTCTGAAATAAAATTCATACTCTACCTTGCTTTATTTCTTGTTACCTTTAATTCACAAGTACCATTAGTCATATGGCAACACGTAGACTGCAGTACTCTGAAGAAGGCCACAGCACGATGGCCGAAACGTTAGGTTTTAACAAATCGACGCGGCTCCACCCGGAGATCCCAGATAAGGCTACACTTTCCATGTTCAACTTCAACACACTCTTATACCATAGCTTCTCAAATATTAGAAATCACTCACCCTAACTGTCACATGCAGGTCACTTTTGTAGCTTGATTATAAATGGTTCCGTAACATCAATCGGTCTTATTCGTGCCTCTATCTCTCCATTTCTAATAATTATGTAATTTTTTTTCACCTTGGTTACGGCTCTGCTGCCCTTGGTTTATTCTTTATTGCCTACGACGCTTCCAAAAATGCAAGTAATGTATGATTTTCACAAATTATTATGTACAAAATTAACAACATTTCTATATTCATATACGTTTGTAGCAGCGAATCTGGTGGTAAGCATCTGTCTTCGAATCCCGGTTCGGGCTTCCAGGTTTGGGTTTTCCATGGTTTCCCCAGTTCATGCCACGAAAATGCTGGGATGATTCCTTTAAAAGGCCAAGGCTGTATTCCTTCCAGTTCCTTACCCATAGTCTTATCCCACCTGTAAGTACATCGATGTACGAGGCGTAAGGCTACCAGCAAAAAATAAAATAAAGAAATAAATTAACAGTTATAGATTTTTTTAAAAAAAAAAACTGCTTAACGTTTCTTAACAGCGAGGTCTTAAGAGACGGGAAAGGATGGGGTGCAAGGAATGGGAAGGAATTCGGCCATGGCCTTTTGAAGGAAGCATCCCGGCATTTGCATGGAGTGATCTGGGAAACCATGGAAAACCCAAATCTGGATGCCCGGACGGGGATTCAAACCGCCGTTCTCCCGAATGCGAGGCCAGAACGCTAACCGTTACACCACCATCCTCGGTAAACAGTTATAGGCTGACGTGATGTAAGCCTGCGACCGCTAAATGTGTAATTAAAAAAAATTGGCGATAAGGATAGATGGCTCTTATTTGTCAGAATTGGTATGTAGTTTTCAACTGGATCAGTAATTGTTATTTTTTAAACAAGCCACCTTTCATCAACAGTTTCTATAAAATTGTATTTGTTCATTATTATTTGAATTTATCTGGTATGTTATTTAGTCAATCCTTCTTATTTATTCATGTCACTTATTAAGTCACTAGCTATTTCACTATTATCGTTCATTATGGCTTTTCCACTTGTAAATTATGTTGTTCTTTAAATCGTACAAGCAATCAGGTGATTCATACGCAGAGAACCTTCGGCTTACATTTATTCTTAATGAGGTGCAAGAGTAATATTATAAGTTAACAAGCTCTCTCTCTTCTCCGTTGACCATAAACAATAGGTCCCATTAATCAGGGTTGGGATGGGCACATAAGACAGTGTGTACAGACTGTTAGAAATTCTGTCTCAAGGCTGGTGAGGCGACACTCAGTTATTAACTGCCTACACTAGTTCTTAGTTGGCAGACAGTTTGAATAGGGTCTACCCTCAGGACCTGTTAAACATGATGGAATATCCGAAAATGACGAGGAACTGTTTGCTTTCCATTTGAAAAGGAAGGTCACCATTTCTTTCAGTGTTCGGAAGATTATGTATGCGTGGAACAAACGCATCTTCGCCCTTAGCAGATCCACTATTCAAGTAGAGCACTTTTGTTGTTGTTGTTGTTTTTGTGGCTTTTGGTGCGTCGACAACGTGGTCATTAGCACCCTAACAATGACCAGATAATACTGTAGGTTATGAATTATACTAAAAATACTGTCTGTATGGTCGACTGTAAAGGGGTCGACCATACAGACAGCAAATAAAATAAATCACAAAAATAAGATGTAGCCTTAAGGACCTAAGACCGTTGGACACCTGGGCCAACCAGGTTAACAGAAGACTTAAAAACACTGAATGTCTCGCTGGCTGTAAAATGGCCAGCGCGACAGGAATTATAACAATATAAAAAATTAAAACAATTCACATGGATGGTTGGCTTTATAGGGGCCATTTTAAAACTGGGCCGAGCTGCCTAAACAGAGCTCTTTTAAGGAGAAAAATGAGTTTTTAGGGTCTCAGATGATGACCACGGAATATGATCTAATCTGTGTCTTGAATCTGATCATTGTTGCACCACGTAAGGTAGAGTTAAACGAAAAAGTCATTGAATACAATATAGTTGTTTAAATGTGAGTTTTTAGGATCCTAGTTCATGACCACGTGGTTTGATCTGCCTGAAATACAAAGTGTACTTGTTTTTTAACACAAGGGTTCGCTGTGAATTTTTTTTACAATTTATACTGATTTTGAAGGGACTTGTTTCTGAGAGAGACATAAATTTTCTTGCTATAAATACGTTGGACATGAACTAATAACCTGACAAACATAAATATAATTCAGACGCCACTTCTGCTAAAGATACTATTTCTGAACTACCGAGATTTAAAAGTTCTACTCTACAGATGCAATATATGCAGTAACGGTAGGGACATTATGACACACAAAGTCTTACCAGAATCAGGACATCAAAATGTTCCATCCGGAAGGAGGAGGCCAGCCAAATAAGTGTTTTCCTAGGTTCCACCAAATCACTGCAGACGAATGCACGCATCGTTCCTTCAAAAATAGTGTGGTAGAATTACCTCCCGTTCCTTTCCCATCTCTTATGACATCGATGTCAATGAGAGTTAAACCAATAGTAAAATATAATTTCTGACAGATGCAAACCTTCCTATAGCGTGATAGTTATTACTCTTTCTTGCTGTTCAGTCCTTAGGCGTTCTCGTTTTATAAATATGAAATGGTTAGTCCAAGAAGATTAACTTTCAACTTTGTTTATTTACTTTAAAGACATCAAACTCCAAAAATATTAGGTGCAAATGTTCCAGCGATTGTAACGTTTATAGAACTACTACTCACAATACTCTGAATACTAATACTCTCAAGAACTGAAAACTCGTCTCTGCCAATCGCTTATATAAGCTTCACAGAAATTTCCATAATAATTCAAAGACTTCCAACAGAAGTTTCTAAAATTCTAAGAATACTCAAAGAATTAAAATCACATTAAAAATATAAGAATTGAGACAAAATATTTCACAGTCATTATGAAATGCGCAGAAATGAAAATTAAAGTTATTTACACACAATAGTTTCTACATAAATCAGTTCAAAAACTGTGGTAAATTGTCATTCAAACATCGTAGCCAAAGTCAATACTTGGAATTACAAACTTTTAACTCATTTTTCTTGCATAGTACTGTCCTTGAACATATTAAGTAGTACTTACATAGTTTCCTTCCATACAAAGTCCTTTAACACAAATTCACAATTAATTGCAAGGAAAACATACAAAACCATATTTACTCAATCCCCAGCTTGCCACAAATAATTCACAAAATACAGGGTGATTCAAAATGATTGTCGGGGATTCATGAAATTTTTACCGGCTGTGTACTAAACTTACAAATGGATGAATAGACAAACTCTCAAAGTTTTGTTTTGTAGCAGCCGCTAATCTTGTAGATACGTTTTGTTCCCCAGATGTTAGTGTTTGCAATATGGCAGCTAAAGCTATAGAGAAGGCTTTTTGCACTGTAGATTTTCACGTGTGTCAGTCAGTTACCGTTGTCCAACGGCACTTTCGAAAAAAATTGATGAAGTATGCACCTTCAGACAATTCCATTCGGAGGTGGTATGCGCAGTTCGTGGAGAAGGGCTGCTTATGCAAAAGGAAAAGCAGTGGGCGTCCTTCTGTGTCGGAAGTGGACGTGAACCGCGTCAGAGAAGCTTATCAACGTAGCCCGCGGAAATCAACAAGACAGATTTGCAGAAAGATCTCTTGAACAGATGGTCGAAGAGCCAACGCGGTGCGACAAAGATTCCTCGTCCATTCTGGATCTTTTTCTAATTAGCAATCCTGATATTGTAGATACAGTTTGTATAGAAGATGGTAGGGTCTATAAGTGATCACAAGGCGGTTGTGGTAACGTTAAAAACTAGTCTGAATTTGAAGCATGACAAAGAGAAAGTCATATATTGCTTCGATAAGGCAAACGTTGCGGGCTGATTGATCACTTTGCGAAAAATTTGGAAACGTACACGCTAAATACAAATGTTGAGGAACTTTGGTTTAATTTAAAAGAACTAATATGGACCAGTTTAAATCAGTTTGTTCCTAAGAAATGTATTAAGGTCACTGAGAACTTTCCTTGGTTCAATAGTGAAGTGAAACGTCTGCTCAGGAGGCAAAGGCGTTTACATGCCACGGTGAGGAAATCGGGGGACTCATCTAGTCGTGCTAAATTAGTCCAGTTGCGAGCGGAAGTGCGTAAGGCAATGCGCGATGCGTTTAAAGAATTCCAAGCCAGGAATTTATCCGAAGATCTGATTACTAACCCAAAAAGTTCTGGTCGTATATCAAAGTAATATGAGGCTTCCGTAAGGTTATGCCATCGTTGATTAAGGAAAATGGTGAATTATCAGAAACAAGCGTAGAGAAAGCAGAAATTTTGAATAATATAATTAAAAAAGCTTTCACGATAGAAAACTCGGAGGAGATTCCGATATTTAACAATCGTACCGACAAAATTATGAATGATCTCGTTCTTGATGTCGAGGGAATAACTAAACTGCTTATGGATGTAAAAACCAATAAGGCTCCAGGACCAGACGGTATTCCTACAAGATTCTACTCAAGGTACGCAAAGGAAATTGCACCGTATTTGATGAAATTATATACCGTCTCCTTGGATCAAGGAAAAATACCAGCCGAAAAGAAGACCGCTATCGTAAGTCCATTGTTTAAAAATTGGAATGTTAATTATCCTCAGAATTATAGGCCGATATCGTTAACCTCAATATTTTGCAGGATTTCAGAACATATCATCTATTCGAATGTCATGCGGTTCTTGGATGAAGGTGATCTTTTAAACCCAAATCAACATGGATTCAGATAAGGCCGATGCTGCGAAACACAACTTGCTCTTCTAATTGACGACTTATGCCGAATTATAGACGATCAATCCCAGATTGATTTAGTTCTATTAGATTTTAAAAAAGCTTTTGACACTGTGCCTCACACTAGGTTACTTAGGAAACTTCGTGGTTACGGCATATCTAGACAAATATGCGACTGGGTTGCAGACAATCTTAAGGGCAGAACACAGTTTGTAGTTCTCGACAGTGAGCGTTCATCACGTACCGAAGTGAGGTCCGGGGTCCCTCAGGGAAGCGTGATAGGGCCTCTGTTGTTTCTCATATACATTAATGATTTATGCGACATAATAGGAGGGATGAAAAGATTATTTGCTGATGATGCTATTACTTATCGTGAAATCAAAAGCCAGGACGACTGCGCTTTGTTACAAGACGATATTATGAAAATAATTGCGTGGTGTAAAGATTGGCAGTTGGAGTTTAACGCTAAAAACTGCCAAGTCATGGGTGTAAGTAAAAAGGTGACACCATTTAACTATGAATATACAATTAATGGTCCTGTACTTAGAACGGTAGATACCGCTAAATACCAATTCGGGATACCAATTCGTAATAATTTGTCGTGGAATGAGCACATCGAGAATGTAGTGGCGAAAGAAAATTGTATGCTCCGATTTCTAGGCCGTAATTTAAATCAATGCACTCCGGAAGTTAAATTGATTGTATACAAGTCACTAGCACGTCCTCACTTAGAATATTGTTGTTCTGTATGGGCTCCCCATCAAAAGGGGTTAATGGAGGCATTAGAGAAGGTCCAAAGAAGAGCCGCCCGATTCGTGACAGGTATGTGTAGTTGGAGGGAAAGCGTAAGTGCGATGTTGAAGGAGTTAAGTTGGGAAGACCTGGAACACCGAAGGCGTTGCTCTCGACGGAAGCTAATTGAAAAATTTACGACTGACGTATTTCGGAATGCCAGCCAGCAGCATTCATATCTCGGAATGACCGCGAAGGTAAGATAAGAGAAATCAGGGCCAGAACCGATTCATTTCTGTACTCATTTTTCCCACGAGCGATTAGGAAATGAAACAGAAAGGATTTACCGGGCGAGTAAACTTAAAATCCGACAGGAGTAGCGTTCCATAAAGCACTCCAACTATCCTGACCTGTCTTTTCCGTGATTTTCCCGGATCACTCCAGGCGAGTGCTGGGATGGTTCCTCACAATTGCCCATGGGCGCCTCCTGCCATATCCCGCATATTCCTTACAAACCATCACCCTTTTCGATAGGTGCAGTGCACCCTCCACCACACACATTTAGTGAATCGCGGAGTAATAATAATAACAATAATAAAGAGGCAGCAGAGAATTGAACATTCCGCAAACCACAGTTTAGCGCGTGCTACGAAAACGCCTAAAAATGAAAGCCTATCGCCTAGGGCTGCTTCAGGCTTTAACACCTGACGACCATCTTCTCATGTTTTGCAACAATATGCAAAAAAAAAAAAAAAAAAAAAAAAAAAAAAAAGTAAGAAGATGGGTTTTGTAAAAAACTCATTTTTAGTGATGAAGGGAACTTTCACTTGTGCGGGAAAGTTAACAAGTATAATGTGCGGATTTTGTGGACAGAAAATCCAAGTGCTTTTATTGAACACCAGCGTGGTTCTCCAAAAGTGTGTGTGTTCGCTGCTATTTCCAAGGCGAAAGTGTACGGGTACGGCTCGTTCTTCTTCAGTGAACAGACAGTAAAAGGAGTAACTTACCTCGATATGGACTCTGAGTGGTTGCTGCCTCAGATGAAAGAGGTGGATGATATCATATTCCAACAAGATGGTGCTCCACCTCATTTCCATCGGGAGGTCGGAACATTTCTCAACGAACAATTGCCGCAGCGATGGATAGGACGCGGAACTGACAGTGACCAAATGCTCATGGCTTGGCCACCTCGTTCAACAGATTTAACCCCATGTGATTTTTTTCTGTGGGGTTACGTCAAAGATGAAGTTTATCTTCCTCTTCCACCTGCGACTATCCCGCAACTGAGAGAACGGATCAGCGCCGCCTTTCTAAACATTTCTGATGACATGCTACGTCGCGTGTAGGATGAAATGGGCTATCGCAAAGATGTGTGCAGAATGACACAGGACGCATATATCGAACATTTGTAATGGATGTAAAAAAACTTCATGAGTTTCTTTACACATCAAAATAAGATTCAAATTCGTATCTCAATTGTGCTAAGTGTAGGAATTTTTTGAAACCCCGACAATCATTTTGAATCACCCTGTACAATTTCATTCAAGGTTTGGGCTTGAGGGCCGTTATAAGCGACAGCAAAGGTCAGATTGTAGGGTGCCTGACTACGAACCGGACGATCACTGGTTCGATCCACGACGAAGCCGAATTTTTTTTTTCGAAGCTGAACGTCCGGAACGGCTGTCCAGGACCACTCAGCCTGCTATCCAATGAGTACCGTGGAGGAAACTCCGCGTGAAGGTAAAGAACAGCCGGAGAGTGCCTACAACCAAGTCACATCCGTTCTATTGCCGGAAAGGTTCTAATGGGAATGCGGAACTCTGCCTATGTGAATCGCGCTGAAGTTAGGTACTCCATAACTTTTAACTTTGTCTTTTAGAGTGTCGACTATTTAATGGTACGAGCCAACTCTCCCCGTACTAATCTTTAAATATCAGCACAGTTATTATAATCTGCATCACCAGTTACATACTCTAAACTCTTCTGTTCCAAACACGAAACAAATCGTCAACTCCGCATCACATGAAATGCGGCCGACCGCCGTTTCTCCTCTCTCTGTCAGTCATCATAAGATTTCTTTCCTCTTCCACCACTTCATCTACATATATATACTCTGCAATTTACAAAATTGAAGCTGGCAGAGGGTGCTCAGCACCAAAGCTAATATCATTGTTGTGCATTCCAATCCCGAATGGTACGAGGGAAAATAGAATTCATGTAAGAATCAGTGCGGCACCTTATGTCCCTAATTTTATCTTTGTTGTCACTTCGGCTCAAACAGGTTGGTGGACGAAGTATTTCACTACACTCGCAAGTAGAAGTGGGAGTACGCATGTTTACCAATAAGTTTAAACAAAACGTGCGTCATCTATCTACCAGAGACTCCCAGCCTAGTCTATTAATCAGTTCTTTCATTATGACTGTAGTAAGCGGTCACTAATCGAGCGGCTCTTCTCTGAACTTTCTCTATACTTTCGATCAACCCCTTACGAAACGGATACCAAATGGCACAACAGTAGTCCAAATGTGGACGCACAAGAGATTTTTAAGCTATCTCCTTTGTTTGTTCATTACAATTTTTCAAGATTTGACCTAGGAATCGCAGCCTAGAATTAGCTCTACCTACTAACGAATTATTCAGAAACATGTTTATTACGGAATTCAACCATCCACATGATTTCTACATACCACCAGATTTTAAAGGGATCAATTTTACCTATTTCTGATGTTTCTAAACTGAACTCCTGCAACGCGCTGTGCTTCATATAAACAACACTTTCAAACTGAATGGATTACTTTTTGAGAAGGATGTTTCCACTTGTACGATAACGCTTTTGAAATCATTCTTGCTTTAACTATCAATTGTAGTTTTACCGATTATGCAAGAAAGGAAAATACCAGAAAAAAATAGAATCTGTAATAACGTAGAAGTTTGTTAACCATACTGGCTGAACGAATGAAAAAAAATGTAAGTAAAAAATACGAATTTACTGTATTTTATTTCATGCTTATATTGGTATCGCATCTGAATCACATTTTTTGTCTATACCAATTATTTTCAACCAGTTTGAGGCTGCACATGAAAGTTCAACCACAAGGTAATATAAATGATTGCGCCCAAGATCCATTCGTTGTGAATTTAGATCATCTTCAATTCAGATACAACTTGCAGATTTAAAAGCAGACAGATCATTTAAATTAAAACTTATGGAAGATCCTTTTGATTTATTTAGTTTACAATAAGCACTGACTATCCGACTATCTCCGAGATAGCACTTAAAGCATTATTTTCATTTTCAACTACGTAATCGTATTTATTTGGTCTGTGTTTCTCGAAGTTGAATGAAATGTAAACATCAAAAACGGAAAGATTCGATGAAGAAATGAGACTTCCATTTCTTCAGCCTTCTGTCTACTTCAAAGTAGGCTTAAGTATCACATTGAGGGTTACAATTATTTATTTTAATAGTGATACAAAAGTATTTAATTTTTAATTTAATTTAACTCACTTGTTCTTAGCTAGCCTATGATTGCCTTTATTATGTAATACAAAGCTGTATACTCAGGAATAAGATTGCTGAGTCATAGATAATTTATTATTTATGGTTGATGTTAGTTCGACTTACTCTAATAAACAAGAAGTGCAAGGCAATGCACATAGCTAGCAAAAACAATCAGTTTGTTCATGTGTACAAAGTAAACTGTTCAGTTGTTGGCTCTGTTGATTCTGTGAAGTTTTTGGAGGTAACAGTACAAAGCAATATGAAATAGGTCCAGTAGATTACATTCTTCGTAGATAAATCTATTTCTAGATTAAGATTTATAGGTCATTTTTTCAAGAACTTTCACGCTCTTACAAAGGAGATAGAGTATAAAACGTGCGTTGTGGAGGTTGGGATCCTTATCGCAGGGGATTGATTGACAGGATAGAGAAAGAACAGAGGAGCCGCTCCATTCGTGTCTGCTTGCTACAGACCTTATGAAAGTGTAACAGAATTGATATAAAGATGGGATTGTCTCGCAGACAGACGACGTCGTTTTAGTTTTATTTTGTTGGCGAATGTGTGAAATTCTTCTTTAATTTACGAGTGCAATGTAACACTTCGTCCACCAATCTATTATGTCGCAATGACAGGAGAGATAAGATTAAAGAAATAAGATACCGTGCTGATGCTTACATGTATTCTTTCTTTCCTCGTGCTATTCGGGATTGGCATGCACAGAATTAGCATTGGTGTTTAGCACCCTCTGCCAACCACAATATTTGTGAATTGCGAAGTATGGATGTATATGTTTGTTAGGAAAATGTTGTCGACCATTCGTCTAAACCAAGGGTCCCCAAACATTTTATTCAGTCGATCCCTTCATAGGATATTTGCTTTCTTACCGACCTGCAGATTAAGTATTTAATTACAAAAATTAAATAATTTTTGGTATTAGTAATGTTAACTAATAAGAGGACCTGCATAACAATTCAGCGAAATAATTTACAATTGCTATATGTTACAAAACCCACCCAATAACATTAACAGATAAAGAAAATATGTTGCACACTTATTATCATCTCAAAAATAATAACAAAATTATGGATAAATTGAATAAATTTCGAATAAAGGTCTGCCAACTAGAACAGATGACTTATCACATAGCGATGGACCCACCTTCCTAAGAAACTTTACAGAAGCGCCTGTGCAAACTATCACTTCTTGACAAACATCTTACCTCAGTGTGCAAAAGTAATTGGTTGAAAGTTTCATCGCTTACTTCACATAACTTCGCAAACAGCCGGGAATTGTGAGGATGAGCTTTAAATTTATTTATTTGATCCGATTTTTTTTGGAATATTCGTATTTTTCCCTACACAGTTTAATTGATCCTTTTTAGTCTTAATCAACCCCGGCGTATTAATCGATTCATGGAGAACTGATATCGACCCCGAGGGGTCGCTATCGATCACTTTGTGGACCCCTAGTCTATCTAGACCATAAGAAATCGTTATAACGAAGTTACGATGTGGAATTTTCTTCTGGTTTGTTGTGTTAAAGAAAGGTTTAACGGACATATTTTAATTCTTTTAGAATTTAGATTCTTGTATTTTACATCACCAAGTCTGAGCCGATGGCATACGTGCAATAAAATGCTGGCTTCAACTAACGGAAGCCGCTGTCGCCCACTCAGCAGAAATACGTCGCGCGTGGCAGAATTGCACGCGTAGCTTAAGTTCACGTTGGAGTAAGCAACTTGTAACTTTTCCCATTCACATCTGATCTGTGAAAGCGACAAGTTCTGCCTCGGATCGACTACCGATCGAGCCGCTGGTACCCGTCAAATTCTAGTTCATCTAACTGTTGTAGAATAATTGCTGCGACATACACCTAGCTTTGCTGACATTACGTCGCGTGAAGTTCGCGGGTGTATTTTTCTTGTGACAGAATTACTAAAATGTTGCGATAAACATCAATTATAGTGACTTCAGTACTTTATTCGACTAGTGTAAAACCCGTATGATTCTCCGTTCCCACTGAAGCCCACAAACAATTTATTTATGTGTCAGACAAATACAGAATAATATTGTGGTGGAAGAAGGGATAAGTCGCAAGTCTTAGCAAACCTGGAGAGACTAATTTAGCCAAGTACAGACTATACACAACGGCCATCCGGCAAAACAGTAGTCACAAAGGTATAAGCTTTATTGTAATAAACTTTCTATTTCTCGCAGCGATATGATAGTGCTAACTCGTTGCAGGGAACCTTGTTTCCCGTTTGTTTGTTAAGTCTGAAGCGTCAGCTCACTCGCGAGACGAAGTTAAGAGGTGAGAGTTAATACGAATGCCAAACAGTGCGTTAGTTGTCAGTGACTGTAACACGGTTACAGCCGGCGCGTCCGCTCGTGTTTGACGACGGGGCCAGACAGAAGGCACCAGCAGCCATCAGGTAGCCGGCATAATGGCGAGCAGACAATGGGCCGCAATCTCGAGATTTAATTAAGATAAACAGCGAGCCCCGCCGTCTTGATTACGGGCACCGGACTGTCTGACAGTCTGCAGACGGCGGTGTTTGCAGAGCGGAGCGCGGAGTCGGTGGAACGCTGCATCGCAGGCAGGGTGCAGCGCGGGCTGCGTCACCGCGCTCGGCAGGCGCTCCCCGTCGAGGAGGGCAACTCACTCGATCCGGGATCAGCGAATCCCAATGCTGGAATTCACAATACAGCAGGCGAATACGACCTTTAGTGACGTGGTTGATCCAGTTTAGGATTCAGTGTACGACTGTGTTAATAGAGATCCGCTACTAAATATATACTATGTAATAATATTGTAGAATACAGAAATTATACAGTGCTGCCATTTCTACGGATTTATCCGTAGATCTACGGATTTTTGTGAAAAGTTAGGATTTTCGGATTTGGTTAAAATATCTACGGATTTTAGAAACTTTTTTTTATTATTTGTTAATTATACAGTGCTGCCATTTCTACAGATTTAGCCGTAGATCTACGGATTTTTATGAAAAGTTAGGATATTCGTTTTTTTTTTATTGCTGTTATCAGTCTTTCGACTGGTTTGATGCAAACCACCATCCTTTCCTATCTTGTGCTAACCTCTTCATCTCTACATATCCCTTACAACCCACGTCCTCAATTATCTGCTTCATATATTCTAACCTCTTTCTTCCTCTACAGTTCTTACCTTCGACGGTTCCCTCCACCAGCAAATTAACCAATCCAGCATGTCTCAAAATATGACCTACCAGCCTGTCTTTTTTTTCTGTAAGCTTCTTCCACAAAATGTACGGATTTTAGAAACTTTTTTTATTATTTGTTGATTTTTTTCTTATATTGGTGTTTTGTAAAACTTTGAGCGTATAGTGTTAAGGCATTACAGAATTGTGAATAACTGTGAAATGTTTCCTTGCAACCACTCGTGTGTACCAACGATTTAAATAAAAATCATATTTTGTTTGGTTATAGGTTTTATAGATCTTAAAAGACCGTAATACAAAACTATCGGCGCACTCTTTATGCACGGCGACACGCTCGTTGGCACGGCTTACAGAGCAGTGGCTTCTGATAATGCCTAACCACTGGTCGGGAGTCAAAAGAGTCTCCGTTTTTACACTTACTGTTACATAAGACATGCCAAATTTAATTTCAACAAAGAGAATGTATGGACACTAAGAAAAAGAAATATGGGAATGCACAGCAGCAGAATAGATGAAAGTGACGTTGTATAAAACATGTTCAGCGATATTTTTTAATTTTAAAGACCTGAAAATAAAATGTAGGCTATTCTTAATTTTGCCTCTCCGTACCATAATTACTGTTTCAGTGTTTCATTTAGCGAGTCTCCAGGTTTTTCTACTCAATTTACGGAAATTTTAGCGGCCATCTACGGATATTCAAAGCCAAGTGGCTGGCAGCACTGAAATTATACCACAAAAACCGTATAAACATTAATGGAAAAAATTAAAATTGTTACCCAGTTCAAACACGTTTGAGAAATAATAAAAAACAACTCATCTAAGACATAAGCTTGTTGTCTTGGTTGTCCGGATTAATCCGCGTCAATTTATGTATAGCTAACGTTTCGGCTATAATTTTGTAATTGGACTCGGTATTATTTATTTGTTTATGTATTTATTTATTTATTTGTCGTACGGATAAGCAACTAATGTTTTACATATAAATTTATACAATACATACAACTACAAGAGCTTTGATAGCACTCACAAATCTATGTCCAATTGTTGCAGCCATGCTATGAAGGAAGTTGTAGCACTGATTACGTCTTGAGATTGTCCACCGTACTTCCTTAGAGGGCATTCCTTGATTAGGTGCTCCACACTCTGGGAAGGAGCTCCGCAGTCACAGATAGGAGAATCCTGAAGACCCCACTTATACAGCATGGCGTTGCATTTGGCATGGCGTGCTATTAGGCTGTTTAGTTTAACCTACTGGTCTCTCTTCAGGTGGAATCCTGGAAGTCCAGTTGTAGGATCTTCACAGATGCAGAGTTCTAACTGTGTCACCATTTTACCTTGAGTTCGAAGTCAAATATGTCATGCCATACTGGATTTCAGGATTTAAGACGAGTGGGGAGTACGTCATTTAGGACCTGGTGGACTGGGAGATCCTGTGGATGGTTAGGATGGTGTAATTTTATCCACTCAAGTGCCGTTACATTTTGTCATCTTACTACTGGAGGTGGTATATTGCCGATGATGTGTAACCAGGAGGCTGGGGTGGATTTTAGTGTGCCAGTTGTTACTCTCATACACTCGTTCAGATGAACATCCGATTTTTCTAGCGCGAGCACAGTACTCAGCAACAGGGTAAACAATTGTGTGGGTGATTATTCGCAGTGTGAATGCATCATTTTGAAAGGAAAATACTCTATGGAAAGGGAATATAAAATATCTTTATTATTGTTTAGAAGTTGAAGAAAAGCCATTGAAGAAAGCCTACGGTAAAACCAATAAAAACCACGTGGTTCTCCTTATACCATCTAGTATTTATAGTATACCAATCAAAATTTATACTAACCAAAAATAATCGTAACCTCCATACTTGCCAAGATAATTGTTTAAAACATTTAATCTTGCAATAAAGGCATCAAATTATTGAAGTCATCTGTATCATTATAGATGAGTCCCAAAAGAATATATTTGTCCTCGAATTATAACCGTTTGTTGTAGACTTTGAGAATTTCATCTCCTGCTGCTGACGGATTTAATGCATCTGCTTTTCACATAGCAGAATCGAAACATGATATTCATTTCGGAATAGCCAAACGGGTTCAACGGGTTGACATTGAGCTTAAACTGTGTCTCAGTAGAGAAGAGCAGATTGCCAAAATCAGGTTTTTTTAAAAAAAATTGTCGTATGCCTTTGTTGTCCGGGAGATCCCTTCGGATTGTTCGGCCGGCAAGCGACAGAGTTTTCAATTCGGCATCGCGCTTCTTGTCGTGGTTACCTAACCTAACCCGTCTATCCTAGCGGGTATTAGGACTCAGTTTAACGTGAAATCTAAACCACGAAAACGTTTTTGCTTACTCCACATTACACAGCAATCTGAAGGTTGGTTTAAGAGCCATCGAAAATCCGAGCTGAGTCTGGAATTCGAATCGGGGAACTTCCGATCTCCATAACCTCCGAGCCATTAGACCGCTCACAAAAATCATCAATCGGCATCATTTTAGATGAAATTTTTGTGCTTCTGTTTGAGGATCTATCAGAGTGTTGACTGAAATGCTTAGAAGACATCTTCCACCACTGACACATTACCCAAGTTTTTTTTTTTTTTTTTTTTTTTTTTTTTTTTTTTTTTTTTTTTTTTTTTTTAATAAAAGTTTAAAATTAGGTGGAATCTGCTAAACCAACTCACGTAAATGTTGTAAAATGTCATGAAGATTGCTTATTATTCATTGCCCTATATGGCACCCTCAGTGTATTCGAGTTACCCAAAGCGGAACTATCTTCTTCTTTACTCATTTTCATATTACACTTTATTTACTATACATTTATATAATCTTGGTCCCTCTTTAAACATAATGTTTTTACTCTTCACAAATAGATACCTTATGGTCAAAAGCTGGACAAGTTTGTACTTCAGATAGATCAAAACAATAAACTTTGACCCTAAAAATTCATCTTTTGTCACCTCTGGACTCTATGCGATACCTTTCTGGTGTAAATCAACCTCAATGAGTCCTTTCCTGTTCATACTGAAAACATAGGCCGCATTATGTTACGCAGATGATCAGTATAACATTCGATGTGCCAAAATTATGAGCACACCACGTCCACATCGAAATGATTAGAGGGAAGATAGGATTTGGGTCAGGAACGATAAGGAATTCGACCATGACATTTTTAAAGGAATCATCCCTAAATTCGCCTGGAGTAATTTTGGGATCCCATAGAAAAACGACATCTGGATTTGGGATTTGAAATCAGATCATCTTGATTTCCAGTCATCAATAAGGCTCCGTCATACATGTATAACAAAATGAAAGAAAGCAGGCCGAGTTAACGTCGTTAACTTCCAACTACATGAGTCTCCTTGTAATGTCTTGAACTAGTAATGTACTTCGTATAAAAAGAAAATGTAGGAGCTTAGTAAGAAACCAAATATTATGCTCTATAGTTTGCGACGAACGCGTTTTATGTTACTTCATAATTCCACACCTATTCAAAAAGTTAGTATTCGTAAATATCATCAGGCTAGGAGCAGTTTCTTGAGAACGAAGAAATGGGAAGCAAATGCATCCCTTGTGCCTCTTCATATTCACATTTTTTCAGGCCTTGGAAGAAAGCTCGATATGAGAAAAAGCGCACGACATTATTTATCGCATTTCTGTGCCACGCCTACCTGCCTAGCTTATGAAAATGATATCCGACGCCACCTCGAGCTCCATCTTTTCTTCTCCGGCCGCGCTAGTCAGCCTGTCTGCAAGCAAGATCTCATAACACCTTCCGTTCTCCTGCCTTCAAATCCGAATTAAACGGATGAAGGCGCAGGAGGGCTATATCCCGCAAGGATCAGCTTTGTGTCCAGTTTTATTTTTAGTCGCGCTGTTGCCCCCACAATGGGCTTCAGAGGAAGCAGATAATTAATGGCACCAGCGGTGCTGGTTTAGGGGACACTCCTAAATTCCTGCTCCAGTTTCTTGAAACGAAACGTGAGTGTTTGAGGATAACGACCGTTGGTTTGTGCGGGAAGGAACCTACACGGAGTGTAAGATTTAAATGCCGTTTTCATTCTGCAAAGGTCCAGACAGATGAACCTTATCCCCCATTTTCAGTAATCATCACGTAGTTCAAGCATTCTAAGTGTCTAGTGGCGAACAATATTCCAATTTCATGCCGACACAAAAATGTATCTCGTATCTTTTTGCGCTTCCTTTATGAAAGTGGTGGTGTTGTGAAACACACATCCTTTTGCTGAGGGACATTTCTTAATAAGAAGTGGTTTGATGTAATTCTCTATTCTTTCCTATTTTGCGCTAACATCTTTATCTCAGCATACCCCTTACAACCTATACCTTCAATTATCTGCTTTGTATATTTCAATCTTTGTCTACCTCTACAGTTCTTTCACTGGACTGTTCCCTCCACTAATAAATTAGCCAATCCTGCACGTCTTAAAATATGACCTACCAGCCTTTTCCCTCTTTCTGTAAGACTTCCAAAAGTCTCTTTTCTCATCTATCATTTCCAAAATTTGTTCATTTCATACTTTATCCGTCCACATAATTTTCAGCATCCTTCTATAGCACCACTTTTCAAATAGTTCAATTCTCCTGCTTGCTGTTATTCCTAAAGTCCATGCTTCGCTGCCATAAAGTGCTATGCTCCATACACTGAGTTTTAAAAAATTCTTTCTGAGTCCTAGATTATTATTTGAAACTAAAAGATTTTTCTTTTTCATGAAGGCTCTTTTTGCTAGTGCTATTCAGGTTTCAACGTCATTCCTGCTTTGCCCATCGGTTGTAATTTTACTTTCCAAGAAAATAAAGAATCTTGATGGATGCACTAAACACTTTGCCAATTATCTAGACGGGGCGTTTTTAGGGACACAAAATATGTTTTATGGTTATAGTTAACGACAGCGTAATATTCTATGATATTTCTCTTAAGTTGATCATGTTTGGACCACTTAAGGTAAATTTAAACAAAAAATGCATCATAAGGAGCATAAACGTGATCATAAATGAGTTTCTAGAGACAAAAAATTAACTCACTGTTAATATTTTTAATTGATAATAAATTAATAATTATCTGAAATAAAAAATAGTATTAAGGATAACGGTCGCTGTCAGCAAATTCTTATAGTTATATCACAAATTAAAATAAAATTACGAATCTGAATAATTAATTTTTTGTTTGCGTTTTTACCATGTTATTAAAGTCTGGCTTGGAGATGGCAATGTCAAACTTGGAATATGTAGGAAAAGAAATTGTAATAAATGGTAGCAGAGTTATCAACTTTAGATTCCCCGACGGCATTGCACTGTAGACCGGTGTCATTTAAGATCATCTTACCTTGGTAACATACCTTACCTCTAAGTGTAAAACAGATGGCTTGAACATTAATATTTCAAAAATAAAAATTAAATGCATAAAACGCGGTTTTTCTCGGTGTTGAGAATATAACAATTGTTCTCGGATGGATAGCCGAATTAAAGGAGTGTTATAATTACACGATATTTCGTCTATCTCATTCGCTGTCACTGTCTTCTAGTGAAGTGCGGTCGAGAACGTGCGCAAGGACAAATCAACAAACTTTTTCCATAAAGCTCAAGTATCTACCCAACAGCTAATTCAAAATCTAGAACTTGACCTTTACGAAGCAAATAACAACCGACCAATATCGACACTGACTAGAAACTACAAAACATAACCAAATAAAATTATTAAACTGGTAATATCATAAAAACTTATAAAAATAACACCTCAGGCTTGACTATTAAAGATATTACAAACTACCCTAAATATGAAAGACGACAGAGGACCTAAAGTCCTGGAACTTCAAGCAATTACATGAGCTCATGCTCAGACAGGTAGAACGACGACGTTCGTTCGAAAGAAAATCAGAAGGCAAAGCCTTCGCCATAAGCTGCTCAGTAATGCATGAGCAACCATTTCTCTCTCCTATTACTGGACGCGCCGTGTCATGCGGCCCGGCAGCGCTGTCGACGAATAGTATTGACGGTAGGCGTCCAGGCTTCACTCAGCTGGTACCCGCTGTAGCGGTTAACGAGGTTTGACACGAGTCGAATTTCTACTAAAATGTTTCAAATCAGAGCAGAAAATGTACAATTTGCGCAAATACGAATCGGTTCAACCTTCAGGTTTCGCAGTGCCTCTACAGCTGCGCGCGTGGTACCCGTCGTGCACAGATTTTACCATATCCCAATTCTTCTATAATGAAGCCGACACGATCCTTGGGTATTCCAATACGGTTTGCGATACGCTTTTGAGTGATTGGCCGGTCATTTTGAATAGAATCGTCACAGAATTTGCGATGTTTACCGGTACCGATGATCGGACGTCCGCTGCGTTTTTCATCAACAATTATGGCTTTTCAAGGGTAGAAATCAGGAACTTTTACTGCGTATCGATTTACAGTAGACCTATCATCAGCATTGTCACCATAAACAGCGTTTAAACGACGATTAATCTCAGTAGGAGTAACTTTTCCAGCAGTTAAAAATTCGATAACAGCACGCTGTTTAACTCGCGCTGACAAAGCAAGAGAACAAGACTGTCGAACCCCAGGCCCGCGAGCCACGAATCGCAGTGCATTTGAATTTGACCGCCAACAGCAGCGGTCTATAATATGCTAGCTCAGAAGCCTCTGCAAAGGTAACATTGATGTTTTTTTTACTTTTTGATTACAATTTAAAAAAAACTCTGCAAATGTCTCATTGACAGGTTTTACTTTTTGATGGTAATTAAACTGTATTGTTATATTTAAATAACTGCTATCTTACTTCCTGTCTGTGTTGGCGAACGGGATTCACGCAAAAAATACTACGTAGTTGGATTTTGATGGGGTTCTGAATAATGTACGCTCCTTGGTATTTTGGATAAATTACTGTATGTTTCATTTTAATGTAAAGACGTAAAATTGGGAAACAAATTAGTATCAATTTTTAGATGAATGTGATTCTGGTGTTTATGATTATATCAGCCTACTATTGGCATCGTGTTATGTATTAACTGTAACGTATTCAGTTTCAGAGAGAGGTCCCTACATTAACAGTGTACGTGATCGAAGTTGCCGGCACCAGCTGGTAAATTGATATCTTCTTCTTTTAGTTATGACTCCGAAGATTAGTTTTTAGCAACTCCCCACGTATGCCGCTTCTCTGGCATCCTTTTAAATTCTAAACTGTAACGACACTGATGTGTTAGACTCTAACAAAGTAATAATACTAATTAATATTTAAACTTGAATGAAATATTTGCGATGCCCTATAGCAGATTTGCATAGTCCTGAGAAAGCCACCTCTAACGGGAATTCCTTGTACCTGAGCTGAACAAACAACTGTCTTCACAATGCAGCGCGGTGGAAATAGAACCGCTTATCTACGGGCAGGTGCGGGGTTACACTTCCTTCCCAAGTCTAGTAAACAATTTGGCTGGAGAATCTTTTGTTGTCGTCGTTTGGTCACCAACGTCAGAACCGGAGACTGTCAAACGTTTCCGAGAAGAGGCAGTTACATGACGAATCTAAGGATGAATCACGTGATTGAAATCTCCTCTGCGATTCAACCAATCAACGTTGCTGTTACGATATAATACCTAGCTGTTTGATGTATTCTGCGTCCACATATCTTACGGAAACACGGATTGCAGTTCGAGGAAGCTGGTGGGGATTCCGACACGACATCGTGATGAACGTAGGTCTTACCAAGGTCTCCGGTCCGTGACTTTCTGAGAGAGGTCACGCCGTCGATTGGGCCCTACTGACGTGTTGGTGGTTTTGATTACCACCAGGGATAAGAGTACTGTTTGAGCCACCTCTGGACTTGCGGTACTGCTGCTGCTGTCTGGAAGAAGCGAGCACGTTTCATTTACGTGCAGACGCAACGCTGTCACTATCGCCGTTGCAAAACGGTAAAGACATTCTGCCAGACTCCTGCTTCTTCTCGTGTCGATTACAGCATCAGATATGTGGTAGTTTTTTCACAAATGCGATGGCTCTGTCAGTGGATGATTGGAGGTCAAATTGAGATACGTTTATTCCGATTTGTGGACAAGACAGCAGATATACCATGGTTTCTCTCTCCCCTAGCAAAAATGTGGTATCTGGCTGTTCTCCCGGGTATCCCCAAGTAGCAAGAGTATCTTTGCAGCGGCCAACTCCAACTCGAAGCCTATTTAACGACTTCCATATAGGCCATGGTTGTTCAGACCCAGGTGGTATACCCTCTTTTGGCTTGATCCACTCATGTTGTACTCTCTTCTCCCAAGCCAGTATTCTTTCATTGCTTTGTGCTCCATTTGGTGGCTTTGAAGCCCGCTTGACTTTAGTCTCGATGGCGCCGGTGTATTGCCATATAGGGGATGTCGGGCGTCTTCGTTCACTTTAAGCCTTGCCATGCTGATGGCAACTTCCCAGCGTACGTCTCCAGGGGCGATGTATCTCCACTTTGCTCACAGGCGATGGTCTGAGACAACCTGTGATAAAGCGGCATGTTCTGTGGAGCGCAGCGTCTACTATCTTAGCATGGCTGATTTTTGCCACATAGGACTTGTTGTGTGCACGTTTCTTGCCTGTCAACGACTCTGAGCAGAGTGTCAGTCTCCGACAATCGTTCTGAGCGTGTTGATAGCCGCGAGTAACCTGATTCGATATGGGAAAACTCTGTCGTAAATTTCCTATTGATCAGAAAGAGGTAATTTGTCTAAGTCAGAGACTTAATGGCACCCAAGTTGAATTAAAATGCAGACATTTGTTTCTGTAAGCTAGTATTTGTGAGCAGCTTTATAAATTATTGGATGTTTCATATTAGCTTTCTTTGTCCAATTTTTATGTTAGCTAAATCTAACCATCGTGCTTAAATTTCACTTAAATATTCCATTGTTGTTTGTTTAGTATTAACGTTTTGTGGCTCACATTGTAAGACTCGGTGTTGATTTTGGTTGAACCTTTGATTATTAATGCATTAAAAATAATTGAAATACACCGATGTCTGTAGGCCTTCAATGTTTAATTTAAATAAATATGTCAAGTTATGACTTTCTTAGTGATAAAAGATAGCATATCACTTTACACCTGCAACCTATTTGATGAATCAAACAATTAAAATATTAAATTGATAAAATCAATAAAATTATTAATATTTAAGAGTAATGAAATGTAAGTTGGCAATGCTAAACAATAATTACCCATGGTTACCCCGCCCCTATTACCACAATATAGCTGCTGCATTTCATGTCGGTCATAATTTGGTTGATATAGCTTAATCTTCCTCCGTGGTTTATTTTTCCTTTTATCTTCACTTCAGTAATGACCTTAAACAAACCACTGAGACGCAAAACGTGGCCTATCGTCTTGAATCTTCTTTTCTGTAGATCCTATGCGAATCTTCGTTCATCAGAAACTTTTTTGAATACTTAATCATTAGTTATATAGTAATCTTGTTGTAGGCAATGTTCCGCAGTTGTTGCATAAATATTTTTAAATAAAAATCCGTCTTCTAACAACTGTTTTTTATTGACTTTCATCTACCACAAGCGTTTCGCCCTTCTGGAGTGGGGCATCGTCAGTGGTAAAAATTGTGGCAGCTAGCACATGTCAGTCCGGAACAGCACCTTCCGCAATTTTCTGCACCGTTGTTTCTTGCTACACTTTAGCATTATTACCTTTAATATTGCTCACTTTACTCTATGTTGTATAATTTGCTGTTAAACTGCACTTTTGACGCGTCTGGTAGATGAAAGTCAATAAAAAACAGTTGTTAGAAGACGGATTTTTATTCAAAAATATTAGTTACTAGCTGCCCCGACAGATTTCTTTCTGTCAAATGTTATTGTCCTATCGTAGTCCAAAACGTATTACAGAGTGATCACTTTATTTATTGATTTAATGTCTCAATAATTAACAACGATTACTTACAAAAATATGTTTTCTATTTCGTACACTGCATGACGTTAGTAATAATGTGATGATATTTTTATTGTAATGCTTTGTGGTACACGATATTTTTTGTTTGGTTACCTGGCGCGTAAACAAATAAAACTGACGGTTTTCCAACGCGGGAGCAGGCAACATACAACATACAACTCTCCATGAGAGAAGCATGGGTTTTCAAGATTATCGTCGCAAACACTCAACAACTCACCCTGGGACTTATTTATGGTCATAGCGAAAGCAAGCAGCATTGGAAATAGTAGTCGTTTAAATTCAAATCGTACGTCAGTTGGTACAATTGGGATGCGACGTATCAACACATCTTCTCCCTCATATTTTCCCCTTGAAATGGTTGCTTCGATCACATTGTTCAGTAATTTTTTCACTGCTAGCCGTTTGCCATTACAAAGACGCAGTTGGTTGATATTTCGCAATATTATGACCATCGATCCTACTTTTAATTGAAGATTATGAGGCAGCAATCCTGGCAAATCCAGTGAGTTCAAAAATTCTGGTGGATAGTTGACGACATCATCTTGGTTAGTTGCACAATCAACTGATTTGTATGTCCTTAATTCACCGGCAATTTCATTTACATCCGTGTTTTTGTCTGTATAATATAGCTCGTTCGTTCAACCAAAAAATTGACAGGAAATATAATGCAGCCAGTCAAAACGTCTACAGAGATTTTGTCATTACCAATGCCAATGAATTGTTTTAAAAACATTTCTTCAGATCGATCATTTAGTAATTTCAAAGATAATCATAAAGCGCCTTTGTTTTGTTATGATTGACTGGCAGTAATATTATTTTCGTTGATGGCACGCAAACCCTTTTTTTCCTTCGAACTTTATTTTGGGCAGGCATAGACTAATATCCATCCATACAGTCTAATCAACTTGAAGGCATACCAGAGATAATCCTAATGTGCCTTTGTTTTGTTTTGATTGACTGGTTTGTATGGAAAAAGAAAAGTGTTGAATTTTACTATTTTCCTCGCAATTTTTACATTTTTTCTCTCCATAAAAACCTTCATTGTGAATTAACAAAAATATGGAAAAAATTAGCCGAATTGGTCGAGCAGTTCTCGAGTTTTGCGCATAGCAACACATTTGGTGATTCATTTTTGTTTATATAGATTTTAAAAGTAAGAAAGTATTTTTACTTGCAGCCAATTCAATCATCGTGAATTCTACCTGAACATAATTTAAAACGAATGGAACCCATCACCACAAGGCTTACCAGAACATTGCATTCTTAAAATAAAAGGATAAGTGTGGATCGATCGTCAGACGATAATGCATATCGCTTCTCAACTGAAATACCAGTAATCGATTTTGTTTTTTAGGTATTCTTAGTATTGCTTCCTTCTAAACTGATGCATTCTATTTTCATAGTCGAAACTTTCGTGGTAGGCGGCATGGGTCTACATATAAACACACTGAACAAATAAACACACAATTGGTTTTCGAGAGAAGCGAAAATTTAAAAGCATCAAAGAAAATGCCACGCACAGAGGAAATAATGATAACACGTACGTCAGTGATATTATTTTTGCTGATCACGCGCAGACATACATTAATATCCATGGAGCCTATGAAGTCATACCAAAGATAATCCTAACGCGCCTTTGTTTTGTTTTGATTGACGGAAAAGAAAAGTGTGGTTTTTACTATTTTCCTTCTAATTTTTACGTTTTATCTCTCCATAAGAACCTTCCCGGTGCCGTAACGAAAATATATAAAAAAAAGAATTAGCCGAATTGGTCCAGGCGTTGTTGAGTTATGCGCTTACCAACACATTTTGCGATTCATTTCTATATTATAGATATAATCCACTTTCAACATTCATCTGTAATAACAGACCTCAAAACCTCCAGTTGTTTCCGCCATCCCTATGGTCATTATTCACTTCGAAAAAAAGCTATACTCCAGACATAAGTTTTAGGAATTTCTTACTCGTTGACAGGCTGATGTTGTTCGATTCTAGATATTATATCTTTTCTACTTCTCCCATATTCTTTGACTATACTACTCAACTATCAGAATTATTTAATGATATAGCTTTATAAAATGTCAGCGATTCCATTATCTTGGCCAACTTTTAAATGTGAGAGAAGATGTAAGTCCAGAAAATTACCGCCGCATCAAGCCTTTCTGGAGATTCTTCACAGATCAAATGCACCCATCAATTTAAAGAAAACAATTTATGACTACTGCATTCATCCCGTGCTTACTTACGGCTTGGACACTTAAAGTAATTATAAAAGGAAAACTTAGAACTGCTCAAAGAACCGTCAAAAGATCAATGCTATGTTTCACTAGACAAGAAGTGAGAACAAAGGTCACAGACATAATGGAAAAGACAGCATACTAGTAGCGACAGTGGGCCAGCCATGATGTTCGGAGGAAAGATTGACAAAGTTGATATTGGAGAGAAGACCAACAGACCATCAGACATGTTCAGAACGGATTTCAATCCCCTGCAAATATACTGAGGGGCTGTGGCTGTAGTACCGTCGTTTCTTCCAATACGCCCTACTTTTTGAGATATTCGCACGCAAAAAAAAAAAAAAAATAAAAAAAAATGCAGTGTCATTTACATACCAGAATGATTGGCCTATATCCTCAAGTGGTTTAATTGTTTAGGTGGTATGGTTCGTGCTCCGTAATTTTCAGACTCGTGTACAAATCCCCGTAATATCAAAAAAAAAAAAAAAAATTTTTTTATCTTTACACTTCGTGGAGCATATTTTTTTAAATTTGATTTAAACTTCGTTTGCAGACTTTTAATGCGTGAAATAATATAGAAGAGATTCATCCCCATGACCCCGTGCTGGTGTGCTCGCAGTATATCATCACTGTGGAAGAACCTACCGTACTAAAACAGGTCCTTTTAAACACTTAAGAATTTATTAGTAATAAAATCGGAAAACATATTCATATTTGCAAACTAGTGAATGCTTTAAACGACTGAAAATTATTTTATATATATGAAATTTGGTTCTGGCTGCTTCAACTTTTTCATCAGTATGGTTAAGTTTAATAATAAAAAAAAACATGTGTAAGGTGGGGAATATAAACTGTAATAAAGTATCAACCTGCGTAATGTGACTCAACAAGTGTTACAAGAATCTTCAAGGAAAGGAGCTTGTGTTCGATTGAAACGTACGTAAAAACACAAATAAATACCAATAAGCAACAAGAAACAATCGACAGTCAGATAAGTGGATAATTGAGCCACAATACGTAGTTTCTTCTCGCAGGCTAGTTGTGACACCTTAGACACAAAAAAGAGGTACATAGTGTACCATTGTCACCGAGATGGGAGGAGGCCTATAATGGCTTCCTACCTATCATTCGGGAGGACCGGGGTTAAACTCGGTTCGGCCATCCTGTCTGAGGTTTTCCGTGGTTTCCCTCAGACACTTAGGCGAATGCTGGGATGGTTCCCTACAAGGCCGCGGCCGACCTTCCATCCCCCTTCCCTCCCCGTATAGTAGATTGGGCTGAAAAGAGTCCCCTAGACCTCCAGCAGCCCGCCTCCCAGCCTTCTGCTGGGAGGAATGAAATCGTAAAAAAAAAAAAAAAAAAAAAAAAAAATGTACCATTGTATGAAGTACTGCCATACCAATTAGCTGAACAGTTCGGGATTCTTAGATTCGAACCTATTTTGTTCTCTACCTAATATTCTCAAAATTTTAATTTTCTTTTTCGTCGTTTATATAAACTAATAATATTCGTTAATTTAATAGGACCTAAAAGTACCTAACTTTTATATTACGACCTAAAATAACCTAATTCGGTTTTCAGAGCCTAAAAGGTCCTATTTCGATGTACTGATACAGTCCGACTGTAATTTTGTTACTTAAATAAAACAAATGACCGACTGTATTAGCTCACCTTGGCGATTCGGCCAGTCACCACCCTCAGTTTTATCTATTACTACGTGAATCCTAAGCTACAAGTCACTCCAAATGAAAGCGATATAGGACTAATCCTTCGCAGAGTCCGAGGGTGAAGCCGAACTAGGAGGGTAAACGGACTACGTTTACGTGTAAAACAAATTGATTTACTTTAAAATTGGAATAACTATTCATCGCAATATTAAATGATGTGTTTTTACCTCATTGTTGACGGTAGCATTGAGAAATGCTGTAACAATGCGGTGCGGCAACTTCATATTATTACAAAGGCTTCCATTCAGTAGAAACAAATCGACAAAGCAAGTTTTAAACATAGCAGGTTAAACGATAATAATCTCATGAATGCAAACATTTTCTGAGAAATTAACAATTGTATACAGTCATTAAAACATTATATAGGCCCAAATATTTTTAGTTCCTTCATTAAAAGCCATCATGCCTAAACAGAAATCCTCAAGAAGTAGTCTCCTGCCAGAGTGGATTGGAATGGATAAGAACTTTTCTACAGGTGGAAAAATTATACAATGCCAAGCATATGTAAAATCAGTAAGTTTAATTTGTTTTATATATGTATATCATTTATAATTTTAAAAATAAATTAGATTTGATTTGTTTTCATTTCTAAAGTAACAAAAAGCGGTAGAGTTTAGACTGCTGAATGAAATTTTGTAATATTAACTGGGTATTATCCGGGGTGTTATATTCAGGTGGATTATTTTTATTTTTGCCTTCTATATAACCCACAGAAAAAACGATCCCACGTAGTACGGCAACAGATTTCAGCGTCTCATTTCGCAAATGTTACCAGGAGAAATGCCTCCAAACAGAAGCAGAGTTTCATTACTAGTTCAAAGCTAGGTACAGAAGATTAGTTTAACCTGCGTCTATGTGAAGCTCTCACTGCCACTAATATATCAGTTGTAACCCTTTAGAATGTAGTCCTGAATTTTGGAAGAATTTTATAACTGAAAAATACCAGATGAACCCACGTTAAGAGAGAATTACTTGTATGAGAAAACCATTGAAGAAATACTGGTGGATATAGCTGACCACTTCATCTGGTTAACAGTGCCGGATCTAGGGGGGGTCAAACCGGGGCGCTTGCCCCGGGCGACAATTTCAGGGGGGCGGCAAAATCATGTTTGAAGGAGCGGTAAATGGCAAATTCGTGTGACGGTGACCTGTTTTTTAGCTCTACTGTCCCAAGCGGAAACCATCAGAGGGCGGCAAAATCAAATAATAGCTCTGTACCGCCCCGGGCGGCAAATTCATGTTTGAAGGGGCGGCAATCTCAAGTTTTTTTCCCGACTCGGAAAATTTGTAGATCCGCCACTGCTGGTTAAGTGTAGATGAGACGACAGATGCCTGCGGCAGATACATAGCCAGCGTTGTTGTAGGCAAGCTTGCATGTGAGAAACCTAGTATACCACGTGTCATTATTTGCAGAGTTCTTCCAATTACAAACCACTCTACTATGGCAATTGCTGTAAGGGATGCATTAAAGGTGTTGTGGCCAGATCCACAACACGAGGATAAGTTGTTGGTGACAGGCAGTGCAGTGTTTGTAGGCATTCCATCTCTGAATGGTGCATGTCACCTGCCTAGCTCATGGGCTCCACGGGTAGCTGAAAAAATTCGGGAACAGCACCCTGCATTTATCGAGACAATTTTTTTAGTGAAGAAAATATTCCTGAAAGCGCCAAGTCGAGTAGTTATTTTCAGGGAAAGTTATCCATCAATACCCCTCCCTCTCCAGCCAGTATTGACACGATGAGGCACGTGGCTCTCAGCCGCATTATATTATGCAGAAAACTATGAGAGCATCACGGAGGTCATCGATGCATTAGATGATAGCGAAGCTATTGCTATAGTAAATGCAAAGCAAGCGTTGCACTCAGTACCAGTTGTACAGGAGTTGACATGTATAAAGGCAAATTTTTACAACCTAGAAATTTCAATCAAGATGTAGGAAGGAGGCACTCTACCGCTGACGGAAGCACTTCAAATCATCCAAGAAGTGAGGGACAACGTGGCTCCTGGACCAGTTGGGTTGTCTGTAACTAAGAAGCTGGATGATGTTTTTGCCCACAGTCCAGATTTCAAGAGGATGGAAAAAATAGGCCGTGTACTCTCTGGACTAAAGGAACAAGAAATACTGCCTTGGAATTCTAAGGAAATCGCTGATATGAAGTTAGCACCTCTTACCTCATGTGACGTGGAGCGTAGTTCTGCCGCATTCAAGAGAATTTTAACGGAAGCGAGAAGAGAGTTTACTCCTGAAAATTTGTCAAAATATTTTATTGTTCAGTGTCACATTAGAATTTTAAAATGATTGGTTTACGATCCATAATAAAGACAAAATGTTTTGAACATAATAATGGTTTATGTCGCATGATTTAATGTGAACGAGCAACGTCATGTTAGAAGTTTTTAAGGAGTACTTGAAAATAAAGTAACAATATGTCAACACTATGGCAATATATATTGTGTGTTTTAAAATTTATTTCCCTTAAACATGTGTAAATTCCTAAATCAGAATTTTAAAAACCTATAAATGCCTAAAACGTGAATTGAATAAACCTAATTTTTTTTTTTTTTTTTAGATCCTAAAAATCCGGGGCTTACTAATCACCATATGTATTTGGTTAGTTTAATGATAAGCGTTTTGTAGCTCCGCTACTGTCTGTAGCTCTATCTACTGTATCATATAGGTTGGTTTTGGGGTCATTGATAACCTCATTAGGGAAAAACCCGGCTTTGGCCATAATATAATGACCTATGAGGGAAGCCCTTGCTTATTCTTATCGCCTTGTGGCGATGAGCGTAGTTAACAACTGCGTGATCAGTTGTACGACCATCCCTACTTGATTTTCTTGTGGCTACTATTGACAACGGCGATTGTGGTTGTGTTGATGCTCATCATGTCTGGTCAGGTGGTTATGATTGGTCACGTAGCAGTGGATGGTTTTATCCTTTGTCGATCTTGGTAGCGTCCTGATATTCTCTGTGCTGGTGTGGGGGTGGTTCCTGTTGACGGCCGCTTGCAGCTTCCACCTCAGTGGGCAGCCCCCGTAGCTGGCCGCGTGGTCCGCGGCGTAGTTAGCGCAAGTTGGTGCCACGTCGCGCGGTCTGATGGACACCAGCACGCTGTGGTTTTCCCCGCAGCGAACGCACCGAACTTGGTTCCCGCAATCCTTCGATCGAAGCCAGAATCTCCGGCACCTGAAGCATTGGTCGACAGTTGACAAAGATGATTTCTTCCTGCGGAGATTCTTCTTGGTGTTCCGGCCATTTTGTTACTTGAATTTGCTATTGGCTGCCTCAACAGCCTCGATTTCCGATGGCGTTGACTGTTTGGGTTCTGTGGGTGGAGGAGGGCTTTCATCTCGGGTGTTGGTTGCTTCCTCTGGTAGAGCAGTTTTTGGCATGCTATCAGTTGTCGGAAGTCCTGCGCCTCCTTCTGGACGAACTAGAATTGAATGCTGCGGCGATCGAGGAAATCCTTACCCGCCGCTGGCTCTGTTGTGCTCGCGAATGTTACGAGCAGATTGCCCGGTGTCAACCCTGAGGCGCTCGCGATGCCTCTTCTTGGTGGTCTGCACTTGGCGTGACTTCGAGGTGCTTGGGCAAGGACGGTGGTCTTGGAGATTGCGGTCTTTTAAGGCCGTCGGTAGTTCCGTCTTTTCTTGAGGTCTGCGACTCATCTTCCTGGCTGGACGAAAATGAAAGTTGGTGTGGTTCGCAATATAGCGCTCGATGTAGGTCTTGAAAATAATCATCCTCCCTTTTATGAGGATGACGGGAAGGCTGACAAACCGTGACCAGTCTTTCCTCTTGTCAGTGATGGGCGTGGCGAGGTTATTGTACTTCTTGTCGCTGAGGATGCACAGGAACTTGGTTCTTTGTATTTCCCATGCATACTCTTTACTCCCGCACTTGACTCGGAGTTGGATTATTCATGGTTCAAATTGGGCGTCGAGGAATTTCTTCCCCAGCTTCGGGATGTGTACTGTCCTTTTGCCATGAAGATTTCGCTGTACTTGCCAGATGTAGATCAGTGTCTCCGCCTCCTCGAAGTCGGGGTCGTCGAACCCATCTTCAATTCTGGGTGACGACCATGTTGTCCATGATGAATTTGCGGTGTCTGACCCCTGGGATCGACGTGAGCGGGCTCCAACATAGCTGCCCGCGTTGGGGGATGTCGTAGGAGTGACGCACTGGGGAGACCGCACGTCGGCAGCTGTTGCGCAGGGTGTAGACTGAGCCTCCCTGTGCTCATGTGCTGCGGCCCCATGATGCGCCGTAGCAGCGTCGCCTGATGTCGACTCAGTTCGGTAGAGCTGTAAAAGTAATGAGAAATTCTGTACCCGTATGTATTTGTTACTAAACAAATCAGTACCCGTTACTTTCGAATAGTTACTCGTTACTTTCGGTACAATCAAGCGGTGGCACAAAGCATCGCATTGACTCGCATCACGTATGGGATAACTTCGTTACTGTCGTATCGTTTAGTTACTGGGTTACTTTCGCTACGATACAAACTAGCATGAAGCATCGCATTCACATCGATAGGCTCACATAAGCGAGGATTTCGATCGTACTTGGTAAAGTTTAAGTAAATAGTTTATTTAGTAAAATAATTGTACAATGATAACACAGCCAAACCTGTTGCAAATATTCAATGAATTTATTGACCGGTTTCGACCCGCCTTAAGGGAGTCTTCTTCAGAAACCTTTAGATATTATACATTATTAGTGCATCTGATATTAAACTTTAAGATATATACATGAAAATTTGTGGATACTCACTATTTAAAATATATTACATAAATCTAAAAACACTTTTCAATATTATTTATTTCAAAAGATATTATACATTTAACTTATAGTAAACTTTTTCCATCATTTTTCACTAGATTATCACCTTTAAATCTTTCGTAAACCAAGTAATGGAAAGAACGTTGTTTCAGTATCTAAAAGAAACCCATGTGACTATATTATAAAAATTTCAGACTTCTAAATCCACCAGTACCTGAGATAATGTTCCTAGAAGAAGTAAAAAGTAAACTTACGGGAAACGGAGAAAGAAGATGAAAACATTCCTGATCCATAGTTAATACCCCCTTCACAGTTTCCAATCCAAAGTTAAATAATAACTTCATGAAAGCAGAGACAAATATGTTCGAACAAATAGTGTATAAAGAATCGCTGGAAAGCGGGATATTTGAATTCATGTCACATGAATATACTGCCAAAAAGTTTATGATGAGCCATGAGATAAGTGTATAACATAAGCGCAATACCTGATCTCACAAATCTATAAAAATAAAATAGTTATAATTCTAATAGAGCCAAGGAAACTTGACGGAATACAATAAGCCAATAAAACGAGGCAGTATGCAGGGCGTTTTAATACATGGAGCACTTCGAAATGTGGGGTTGTAACGGTCACAGGTCACGTTGTAACATATGCTACCACCCCAATTACGAAATTAATTAATTTGTAAATATTATTTAGTTAAGTGTAGTTAATTATGATGTAAATATTGATTGAAATAATGTAGTATATATAATGTAATTACGAAGATCGAGAAATCCACAGATTACCAAACACATTGTCAGTGGGTAGTGTAAGTACATCTTTGAAAAGATAAGATAGAAAATCTTCGGTCTGGTGTGAGACAGAGAAAGAAACGGAGGAAAATGTGTGTGTGTGAAGGCGCGCTGTAGGTTTTGGACTGCGAGTGTCGCAGTAGCAATATTTGAATGTATTAATTATTCGAGAAGTGACATATTGTAATTGTGTTTTTTGTATAGAGTGTCTGCGAGCTTTAGTTTGGTTATTAAAATAGTTGACAGTACATGCTAACAACTACGCGTTGTAATTGTTTTGTAGAATTAGCGATCCGTTGATTGAGCTATTTTATGACAATTGAGCATTATAGTATTTAACGAAGTGACCACTACTCTGTTTACTTGGGCCAAAAGACGACATATTTAGGGCCACGTCGTCATAAGACCTGCAGAGTTACGAGCAAGTTAATTAGTGGAAGTTGTTCGTCTTGGATAAATTTTGATTGTATGGAGGTTACGACGTCAGCTTATAAATATCGAGATAAGCATAGAATATTGTTTATTTATATGTGTTTTTAGTTGTGAACATAAGATAATAATAGTATTTTTGAGAGAATCTTTGGCGGCACAGGGTAAACGAGGCGAACGACTCTTAAGACCAGATTTTTTTTTTTTTTTTTTTTTTTAACAGTTTAACGTCCCTTTTTAACAACGTGGTCTTTAGAGACGGGAAAGGATGGGGGCAAGGAATGGGAAGGAATTCGGCCATGGCCTTTTGAAGGAAGCATCCCGGCATTCACCTGGAGTGATTTGGGGAAACCCTGGAAAACCCAAATCTGGATGCCCGGACGGGGATTCGAACCGCCGTCCTCCCGAATGCGAGGCCAGAACGCTATCCGTTACACCACCACGCTCGGTCTTAAGACCAGAGAGAAGAAGTTATTGGATGACGGTAGACTGGTCTAAATATTAGATTTGTACTTGTACTTATGGTTTTACGCCTCGTCGACGGCTGAGGTCATTAGAGGCGGCATGGAACTGGGGAAAAGGAACGGGAAGGAACTCGACCATGGACTTTTTGAAGGAAGCATCCCGGCATCCGCTTGGAGTGATAGTAGACTGCACTGAATATCGAATGATGGTAGATTGAGCCGTATAATGGATAAGTGAACATTATACCGGATCGTGGATGTCGGAAGGTGAAGGAATTTTTTAAATGAGAATAATGTGTCTCAGGAGATGTATCATGAAGGATTTATTTACTTATATGGAAATTAGTTTATGTAAAATAGTTAATGCTGCAATCAAAGAAAACATGTTTGTACAAAAGTTATGTTGACTTGTTTACATCGTGTTTCAGAAGTGATTCAATACACATAATGTTAAATATATTCTACGGTGTTATTTCTGAAGGAAGAGTGTAACGGGCTGATGGCATTTCCCCATTACTTTGGAAGATAATTTGAGAAGTTGTTTTAAGTAGTGGTGGTTGGCGTGTTCGTCTGGTGACGTCAGTAACCACCAAGTCCGTGGGCTCAGGGAGGTAGACCCCAGTTTTAAAGCATGGGTTGAAACCGGTCGTCGTCTAGTGACGTCAGCATCCACTGGGTCCATGGTCTCGGGGGTGTAAACCCCAAATTTGGGAGCATGGTGCACTAGGAAGGATGACGCACCTAGGCTTCCGGGCAGTTGGTCGTGGAGTCGGTGAGTCCGTAGTGAAAGTGAACAGTCAGTTAAGTCGACGAGATCGCGTTTTCCCGCTCAGTCATTATGGTGAAGCATTAATTTCGTAGAAGGTGATTTCGATGGTGATATGAAGGAACTTTAGTAATAATTCGTGGTGTGCCATATGTATGGTCTGAGAACTAGTAAGGGTGTTGATGTATGAATAAGAACAGTACGTGTTTTCAGTCTAAATTTATCGGAGACATTACCTGTAATCTTAAAAGATCGAAGTACCGATAGCGAACTTTCATAAAGGTTGGGAGTTGGAGTGAGATTATCCTATTAACTCTTTAATGCATGTGTTTCAAATAAGAAGGTGCATTTTAATTTCATTTACCAACTTAACCTTGGTTGACGGCCGTCAGAGAAAGAATCAGAAACTTGTGGGTGCGCAGAAACTTTAAAGGTTCACAGGAAGTATTGTAACCCAACCACGAGCATAAGTGCGACAAGATAAAGAGAAATAATTACAGGTAGAGTATACTGTTCTTTACGGATCAGAAATTAGATTGAAATCAATTTATAAAGAGATGGATATCGTTGAAATCCATCTTAAGTGTGAAAGATGCAAAAACATAATCACTCCTTATAGTAACCACCCAGGAGCGTGATTTAGGCAAAATAGAATAGTTCAGACTTAACAGAAAATTTAAGAAGTAAACTTGTTAATGTCCTGCCTCCGTCATCGTTGATTTCCGTGGCTTTTCGAATTGTGTTAGGACATTTGAGGTGACGCTCCGAGGTTGTGTGTGGCTATTGAATTCTGGAGTGACACGGGTTTGCCGGCGTAGCGGACAATATGGGTGCTGTCTTTGTTTATTTTTCCTGCAGGTGGACGTAACAGTACCTGGAGATTTGCATGCGTGGACGCATGAGGGTCTGGGCTGCAGGACACTCGGGGATGGTATCCCGAGCAGAGAGGATATGATAGGGGTGTCCTGGCGAATAGATGCCAAGTTTCACCAGCATTTGCCAGTGTCTTGAGCTCTGCTTCAGTGCGGAACAACCGCGTTTTTACGTTCTCGCCTGGCGTGAGACGTCAGATTTTTTACATCTGTTGTGTTTTTTCTGCGTGGAGAAAAACGATCAAGAGTTTTTCGGCGCAGAGAACTGTCACCGTCTTCACCTTCTACAAAAATGTGATAAGTGACAATTTTTTCTTTATATGAGCCCTTTTTCGCCCAGGTTTACGCCCTGTGAACAATTATCGAACTCATGGAAAAAATCGAGTCTTTTGCTCTCCCTAGCCGGGAATGTTTTGAGCGCTGATAGAATTTTATAGTGGCTGAGTTCCTTGCTGTTTCTTAATACTAATTGAGATTTTCCAGGATTCATTTCCTTGTACCTGTATTTATCTGAATGGTAAAATTGCTGTAAAGTCAACATTATGTCAATATTTTACTCGCTTCATTCATTTTTTGTAATAAGATTGTAAACTTAATTACGACCTTCCCATTTGCATTAAAAATTTAATAATTAATTTAGTAACCAGGTATCTATCTCTTTTGACCGAATGACGCCTAATTTAAATTTAAATATTCTTTAATCCTGTGCAGAGATTAATAAATGTTTCCGGTTGAGGATCGTATTTCATAAAGAACCATGACATTTCAACGTGATAATAGATATTGGTTAATTAACGAAGGCTAAGAGATGAATAGTGACAAATGGTAAATAGGTTAGAAAGTAGTTTCAAATCAGAGAATTGGAGAGGTTATAAAATCCCAATGAAAGTAACAGGTTTGGAACCATTGATTGTGAGGTTATAAGGTGTAGGTAGAGTTCATCAGTGGCTATTCTAACTTATAACGGTCTTATATATATATATATATGGTAAATATTATTGTGGCCGGTAAACATTAGTTTGGCCAAATCCTTACGGCGTTCTCACCTGATGTGGTACCGACATGTTCACACAATGGAGGAGAAAAGATGAGCAAAGGCCTGCTTCAGTATCAACATCCAAAGTAAAAGACGTGTGGGAAGGCCATAAAGGAATTGATAGACCAAATCAAGAAGCATATAGAAGACCTAGGGCTTCATTGGAATACTGTTCATGAATATCAACTATTCATGGACAGGAAGAAATGGAGGAGACTGGAGCCGGAGAATGATGATGACGAAGAAGTATTATTATGTCTGTGTTTAACCCAAAACTTTGTCTGTTACGTGGAATTCTTAAACAAATCTAAAATCTGTGTGTAATTAGTTAGTTTAAATTTTTCTGAGATTAATGAGTAAGTTAACATGATTAAAGCCAGAGGATTTCTGCAGATGTGAAGTGTCCATGTGTGTCCAGTGATTTAGTATTTGAAATAGGTTGCAAAGGGAGTAGATTTCAGTAGAGGATTAATTAAACAAGCCTGATGAATAGTTTATATTTCGGTTCGTTATCTCTAAGGAAATGTTTATTGTCTTAAACAGGATATTATATTGCGGATTTTGTTTCTGTAAGTTTATTAAAAAAATATCATTAAATCAAAGAAAAATTTTTAATGGTCTCTATAGGTTTGCATCTGTCATAAGTGATGTGTTTCGTCTGCTGTTAAATAGTTTATAACAAACCGCAGTAGTCATCCGTGTTGGTTGAAGTCGGCCTGGTAAGAAAAACTCTACTACCCATGGTGATATTTCTTAAGGATTAGGTTTGCATGACCAGAAAGCCCTGACTTAAAAGTATTTAAAAAAATTTTTACTGAAAAAAGTAGTTCAATTTGATGTAATGTACCGCCAAAAAGAACGACAGTTTCTGTCGAAGTAATTTCAACACATGAGGAAAAGTAAAATAGAAATGGTTCAATCAGAAGTACAGATTAAAAAGTATATAATGATAGCACGAGCTTTGGCTTCCACTCGCAGGCGCGTTGTTGAAACTTGAGTTACAAATAAGCAGTTACAAATGAGCTTTTTTTTTTTTTCATGGACATCTAAAACATATGCGCATCGTTGTTGATATTGTTGTGAGATTTTATTGTTTATTCGCTATTGTTGTGACACATTCTTAGTTGTCAGACTGTTATCTAGAACAATTAGTGAATTACGTATTGTGAGACGTCGCGGAAAAAGACTAGGTTTTCCGTAGTGAGTTTTACACATCTGAGGCAAAAGTTGCCTCCTGCCGGCCAACGGATTTCGCCTACCGGCGGACACCCCCTGCCCACGGACTATGCCTGACCTCGGACTTCGCCTGACATCGGACTTCGCCTGCCCTCGGGCTTCGCCTGCCCACTGACTTCGCGTGCCCTCAGACTTCGCCTGCTCACGGACTTCGCCTGCTCACGGACTTCGCCTGCTCACCGACTTCGCCTGCTCACCGACTTCGCCTGCTCACCGACTTCGCCTGCTCACCGACTTCGCCTGCTCACGGACTTCGCCTGCCAACTGGTAACGCCTGCTCCCCAACTGCTGCACATCCACCGGACACACCAATGTACGGTAACGCTATGGACCTTTCAGACACCAACCCTACAATCCTTCCACCCACTGTCACTACTAGCCCCCACTTCTACACCATGGCTACATCTTCAGTTATTACTACAACCACCATTAGCACCACCACCACCTTATCATCAATCATCTGCCCCGCTGCATCTGAAGGCATTCATCAAAAACTTCCACAGATAGTTCAAAAACCACCACGTGGCACCAGCTATCTTCAAACTGCCAGAAATAATGTAAAACCCTACGACCAGATCAAAAGTGGCTCATTACCATCGCCACAAACCTCCTTATCCAATAGTGCAACAACCGCATACGAAGTTATGGACACTTCATCATCACCTCCATCCACGTCACAGACAATTCATACATACCTACTGAAAGGGTCCTTCCCTGAATTTATGAACATTAAAACCCTAAGCAAATTCATCAAACGACATATACTTAATATATCTATCCATCAACTTATCCCCACTAAAAACGGAATGATCAGACTTCCCCAAATTAATTAAAAACAAAATTGGACTACCTTCATTTGGTGACAACGCCACCTTAACAACAGTCACCTCATCCCCACCAAAACAACCAACCCCTCCTAAAAGACCTCCTACACTCACAGCTGTCATCCGAGGAGGAGACCCGACAATATCTGAAGAAGAGATAGTCGCCGAACTCAACACGAACGACGAATTACACGTTCGAAAAGACCTCCGAATCAAAAACAGCTTAGGACCCACTTACATGATCAGAGTTCTAACTGAAGACGCATCAACAATTGATCAACTGCTTAGCAATGGAGCCATAATCTACCATTAAAAACATAGAGTGGAACCATTAAAAACCCCTTCCCCCCAACCCACACGGTGTGCACGTTGTCTACAATACAATGACCACCTCACGGCAAACTGCAAGAATACCCCTATCTGTCCACACTGCAAAGAGAACCACCTCTTAAAAGCTTGCCCAAACCTTCAGAAAACTCCCACCTGCAATACTTGTGACCAAAACCATCCTACCTATTCCATTAAATGCAAATCAAAGCCAGCGCCTACCAAAGCAGAACTCACAGTACCCCCCCGACTCATTGATCCTCCCACACCACCCACTAACTCCATCCGTCCTCCAACGACCATAGAAGATATCCTAAGATTCAAGACAATCACATTACAAAACCTAAATCCCTTCTCCCGTGAACATACCCTGGCGCAAATTACAATTGCAGCAAAAGCAGTATTTGGAATACAAATAAACGCCACCTACTCTCACAATAACGCCCACTTCCAATTTCTGCCCCTAGAAACACTCGTCTAAACCCACCAACTCCACAACTAGAACTATTCCTAATATGCCACTTTCCCACAATATACTTTTCAATAATATCCGATCACTCCCAACCAACAAAAACCTCCTCCTGCATACCCTCGCTAAACACGACATCCATTGCTTTATGCTCAATGAAACCTTCCTCCAACCCCACCATCACATCCGTATGTCACCCTACCAGCTCACCCGAACCGACAACCCAGCACCTATAGCGCGCGGGGGAGTGGCCATTGGCTATAAGCATCATATCCCCATCAAAATGCACCCACCACTCAACCATCCATCTGAACACATCATAGCCACAATCTTTCTCAAATCCCTCACAGTCACCCTTGTCACCATATACATTCGACCCGGTGTTCCCCTCCCTTTAAATTTTATATCATATATAGATAAACATTACAGCTCATACATCATCATGGCAGATATCAATATCCATAGCCGCACCCAGCAAGAACTTCATCAATTTCATAACATCCTAACCGCCATGAGCGGTGACATCATTAACATCCCATTACCCACACGTCCCGAATCAAACACAACCCCTGACATAGTTATAGCTTCTCCCAATATACTAACCCGCTCCACTCTTCATGTCCTCGATCCAATCGGCAGTGATCACCTCCCCATTTTGCTGTCCATCCAGTACAATGCTCCCCACACCCCGCACCCACCCAACCCCACACCCCATAGATATATTCAAAACTACAATAAAACCAACTGGAAAGACTACAGGAAATACATAGATGACCAGATAGCGACAGAAAACCCAAATATCATAGACGCAGACAGCCTGCTTAGAACCGCCGAAAACCTCCAACGTACAATCACAGACGCTACTGCCACTCATATCCCCTTGACTCCTATCACACCTCACAAACCATCACTATCCAGACGAGCCCTTCAACTTCTTCATATCTCACGTCGCCTCTTCTGCACCTACCTAAAAACCCATGACCGTCAGCTACTCACCCTCCACCAACAACTCCAGCGAACGGTCCGCAACTGTATCGCCGCTCAGAAAAGACGCACATGGAGGGACACCTGCAACCAGCTAAGCCAAAAATATTCGCAAAACTCCTCCCAATACTGGTCCACCTTCCGCCGCTTAACTGGTCTCAAACCCGCCACCAACTACCCCCTCCTCCACAACAACCTTCCTGTCCCCGACAACGCTCAAAAAGCCAACATCTTCGCCAACCTACTTGAAACCATCCACACTGTCCCAAACGACTTCCCTATTATTGAACAGCGTGCCAACCCTACATCACCTTCCCTCCTACCCAACTTCAACTACATTCAAACCGTCAGTCGTACTGGACTTAACACCCCTATCACAGCTAATGACATCCTAGCCGTCCTCAGAACGAAGAAAAATACTGCCCCGGGCTCCGATTCAATCACATATCGGCACATCAAAGAAGCGCCCCGCTCTTTCCATCAACTTCCAGCTCATCTATATACAAACGTACTATACTCTGGCATCTATCCCCCAAAATGGAAATCTTCAAAATCCTTATGTTCCCCAAAGCTAACAAACCCATATCAGATCCGAACTCATATCGCCCCATCAGCCTCACCTCCATCTTCAGTAAAATATTTGAAACAATACTATCACGACGTATCCACAAACATCTATCACAACACTCTCTCCTATCCCCCGCCCAGTGCGGCTTCCGTCCAAAACTGTCGACCCAAGATCAACTCCTCAGACTTATGCACCTTCTGACCACCCACATCAACACCCACAGATCAGCAATACTTATCCTGTTAGATATAGAAAAGGCTTTTGATCGAGTATGCCACGCCGGCCTCATTTTCAAATTGCAAACCTTCGCCCTTCCTATCACCTACATTCGCACAATAGCTTCCTTCCTCACCAACTGTACCTCTTTCGTTTCCATAAACAACATCCTCTCCCGCATCTTCACCATGACCGCAGGTGTCCCCCAAGGGTCTGTCCTGTCGCCCCTCTTATATATCATGTACATAACCGACATACCCATTCCCGCACCACCTACATATATCCTTAAGAACGCCGATGACACCGCCTACCTCGCCGTTCATAAAACCCTTCAACAGTCGGAGAAAGCCCTACAAATCATACTAGACAACTTCATCAAATGGTGCAACCGCTGGCGACTAATAATTAATCCCAATAAAACACAAGCCATTATTTTTGTAAAAACTAGTAAAAGATACAGGCTCGCTGATTTTAACAAAACCATATACAATCATCCCATCCAGCTACAACCCACAGTTACATACCTAGGAATCACCCTCGACCGACAACTTACATGGACACCTCATCTTAGAACCATTAACTCGAAAGCCCAAACCCGCCTAAACCTTTTAAAATTACTTACTGGAACATCCTGGGGACTACATAGCAAGGTCATCATAAATACATACAAAGCATTTCTTCGCCCCATCCTAACTTATGGTCACCTCTCATGGCTCTCCGCCCCTGATCACTTCTACAAATATCCTTTATATAACCCAGCACAGAGACCGACCACCTACAATACCTCAACAGGAGAAGAGAACAAAAATTTACCCCACTCTGTGAATGACATCAAAATTGCCTACTAGCCACAAATCTGCAAGTAAAGCAAACAAAATATTTTACAAAACTACAACTTTGATCATGTAACATCTTAATGGAAATCAACTGTATAATTTTTGTGAAAGTGTAAACATTCCTTTACGAAAATCTATTGTAAACTATATTATCATTTGGCTGAAGAGCACGACACGTGTGCTGCCAGCCCACTTCCCCCATTAAGGGGGATGAATGAAATGACAATAAATATATATACATATGAACTATTTTTAAGAAAAAATTGCCTGTTCTGGCCCCATCCTCAAGGGGAGTAAACTTAGTATTAAGACAAAATTAAAAATCTACACTGTTATAATTAGACCGACATTGTTATATGGCTCAGAAATTTTCAGCATGGCTTCAGACTGTCAAATCAAAAAACTGCAGGTTATACAAAACAAATATCTGAGAATTATCACCAACGCCCCACGGTACATGCCGAACACACAAATTCATTACAACTTAGGCATACAAAGGCTCACAGATTACATCAAGGACAAATTGACAAAATTCTTCCACAAAGCACATTTTTCGCCCCATCAAATCATTCATGACTTAGGACAAAATGTACATCAACAACAATATATCCAACCACTTACAACACTTACCAGAAATTACAGGGTCTGACAATAACGCCATACTAAAAGAAATAACAACATGACTGTCATAAAAAAAACCCCAGCCTGAAAACCCCTATTCCGTCATAAGTTAGGGAGCTACAATGCTCTGGCACTTCAACAACTATATGGGCGCATGCCCAACCATATGTCTGTTCTTTTCTGTTCTGGAACTGTTCCATAGAATTCTTTAAGATTCTTGTTGTGCGAAAAAGTAGAAATCTGTAAAATTCACTTTCATTCAATGTTGCCAACTACACCGTAATTACTGTAAATATACCGTATTCATCATAGATCTACCACCTACCGTAGTTATAACCCTACGGTAGCAAAATACACCGTAATTAAAGGAATCGTAATTTTTATGTGACTGTGATATATTCTTTAAATTTCACACGTTTATCGACCGATGATAATGCATCATTAGTTATATTTTGGTATTTATTTTATATTTTATTGACAATACTATTTTTTCTTTATACGCGTTAAATTATTGGGAATCCCCCAATATGAGCTTCGAGATATTACTCAGACAATTATGGTAGGTAATTGCCGTATTCGATTGTAGATGAATACTAGGAACTTTTGAATTAAATCTGTTAGTATTCTTAGTTGACATTTCTTTTTTAATTTTACAGTCTCTTGTGTTGTCAATTTGATTTTGAATTTGAAAAGATGGTGAGTGATAGCGACAGCGTTTCTGGAGAAGAAGATAACCTAAGACCAATACCACCAAAGAGAAAGCGTTATAAGCAGAAGTTTAAGGAAGAATGGTTGCTAAACAAAGAATATTGTGACAGCCTAAGAAAAGATAAGGATTTAACGAAGGCGGCTTGTAGTTATTTCAATATATCTTTTATGGCCAACATACGTGTAATTAAAGGAAACAAAGATAAATAAACACATCAATAATGAGAAAAAATGTAGTGCTTCAACATAAAAAAAAGAAAAAAAAAAGCACACACACAATCTATAGTAAGTGCTTTTAAATCCATGCCAGTTACTGAAAAACAATTGTTTAAGACTTCTGAAATAAAATTGGCTGCTTTCGTTGGTGAGCATAAATTTTCTCATTCTGTTATGGATCACTCAGCCGATTTATTACCGAACTTGTTCCCAGATTCTCAAATAGCCAAAGATATTAAGTTAAAAATAACTAAACTTCAAACTGTGATAAATAACTGTATTAGCGAAACTGAAAAGGTAAACCTGATATCTGATTTGAAGTCACAAAAGCTTTCAATTTTGATTGACACAGATATTGCTGTAGCAAATAAAGTGGCTGTAGTAGTCAGGTATTTTTATCCAATTAATGGGAAAGTGTTGAGACGGTTTTGGGATTTAATTCAATTATTTAACGAGAAAACAACGGATCATGTTGCAAATGCAGAAAAACTTTTTAATGATGTTATTAATTCATTTGAAATGTATGAGATTGTTATTGAAAACATTATAGGCTTCGGCTCTAACGGATGCAATACAATGATGTTCTCTAACAATTTAGTTTAAAGCCGATTTCGTCCTGGCATAATTGTGCTTATATGCAATTGTCATTGGCTTCATCTTTGCGCTAGTGATGCTTCCACTTAATTGTGAAAAATTGGCGCGAAATATACATAATTATTTTAAATCCAGCAGCAAAAGACAAAGTGAGTTTAAAGAGTTCCAATATTTTGCAGACGTGTATGTGCACAAAAATCTTAGGCCAGTACATACTCGATGTATGTCATTAAATGCAGTAGTTCAAAGAATCCTTGAGAAATGGGATGCTTTACGTCTATATTTCAATAGCAAATGGCTAATAGATTCAGAATGTCACAAAATCCATTCATACCTAAATGACCCAATTATGAAGGCATATTATTATTTGATAGCTTGGATTTCGTCGAAATTTACAGCATTAAATAGCTATTTCCAAAGCAAATCTGTTCTGATTACTAAACTGGATGAGAAAATTACAGCTCTGTATAAAGAGTGTAATTATTGGTGTTACAGAGAAACTATGTAAATTTGGCTGCTGTAGAAACCCTAGATCCAACAGAAGATAGACATCAGAAAGACTTTAAAGACATATATCTCGGTTTAGGTGTCGGAAAAGAACTAAACTCAATTGAAAGTGAAGAATGAAAGTCCACTCTGGGAATGATGTGTAAAAATGTTATTCTTAAGGCTTGTGTAGGCATCCGTAGACGATACTCTGTTAATGATTATGACAGAAATAGCAAAATATGATATAGAGAGAGTAATTTCCAACGACAGGGAAGAGTCGGTTTCAACTTTATTGAATCTTCTGCCAAGAATCGCGCCAAATTCATTGCAACATCAACGAGAAGTCGATTATAAGTGGCTGAAGTTGCCCTATTACCTCAAGAATTTCAACCCTCCTGACAAGTTTTGGCACCAGGTAAATTCTCAAATAACCCGTAAAGTGTTAATATTGCTAAGTAAGTAATTGTTTTAACAGTTTTTTTAACGTACATTCTAGCAAAACTATGCGATCAATACCGATATAGCGGTGCTTATTTTCAGCACTTGCCGAAATTTATGTTGGCTATTTTGAGCTTACCACACTCGAATGCTGAGTGTGAACGAATGTTCAGTAAAGTTAATGACATTAAAAAAGGCACAAATCCATTAAGCGAAATCTTTTTTGCAGTAGGCTATCCAGCGACACGGGAAAATCTGCATCGATTTTAAACCTACTAATGCTATGATACAAATATAATATAATATTAATACATATAAAAATGATGATATTGCAATTGAACTATCTGATTCAGATTAAAAATTGATTTTTTTTCTTCAAATTCTGGCCTTTACTTTTTTGCTGTAGAAATATTTAATTTTTTACCATATTCTAAATATAAATTACACATAATTTCAGAAAACCTACCGTAATTGTTATAAATTCTACCATCCGCTTCATTTCAGGGTTGGCTACACTGCTTTCATTGTTATTACTTCACTTTGTATAAATACACTAAATAAATTTTTCTTACCAGTACTAAAAAAAAAAGCCTCTCACTCATCTTAACTCATTTTAGTACTTTCTTGATCCTATTAATTCCAGTATACATTCAAAATCCTCTGCCGTCATTCGCAGAAAGTTTTCAGGCTGCCGAATATTCTGTAACCTCAACTCACAAGGAGAGATGCCCACTCGTCATCACTAATTTCTTCCAGATTTGTAGTATATGTAGGACTTGACTAGAAATGAAAGTAACCTGAGTGGGACTCCAGATTTCGCGGAGGATCCGTTCGTCATGCCATTTGCTACCCATTCCTTTAAGTGGGTATCGTGAAGTTTTTGTCTTCCGACATTTACTTCCATTAATTACGACGCGTTATGGCTTCATTTTTGGTTTTTCATCAGGTTATGGCATGGGTTTGTTGTGTCTTGAAGTGTTTGTTTATAGTAGTAGCGACTGGGGTCCGGTATAAGGCCCTGGACAAGTTGGACGGTTCCCCAGCACGTTTGTGTCTGATGCGCTGCTTTATAGAATTTGGCCACTAGTTCCTTGAATCTGGTTACAAGCATCGGTATTCCTGTTGCTTCATGGATGGCTTTTGTTGGAAATCGGCAGTTGAGATGTAGGGCTCTCTTCAAGGCTCTGTTTTGGGTGACTTGGAGTCTGTTTAGGTAGGTCAAGGAGGCTTGTCTCCATACAAGGCAAGCGTATTCTAGAATTGGCCTTACAACTGTGCAATAAATTCGTACACCTATGGATGCGTTGAGCTTGCTGTCCCTGTTTTGTTGGGTGTACAAAGCTTATAGTCTGGCACTGGCACGTTTGTGTAGATCTTCAATGTGCGCCCTCCAAGTGAGCCTGGAATCAATAGTCACTCCAAGGTAATGTACGGACTTATACCTGGGTATTGATTTGTTATGTAATTTTAGTTGTTGGTCAGACTGCGGGCGCAGTCGTGGTTCCTGCCTTCTGGTTAGTAATATTGCTTGGTTTTTGGCGGGGTTTATCTCTATTCGCCATCGCCTAGGCCAGGTCTCTGTCTTTTGGAGTATCTCCTACAGTCGCCGGATGACTGCTGAAACTGCAGGTGTAGTAGGCAGTGTCGTTGGCGTAGGTTGCGGTGTGGGTCCGATCTTGAGTAGGTACATTGGCTGCATAGAGAGAGTACATCACTGGACCCAGGGTAGACCCCTGTGGTACACTAGCCTGAATTCGTCTTTCGGTTGAGAGGATGTTACCTACTCTGACCCTGAATGTACGACCTTCAAGGTATGACTTTAACATCTTGACATATTGTCCTGGCAGTCCCCGCTCATATAACCGGCATGCCGTACTGAATCAAAAGCTCTGGATATATCTAGTAAGGCTAGTACACAGTACTTTCAATAGTTAATGGCTCTAGAAGCCGTCTCGACCATCCTCAATGGCTGGGTGCTCGGGTGTCTATGGCGGAACCCTAGTTGACGGTTGGGTAAGATTTTATGCCGATCAATGAGGATATTCAGGCTTTTGAGAAGAGTCGCTCAGACACCTTGCTAACCGAAGTACCATGTAAAGTCGTGTCAAACTTTTTCTGAAAATAGCAACGACACTTCTCGTAAAAGATAGCGTTCCTCAACAACTTGCACCAGTTATTGCCTCAGTATAAACAAATTAGCAAGTTGATTCTGAAATAAGTGTCACAAGTTTATTGCTGGTGTTTACGCAGTTAAAGGATAGATTGGGTGGAAATGTTCACTGGAATCCTTCAGCAGCCGTCCTCTTAGGATTCATCTAGGAGGAATAAAGCCTGTTAAAAAAAGCATTGGCATTCATTGTGGACTGACGACAGAAGTGAAAATTTAAAACTATTAATATCATACGCACAACAAGTCAAACCTATAGCTACAGATATACTAAATAATAATTCCGTGTGGCCTCATTACCTGGCAACAGGTTTACTGTTGGCTGCGCTTTCTGCCCCTCTCTTAGCCGCCTTAACATAAACTGGTAGTGCTACCAGGTACAGGGAACCTATAGTTTGACGTGGAATCCGAACCACCGAAAAGATCTGGCGTACTATACATCGCACACAAAGCTATGCCAAAAGTGAAGGCTGGTTTAGTTGTCTGTAAAAATCCCCCCCGAGACAGAGATTCGAACAGGGGGCCTTTCGTTCCTCAGTCAGGCACCTGACCCACTGGATCGCAACAGATATATTGTTAACATTAGTATGTCGGTAATGCGAACTCCTAAGATTTTACCCATCCAAAAATCACCAAGAGCGCAAAAAGAAGTTTTCATTTCAAAAATTAAAAATCTGACTTAGACCACAATCCGACGGTTCGTGGAATCTTCCTAAAGAATCAGAGGTCTGTAGTTTAACGTGGAATCTGAAGCACGGAACGACCGCGGAATTTAAACCCGCGACCGGAGAGAGAACTTTTAGAAGTAATCGTCTTAACCATTCAGCAACCAGGCCGACTTGTTTTGAAGTATACGTGTGCAAGCAACTATCAAAAACGGATGAAAACTAAGGGTTTTGTATGAACAACGGTGACAGAAATTAAGGTGAGGTGGGGAAAGGAGGAGATGGCATAAATTACTGTAAATCAAACATAAACAGTGTTTTACTATTTGCTTTTAAAGGGTACGTGTGAAAAGTTCCATCAAAATCGGATAAAAACTATGTGTTTGTGTAAAGATTTTGCGAAAAGCGTCCAACCCACATATCATACGCGCAACAGGTGGCGTGATGATTACGCGCACAACAGGTGGCATCTACGATCTCACAGATTTACCCAAGTCCAAACATCGCGTAACGCGCCTATAGAAGATTTCATTTAAAAAAGAAACAGAAACCACTGAAGTGTCAGCTGCGGTGAAGACATTCATTTCGGCTGCCTGGCACCTGTGGTGTGGGCCACCCTTGTGGTTGCGGTGACTCTTGAGTAGGGTGAGTGAGTCATCCTGATTTCTTCGGTTTTCAATGGCGTTTTGAGGTCACTGCAGGCGAATGCCAGAGTGGTTCTTCTAACAGATCACGGCCTAACTCCTTCCGGTTCCGTTTCCCAACTTCTTTTCTTTCGGGCGGAGATGCACTATGAAGCCTATAGCATCCGTGCATCCTGGGGCATGACAAATATCGAGTTAAAAAGAAAAAGTACTAGAGCATCACTGTCGGGAATGGTTAAGTGAAGGGTTGATTGCCTCTGTATACTGGTGGCTGTCCATAAATTACATCACACGAATATCACGATTTTTGGAGCCTCCCTTCCCCCACCCCCCTCCTTGTAACAGGTGGTCACATTTGTGTGACCCTCTCCCCTGGTTTGACGTCACGTATTTTATATTTAGAAATTATTAATATAAACCAGCCGTTCCAAAATTATTTATATTTTCCTATTTAAAATATTTTTTCATAAAACAGGCAATAAATCAAATAAAACTTAATAAACTGACAAAAACATAACAAACCAAATGAACGATACAAAATTTAATCATCTTGTGTCCATGAACTTTGAACCCATTCATTTAAATTATTTATGACTGGCATAGCAGTCACTTCGTTCTCGATTTGGATACTGATAGGAGCATTCAATCTATCAACATCATCTTCATCCAAACAAAGAACTTCCCTAGCACGTCTAGATGGAATTATTAGGGCACAAATCTTCGTGATCAGCAAAATCTCTCCTTACCTCTTATGTGATTGCTTCTGTTGGGTAGTGACCACAGATGCCACACGATCGTTTAAATAAGTATGCGGAAGTCATATTTTGTCGAAGCCTTAATGCCGATATTGGACTTTACGTCAAAGGCGGCCGACGTGAGACACCGTGGGTACAACGAGCGTGAACTGGCGGGGCTACCACGTGCAAAAAAATGATACAAATCATACATGTGACGTCACGAAGTTTATGACTCGTCCCCCCTCCCTTCCTCTTGTAGCTAGATGTTATCCTTTCTTGACCACTTTGACCCCCTTAACTTGTCACGTAATTTATGGATGGTGCCTAGAGAATATCTCTCCCGTTAAATAAATTTAAAAAAATTTAATGACATATTGATTGCTTACTGTACCATAACAACAAAAATTCTACATTGAAGTATGTAATATGTGATTTTTTGTTGGATATATAATCGAGAATAATCTCCGCAGTTTTCTTGCAGCGTCTAACAAGTTATATTATCAATGTAAATCTTGATAGAATTTTCAGATCAGTAGTATCCGAAACAATAGGCTGGGGAATATGATAATTTTTTTTTCGCTAAACCGTTTACGAAAGGTGGAATAAAATGGAAAATCAAAAAAAACCTTGCTGTAAAGTATATTTACAGGACGCAGTCCCTTTAGCCTTTTACCAAACCAATTACAACTATTTCCAGCCGTTATAATATTTCCAAATTACAACTCTGAGTAAATGGGTTCAGCAGTAATGACAGTGGTGACATATAAGGATAGTTTGGCAGACATGAGGGAATCCACAACGGTTTCGTTCCCTTAGAGTCTACTGAACTTTAAAAAACGACTTTAATATTGTTAGAGATGTAAGTCTGGTTCCACCTACAACGATTTTGATCGTACGACAAAAAGTCGCAAGAGAATTTGTAGTAGCGATGTAATGGAGCTCAACATCCGGAAGTGCGGAACTTTCACCTGAATTCATACCTTTGCATCCCCGTCCGTATCCGTAATTGTTAATGCGGATGTATAACGGAGGTTATGTTTACATTGTAATTTATAATATTCTTTTCTCTTTATGCGAGATTCGACCCATCATCGTTTATCTAACATTCCTATTTTTCTTACGATCTTGCAATAAAAGTAACAATGAACTAAATGGTGTTATTTCCTAAGCTACGAATTTACAAGTTTGTACATGCATGTAAAGCAAAGCGGCCTGTTCACGGTCCATCTGATAGGAAATCCGTGTGGAACTACCGGGGGATGTGTTCACCCATTCACGCTACTAGAAGGGGTCCAAACAATCTTTCCTCTCGCGACACACTAGTGTCCTTATCGCACACTTATAGGATGTTTGCTTCAATCATGATCATACGTCATAGCTTGTTGGACGGCAAGGACCCGTGTTGATTGTATGGGAGTCAAACAACATCCAACATGTCCTACATGTAGCCCTGTAACTCCTTTCACGGGCAATCAAGGGTCGTTTATCGGAAAACCGGACCATCGTAGGTCCTACAAGTTGGACTGTGAATGGGCCGCTAGAGCGGTGAAAGCCGTGTGGCGGGCACGGAGAAGGGAGGTGGCGTGGCCTTGTGCTCGAAGATGGAACTGTCCGATGCGCGAACACCGCAAAGTTCACATGACAAAGATCTTTTGTCGCATACTTAGTTATGTAAATAATTTAATTCACTTGTGAAGTCATCCCACAATTTTTGTTGTTGAAAGATGGGACCAAAAATAAATTAATATGGCAGTATTATACGGAAATAGATTTTGGTTATGAAAAAATGTTGAATTTGGGATAAAAATATACTCATTTTGAATCTAAGTTTGTTTTTGATAAAATATTAAAATACAAATAATTATAAATCTATTTTTCCACGTCCCCTTTCCGCAAAACATCCCTATCCGCGGATGACAAAAACTGAACATCTGCATCCGTATCCGTAAAGATGACTTCGGTTACAACCCTTCGGCTGGTTTCACGCGGATCAATTTTTTGCTGTGGGTTGAACTCAGGTTTTTACCTCTTATTGACATCATTCAACACGTTTTTCGGTGACTAATAATAAAATTTCGTCGTAGGAAGAGGCTAAAACGTTATCGACTTTGGATGTATCCGACCAATCAGAGGAAAGAGGAAGTTGACATCTTTTTCACTCATTTTGAAGAGACCAGGGATGAGAGTAATAATTTATTTATTTATTTTAGAATGTCAGTTGCTTTGTTAAATAATTTAAAATAGAAAATGAAGGAGTGAACGACTTTATTGAAAGTCAAAATAATAATCTGAAACTGTTGAAATTTTGCCTGTTTTATCCAACATTTAACATCAATATCTTGATCCATTTTAATGCTAATTTTCATCCTAGAAGGTTGTCGAACTACTACTAAAAGTAGTCCGGAGTGAAAGCATGCATTTGCTGATGTAGCCTTCTGACTTCCTGGAACGACACGACGTCGTCCTGTTTGATGGCAACTGACGACTGTTAAACGACACGATCACGACATCGTGTCGTTTTCGTTCAGAGAGACAAGCCCCATACACCTCGTAACGTTATCACTAACTCCTCGTTCAGAGTGACAAGCCCCATACTCCTCGTAACGTTATCACTAACTCCAAAATAATTTTATTATTATTATTAACATTGAACTATCTAGAGTTTATTAAGAATAAGTAGCATGTATAACTGTACTAATGTTTGTAACTTGATTTGTAATATTATTAGGGTGTCCACAGTCTGTAGTTTGTTTAGTACCGGGGGTAGCATGGTGTTGTTATCTAAGCTGTGCAGCAGCGATTGATGATTCGGTGCATGCATTGCAGCATTTCAGGGCGTCTGTGTCGTACCACTTAGAGAAGGTTGTATGCCGCAAACACAGACTACCTGTACACAAGCTAAAGTAGCCCTTAAAATGTATCGGAAACTTGTTTTAAGGTAACATAAATGTTATACAAGTTGTGTTAATTAAATTCAATAGCATTTCGTCCAGAACGAGGAGTATTTCCTCTCCATACTATGTCAAAATAACTCTCAATTTGTCCAAGCTAACGTATTGCAAGTGTTGAAAGAGAAGAATTTGGGCCGTTCTTGTCTAAATAACACGCTGCGTGTTGGAAGGTCCTAATGGTGTCTGCATATCAGAAATAGCAGAGCAAAAGTTCTATTTGCTTCATTAGATCACAGTCGTGACATTATATTATTGTACTGCCACCCACTAAGAATGTTATCTCCCAAGCTGAGCTTAATCGGTGGTACTTGGTCACGATGATTTATTTATGCTCCGGTACTGTCGAGGGGTAGACCGATAACAACAATACAACAATGCTTCCGCTGCCAAGGCTTCGGACAACTAGCATCGGACTATCGCAAGCAATTGCGCTGCGTTCAATTCGCAGGAAGCCACAACAACCTGGTTTACACACGTCCGCGTGAAGCCACAGCGACGTGTGCAAACTGCGGTTCAAATCATGCCGCCAGTTACGAGGGATGCCCTGTGGGAAGAAAGCTTCAAGCAGCCATCAGAAGCCATCAACTCCCATACCAACCCAGCCACATCCAACCAATGGAAGGACCTGGCGAACCACAGAAATGGAAATCAAGCCGTAGCAATAACCATCCGCCGACCGACTCAAATGACCAAGCATGTGTACGTATGCTGCAACCAAGAGCCAAGACGAGCAAATCAGTTGGGGAAAATCGTCGAGCTGCTAACGCAGCTGATTACAGCGATGATCCCCAACTGACCACATGAACCCAGAGGATGGTTTTCTAATGTAAGGGAACCATTGGCGTCCATAACCATTTTTCCCCCAAAGTAAAATAAATAAAAAAGTGTCCCTGAAACCACACAACCTGAAACATAGCAATAAAGTTGCTAATGGGACTGCACAGAAAAGCCATTGCGGCAGAGACGAAAAAAAAGAAAAAAAAAGAGAATTATTTTCTTCCACCCTATATAACCAACTGCCGCACGTTAGTCAACCGTTACGCAACTATGATTCAGAAGCTCTTTTATTATCAGTAGTGCTCGTGGCACCATACCAGTGAGTTCGTGTCAAGAGAAAGCGCAGTGCCCAGTGATTCACTGCAGGTAAGGGAGCGTCCATAAACTACGTGGTTCGGTTGAGGGGGGGGAAGGGAGAAGTAAGTTTGCCAGAAATCTACGCTGGGTTATGTAAGGAGAAGATGGTTGGGAGCCAAGTCACGTTGCTTTCCAATCATATCATTTTTCACGCTTAGAATAAGGTACAAAACACACAACAGCAAGTGAATATTTATTTCCGTCATTTAATTATCTCCGTATGTAATTTACGATAATATGAAAAGAAAAGACAGTACAAAATGTCTTCTCGAATCGGTGGGGGAAAAAGCTACGAGAGGAGGGAGGGAGGGGGGGAAGTTGAGGAAAAAACCACGTCAACCTACCTCGGGAGTAATGGGGTGGGGTTCAGAGGAGGCCAAAAAGGGGCTACTTAGTTTATGGACCCTCTATAACCCTTGACGGCGCAATCCTCCAGTTCATCGACAATGACGTGTTTATAATTCAGTTTATCAAATCCTCCATCGAATAATATAATGTACAAGCTCCTACTGGACGGAGTGTTCTCGTAAATCACTCCTCCAAATTTAATTACCTAACCACAATTGTTGTTCAACAATATCGTACATATTGTAGTTTACATTTGGATGTACTTCCATGCGTCTGAAATAATAACGTCGGTAATGTTGCATTTCTGAAAGGAAAGCAAGATAAATCGTATTGCCACCAAATCTTAGTTTTAATCCTTATCAGATCTTATATATCGTGATAATGGTATCTATGGACAAGAAAAAACAATACAGTTGGCAGTGCTTGGGGACTGCTGACAGAAGTGAAAACTTTAAACTATCAATAATACACGGGCAAAACGTCATACTTATAGCTACAGATGTATAGTAAATAATAATAATTCCGTAATGACCTGGTGACAGGGTTTCTATTGGTTGCGCATTCGGCTCCTGTCTTAGTCGCCTTAACTTAACGCGATTGTCCTACCAGATACAGATGACCTACAGTTTAAGGTAGAACCCGAAACACGGAAGCTGTCTGGCGTACTTCACATTACACATCAAGCTGTGACAGTGGTGAAGGCCGGGGTTTGGCTCTATGAAAACCTCCGCCAAGATAGGGACTCGATCCAGGACATTTCGTTTGCGAATCAGACAGCTTAACCACTGAGCCACCAGACAGATACAGGTATACTGTTAACATTAGCATGTCGCTGACGGGGACTCATAAGATTTTACCCATCCCAAAAGTACACAATCTGAATGTTCGTCAAATCTTCTCGAAGGTAATAAACAGTAGCAAGCTGTTGTGTCAGAGGCAGCAAATCCAATTCCTTTCCTAATTGGAATAAACTTTAACGTGGAATCAAGCCTCTGAACGTCCTGGTGAAGCTCATATAATCAAATACAACTCATAAAAATTCCTGCTCACCACGGGGTCTGAACCCGCGAACGGAGAGAGAAATTTTGGGAAGTAAGCGCCTGAACCGCTGAACTACCAGAGCGCCTTGTTTTGCAGTATACGTGTGCTAAGTACTATCAAAATCTGATAAAAACTGTGGTTTTGAACAAAGTTCACAGAAATTAAGTGAGGGGAAAATGGAGGTCAGGGTTTAACTTATGTAAATCAAACGTAAACAGTATTCTTCTATTTGTTTTAAAGTACATGTAAGCAAAATTCCATCAAAATCTGATAAAAACTGTTTGTTTATATAAAGAACATTGTAAAAAATGGAAAAAATCATTTTTATATATTAGATACGAGTATAAACTATACTTTCATGGCTGTCCAATAGGGTGTCCGTTATTTTTCAAAGTCCTAATTTTTTTATTTTATCCTAAAACACTCACAAATAAAATTTTATGCCATTCTGAGAACTGCAACCCGTGCCGACTTGCACCGACTCATCTTCATATAAGTTACGCAAGAGTAGTGCGCCCACGTTATTGTTACTGTCATTACAGTTCTCGAAGACGTTAAGCAGTTAAAAAAAATAAAAAAATGTTCTCGAATAGGTATCACATATTTCTCTGTTCTAAGAGATGGTTTTAGGATTAGAACCGAGCGTGGTGGTGTAACGGCTAGCGTTCTGTCCTCGCATTCGGGAGGATGGCGGTTCGAATCCGCGTCCGGGCATCCAGATTTGGGTTTTCCATGGTTTCCCAAATCACTCCAGGCAAATGCCGGGATGCTTCCTTCAAAAGGCCATGGCCGAATTCCTTCCCATTCCTTGCTCCCCCATCCTTTCTCGTCTCTAAAGACCTCGCTGTTAAGAGACGTTAAGCAGATAAATCAAAAAAAAAAAATTAGGATTAGGAAGTGCCAGAAAGAGCATAGTTTTTATTATGAGAGGCAAACAATCATTTTACAGGAGTGCTATTAGTTTTATTTTTAATATAAGCGAAGACAAATTGACTATAAGTGAAAGCCGCAATGTCACTGTACGGGAGTGCATTATATTCTGGGGAATATTATGGAGACAGTTAAAAAAGAATGCAAGCAAATCACTGGATGTTTATAAATGAGGAGAAGAGGATATCAAACGTTAATTGAATAATGTTTATGGTATTGCACTGGCTTACGCCCTCAAAAGGATGTTAACAACGGAGGGTAGTATCTTCTTGCAGCGACAGAGAGAGCCAGGGAGACCAGGTTGTTTGGTGTGTGCAGAAAACTGGCTTAAAAAGATGAAATGGTAAAACAAATGAAAATATATAACGCGAAAAATACTTAACTATATGTTGTCCAGCAAGTAATCAAACTCCTATGATTTGTTGATGCTATCTGTACAACTCAGACACATTTGTTTGTTCCGGAGAACATCAGGAAGAACATTTAACAAACTCATCCGAAATAATACAATTGGGAACTCCTGCGAAGAGCAGAAAAAAGGTATCATTACTCTTAAATTAATAGCTACGTTGGATAGATGTCAGGTAAGTGTAAGAGATTCGGTTTACGTTCTTCAGGTTATCGTGGAGGCACTTAGATTTATCATTGACGATTTTTCTTTAATCAAGTTTTCCATTCAACGAATGAGGACACAAACGAGGAAGGAATGAGCAGAAGATATAATAACTGATTTTAAAATGGCGTGTCCTAAGTAGTGACCATTCAGGGGAAAGGCGAGTTGTTGCCTGGTCTGGGCGTAATAAGTTCCAAAGAAGAACGACTGCCAATCAATCTCATAATTACATTTCGTAATAGGGAACTACTTCTTGTGGTAAATACCAAGGTGAATTTGTTCTGATTGCTCTGAGTAAGTGGTAAAGTGCAGATAATGAGTTGAGACACAATTTCATCTAACATTGGACGTCTCAATGGTGCCTGGACACTTCTGGAGCAAATGTTAGAAAGAATGTTGATACTTTTTTGCATGACTGCATGCAAGTTCTCTGAAAAAAATATTTCAATGACACACAAATTGAGTAGTTGTTACGTTTCTATTTGTCTGAATTAAAACAAAAATCTTTCGTCAGAGACCACTACAGAGAACTAATTGAGCTATGAGTTATATTTTTGGATGGGGATAGTGGCAAAGAACTGAAAATAAGGCATCCTCGTGCAGTGCATCTAGCGTGATTTCAACCTAAACTGAGCAAGGAACGCAAAATCGTACGTAATTTAGAAAAAGGAGAGTACATTCGACTTTGTACAGAGGTACATTCCTTTGATGGCAGAAAAATCCTGCTCTACTTTGTATGGTATGCAAAATTAGCTATCTTGTATGTACATTGTATTTTATTTAATATCTTTTGCAACTTTATCAATGCTTGACTATATTTTATTTTAGGAAAAAGCACGGTGAATTTATATCCGCCAAGAGTAAACATTTGTTTTTCCCGGATGAAAATTGAAATCAGTGTTCTTCGAGGATGCGAATTTTGTACACGCTAAAAAATATGTCTTTTATCTGAACGACACAGGTGAAAGAGCTGTAAAATTAATTCCTGAGTTTCATGGTTTAAGTACAGCGGATGAAGAACGGAAACAATTTTCACACAAAAACACCCACAATTGTATCGACACCGTAAAAAAGAGATTCTAAAAAGAAAATATTCCTCATAATTTTAATATTTTTGTCTTACTGAAAGATGAAGTATTATTTTTTTGTTGTCTGGATTTCGTTGTTAACCCAGAATTACACAAAATTTTAATGATTTTATCACGTATCAAGCGATGGTCAAATAAGCATTTTTCGTAAACATTCGGGTCAACTCGGCACGGGTTAACGTGGTCGTAGGAGGATAAAATTTCTTATGTACGTAAGTTACAGTGATCTGAAAAGAAATAGAGGGTATGCGTTTCAATTTTCGAAAAAAAATTTCTTCTTTTAAGGGACACCCTTTTGTCCAATCACAACACGTCATACTTATAAGTACATGTTGCCGACATGAACTCATAAGATTTTACTCATCCATAAAGCGTCCAACGCGCATATCATATGCGCAACACGTCATAGCATGTCGGTAACGGGAAGTTGCAAACTCATAGATTTATTATCGTCCAAATATCGCCTAACACACCTACAGAAGTTTTCACTAAAAAATGTACATCTAACGATTGTAAATAAATAAAAAGCAACTAATACTACTAATTAATAAATTAATTTAAACGCAGTACGTACTTTGCTTTCAGTGTTTTTACAAGGTTTTTTCTTCCCGGATGCTCAACTAAATAAGATTGTAATAGCCATAATACTAGGAATAAATATAATATTCGCAAGGATTACAAGTCACTTTTAATTGTAGAGAAAGGGATAACATTTATTGGAGCTTCCTTATTCAACATTAATAAATAAAATGTTATCTACGAAAACCTAACTAGTCTAAAATGAAGTAGTTTTTGCTTCAGAACCCACTTCTTCTTGGAATTTTGTAACTCAGAATGGCTGAGAAAACACTATATATATATTTGGTAAATGGAAGGGTAAGGTGACAAGATTGTCAACAACTGCTAAAATGAAGTAATTACACTGATTGCAAAGTTCACTCATATATAGTAACAAGATCACGCACAGGGGCGTAGCTACTATGGGGCTAGGCGGTGCAGTGCACCGAGGCCCCTTCGCTCAGGGGGCCCCAAGCATTCCTCAGGAGGGCCCCCAAGCGCACCTTTGGGGGCCGCCAAACTGGCGATCTTTCTTTTTAAGCTCTACCGTCGTATAGGGGAGCCCCTAACTGCTCAGGGGGGGGGGGGGCAAACACTTCTCAGGTGGCCCCTAGCAGCAACACAAAGCAAAAAAAAGGTCTCCCTATCTGGCCTGATGGCCCAAAATAAATTTTTTGCACCGGGGCCCTTGTTGACCTAGCTACGCCACTGATCACGCAATGACAAAAGCAGCGTTATGTATATTAATACTGATGGCATTCTTTCGGAAAGATCTACCTATTCAATTATCAAATTTGCTTATAATATTCATTTAGTTATTTTTCAATAAAACTCCACAAATATCTCATTAGTTTTAGTGAAATCTTTATCGAGGTACACATGACTGAAAAATTTGAAAGAATTTTCAAACCAGTAACTTCCGACATAAAGATAGGGGGGGGAATGGTGTTTTTAAGGTTTTCGTCAAAATTTTTTACAAATTGTGACGTAAACCGGAAAGTGCCGATGATGCATATTTACTGGACATTGTTTACCCAGACATCCACTACACCTACTATAACACTTTTTACCGCAAATCCTTTTTTCTAAATTTTATGTTATAATCGTGCTAAAGTTATTAATAACTAAGCTAGTGCGCCATTACAAATGTCTGTGTTAAATGTTACAGAAGTTATGAGGGTGCTAACCTTAGGACGTACGGAAGATGGGAGAGTAAAGGAACGAATTCATAGATTTTTGTATTTCGTATTTTGCTTCGTCGACGTCGGGGTCATTACAGGTAGGTAAAGATCAGGAAAAATGAATGTGAAGGAATTCTGTCATGACCTTTTGCAGAAAGTATACCTTTTTTGTTTTTAACTGCTTAACGTCTCTTACCAGCGAGGTCTTTAGAGACGGGAAAGTATGGGGGGCTAGGAATGGGAAGGAATTCGGCCATGGCCTTTTGAAGGAAGCATCCCGGCGTTCACCTGGAGTGATTTGGGGAAACCTCTGGAATGCGAGAAACTATATCGATATTCGCCTGTAGTAATATCAGGATGCCTTCGAAAACGCAAATTTGATGGCTGGACGGGAATTCGAACGAGCGTCCTGCAGAATGCAAGGCACACGCTTTGTAGATTCTCCACATAAGGTTTATGTTCGTTTAGAACCCTATAAATATGGCTAAAGCTTTCGAGCTGAAGAGTCGAACTTTCGTATACTCTAAGATTTTGGTGTGTCTCCAGGTGAAGCATAGTTGAACTAAAGTTTCTATTTGGTTTATTTGATTCCATTCTCCATCTCATCTTCATCTTTACTGAACCTAGCTGGGATTGCCGTCTCTCCACCGGATCTGACTCACCGCTCCTTAGTCACGCTGACGCTGGTTCGGTGATATCAAGGGCTTCCGACATTGCTGTTGAGATATTCACTTGTCATTCGCTACGTCACACTGACGCGGAAAATATTATCAGTTCTGCGCGTGGCACGCGTCAAGAGACTATCAGACAGACGGACAGAACTCCAGTCGGCAGCGCAGAGCACTGTCTGCTGAGGTGCCGGGTGAGTACTGCCGAGCAGCACGTTGCTCGGTGAATGCAGTGACCTAGTATTTCTGTCACGTATCATTCGACTAGTGGCATGCAACCGTACACATTTTCTTAACCTGAGCGTTCTTGTTACAACCTACGGTCCCAATTATCTGCATCACATACACTTAACTCCTCTACAGTTCATACCCTCGATCTGTTTATCTGGTAACAATTTACTCAGTCCTGTTTGTCTAAATTTATGCACCATTGTACCACAGCTTCTTTTGAGAGACATTATTTTCATCATTCACCCTTTATTTTGTCCTTCATCTCCATAAACGATTTTCAGCACCCTTCATCGTAACACCAGATTTCAAATAATTCAACTTAACTTTTTTTTTTTGGTATACCGAAAGTTTAAGCTTTACACCCTCTGCCACCCACAGTAATTGTGAATTGCAGAGTATAGATGTAGGTGTCTTACTTTCTTAAGCAGTTTTTTTTTTTAATTTTTTTTTTTTTTTTTAAATAATCCAATGAAAGGCTTTCCTCTCTATTTCTCTTTTTCAAGAAGGCCCATTTCAAATTTTTCACATTGCGCTTGAGTGTGTCGTTAGTTTTAATTTCACTTCCTCAATATATTATTGACACCAACTAATTTAGACGTTGTTGACCATTCCCACTTTGAAGCCACAACTACCCAGCGCAGAACACTGATGTATGTGTGTGGTAGTAGTCTCGCGTCTCCCATCATGCACAATGATGGTTGCGTGTCGGTAGCTGTGGGAATATGCGAGATACGGTAGTTGAAAGTGGCCTCCTAGCGCATTATCATACTTCGACCAGAGTGTTCTAAAAATATTTCGAATCTTCTGGAATGTACTGAACGAACTAAATTTTTCTACAATGTATTAAAATATTCTAGAATGTACTAGCGAAATGTGTGAACCAATTTTGAGGGAACTTTCGCTGGTGGGATGCTGATTTGGCAGGGAGTGACATAGGCCACTTAACCGGTTTATATTCACTCTAAACTATTTTTCAGTTACAAAGTTTATGACTTTATGATAATGAGTTGGTGCAGTATTTAAATTTCCACGCACTCGTATTTCACAAACACGAGGTTAACTGGTGGAATATAATTTCGCCAAGGGTACTTAGTGCACGATTTCTAATGACAAGAGTCCTGGATTAAATCCTGAACCTTTCCGCATTGCGTATGGAGAGAAGGAACAGGAAACCGCTTATTTCTCTCTGGTAGCTTTACGCCTCTTCAACATCGAGGTCATTATAGGCAAGGAAAGTAGTGCGAGAAAGGAACGGGAAGGAAATCGGTGATTGCCCCTTTTTAAAGGAACCGTATCTGCATTCGCCTGGAGTGATTTTGGGAAATCATCGAAAATACAAATCTGGACACCCGGACGGGGATTCGAAGCCTAGTCCTCCGGAATTCAAAGCCAGGAAAGTCAGGGAGTTACCGCTCATCCTCCACGCTCAGTACGATAGTATTGACGGTGATTCTTCCGTCCTGTGAGGACGTAAAACTCGTCACATCCTTTCACACCTTTCGGAAAAGAAGGCCTAATATGGCACTTCAACACAAGAAGGGAGAGACCTGGACAACTGAACTATGTAACTGGGCGGATTATGCAGCTCAAGGATCCAGTTAATCTTTAACTCGTAGTATGTACGACATGCATATAGCTCATGTGCCAAAACGCTATGACCGTATTTGGAAAGCAATAAAGCAGCGATAGGGAATATGAGTTTGCGAGAGACTATATTAGCATCTTCCAACCAAATGTCAACCTCTCCTTCAGGCAGTGCAATCCGTTCACACTGACGAGGCTCTGGCGAGTGAAAGATTCCAGATAGAAGGAGCCATCAACTGCTTGCCAACAGCCTCCTAAAGAAGGACGGAAGAACATGGAGTGGTTCAGGGCACACTCATGCCCTTGGGGTTTGAAACGGCCCCTAAACGTGGAAGAGCTAGAAATGGTCAACGACATGGGGTTGCAGCGGGAAGTCACTGCATTAAAGACCAAAAATGGATCCCGAGGATATGTAGTCCTCTCAAATTATATATAGTTTATGGCTTATTTCTTGATAAAATACTCCGGATTAAAAATAGTTCCCCACTATGATCTTCGGGTGGGGACTGCTCAAGGAGGAAGCATCAGAATGGATTTAAAAATTTTATGATTCGGAGTGTGAAATGTCAGAAGTCTGAATAGGGCAGGTAGATTAGAAAACTTTAAAAAAGGGAGATGGAACTACTTAAATTAGATATCATTGCAATTAGTGATTGGAAAGACACACAAGATGTCGGGTCTGGGGAAATCAATATAATTAGCACAAAAGCAGTCACTGGTGAAGGATTTATGATGAAAAAGAGAGATGGGGAACAGGTGAGTTATTATGAACGGTTTAGTGACAGACTCATTTTGAAGAGGGTAGAAACTAAGCTTGAAGCCACCACGTTAGTGGAAGTATAAATGCCAACATCACAGGTAGATAATGAAACAATAGAGAAAATATAAGAAATAATTGAAAAATTAATCCAATATCTAATATTGGGGGAGGAAAATTTAATAATTATGAGTGATTGCAATACGCTACCGAGAGCAGGAAAAGAGGGGTAAACTGTAATAAGTTTTGGTATAGGAGAAAGAAATGAGCGACGAAGCAGGTTGATACAATTTTGTAAAAAATATAAACTACTCTAAAAATAATATAATTTGCTTACGGGATTAATGCTGCGTTGAAATACTCCTACTTCTTCTTCCCGACGTTTAATATTATGGCTGCAAAAACAACAAAATCTTTTATAAACTACTCTTGTGGAAAAGACTATTTAATAACCATGCAAGTAGGATATATACCTGGAAACGTCCAGGGCATACTCACGTTCTAGACTGTGAAATATATTCAGGAGTAGAGATAGACTACAATGTGATTGCTATGATGTGCAGGATGAAATCCGAGAGAATAAAGAAGCAATATAATTAAAACTGACTGGAAGTGAACAAATTAGAAAATTCTAGAAAGAGAGAAGAATTTGCAGAGATAGTATAGGGAATTGATGGAACAGAGGGAAAGGCAAAAAAAAACCAAAACAACAAAAAAAAAAAAATGCTCATGATGAAGAAGTAAGTGAGCAATACAGACAATTTAAAAATCAGATAAAGAGGTACAAAAAAGCAAATGCAAAATGACTGCAGGAAAAGTGTTACGGAAATCGTCATCGGTAAAGTAGATGTGGTATGGTGGAAGATCAAACAGAATTTTAAAGAAATGAAGAAAAGATGCCTAAAGATTAAACTACCGATGGGAAACCACTTTCAAATTCAGTAGACAGAGCTGATTACATGGAAACTGTATGAGGGAGGTGATTTGAACAACAGTGTACTGGAAAAAGAAGGCTATGTCTTCATTGATGACTATTTTTAGATAGTATTTGATAGAGCTTTGAATTATTTAAAATCAAATAAGACATTTCAAACTGATGAGATTTCTGAAGATCTTATGAAATCCATAGGAGAAGATGGAATTATAAGATTATTCAAACTGATATCAAAAAATTACGAAACAGGAGAGATTCAAAATGATTCTAATAAAATTATCATCTTGACACTTCCGAAGAAAACGTGATCATTATCGCACCATTAGTCTAACATTAAATACTCCAAAACTGCTGCCCAGAATAATCTACAGAAGAATGATAAGTTTAGTAGAAAAGACAGTATGTGAAGATCAGTTTGGGATTAGGAAAAACCACGGTACAAGAGAGCAAGTCTGTCCTTAAGGTTATTAATACTTGAAAGTCGGATCAAGGATTTTTTTTATTGCGTTCGTTGATTCAGAAAAAGTTTTTGATAATGTTAGGTGGGACGTGATGATGCTCAATGTTTTAAAGAAGGAAGGTTTACGTTCCGAGTTAAAATAATATAATCTATATAAGAATCTAGTGGCTATAATAGAAGTGGAGAATCATGAGATACATGCATCAGTTAAAAAGGATATGATACAAGGTTGTAGTCTATTGAATTTAATATTCAACTTGTATATGGAGGAGGCAATAAACGAAGTGAAAGAAAAATTTGATTGTGGCTTAAGGGTTCAAGGGGAAAAATTAAGTATGCTTCGGTTTTCTGATGACATTGTCTTGTTAGCAGACCAGACTGAGGATATTGAGAAGTTACTGAATGGCATGAAGAAAATTCTGAAGGGAGATTTTGGACTGAATATAAATCAAAGCAAGAGAAAAGTTATGAAATTTAGCAAAAATGACAGCGATAATAGTAGATTAAATATGAAAATAGGATTTGATGCGATGGGAGAAGTAATCGTATTCTGCTGCTTTTAAAATTACCGCCGATGGCCTTAGCAGCAATGATGTTAAAAGCAATATTGCACTAGCAATAAGAACCTTCATGAAATGGAAAAATGTTTTAGTTTCATATATTGATCTAGAACGCAGAAAGAACTTTTTAAAACTCAATGTGGGGAACAAAGCACTTTATGGCAGCGAAGCAGGGACTCTTGGAATACATTATAAAATGTGGTGGTATAGAAGGATACTGAAAATTAAGTGGGCAGATAAAGAACGATATAAACTTGATTTGAAAATAGTGAGTGTGGAAAGGAGTTTGTGGAAGAGTCAGGATGGTGGGCCATATTTTGAAACCTACGGGATTGTTTAATTTGTTAGCGGAGGGAACAGTCGAAGGTAGGAACTGTATATGATGACAGAGATAATATAATTTATAATGTGGATTGTCAGTGGAATGTTTAGGAAGAGGTTAGTGCGAGACAGTAAGAGAAGTACAAGTGCATCAAGCCATTCAGTTCAACAGACTGACGACAGCAAAAACATAAAGTACAGTGGTTCGTGGGCGTGCAGCTAGCGCCCAAAAACGTCCCAGAAATGTTCTATCGGGTTGATATCTGGTGGCCAAGACTACTCCTGAAACCACTGTAACATGATTCTGGTCTATGTGACGTGGACAGTTATTCTGCTGGAAGATGTAATTGACGTCGCAAAAGACATAAAGGATGCAAAAAGACCGTAATAATTTTCACATAGTTTGTAGATGTCAAGGTACCTTCGATCACTACCACAGGTTCCATGAAAGCTCAGGTGAATGTACCCTATAGCATAATACTGCTCCTGCGTCCGTGGCGAAATGTATGTTCAGAGCAGCCGTTTGTCTGAAGATGGCGTAACCGTACACTACCAACGACCTGGTGTAACATGGAACGTGATTCATCCTACCAGGTGACATGTTTCCATTGAACTCACTCCAATCTAGTTGATCACGGGCCCACTGAAATTGTAATTCATGATGTCGTGGGGTCAAAACGAGAACATGTATTTGCGATCTGCTGAGGAGCTACAGGTTCAATAATGTGCGCTGCAGGGTGTGCTCCGAAACACTTGCGCCTGTCTTAACGCTGGTCAGATCTGCTTGGATCATACCTTATCCTGCTTTACAGAGCGGTCGAGCCTGTGACGTCTAAGTTCTGTGATGAGGCTAGCACCTTTTCGCTCACTCGTGGTTTTACCGTCCGGTAATCACTTTCCATACATCCTCACTATAACAGTAAAACAGTTTATTTATATATCTATTTGATTTGGCAGCCTTTTCTTCTGAACTTAATAGACGATTCCAATCAATACCTTTAATGTTTCACAACTTTCTATGAAAGCCTATAAGCCGCAACTACTTAAGGTTTAACAATCTCCTTTATTCATAAATTTTATGTTCCACCAGTGTTTTTTATATGATTTCTGAAATAACTATATTGTCGTCTTCATGCTCTATCTTGAGCATTTTTTTATTTCTCACCGTCCATAGATTCCAATCTTTCCTTACTAATCAAAGGTATTTGCCAAAAATTTTCCTTACACCCAACGTATGTTTACCTACAATGATTATCTTTAAAGTATTCCATTCTCCTAGCCAGAGTTCCAGTGAAGACCATTCTCACTTGGTGGAATCTGTAACAAATTGAAGTTAACAATCAGCCTAACCGCCTGTGTACGAGAGAACATACTCCCTACATCCTTTTAAAGTCGACATCTTTTCTACCTGTAGGATTGTTCGCCAGGATGCGCCTTGGTCTTCTTTTGTTGCTGGCTGCCCCTCTGGTGAGCGAGGGTGCCAACATACTGTGTCCCATTTGGTTCTTGGCTCCGAGTCACTTCGTCATGTTCGAGAGGCTGTTTAAGGAGCTGGCCGCCAGGGGGCACAACGTCACCGTCATCAGCCACTTCCCCCAGAAGACTCCGGTCCCCAACTACCACGACATCAGCATCGCTGGAAGCAGCCCACTGGCGGTTGACAACGTACGTAAGACCTGCCGTATCCTGCGATGACTTGAAATAAAACCATCAATTTCAGTTTACTGTCAATTTAACATTAATCACATTCAATGCATTGCAATGATCTTGTGTGGGACTTAGATGTCCTTGTTCATTGATATTCTTTTTACTGGTGTTGGGTGTTAATGTAAAACCTCGTTTTTCTGTCTACAAATGCTAGGTGCATAACATATCTCTTACTTCCAATTGCATCCGAGCTTTTGTATAGCACTAGAATTTTCACACCAAATTTTGATGTGCGTAGTAATGCGTTTCCATTTAGTTCTTCAGTAATAGGAAGACTAAGCTCCTTGCCCAAATCGAAGTTATTCCACTCTTCCTTGTGACGTCACAGTTTAAATTCCTTGGATTGGGGAAATTCAAGTCGACCAACTCACTAAGCTAGTTAGATATTTCTCTCATCTTTGAATAACGGAGGCCATGCCTCTAGTGAAAACTACGTATTTAAATTATTTCTGACAGTTTCACAAGCAACTGTCCAGAAAAATAGCTGCGAGGAATTTCACAATTCTACCCAGCTATTTCTATTTGGTATTTTCACAGACAAGTGTCGAAAGAAATAGCTACAACGAATTTCGCAAGGCTGGCAACAGGTTTTTCACTAGGCAATTCACAACCTAGAGCCGACACAAAGTTGTTAATAATTTTGACAACGTTCCGTGTTGCAATCGGAATTCCGAAGAGAGACAGTTGTTTGGAATTCCACAAATAATTACCAGGAATTTCACAACGCTCTCCGCAAATATTTCCGAGGCGTTGATCCGTTCTGTGCTCCTTGTTACACACCTCTTGGCTGTGTTAATTTAAATGTAATTATTATCAATAAATACATATTAAAATATTTAATTATAACTTAACTACTACTATATTAATTGTTTCCACCGTCAACACTAACACGTTAGTGGTTTCGAGCATATCGAGTGCTGATTCGCTTACCGAGAAAGTGCTTAGAGTTGAATGTTGCGCGACTTCTCCAAACTTTTAACAAGTTTTGTACTTATTGTTAAAGTATTATCTTCTTAGATATTAATGGTTCCTATTGATTTCAGTGGAAAACTGAAGATAAGCTGTTCCGTGAAAATATGAATTTCCCAGCTTACAGCAAGTACGGCGGAAAAAGGGGATACATCCAAAGGCATCTGCACAAATATTTAAGTCACTGGTTTCGCCTAGTGACCTAAGGCTCCCTGGTTCCGCGAATGAAAGCGTAGGTCTGAATCCCAGTATTTTTTGAACGTGTCTAGGTTACTTTGATCCCGAAATGCGCATGATTGTGGCTCATATATTAGCACAATGGTTGACTCCCATTCACTTCGAGACCTGAGACCACTACTTGACTAGAACAGTTTGCTGCAATGGCTAGTCAAGTGCTTCTATTTTCATCCGTGTGTTACAAATGGTCGATACGTGAGCTGCCATATTGCATACGGGAGGAGCCAGTAGCTAATTAAACTCGATTTATCAAAGGTGAAGCATTCTGACATTCAGAGTAATACTTTGGGGAATTGTATACATGTTGTACAAGACTTGTGCTGTTTTCTGGCAAAATATTGATTCAATTTCTCTTATGGGAATGACGCATCATTTATGAACATTTTGGCATTGGTGAGATTGCACGGGTCTACACGACCGCTGTATTGCGTTCTACGTTGTTTATTTTATGTATGTCTGAAAATCCAGACCTATACTCCTAGTTTTCTTAAACTTTGGCCATATTTGTTTATTGCTTGCAGGAGGCGTGGGATATTCGTTTTTATTCCAACATCTGTAATTGATGTAAAGCGACTTTAGTTTGAAACAATACAATTGGTATGGTTTTCATGTGTGTATTTGTATTATCTCTTGCATGAATTTTTATGAGTTCCTGTTTCACGATAATAATTAACCATCTGAATTCTTCAAGAACTCCCATACGCATAGTCGTAACTACATCAAAATAATAGTCTTTAAGGCCATCCTGTGTTGTGAAAAACTCGAAGTGTTTGAGGGATGATTGTAACATACGTCTCGGTTGTGCTTGTGATACCGATGTTTCTATTCCTGGCTATTACAACTCCATTGAGTTTATGTGATCAAGAGAAGATGTTTGTGTGATTGTTTGCGGTTGATTAACTGTGCATATCTTTTTTGGGTGACGTTAACTTCGTGGCATCCATATGGTTGGGTCTTCGTGATTTGTGGGATAATGTTTTCCTGTGTTGGGTATACCTGTGTTTGAGTTTAATGTCTCTGTTTTGCTTCCTCAATCACTATACAGGGTGGTCAGAAATTCACTCATCGGCGGGTAAGGGCAGTGTTCGGGACGTTGCCCTAACGAAATAAATACAAAAAAAATATCTAGTAAAAGTCTTACCGTTTTTGAGTTATTCGCAGTTAAAGTTGGCCAATAAGAGCGCTGCGCGGGCGAATTCAAACAGCCTTCCACCGGCGGTGTTGCCAAGCGTACTCGAGGCATGCGACCGCCACAGAAAACGAAAAGAAAAATTCTCGTCGGAAGGTGGGACCGAACCCGCAACTTTCAGGTTGAGAGTTTGCCGTCTTACCGACTACGCTGCCAAGGCATTAGAATTTCCTTGTTTTTAGAAGCCACTAGGGCGGGAAGTCGGTGGTGGGGCTAAAGGACCATGCCTGAAGAACGCAAATTACTGATAAAGACACTGTCATCATGCAACGTCATCAATTTTCGTTTGACGAGTACGCCGATATGCATTTGGCGTATGGCGCTGCTGGACAAAACAGGGCCGAAGCAGTTAAGATTTACACGACTCGATTTCCTAACTGTGTGATTCCATCGGCCAACACTTTTGTGTTGGTTGACAGAAGGTTGAGGGAGACGGGAAGTATTGTTGTCCACAGGCCCGACGCCGGACGAAATCGGTTCAGGCGGAGTGTAGGATTTGAAGACAAAGTGCTGGAAATGATTGCTGATAATCCGAGGACAAGTTCTAGGGTCATTGCCAACGCATTGCAGGTACGTCCAGTCTAAGTGATCCCTCAAATTCTCCGTTTAAATGCAGCCTTTCAATAGGGTCATTTTTGTTGTTTTTTAATTACGAGGCCTCACATGCCACTGTTTTGGACGTCCTTCACGACGAAGGGTTACATCCCTTTCACTTTCAAAAGGTCCAAGATTTGAAGGAAGACGATTTTCCACTTCGAGTTCAGTTTTCACAGTGGTACCTGCAGCAATGTAACGATTATCCAAACTTTGAAAGGAAGGTGCTGTGGACGGATGAGGCATGCTATACCAGGGAGAAGTGTTTTAATAGCAGAAAAAGCCATATCTGGGATGTCGAAAATCCGCATGCAATTTTTGTCAAGTCATACCAACACAAATTTAGTGTTAACATTTGGGCTGGTATTTTGGGCGCGTTTATACTAGGCCCTGTTCTACTTCCGCAACGTTTAAATGGCGCTTTTTATTGAGCATTTCATGAAAACGTCCTTCTGTTGTACTTAGAAGACGTTCCTTTGGCAATTCGTAATGACATGTGGTTTCAACATGGCGGCGCGCCGCCGCATTTTGCAGTACCGGTACGTCAACACTTAGGTGCATTGTATCCTAACAGGTGGATTGGTCGAGGAGGCCCAATTCACTGCCAGCTCGGTCATCAGACAACAACCCATTGGATTTTTATCTCTGGGGAGCTGTCAAGGCCATTGATTATGAGACTGAAGTAGAAACAGAGGAAGAACTTTTGGCTAGGATAATTCTAGCTTTTGATGAAATTAGAGAAAGTTACAATTTTGGAAGACTCGCAAATTCAGTAACTCAGCGTTGTCGTGCCGGTATTGCAGTTGAGGGAGGACATTTTGAGCAGTTGCTGTAAAATGTAAGGACCCGTATTTTTTGTTATTGTTGTTTATTGGGATACATTTTTACTACGGTTACTGTTGCTGGTTGACGTTTATTGTAAGTAAATCCCTGTTGGCTTTCAATGTTGCGACTGATAAGGTCAAGTTGGAATGAAACTACTGTACAGTAATTTTGTTTTGTATCAGTGACAAAAGGGCTTTCAATGAGTAACAGCTTGTTTACCTTTTGAGGCTTGCCGCGCGTTAGCGAGTTGATACACGTTACCAAAATGTAAAACTTGTTTGAATAAGAACAGACTTTTTGCAGCAGAGAAAGTTACGTTAAAAACGATAGAATGGGTTTAATGTTCTTTTTTCCAAAAGTTTATTGTTTTTTGTTTTATTGTTGCAAAATAGTAGCAAGGATATTCGCGTTAATCAATAAAAATGTTGTGATCGAAATCTAGTGAAATACGATTACATGGAATAAAAGAAGCTTCTTTGCAACGAATAAATTAAGTTTACAATTTTTTTTTTTTTTTTTTTTTTTTGTGCCAGAAACTAAACGATTCTTGTACAAAAATTAAAGATTAATCTAGCAAGCAGATCAACTAATTAAAAAACAATTCCCATAAAAAAGAATCCTCTAGCCCCACCACCGACTTCCCGAAAAATGTCGCGGATTACCGATCAATTCCGATTACGAACAAACAGTCCGCCCTAGTGGCTTCTAAAAACAATGAAATTCTAGTGCCTTGGCACCGTAGTCGGCAAGACGGCAAACTCTCAACCTGAAGGTTGCGGGTTCGATCCCCCTTCCGAAGAGAATTTTTCTTTTCGTTTTCTGTGGCGGTCGCATGCCTCGAGTACGCTTGGCAACACCGCCAGTGGAAGGCTGTTTAAATTCGCCCGCGCAGCGTACTTATTGGCCAACTTTAGCTGCCAATAACTCAAAAACGGTACTACTTTTACTAGATTTTTTTTGTATCTATTTCGTTAGTGCAACGTCGCGAACACTTCCCTTACCCGCCGATGAGTGAATTTCTGACCACCCTGTATATGTTTTCGCTTAAATATGCCGAAATGCTTGAGTCATTATATTAACATTCTGATTCCCGAGAGGGAGTGTGGGGGTTCGCATCTCTTTCCTGACAAACTTTGTTTACATATCGAGTAATGCACTGTGCCGATGTGTACGGATGAGCGTCAATGAAAGTTGTTCTGACTGTACGTTTGATCCCATTCCGAGCGTGATATTCGAGTGTACTTTCGTGACGTATATGTGTGTGTGTGTGTCTATTTCACGTTTATACACGACTGTGTATATGTATGTGTGTGTATTTCATGTTTATACATGACTGCTTCACTCTCGTTTCCGTGTGCACCATCCTCTTCGGGGTGCTAATGTCAGCTTCTGCTTCGGGCGTATATTCTGTTAACCCTAAACCTTATTATGCAGACATGTGTAGTTGACATCCTCTGCGTTCTCTATAGCTCACCTGTCTTATGATGGTAACGTTATGTGTTAGGTTGTTCTGATTGTTGAAGACTGTCGTGTCTATCGCAGCAGACAGTTTATACAAATCTCGTTTTGAATGCGGTTAATTTATTACTAGAGATCGCCCAGTGGTCGAAATTCGACCATAATTCATTAAGTTAATTAGAATTTTTTTTGTAACAGAGTAATAATTATTGCAAATAGTTTCATGAATTTGTTCTATTGCGTTTGAAAAAATTGTCCTATCGGTATCAAGTTTAGTACATACATTCCAACGTAAGCTTCGAATGCGTGAAAATGAGGAAAAATCACTTCAAATGTGGGTAGATGCACACATTTTATTAAGCAAGAAACAAGAAATACACGTTATTACATGTCGATATTATTTCTGTGTGTTTCTTACTCTTAATTTTTGGTCCAGGCTGCATTTCAACCTAACCACAACTGCTATTAGTTACGGTAGACGCCATGCAATATATCATAGCACTGAAAAACAATATGTCAGCCCGCACAGAGAAATCGTAACTGTTACATGATTTTCTATTTGCATGTGGAAAGCAGTTTTTATTCGATACTGAAGACTTAAAAACACGTGGAATAAATGTCAACAGCTATGAACGTGTATTTCTTGCGTAATAACATGTATGCATCTACCCACAGTTTTCCTCATTTCAACATATTCGAAGCTTACGATATACACTTTAAATCAAATATTATCGCCTGAGGAATGTGTGTACCAAATTTCAGACCGACAGGACAATATTTGTAGGTTCCGACGTAATGCTAAACTCAGTATATAAAGACTTGGTTGTCATTCATGTACTCACTTTTTTTTTTTTAACTACCAGATTTCGTTCAAATGGTGGCTCACCATCATATTACAGCTACATCAACTGCATGATTGTAACATCGTATATCTAAATCACGATTTAATGAATTCCGAATATACTCCGTTTCGAAATGTTGCTTCTATGTAAATTCAGAGATTAAGCTCGACTCTTTGGTTTCACGAAAGACCACAGAACAAAAAAACAAAAAAGTATCTCAATGCTGGAAATACACGTCACATAGTTGGCTCCGATTCGATTTCACTCACACACACGTTCCAGAATTTATTTTTCATTTAATAATGTATATGTAACATGTTTTAACTATGCTTATATATATTTTTTTGCTTACTGCTGACCAAGATCACAGACATCGCTAAGTGTCGTTGCCTCTTAAAAACAATTGAATGTATACAACGAATGATTTATTTTATTTAATTTAATGTATTTTTAACACATGTTGTATGTACATTTTGGCTTTATACACTTCTTCCCCATATAAACTTTAACTATGCCAAATCTCACACTTCTCCGTGCGCGCAATATTCTGAAAAATGTTTCCAAAGTTTTCGCTTAGCGTATTAATATATAGATTTGCTTTTACAAGTTTTGGTGAATTTATGTCTTTTATGATTTTCATCACTTTCATGAATTTTTTCACAAAATTAAACGACTTTGACACTAAATTACTGTATTTACACGGCCATTTCAAATGTGATGAGTGATTTGATTAGGGCGCGCAGTTCGTTTCACTGATGTGAGTTTAGTGCGTGAATATCAGTATGAGTGGTGATGTTTGCCTGTGATGGGTGTATCTGTCAAATTGGCAGCAACTTTCCGTTTTATTATGAGATCCGCAGTGTTTCGGAGTTGCGGTAGACACGAAGTGTTGGTGGAAACTATGGCTCGTCCACAAGTTATGAGAATATGTACACCATTTATACTGAAAGTGAGCTAGAGCTGCCAAAATTAGGATAACTGAATCTGCCAGCATTGGTACGATTTTTTTTTTTTAGTCAATGGCCGTTAACTGAGTGTTTTGGTCCACACATCTCTCGTAATTTCAACCTGTCGCATGTCAGGGATCCCAATCAAATACGCCTACGTTAATCATTGATCTAGTTGTTGATAGACTACAACAAACACAACTTTTACATATTACAATACAGAAAACTCATTAGGGGGCTACGTGTGTCACATTGTACCCTGAGGTTCTTAGTGCGGGCGTGGAGGTGACGCTACAGATTGCCTCCCAAGACATCTGTCACAATAACAAAGTAAGAATACGCTGCAACACTAGTTACTGGGTTGCATGTGTTTGTGTTCGCATCTGAACCTCCTATGGGAGGATACAGCCAACTTTCGCATTCTTGACCAGATGTGGCATAACTTCAGTGCTTACTCATCTTAGAATGTATGGATTGGTGGCTTTATAAAATATAAAAATTGTTCTAGGGTGACTAACCGAGTTAAAGGAGTGTCGTAATTACATTTACAACTACACAACATCTCGGCGATCTGATTCGATGTCGCCATCTTCTTGCGTTCTTATGTAGCTTTACAGAACTTGCTGCTTGCTGTATATGTATTTAAATTATCGCCCTTACCAAAATATTGGACCAGTTATTGTCAATATCGGAGAATATGATCGTTTAGAATGCTCAGTAATTCTACCATCGTATACAAATTCAAAACGTGACAAGCATCTCCCCGGCACACACATAGGCACGTTCATACAACAACTACTACCATACGTTCAACACTGACCAACCCGTACAGCCAATTCGCAAACGAACAGTCATTCACCAACAATTTTTAACATACCACAACACAAAGACACCGAGAAAAATATTTTAAATATCGTTGACATTAATAAATGAAAATTATCAGAATAGTGAAAAAATCATGGAAATTACCACAAAAGGACGTCGTGTATATAAATTTGCTTAATTGGTGTTTGCATTAAAGTGATTCAATGGAGTACTCCAATTCACACATTTTCACGAACAAAATATTCTTCTTTTTACACTGTGAGCATTGATAAAGTTCTGTTCAAGGTATGAAATAATAATCTTTATCTCAGATATATGACGGAAATATTTAAAGAGGTAAAGGTTCTACATAGTTATGAATTATACCACCACTTGGAACTTTACTGATATGAGGAGTATCTTCAAAGTTAAGTATTCCGGAAACTTCGGATCACATAACTAAATTATTGTGAACTCCAAGAATCCGCTTACTCGATACTTTGAGAAACTGGCGGACTGTAACAGTCGATTCAAACTTACAAACCCATTCGACCAGTTCAAGGTCTTACAGTTAGATTTCTTTACGCTGCTTGTTTCTCGCCCAAGACACCACTGGACAAGCGTAGAAAGAACTTAGAGAGCTTTGACGTAGAAGGAACGGGTCGAATATCTCAGGGGTTTATTAGGTCAGATTGCAACTGATTAATCTGGATTTCTCGCTATTGCTTCTTAGTGAACCATTTGAAATGTCCGCCATGCAAAGAACATAGGCTGAGAGGTCACATTGACTCTAGACAATCTTCCAAGTTGGTCAGCGAGCTTAGCGTTGCCGATTTGAATTGCCAGTCTTGCAGCGAACGTAAGCTGTGACGACATTATGTAGAGTGGATTTTCTTAGGATTGTACAAAGAGCGTGTTGTGTCATACTCCTATTTGTTGATTTAAATTTTCCACCAACACTTTGTAATTGTCTGTTTGAATAGCCCGCAAAAAAAAAAAAAAATTGAGCTATGCCATCACAAGGACGAGTGTGGTCAGACAACTTAGTTATTCAGAATGCTCGTACACGTTTTCCTACTGGACTTCTGACAAGGCCTGATATTCCTGGCGTATCTACCCTATTCGAAAAAAAAAAAAAAAACTTGTATGGCCGTTTGTCTGCGAAACGTGTAACCTTCAGTATTCTGTATGGTAAGTGTATTTTATGTTTAGCATTAATGTTTATAATGTAGTATGTTTGTACTGATCACCATAAATTAAATACCAAGTTTAATTTTGCTTATGGAAGTATTATTCTTTGGTGTGGTGACTTGATTAAAGTTTTCATTTTATTCTTACATGTTAAAGTTTCGGAAATAAAATAAATAAACAACCAAACCTAGAGTCGTTAAAAACAGAAATACCAGAAGCCAGATGATGCAGTAATTATCTGTGAAGTGGAGTGATCTATGCTGGGTATGTACTAAAGGAATTTTCTTGTAAGGTGCTATATGTGGCGCCCATTCGTTCTCAACACGACAAATTATCATTTCATATTAGCTTTTTTTTCCCCTTGTGGTTTTACACCTACTAGGAGACTGGGGACTGGGTACAAGGAACGTGGAGGGATTCTGCTATGGCCTTTTGAAGGAAGCGTCCCGGCATTGGCCTGGAGTGATTTGGGGAAACCATGAAAAACCCAAAACTGGATTTCCGGACGGGGATTCGAACCGGCGTCCTCCCGAATGCGAGGCCAGAGCGTCAACCGCTCACGCACCACGTTCGGTGTTATGCTCCGTTTCTCGGTACTGTGGAGTGGTAACATATACCGCAAATTTTAAGCTAGACCATCGGCTTTAAAACTGGTAATCCTATTCGTATTGGTGAGGTACACAGTCCAGTCACATTAATTTGACCACCACCTACTTTCGACGTCAACGTGAAATAACCAATCACAGAAGGCAGGTGGCAGCACATTACTGTGGAGTGTATGGTATATAAAGGATGTCCTAGGGCATCGGAAAGCATTTCAATCGTTGGCGTAATGCAGAAACGTAACGATTTATCCGACGTCCAAAAGGGCATGATTATTGACATTCGGGCCAAGGGTGGAAGAATTTTGGAAACGGCTAATTTTTTGAACTGTTCACGTGCCGCCGTGGTGAAAGTATACCGTGCATGGCAAAAAGGCACTATTCATAATCAGCGGCGTGGAACATGTGGTGCACCACGGGCTATAGATGACAGAGGTGAACGAAAGCTACGGAGTTGCGTTCGGGCAAATAGACGTGCATCTGTTGAGCAACTGACCGCCCAGATGAACCAAGGGGCTACAAAGAGTGTATACTCAACAACGGTTCAGCGAACGTTGCTGCGCATGGGCCTCCGCAGCAGACGCCTGGGTAATGCACCTATGCTGACTGCTGTTCATCGGCGATGAAGGCTGGAATTTGCACGCCAGTACCGCAACTGGACGTCCACAGAGTGGCGACAGGTGGCTTTTTCTGATGAATGACGTTTTATGCTCCATCGGACAGATGGACGTTGGCGCATACCGCGTGAAACGTCTGAAAACAAACACCCTGCATCAATTGCCAGAAGGATCCAGGGTAAGGAGGGAGCATTATGGTTTGGGGAATGTTTTCCTGGCATTCACTGGGTGAACTCATCATTGTGGAAGGCACGATGAATCCGCACAAGTACGTATCTGTCCTTGCGGACCATATCCACCCCTACATGCGAATAATTTTTCCTCAGAATGATGGCATCTACCAGCAGGACAATGCGAGGTGTCGTACAGCTCGCAGTGTATGTGCATGGTTCGAAGAGCACCAGGATGAGTTTACCTTACTCCCCTGGCCAGCAAAGTCACCGGATTTAAACCCAATCGAGAATCTGTGGGACCACCTCGATCGGGTTGTTCTCGCCATGGATCCTCAACCGCGTAATCTAGCGCAGCTGGCCACGGCACTGGAGTCGGCATGGCTCAACACCACAGTGAACACCTTCAGAAACCTAATTGACTCTCTTCCTGCACGCCTCGCAGCGGTCCGCTCTGCCAAAGGGGGTTATTCTGGTTTTTGAGAGGTGGTCACCTTAATGTGACTGGACTGTGTTGTTTTTATATGATTCCTGAACAAAAGGACAGACAGACAGAGCCCGCATTTAGATTTATAATGATTTAGATTAATAGATCTGAGCTACATATTTTTTGAATTTTTAACTGTGTTTTAAAATTCCGCACGGACAATTAGTTACGCCTTCCAGACACTGGCGAATCTAGGACTTTTTCGAGCCGGGGCGGAAACTATGAGATTTGCACCGTTTAGAACATCATTTTACCATCCCCGATATTGGGTTTGCTGCCACACCCCCTCCTTGATCCGGCACCGGTACAAGATGTAGGCAGTTTTCATAGTTTTTCATTGTGAGAATCATTGAATAAGTATTTGTTCCACAAGACCCAGCTTTCCATTCATACCAGGAGTGCAAAAACCGACACAAGCGAGTAGATAGTTGTAAGATTCTTGTAAATATGTGAAAACTAGCCTGTTATCTTTGTTAATAGAGAGGAAGAATAATGACAAAAGTAATATCTTCACTGGCAGTCCACTTCTGAAATAAGTTTGACCTATTAAATTCCCAAGATAACGTCATCATTGTCTTACAGGTATAAATGGCATAACTTCAACCTCTCTAATTATCAGTTGCGGCAAAGAACAAACGTTGACCACTTTCTGAAAAGATAAGTTTATCTCAAGTGGTATTTGTAACTCTGAGTGAAGATATGAAATTTAAAATCTATCATTTTGTCAGATTTGTGGGATGCTTCTGGAACATTAAAAATAGAACATGTTAATTAATTAACAGTTCTTTATTTCGTCCACGGGACGTAAATGCCCTGTAGGAGATGTACACTCCAGCTGAAAATTTAATTACTCTTTGGGCCGAAACTTATGTTATAGTAATTTTAACTATCCCGTGCATATTTATTTAGTATTCAACAAATCAGAAACACTTCGACATTTTGCCGCTTCGGCGCTGCCTCGATGCGTTTGAAACACTTGATCTGTAACAAAGGACACTTTGGATAAATAATCACGCTTTGTCTGCTATCCCAATTTGGTCATTCGTCACAATACATTAATTTTGTGTGAATAGCACGTATTGTTTCAACAAATTGGTTTGTTCCCGACTTATTATGTTACAAATATATAAAAAAGTTTACTTCTTTTAATAACAATAAGTTAACTGTATGGTCAATAAAGACTTGAGGAGCCAAAATAAGGAATTCTTAGGCTTCAATCACATCTCCAACTTAAAACACTGTTGGCGTTCCAGTGATTGAAAAGGTGGAAGCTACATTAACCATAAGGATCGGAGACAGCAAACAGAAAAATAATGGTGCTGTAATTTATTAGAAAGACAAAAATCAATAGGCATAGTTTAAAGAACTTTACTCTGAACATTCGAACAGAGGATTTAAAGCAGCTAAAGGCTGTTTCAGTAAGTTTAATCTGCGACAAATTACTGCATAGTATTAAAAATGTTTAGTAAACTTGTACGGTATCGCCTATAATATTATACAAATTACCATTACGTATTCATTGTTTCTGTATTAGCCCCGCGTATTTATGGAACGTACCCTACGCGAATAAGGAATTTCTAATGTATCAAGAGAAATCAAGAACATTATAGCGAAAATTTCTGACGTCTATCTAGAACGTCAGTTATTGAGATTTTAACTTATCTCCAACTAATAAGGAGACCAAATATTCCTAAGTCAACAAAATTGTATTTAATTGTTTTTCATAGAAAAAATCTTACCAAAAAGAAAGTTATACCAAACTCTACACCTATTGTGTTTCCGATACATTAGCCACAAGCACATCCGAAATTGTTCAGCACCATGTCAATAAATCTATTTTCAAAGCTATTGATACAGTTTCAGCTGAAATAAACAAGTTCGGTATACCGAAATAAAGTGAAATATACACTTGGGCTGTTGTATTTCTAAAAATACTGTTAATCCGATAATCTGAACCAGACACACTGTCTCTAGAACTATGGAATACAATACGTCCAAGCGTTTACTGGCACAACTGATCAATAATCATCACTGAAGATTGTTTCTAGAAGGTGAGTTTTCGTGATAACAATTTTTCTCCTCTCATACATGATCAATACCAATAAATATGATATTTTAAAAATTAAATTCTCCACATCTGATTAGTTTTTCATTTATAAATGCGCACTGTACTTCTCGTTTATAATTCGAAGTTGTGGCTCAGTTTTGTATCAAGCTTCTGTTATTTGAATGGAGCTCGAATAGGTGCCAGCACTTACTGTTAACAGAAGTGGAGCACGACAGTTAAAAGGGAGAAATTATGCCATCTTACCGTGCTCTTCACATTCACCCAGGAATAGTGGGTCGTGCTCAAAACACTGCCACCACTGCAACGCCGGAATTAACAACGAGAACGACAGGCTGACGCTAATGTTTCAGCTACTATCGCACCACCATCATTATTTCCACCACGTTACCTATCAACGTCGTACGAAATAAGAATACTATAGGGGTTTTCACCAACATAGGTCGCAATTGCGTTCATAGCAGATTTCCTACAAAAGTGTATCTGTAGCAAGAGCATTACCAACCAGTAACAGATTAACGGCGAAAAAGCAGATAAAACTACGAGCATTAGCGAGGCTGCAATACGGTGTTCAGGCAATGATAAAAAAAAAACTACTGTAGGATGGAAGGATAAGTATTTTACCGAACCGCTTAATTGTAATGCCGACTCGGCTAAACACTCATATAGACGGATATTTTTTTTGCTTCACATAATATATATCTTAAACTCGCTTAAAGTAACATTTCTCAACTTGATGACTACAAAATAATTATATCTAATATTTTACCTATGTGTATTAGACGTACAAATTGTTATTGGTTCGTACTGTCCATAAAGCCGTGTACCTACAATAAGGCCCCAATTAACAGAATTCTTTGATAAAAAACCATTCTTTGTAAAACTATTTTATGCACTCACATATCCTGAAAATACCAGTGGTTCAAACATTCGTGGATTTTACAAAATTTAATTTAATCAATTTCTCAGTTTTACTAAAAGTTAATTTTTTTAAATAATAAGTGTGTGTTTAATTAAGATTTAGGATTTATAAATGTTTGACGGGAAACAAACCGAGTAATATTATTGCTTATACACAACATTTCGGCAATATTTATTTCCGTCGTCATCTTCAGGTGCAGTCGTAAGGCTTGAAGTTTGGTGCTGGCTCCTGGGAGAGCGTCATTACAGAAGCGTTTCAAATTCACCTAGTTTCTCATCTGGTTAACCGGGATTGTGGTTTCCAACTAAGTGATGCGTGGATACCTGTTATTGAGGCTGCTCTGTGTTCTGTGCTCCGCGGGCGTCTAATCAAGTCTGAGGTGCTGCTAGGCAACGTAACAACGTATGTCGTTGCCATGACAGTTTACAAACAACGCGCTCTAGGTAAACTTCAAGTCTTACTACTGCACCTGAAGATGGAGACAAAGTTTTATGTCACTGAAATATCATTAATAAATAATAATATTACTCGGTTTGTTTCCCGAAAAACATTCATAAATAAATAACGCCGAGAAAATCTGCCTTTATTTATAAGATTTAGGATTTTTTTCTGGTGAATAGGATCCTGTGACTGTCACTTAATAACGCTCAATCATAAAATATCTTCCCATGGGCGCCAGAGAAGTTAGATCTAGCCAGTTTATGGGCAGGATCGTCATTAATAAGCTGTTCGAGCCGAAAGAGAAGTTAGGAGGGTATGTGGAAAGGAAAGGTGGAGGGAAAGAACGGTGGGTGGGAAATGGAATACAGGGGAGACAGTTGGATGATGTGGCACGTGCGAGATGTTCTTCCTCATAGTTTTCAAAAAAAAAAAAAATTCAAGAAATTGATTAAAAATTTTCAGTTTTTCTACTTCTGCCATAGTTAGGGTACATTCAGCGTAAAAGTGAGAAATAACATACTTGGTCACTACACTAAATTTTAACGCAACTATTTGACTTTTTTGCATGTCCTCAAAAACCAGTTTTGACCTTTGACCTTGCTCCTGGCAGATAGGCCCAGTTTTGTAACATATGTACATTAGTTTATGGAGCATCTTTGGATCAATTCAAAGATTATCCACCATTTTAGGGATGTTCCTCTTCGCCATTTTCAAAATATTTCCTTATACTCTGATTCAAAATTTCATTTTATATAAGATATTTACGGCAAAACTTTAATATTCAGTTTTTGAGAAAAAACGTAATTAATCAGTAATTGCCGTTGTTTTTATTGTGTCCATGTAAAGCCTGTTTTTTTACGTACGAGTAGCTTTTGCAGGAACCTGAGATGTGTTCAATGACTTGTGCACGATATGTTGAGATGTTCCTCCCAACCGTTCCTAAAAAAAAAAAAAAAAAAACCTTTACAAACTGATTTAAAACTTCCAGTTTTTGTTTTTCTGCCAGGACCGAACCCGATAGGTGACATAAGGTCAATCTCCTGTTTTTGGCCGCAATTTCAGATCTTTTTTTTTTTTTATTAAACGCTTTACGTCTCTTTTTAACATCGAGGTCTTTAGAGACGGGAAAGGATGGGGGGCAAGGATGGGGGCAAGGAATGGGAAGGAATTCGGCCATGGCCTTTTTAAGGAAGCATCCCGTCATTTGCCTGGAGTGATTTGGGGAAACCATGGAAAACCCAAATCTGGATGCCCGGACGGGGATTCGAACCGCCGTCCTCCCGAATGCGAGGCGAGAACGCTAACCGTTACACCGCCCCGCTCGGTAGATCAGACCCCATCTATCTATAAAATATGAAGGGAATCTGTGAAATACTTTTCGTTTAGTGCCTCGAACGAAATAAAAAGATGTAAATGCTCAATCGCTCCGCCAATAATAGTAATAATAACTTAAAAACGATGCAGTGTGGCTGTGCGAGTTAAGCCGCCACCGGACTGGACAGGTTCCACTCCCCACGTATGGGTCGTCCTGATAGGCGAATGCTAGGACGGTCCCCAATCTCTGCCTCATAAATTAAACATTTCTTAAACTGATCATTCAGAACTTAAGCTACACGTTTCATAGACAGATGGTAACACAAAATATTCTCCATTATATTAAGTGCTCCGGATCTCACCATATGGGCTATGCTTATGCTTCCCCATGTTGTGATTCTTCCTGGCGACCGTGTAAACAGACGTCTGGCAATCACGAAGTCCTAATTGGCTGTGTGGAAAAAAAATTGACAAGGTAATTCTAGATTAGAGCCCGCTTTCAACACTGCAGCAGATGACATACTAAACATCACTCTGCAATCAGTGAAAGATTCTTATATTTATTGTTACAGATAACGATGAATATAGTGAAATTTGTCAGGAATCCAGTGGTTGGGCCTGTTTTTTTCTGGTATATGTCGATCGACCTGTGTCGGACGGTGTACTCCTTGCCCCAAGTACAGGAGCTGATAGAGTCAGGCCAGCACTACGACCTGGTCATCGCGGAGATCTTCTTCAGCGACTGCATGGCGAGCCTGGCCCACAAGTTCCGCGCGCCTCTGGTCGGCGTCATATCCAGCATGGCGCTGCCGTGGGTGCACGACAGGGTAAGTCATTAGAGCTTTAAATCATATTTGCATTAAATGTTCCCATTTCATCTGCCAGTACATATACACACCCATGTATACTGATTTTCGATAGTAGTGACACTGAAAACGCTATTAGTCAATGAAAATAACTTAACATAGAAAAAGCATACGCACCACACACAACAAATTAAATTAGCTGGGCCAGTACGTATACAAAAATTAACACACTTTTCAATTTTTTTTCTATAAACCTTAATCGTGTTTTTTTTAACTGCTTTATGTCTCTCAACTGCGAGGTCTGTAGAGACGGGAAAGGGTGGGGGTAAACAATGGGAAGGAATTCGTCCATGGCCTTTTTAAGGAAGCATCCCGGCATTTGCCTGGAGTGATTTGGGAAACCATGGAAAACCCAAATCTGGATGCCGGGACGGGGATTCGAACCGCCGTCCTCCCGTATGCGAGGCCAGAACGATAGCCTTTACACCACCACGCTCGGTCCGTGTATTGAATACTGGTATGTATACATCCGTTCGTCTTCCCACATGTCCTCCCTTGATCATTATTAAGGTTTATACAGAATATTGTAAAGTGTGTTTGTCTTTGAGTTCTTCGTGGACTTCCTCCCTGTCCACTTGCATATGGCGTGGTTATACTGTGATTGGTCAAGTGGAATATACTAAGTACTTATTAATGAGCCAGAGTAGGCACGTCTTTTACCAGCTTCGGGTGAGAACAAATTAAGCAGCAGCCACAGCCAAGTACTGCTCCTATGAGGAGTATGGTGGAGTGTATTGTCGTTAGACATTTACTCCAATTTCATTACGATTGGAGATTTCTTCTCTGTTTGTTTTTCTTCTCGTTTGGCTGTCGATTTTTCTTTTCTGGACGGATGCCGCCCCCGCCATCTTCCTCAGTAGTAGTCCGCGCTTTTTATGTGGTGCAGCTAAGGCTGCATCAGGGAAGCAGCCATATCTTCTTTTGCTGTCAGATAATTTACAAGCTTCGTAAGAAGGGCGATCAGAGCATCTAGCCTGTCTTCCCTTGGACCGGCAGCTTGGCTGACTCCTCCGATGCCTTCACCTCTGGTGTTCTTCGGCCTCTCTTGTTTCTCTGGTGGCTGCCATCTAGTTGTAGCAGTGTGATTTCTAGTCGTCTCCGCTGACGCGGCCCTGCTTTCTTGTCTTGACAGCGAGAACGTATGAGGCTTTCGGTGCTCCTTGGGCAGTGTAGTCACAGGACACACATGGCACCGTCACTGCCATTCCTTTTTATGCATGGCTAAGGTGAAGCAGATTGTCCGAAGGCATTGCCTCCAGCAGTAGTTGGATGGTTCAAGACTTCTCTGTTGGTTTATTTTCTCGGTAGCGTCTGGTTATTGGCGTAATTTGTTATGACTTCTGTCAGTAACATGGTTTGTTGATAAATAAGCTCCATGATAAAGTTTAAGCTTATGCTTTTGGTGTTCGTGTAGTCCACCTGCTGTCGATGATGGTGAGTAGCGTACTGCTTCGTCGTCTCGAGTCGTTCTGGACCGGTCGCTGCAGGTCGTCGGCTATTGCAGTTGCCGCTGTTGAGCTCTCCTGCATAGTTCTTCTTCTGTGCCCCCAACTTCTTTGCTTCTGTGGCTGTTGTACGACTGAGTGGATCTGCTCTCGGAACGGCTGGTTTCAAGGTGACGGATGCTGATGACTGCTGATGACAGTTGCATCGTGGCGAGTGGTCTCCGCCGGCGAGGCCATGGAGTCTTGTGCGCTTTTAGTGGACCCGCAGCATTGCAGTGGTTTACGTCTTACGTTGCAGCTTCCATGATTTACAACCTCTGTAAGAAGCTGCGTGCCCAGACTCACAGTTGGAGCAGGTCGGGTCATCGCGAGGTTACTTGCAATCGGCGAGTTCGTGACAACCTCCATAGCGAAAACACCTCGCAGGTTCAGTGCATTCGCTGGTGTGGTGCCAGAAATTCTGGCACTTGAAGCATTGGGCAAGCTTGCTTGAGGGTGGATTCGCTGTGATCGTCAGCGTAGTGGCGTTGGTTCTTGGTCAGCCAGGAGGTGCATTGTTGTGGGTCGCTGAATTTTGCTGTACAGGGCCGTCGTTTTCCTCTGCGGTGACGTTGTTGTCTTGTCCGCCGGGGAGCATGATGTAGTGTGCGGTGGAGCGGCGCTGCAGGATCTCGACGGCTGCATCGAAGTCTTTGGAGCAGGACAGCGGGATCTTTCCCCCTTGAGGTTCGGGCCAGCAGAATACAGGCAGCTTCATACGACGCTGCAGATAGGCCAGAATGCTGGAATAGTTCCTAGAGTAGCTGGCAAAGATGGGTGGAATTGGGCCCTCCTGAACGTAGAATGTTGAGTCCTGTGGTGACTTGCTGATCGGAGTGGTCAGGAATCAAAACAGAATGGTCCAAACACAACACAAAGTCTTGAATCTGGGCAGGCCCCGCTCTCTTCCCAGCTTGCTGCCCGCTGCGTATGTGATCCATGAAGCGACTGCAGTTGTTTTCTGCTGCGATGCTGCTTGCATGCTCGGCAACCTCAGAAATAAGCAGCGAGTGTAGAGCCGCTTGCAGCAAAAAGGCGTTCTTGTGACGCTGGTTGCATTCTACGGCATAATGTCCGCGAACGCACCTGGCAGGTTCAGTGCAGTCCCTGGCGTAATGCCAGGAATTCTGGCACCTGAAGCACTGGACCGGTTTGCGTGAGTGCGTCTCCGCTGCAGTCGTCTGCGTAGCGGCGTTGTTTCTCACTTTGCCGGGTTGCTTGTTGTGAGTCATTGCTATCTGCCGCTTAGGGGCGTCGTTTTCCTTTGCTCAACGCGTAGGGACGATGATGTACTCTCCGCCGGGAAGCGTGATGTAATGATCGGTGTTGAGTTTCTTCAGGATCTTGATGGTTGTCTCAAAGTCATTGAGGCGGGACTAGAATCTTTAAACCGAGCGTTGTGGGTGAACGGTTAACGTTCTAGCCCCGCATTCGGAAGGACATTGGTTCGAATCCACATCCGGGCATCCAGATTTGGATTTTCCATGGTTTCCCCAATTCACTCCAGCGAATACCGGGATGCTTCCTTCAAAAATACCATGGCAGAATTCCTACCCGTTCATTGTCCCCAGTTCCATCCCGCCTCTAATGATCTTAGCCTTCGACGAGGCGTAAAGCCATAAAACATAGAATCTTTACTCCTTGTGTTTCCGCCCAGCAGAATGTAGGTATCTTCATACAGTGCTGCAGATGCCCCAGGACATTGCAGTAGTTCTTGGAGTAGCGGGCAAAGATGGGTGGAACTGTGTGCTATACTAAGTCAAATTTTGGTGATGTCTGCGGAGACTTCCTGATCGGCGTGGTAAGAAAATGAGGACCAGCTGTCATATTATAACAGAAAGTTTTGAATCTTCTGTTTATGAGGTCAGCGTATTTTTCCCAGTCGATGTCGCTGGCTAGAGTGGTCGGAAACACAAGTGCCTCCAGCCACTCTGTGACTCCCGCTGGTAGAATCTTCTCTGCGAGATGACTATGCTCTTGGCTTGAAAGGACCAACTCGAAGGTGGCGGAGTCACTGGTTGCAATCTCCCAGCTGAATTGTAGGTCGTCCAGCAGGATAGTGATGTCGAATTTCCATTGCTTAGGGCTGCCTCGTTCGAGGTGACGTCTCCAGAATTTCATAAACCAGTCCTCTGGCCTGACGCTTTCCACACGTTCAGAGGCTCTTTGCGGTAGGAAGGAGGCTTCTCAATAGAAGCATACTTCACGCGGAAACGCAAGTGACTTATTGCATCTCTTGATCGACTTGACTTTCCTGGCCGTGTTCAACTGGGAGGGCTTCACGGCGGTATATGCAGCAGTGTCTGCCATGGCTAGACGAACAGTGATTTCGCACAATCTTGAAACAAGCTTTTCAGGGATCTCGCTGGGAGGTCCTTTCAGATAATGCTGATTGGTATTTAATTCGTTTGTTATTAGTGGCCCGCCCTACTTGTCACCACAAAAGGAGAGAGAGAATGTGGGCAAGGGTTGCAGGAATAACTCCAGTAGACCCTCGTTTAATCTGCCACTCGGGTTAGCAATTTTTCACCATCAGTGGAGAGCTCTAAAAATAAGTAGTCACAATATAGCACGTATTAGAACATTTATTAGCCTTTGTGATTAGCCTCAATGGCGCTGACAATTAATATGCAGAGGTATTATTGCTTCCCCATGCAGTCGTGTCTCGGCCAGCAACAGCGAGCTAAGGCTACCATACCTCCCAATACAGCAATGACCATCCCCGACAATTAGACAGTCGGCCCCACCTGACTTTATTGGAGTCCCGTCGTCACACTGGCAGCGTGTCCGGCGATCATGGCTGGGGTGACGTGCTGGGTGAGTCCCGCAGTGGCGTAGGTCCCGGGTGCTGTCTGCCTCTAGCCTGCGAAGACGACGCCTCCATCAGCGGCACCCCTCTGCAGACGACTTGTCGGGTCTGGTCGGTGTTGAGCAGTCCTCTCTCGCCTAGGCATTAGTCATCTGGGAATGCTTTGGTCCCAGAGTGTGGGGAAGTTCTTGCGCGTAGCGCATCTCCTTCCAGATGTTATGGTTGTCATTTGTTTATGTCTGTCATTATGGGATTTGCCAGATCCTGTTGATTTGCGTTCATTGGATGAGTTTTCCGGTTGTCTCTGTCGTTATTGGATTATCCTATCCTATTACTGTGCAAGATCTTGTGGGGCGTCGTCGTCCCTTGCCAGTTTAACTGGCCATCTTGTGGTAGCTTTGTATTGCACATGAGTGCCCAGCTGTTGAATCAGCGGATTAGTGTGTTGGGGGCATTGTGTGTAGAGCTTTTTTGCTGCTGTTTTGAAGCGTTCTTTTAGAATTGGTAAGCCGCTTATTTGATGGAGCAGTGCTGTTGGAGTGTCTATAGGTAGCTTGTAGGCGTACCTTATTGCCCGGTTTTGGACGCGCTGAAGAGGTTTGATGTTGCTGGGGGCAGCATATTCAAGGATAGGCCTAATTGTGGCTGTGTAGAGGGTGATAGCAGTGCGTGGATGAAGAGGCGATGCCGGATTGAGAATTGGATAGAGTCGTCGCATCCTGTCCATGGCTTTTGTATGTGTACTCTTGATGTGTTCTTTCCAGGTCAGTCTTTTATCTAGGGTGAAACCTAGGTAACGAGCAGTGGTGGACCATTTGATGTCTTCGCCACGTATCTTGATGTTGTTACGGGGCGGGACCTTCCTTCTGGTGATAATTATAGCCTGGCTCTTAACTAGTTCCGTCCAGAGCCTAAGGTCTTACACCCACCCTCACCATCGATCTCTCCGTCAAGTGGGGACAATTTTCCACCAATGATAAATCTGTTACCAGGCCGTCTAGGTGACTTGTTTGAGACGGTCATTGCTCCAACTCCTACTTATCAGCACTCTACTTTCAGGGCACTGACTCGGAATTCGTGCAACCTGTCTAGCTCGCTTTTGCTGCCTTTATTTCGACATCGGTATGCGTACCAGCCGTGACGGCTACTACAGTTAATGAATAGGTTTTTACCGTCATTTACGAGGTGATTTTACCTTTCACCAATGGATAATAAACACTACTTCCGAATTAACTAAGGAGTTCATTTAAACTGCTGTTACACTTTTCATTTCAATTTTTATTCTGTCGAAATTTTCACAAAACGAAATACGCGAATAAGAATCAAGCTTCGTCCAGAGATAGTAAAACACATTACAAACAATTCCAGCAAATAAACTTCAGTGAACATTCCTGCTTAAAATTTCACAAATAATTATTAAAACTATTAACGACGACTCATACAAACGATTACCAAAACCTTCTAACAACTACTGTTTCTGCTCATCCTTTCCGCGAGCTTAAATAATCTCCACAGAAACATTCAGAAAACAACAAAGAGTGCCGAAAAAACGCTTCCAAAGCTCTAAAAATACCAACAACAATCAAAATCATACAAAAACAATAAGAACTAGTACAGAATCACTCAGAATTATCAGTAAACACTTTTAAATGGAAATTAAAGATATTTACAGGCATTTAAAACATAAAATGGGCAGTATAAAACACTCAAGATAGCTGAAAATCGTCCTTAAAACAATGTGGCTTATACAATATTTATAATTGCAAGCATTCAAATATTATTCACAGATTACAGTGCTTCTTATCATATTATACATCATTTACGGAGTGCAATAGTAATATTCATTCACATGAAAAAATGCTAAAATTAATAATTAATAAACTTTTGTCTTTCCGAACTTTTTCACTAATACTAAAATTTATAAAAGGCTTGGTTAGAGGACTGTTACAAGTTGGCTTGCATAATGTAATATTACGTGCGTCTTCAGTCTCAAAGCGTGAGAACGGACACTCCAACCGGCTAATCTACATTCTAATATCTTAAAATAAACCAGATTTCTTCAGGGTTTACTTTCCCTATCCATCTTTGAACTGCTATACGAAATAATTTTAAGATCATTCACCTATAGCAGGATAGATTCAGGTCACAACGTAGCAAGGCCGAGCTTAAATGTAACAAACTGAGATGTGGCAATGTAATCTGGAGCTAGTTAAAATAAATTTGTGGACTTTTTTCACGATCAAACTTTCACCAAGGATGATTGATATGGATAACAACCTGCAAAATAATACTTCTCTTTCTAATGCATTCAGTAACGAACAAGTTAAGAAAGCCATCAAATTGCTAAAAAAATTAGGAAGACTGCAGGATTAGATGACGTTTTCCCAGAATTTATAATTTCTCATGGCAAGTAAGGAAGAACATGACTCAAGAACTGATTCAGCGATATTCTGGACACTTGTATCAACCCTCCTGGAATTCTAGATGGCTCACACTCTGGCGATCCTCAAATCAGGCAAACCAACAGATGATACTTCAAGCTATCAGCTTCTAGAGTAACTCATCCTTAACCGTATTCAACGAATAATAAATTACGTAATACCAACATACAAGATAGCCTCAAACGGAGCTGTTGTGAACAGGTATTAACACTGACATCATATATTGTGGCTGGATTTCAGAAGCATTTATAGACATCAGTAGCTTTTGTTGATCTAACAGCGGCATATGATACGGTTTGGCTCGTTGAATATCACTATTGGGCAAAAGACAAGTGATTCATTTACAGTAAAAAAATGATTTCCTCAAGGGTCAGTACTAGCTCCATTGTTCTCTAACTTGTACATGCCTGAACAAACCGGAAATAATTTCTGCTTTGCTGACCACTTGGCTATCGCTGTCCAAACGATGACAGCGGAGGAGGATGAAAACATGCTCTCAAATGATTTTGAAACCTTGAATGCGTACTATATGAAGTGGAGAGTTTGTCCGAACCCGATGAAAACCTAAGTGTGCGCATTCCATTTGAGCAATAGAATATCACATCAGCAGCTCAAGGTGAACTTCTGCTTTCAAAGAGTGAAACATAATTTCTATCCTAAATATCTTGGTATCACGTTAGACCGTTCTTTAAAGTTCAAAAAATATCTGGAAAACACAAGTCAGAGGCTTAAAACACGGAACAACATCATGAAGAAACTAGCTGGTACTTCGTGGGTAGCTAATGAGGATTCACTACTAACAACCGCTCTCACCGTGGTTTACCCTGTTGCTGAGTACTGTGCTCCAGTGTGGCATCGTAGTGCTCACACCAGAAAAATCGACGTTCATCTGAGCCAGTGTATGAGAGTAATAATTGGCACAATAAAATCCAACCCAGTTCCCTGTTTATATATCATCAGCAATATACCACCTCCTGTGGTAAGACGCCAAGAACCAATTGCACGTGAGTGGCAAAAATTAGATCATCCTGACCATCCACACAATCTCCCAATCCACGAGATCGTAAATGACATACCCCCCCCCCCCCTCACCCAACCACTGGTCTTAAATCCAGAAATTCTTTATGGCATTATATATTTAACTTCGTTGTGAAGGAAAAATCGCGACAAAGCTGAGACTCTGAATCTGTGAAACATCAAGATATTGAAATCCTACAAACTGGTCTTCTGGGATTCCGTCTGAAGTGAGACTAGTGGGTAAACTAAACCGCCTGAGAACAGGCCACGCCAAATTCAACGCCGTGCTCTATAAGTGTGGACTTAAGGGTTCTCTTATCTGTGACTGCGGAGCTCCTTCGCAGAGTGTGGAACACATCGTCAACGAATGGTCTCTGGGGAAGAACTATGGACCACTCAAGATGTTTTCAATGCTACATCTTCCTTCATAACATGGATGCAACTACCAGACATCCATTTGTGAATGCTGCGAACGTTCTTGTCGTTATATATATATATATTACCTTAGTTGCTTAGCCATATGAAAAATAAATAATAAATTGTTTTTATCTAGGCGAATGCGAAATTGTGAAGATATTGCTTACAGTTAATACAGTCAAATTTTAATGGAAAAAATGAAATATACTTGTGTGAATCACATATCATCATGATTTTTTTTTTTTTTTTAAAAAAAAAGGAAATAAGAAAACTAGAGAACTACAGAAGCATGTATGATATGAGTAGTGTATGTCTACTGTAGGTGGGTAACCCCGACCACCCCGCCTACACGGAGGAGTACCTGGTTCCGTTCGCAGCTCCCTTCACCTTCTGGCAGCGAGTGTACACCACCGTGTCGCACGTGGCCCTGCGGCTGGGCAAGTGGCTGGAGGAATGGGCGGAGTCCACGGTGGAGCGCCGGCACCTGGGAGAGGACACCCCTCCACTCGCAGACTCCACCAGCCTGGTGCTCGTCAACAGCCACTGGAGCTTCAACCAGCCCGTCCCCACTGTGCCTGCCTTCGTAGAGGTCGGCGGGCTGCACGTACACGAGCCACGACCCCTGCCTCAGGTTAGCAGCCCCACATCTGATCGTGATTAAATTTGACAAGGAGATGCTATTTGTCATTACGATGAACATTAATATTTTCTGTATAAATAATATATATTGCCATATAATGAACGGCGATCGACAGATGCGTAGGATCTGTAAGTCTCTGTAGTATCTTCCTATCTACCGGTGTGGTAGCGCGATCGTTAATGCACTTGCTTACTGATGTTTGGAGCGTTATCTACGGTTCAAATCCCGGTGGAAATAAAAAAAAAAATTGTTTTTGGTCGTATGGGACATGTCTGGACGGTGATTTGTTTGGATTCTAATTTAAACTGTAGGTACCACAAATTTAGGGATGCAATGCGTGGCAAATCGTAGGCGTTGTACACATTTTATACTATATTGATCCCTCAGGAGTTGTTTATCTCGCCGTTTGTGTTTGAATGTGTGATCTGCACTAATAACATTATAAATGTGGAAGTACGGCTCTATCGTTTTGTTACATTTTGATGACCAAATGGCTCTACCGATACTGATTGTATTTGACAAGGAAATTCTTTGTTTGAAGGACACATAACAATTTTTTCGATGTGAATAACAGTTGTACTCACGATATTTAGAGAAATTATCGAATAGCGACAGACAGAAGGATACGTGTGTAAGTCTGTAATGTTACGTCAGTTGCTCAAGCTGTGCTTCTCCCGTAGTCTGTTAGTGTATGATTTGTTAATAAACTTCATTTAGAGACAAGACTTATTATTTAGTATAGAGGTTGATTTGCTCTGCACTGTACTTTTTTTTTTTTTTTTGTGTCTACCTAAATGTTTCTGGCACCAGATTATTTTATCTTCTTTTTTGACATGGTACACCGGGCCTAAGGTGTAGCTCTAGCTAAGCACGAGCAGCTAAATTTATTAGAACCCAAGAATCTGATGCTCATGCTAAAGAAAGAAGAAAAACCAATCTTAAATAAAACTTCCCTCAGTTAAGCCTCCTCCCCCATCCCCCCCATCCCCCCCATCCCCCCCCCCTCACCCACATCCCCGAACCTTCCTTTGTTTTTCTATTTTTAAATATGTTGAAAATTCTCTTCGTGATACAGGTTAGACGGTAGAATGATATAGTGATGGCTTTCCTGTCATATTATGCTAACTCGGTGTTGTTTGGGATAAATCTTACGTTACTAACAGCTTTGTATATTCAATTCTGGCAATGAAATTCGAAGTCCACGCGCACGAAGTCGCGGGTAACAGCTAGTAAACCCATATTTTCAATGTATTTCTTGACATCTACCAACATACTCACATGCAACTGAACCACCTAAATTGCTTCGTGTTATATTAAATTTATTCAAATCTTTAACAATGTAACAAAAAAGGGATTGGAATGCAGCAAAGCTGGATCCTGCGTCATTTGACAGTCTGGCGGATCCCGCACAAATTTACGAGGATCCGCAAATCGTAAAATGGGGTGGACACGTGAGTCAGTCTGCACGACTTTGCCGCTCTGTCGTCACTTTTTCACCCGGCTAGGGCTCGAAAAGTTGCATTGCCTCTCCTGCCTATATCCTTCCAGTCGACGTGTTTGTCGTCCGTCTTGATTCCTAAGTAAACAGATCCAGTTTTACCTTTTTTTTATCTGCTTAACGTCTTTCTAACAGCGAGGTCTTTAGAGTCGTGAAAGAATGGGTGGCAAGGAATGGGAAGGAATTCGGCCATGGCCTTTTGAAGGATGCATCCCGGCATTTGCCTGGAGTGATTTGGGAAACCATGGAAAACCCAAATCTGGATGCCCGGACGGGGATTTTACTTATTCATTTTGTAACGGAACAATACGATGTGGAAGATATTTATTGTATTAATAGATGCGCAGTTCTCTTCTGGCACCAGATGTAATAGCAGAGAGGGGAGAGGGTTATAATGACCATGCAGTCCGCTCTGTGGGCAATATTATAGATTTGCATGAAGTTCTTGAAGTTATACTTACGTTTTAAGCTATCTTCCAGGTTCTGACAGAGTATCTGTTTGTGGGCTTCAAGATGTTAACTGTCAGTTTACGGATATTTGACACCAGGGCGACGGTTGTTGAATCAGGCTTCCGGGCTGCCATAAATAGTGATATTATAAAAGATCTTACTAATTGATATATCATAAATTCTTCCACACAATTGCTGTCTTCCATAATTTGGGTTCTAACCTGACGCCTGTAATGACTAAATGACACAATGGATAATTTAAGCAAATACTTTAATCATAAAATCCTACTCATACAGTTACCCGCATTCACTATCTACAATTACTTCGGAAGGAAAAGGCATACACGCAGAGCTATCTACGGCCACAATGCTACCAACTGAATATAACTGAATAACTGCACAACTTCTTCGTAGAATATTATGAAAACATAATGAATTACTGTACGGAAAGACTAAATAATTAAGAAACGGTCCTGAATAACCCGATATTATCAAATGTGATATTCACGAGGCTTTTCAACATTGATATTAATACACGAAAAGACTAATAACTCTTTTAAGTGAATAATTTATCTACCATACTCAAAAATACTTTAACTACCCAATAACTAACTATACGAGACAAGCATAACTATGCCTGGTACCAGAGGCACCGACAAGACAAAAATTTTACCTTCTGTATGGCTGCTGGCAGAATCGAGAATAGAGTAGACGAAGACCGCGCCACGACAGAGTACTTATGCATGAAGCGATCACGTCTTTAATTTAATCTAATTAAATTGCAATGGTGCGCACGCTCAAGTGGCAACCATGGCTACCATTTATTATATAATCAAGTGTTTATTCTTTGAGATACATTTGCATTATTCATTTCTTCTTCGAAACATATAAAATATTCTCATTTCATCTCCGTCATTTTCTTTATTTTCCTCTTCATATTCTACACTATCGCTGCTTGACATATCTTCTTCACTTACGTAAACATCTAACGGTAGCCCTGTACTACTCCTATCTAATTCTTCTTCTCTGTAGATATCTTCTGCTAGAATGTTTTTCTCCGCCACTTGAATTTTTTTAAACACAACTTCCTTCTTTCTACAACTAGCCTTACACAAATCGATTTTAGCCAACTTTGATATTTCGTCGTCTTTCCAGTTGTTTAATTTAACTTCCACTTCTTGCTTCCAATCCACCCGAATTTTACTTAGTTCATCCCTTATGACTTGCAATCCTTCTTCTATCTTCTTTTGACTCAAAGCGATCTTCTGAATAACTTTTTATTGATTAGCCTGGTTCTGAATGGTTTTTTTCTATATTTGACATAATTTCTGTTTTCATTTCTTGATTATCTATTTTCATTTGCATTAAAAGGGACATTATTATTTGGATATCACCACTCCTTTCTTGAGTGTTTGATGTTTGACATAATTCTGGTGAGATCGTTCTACTTTCATAATTTTCTCTCCCCACATTAATACTACTTTCGTTACTTAATCCGCTATTCTGGTCACTTGTTAATACTGCTATTTTCAAAATATTCATCAACCCCATTTTGTTCGACATTAACATTGGGACTGCTACTGTTCTCAATCTGTTCCCATCCCCAGTATTAAAACTAATAACACCCGTGCTGTCCATTTGCCAACCCGACATATTACTCGGATCTTCCAAATCACTTTGAATATTCATTCTAACTTAAGTGGTGCTATTGTTTGCCATATCTAATTTTTTTAACGTAACCCGCACCAAAAAAAATTATAATGGAGAATTAATCAGTCCGCTAACACACTGCAATGACTGCTCTATCAAACTGCACAATAGACAGCAATGGTTAGAATCTGTTCGCAACGCCGTTAATATTTCCACTTAATTCAACAAGAGAGACCAAGAATACCAAATTCATTTACTAACTCTTTTAGAATTCTGTATTGCACAAAAGAACAAACCCACTTGGAAACTGCGCTGAAATTAAATCAGACATGCACACACATATACAACAAATCATAAATTTCATATAATTACTTGTAAAAATAAATTTACCCCCTTCTTGTTTAATGCCTTTCTTTTACTTCTTTTAAATTACGAGTTTTCCACAGACGCCTAATTCTACATTAGACATTTCACTGTAATTCTTTTACAATAATTCTATTTTATTATTATTTATTATTATTATATTTTTTTACTACACTTCCATTACCATTTGACTCTAATTCAGTTTGCTCCACAAAACTCTCTGTTTCTTAATCAAAACTGAACTCAACAATTGAAATATAACTACTGTTTCTTTTTTTTAATTTCAGTATAGCAAACTATCAATCAACTGTCCACATTAACTGCCAATCCTTCTAGTAGTTGCACGTCGACGCCCGGACCAAAACAAGGAACAAATTAGTATTTGCCTACTGCGTCGCTCTGTTTCTGTAGTCGCTCGTTTGATACGTACCCAGGTTGTCGTATCAGAATTTCCGTTTACCTCCGTTTTCCGTTATTCCAGTAGCTGACATATGCAGTACTGCATGCTGTTTCATAAACTTTTCTCAACGATAAATAATTGCATCATCACATCAGAAGATTCCAGTAAGATTCTGGCAGTGGTACCCAATATGTAACCTCCTTGTTACTTTTAAATTAATACACCAGGTATTATTCTTTTTAATCATATCTAAAGTTCAATTCAATAATAATTATTACAAATTCACACATTAAGTTTCAGTTAACAGTCTTTTTTTTTTCTCCTTTCTCTTTTTTTTAACAACCAAACAATCAAAGATACTAATTACAAAACTAAGACATTCATATAATTCCAACGATATATATATATATATATCGTCTGTGGAATACTCATTACTATAAATATAAAAAAATATACACCAATGCATTAATTATTTCTTAACATAATTATTCCAAGTATAATTCCTTAACATCTGCTTAATTGCTTCACAAAAGTGGCACACATTGACTTACGTAAACAAGAACACTCACAAAGTATCAAACATTCTGAAAAAACAAGGATTCAGGATAGCATTTAGAACAGACAACTCAATACAGAAAAATATCAGAAACAACACACAAAACAACATATTTCACAATTCAGGTATATACAAATTAACTTGCAGTGACTGCAATGCAGAATACATAGGCCAAACGTGCAGGAAATTCAAAACCAGATACAAAGAACACCTAAGAGCACTAAAATATAATAAGCACTCAACATTCGCAGAGCACCTACTAGAATACAATCACCAGCCTACAAAAATTGAGAAAGATATGGAAATACTAACTATAAACAACAGTAAACCACAACTACTAACTTTTCAAGAAAATTACCACATCCAAAAATCACTGGCAGAAGGAAAAAACATAATAAATGAATACACGAAGCTGACAGACCCAACACTGTACACAGTTCTTAAAAGAAAATAAGAAACACAAACACAAACACCCACCTCAAAAGATATAACCAAAAATACACCAAACACACTAATCTGAACACAAACGTATATTTAAAAGCGCGCCATCCACCAAGGAAACAGAAGACAAACGATAAACAAACTTACCACCATGCCAAATACACCACAGTAAACACACACGGTAATTATCGTAAGAAAGTACAACACACAGAATAAATATTAAATTCAGTGCTCAGTGCAAGTGACTTGATACTCGCAAAAATGAAGATGCAAAATGATATTACCGGCATAATCTATGCCAAATACTGTAATTGATGGAAAATTGTAAGTAGAATTGTATATATTTATTAACATAAGCCCCATGTACAAATTAGCATATAAGAAACTAATTCATGTAAAAATACCCCACAGAATGAACCGCTGAAGATGCTTCAGACATGAAGTGAAACGCGTTCGGTGAAATAAACAAATATTCAATTGCATAGGCGTAATCATTCATATAAATATTATAATTCCTTAATTTATAAAAAAAAATGGTGCATCAAAAAATGACCATATGTCACACTGTCCAGATCACCCTGCAACTGTTTACAATCCTCTATGGCTTTGATCCTTTTATATTGCATTATGTCATCTGTAAACAATCAATTTCTGATGCATTAGAATAATGAATAGCAATGGTCCCAATACGCTACTCTGTGGCACTCCCATTTTTACTTCCACTTTTTTTCTACCTTTTAAAAATTCTTGTACCCTGCAAATCACTTTCCATTCACCCCAATAGTTTTTACCTTATTTACTACCATTTTATGGCTCACTCTGTCAAAAGCCTTTGAAAGATCGAGTGCTACACTATCAATCTGGCCTCCCTTGTCCATTTCATCTGAAATCCCTCCAACTGAGATTCGCATAAACATCCTTCCATGAATCCATGTTGCCTTCTTGAAAACCACTTACGATACTCACATATATTTTTGATGTGGTTGCATATCATTCTCTCCATTAATTTACCTACCACTAATGTCAAACTCATTGGTCTATAGTTTTCGACTATATTTCTCACCACTTCTTTATGTACCGGCAATACTATTGCACTTCTTGCATTCCTCTGGTAAACAGCAAGTGTCCAGACTAAATTTAAACCGAGCGTGGTCGGTGAACGGTTAACGTTCTGGCCTCGCATTTAGGAGGACACGGGTTTGAATCCACGTCCGAGCATCCATTTGGGTTTTCTATGGTTTCCCCAAATCACTCCAGGCGAATGACGAGATGCTTCTTTCAAAAAGCCATTGCTGAATTCCTTCCCGTTTCTTGTCCCCAGTCCCTTCCCGCCTCTAATGACCTTAACCGTCGACAAGGCGTAAAAAAAAAAAAATAAAAAAAATAAAAAAAAAATGAAAAATAAAAATGAATAAATAATATTTCAAGATAAGGTACAATGTTGCTTCCGGCTATCTTTAAAATATCTGTAGTAATATTATCTACATTAGCCCCTTTATATTGACGGCATGTTCGCCTTGATATAAGGCGTGAAATGTGACTGCTAAATAAATTAATGAATATGACACTTAGGAACCACCGGGTCCAGTCAAATACGCCTTATTATTTTTACATATAAAGTACTTATGTACAGTAAAAGTGGTTAATGTTATTTCATAAATTTACAAATAAATAGCAACACGCTTATTTACTTTCATACAAAACGAAGTTAATGTACTTTATTTCAGATTAATATTACTCTTTATATACAGATGTCTTAAAAAGTCATGTATGTATAGCTCTGTGGGTGGCAAGAAAAACTGAGCTCTGTAAAACTGTACCAGAAACTAGATACAACAGCAAATTGCCATTGCGTGATCTCGGCTCTTCGCTTTTGAATCTGCGACATGATAGTACTGCACCCAGTTCGGTTTGGCACCGCGTGAGTTGGAGTGGTGCGTAGTTGTATGGGAAGCTAATGGAAATCAGGCGTTTGTGACAACGAGAGCTGGCGAGTCACCAGCACCGATCAATCGATCAGCTTGAAGTCAAGACCAAAGGTAGAATGAACTCCACTCGGCGTTGTATGCTCTTCAGAAAGACTAGCATCACTTGCTTCTCCGGTAATGCCGTCAAATCATTCCAGCCTGCAAACCAGCTCACGACGTGATTGATAGAAATTGTCCAGCATTAGCATTATTCCCAGCCTCGGCCTCGTCTCATTTGTTTATCAATTTTTCTTGTACTCACTCAGCATTCCCGAGCTTACGACTCGCTGCAGTCACCACTATTCTTATGATACGTTATTGTGAAATTCGAAAGTACTGTAAAAATACCATAGCCGTCACTGAGTGGCAATAAATAGGCTACTATTTACTGTGAGGTGCACACCTCTTATTAAGAATAAAATTACTTCTTCTTTTCATAAAGTATCAACAAAAATATTATTAATGCTTGAAATTGCTCATATGAGGAATTGGGATGTTGCTTTACGTATTGACAACACCGTTTTACCTTCGTTTTACATTAATATACGTTTATAACAAAATTATTCTTCATCAAATGTTTTTAACAATAGTATTACACAATTAAAGAAACATCTTCAATTATCGTTAATTGAAGCTAAGAAATTGCAATACATGTACATTACAAAGAGTTACAAATTCCATATGCAACTGAAGCAAAAACTCTCTTATACATAACGAGAGCGATTCTTGTATGACAATGATAACAAGAAAATATCAGATTTAACTGGATTACATAGGGCGCCAGGGAGTTAATTTGTTCATACAAATAATAGTCATTGAAAGTTTCCAAACATGGAAATCAGTCTTTCAATTCAAACTGGATAGTGAAAACCAAAAAGCACTCGGCTTTTAGACACAACTAGCTCAGGAATTAATGTCCGGCGGCATAAGAACTCACACTCATCGGCCGTTCAAGGGCTATCTCAATGATTCGTACACACTGTTTCTGGAGGTATAATTACCGTGTCTGTCTGGCTGCACCTAGCGTCGCAACAATAGCGCTGTCGTCTCTCAACGGCGCTCCATCCAGGTACTTGTCACGTCAACCAACACAAGTGACAACATCGATCGGACTAGGCAATCAGTAATCGAAGCCTCCAGAACGAAATCGTGCGCAGTACTCTGGCAGGCAGTTACCAGCACGATCGTTCTGGACGGAATGACCTCTTCTCGCCCCTCAGAGCTCGTCTCTCCTTCTCCCCGGCGAGTATCATGAAAAATACAAAATTTGTAATATTTCCAACCACGTGAGGAAATAAACACATCGAATTGGCTTCGCAAAAGTCTCCCCTCTGTGCTGGCTAATACATTGCCTCTTATTTGCTAAAAGTCTTCGGGTTTTGTCGGGATTGTTCGGGAGGATATGTAGAAATTTTCTCACGAAACCGAGCGAACGGCGCATCTACGGATCCCTTCCGCAAAATTCCCCAGAGTCCAGCCTTTCACAACAGTACCAGTGTCAGAGATAATACCCGCATTGTCTCGACCTCCCGGACACTTCCGGCTCACTCAGTGTGTCGCTCACGCTAACACAACCCTTAGCTAGACGTGGATTTCTGTCTCCAACTCAAGAAAAGAATATCTATTTATTTCTTATGTTATTATATCAAACAATAATTAATTTACATTGTACGAGATGACCCATCTAGTCATCTCGCTACAATCGATACGATAACAATTTGCGGTGATCACCATATCAGGGGAGTTACCATTTAGCGGAGGCGCCGAGTCGGTTGCCCACAGCCATCAGATGTGATGATTCAATTTTATGCTTGCCGTCGGAGACTCACGTACACTCGGTTATCGACATGGAACACAAGAACCGCCACACACCGCTCCGGCGTTAGTCGCCGCACATCTCTTCCTGCAGGCTGGCCACGCACCCACCGCACAGCTCACAATCCACTGTACCATCCCCACATGCTTTGTTCCTTCACTGAGGGCTACCCAGCCCAGCCCAAATTCGCATTCCGGAACACGGACGGACAGTTACCGTTATTTTTGTTCGCACTGTCTACTTGTGCAAGTTACTGGTCCATCTTCTCGCAAATATTTTCCATGTAGTTTAGCAATACTCAACGACTGTCTTCTATTAAACTTATCTTTCATTCAAATTTACACTGTGTGTTGAGAATAGGACGCGGGTTTCCTAAATACTCCACTGGAACTGAAGCGTTCTTACATTCGACGATGGTAGAATGGTCAAAGTGCGCTCCTTGCAACCTGCTATCAACTTCTCTGAAAGTGTATATAACACGGAGATAATTTTTATAAATTGTTCGTGCACCGTATAACTGTTCTTAACTCGTACTTAACACTACAGTAATCTTCGTAGAATACCGCAGTTCTCAAAGTTATGAACTACAAAATAACTTTAAACATTGAAGTGTATAGAATAAAAATAAAACATCGATTACCTTAGTATTGTACGCGTTGTGAGACTATACCAACAAGTGTGTGTTAGCAGAAACTTCCAAACAATTGTATGGATACTACGAGTGTGAGGGAGCTTCTTTGGTAGTGAGTGTGTATTAATTTTTCTTAGGTCACTTTGTGGATGGGGCAAGTGGAAAGGTTTTGGAAACAGACCTTAAGGAAGGTGAACTGTTTCAGGACCTGCAGACTTACCTGGACGAGAGTCCGCTCGGCGTGGTGTACTTCAGCCTCGGCTCCATGGTCCGCTGTGACTCCTTCGACCCTGACAAGCTGCAGGCGCTACTCGACGTGTTCTCCTCTCTGCCACAGCGCGTCCTCTGGAAGATCAACCCCGACACTGTGCCTCGGCTTCCGTCTAACGTGAGGGCCATCAGGAGGGCACCACAGAACGACGTCCTCAGTGCGTACCAGACAGACACAAGGCGGAAACTGAAAACACGTTGACACAACAACGCTATGTTAACTAACATAAACAACAACAAAATTTACAGATCAATAAGTTAAAATTTAGTATTTCTGTGTTCATATTTGGATTTTTGGTCATGGTGCCAGATAGTCGTGTAATATTTCCTACACAGCAGTTCAAAACAGTATCACTACATTATTCACGCAGGTTTTCTTGGCTGTAAAAATCTAATTAACATTATGGAGTTAGTCTCAAAATATCACAAGGTTGTTATTATCACTTTAATGGATAGGATACACAGAAATAAGTTCTGTGGCCAATGAAGTTCCTGTTTAAACACGGTTAACGATTTCTCGGTAGATAATCCTGTAATATTGGCAATCGGTTTTTTAACGTTATGAAACAATGGCACATTTACTGATCTTGGGAACGCCTTGAAGTACAAGAATTTTTTAGTTGTATTTCCTGTGGTCCTATTTTCCTGCAATTCACGGAGATATCTCTACAGCAGGGGTGGCCAACCCGCGGCCCGCGGGCCGCATCTGGCCCACCTTGAACATTTTTGCAGCCCTCGAGATCCATCGCACTTTTACAAAAAAATATTTATTTTATAATGGCCGAAGTAGTGAAAACGAATGTACTGAAAAAATAAATTATTTTTTCATCCAAATATTCAAATATTAAGTGTCGAAATTATGAGAAAAAATTATTCTTGCGAATATGACATATAATGCCTGTTTTATATATGAGTTTACAGTTATGAGTTCCAAGAGTAATTAAATTATATTCCGGGAACTCATGATGAGCATGCATCTTGGAACGTGTAATATAACAGGTTCTATATTTCACTCTTAAGTGACTTAATCTTAATCTAATATGGGGTTATATAATTTTATATGCGACCCGCGGAGTTATGATGCACTTCCAAAGTGGCCCGCAATATCATTTGGGTAGGCCACCCCTGCTCTACAGGCTACTGCCAGGAACGCTTGGGATAGCACGGAATGGAAAAATGGAAAAAGGAAGTTCCAGACTTCACAGTAAGTGCAACGTGCTAGCAAACATAGTGCACACCTATCATCCCTCGAGCGGTGGAGGGTTACCGGGTGGGTATGTTGAGTTCAAAAGCCGTGTAGCTTAGCTACTAGGTGCGAGAAAATACCTGTTGTGGTACCTGGGTTAGCGATACTTCTGTCAAATCATTCAACGAAATAGTACTTATGGTACGATGAACATGCACTATATCTTTCATAGAAAGAAATCTTATATAACAATGACTGGATAATAGATATATTCTATACCATAACATCGCTTTATTAGCATGGCTGAAGCTGAATGCATGAATTGAGTACAAACGTTCCTGTTGCTTCAGTTAGTTTCTAATGTTGCAGTCAAATATCGTTTATATCTGAAGAAATTAGTGTTAGTCATCACGGTATACTAAGCTGCCTACTATTCAGCAGACCGTTTATTTTTTCTTCAGATCACCCGAACGTGCGTCTGTTCATAACCCACGCAGGCCTGATGAGCACCCAGGAGGCCGTCCAAGCCGGCGTCCCGATGCTCGCTATTCCCATGTTCTACGACCAGTTCGTCAACGCCGCTAGGATAGCTGCTCTGGGAAATGGTCTCCAGTTGCAGTACGATGACATCACCTACGAATCACTGAGGCGATCCCTGGACGCACTTCTCAACGACACCAGGTGAGTGAGTCGACCAACTCCTGCTGGAGGACCGAGCGTGGCGGGTGAACAGTAACGCTTTGGCCTGGCATTCAGGGGGACGTGAGGTCGAATCCGTGTCCGGAAATCCCAGATTTCGGTTTTATGAAGAATTCACTTCAAGTGAATGTCTAGATGGTTCCTTCAGGACGCCATGACCCAATTAATTCCCGTTGCTTGCCCGACGTCGTCTCCCGCCACTAATGACCACAAAGTCAATCAAAACAGTAGGACCGAGAGTGTTAGTGTAACGGTTAGCGTTCTCGCCTCACATTCGGGAGGACGCCGGTTCGAATCCCCATTCGGGCATCCAGATTTGAGTTATCCGTGGTTTCCCAAATCACTCCAGGCAAATGCCGGGATGCTACCTTCAAAAGGCCATGGCAAAATTCCTTCCCATTCCTTGCCCCCCATCCTTTCCCGTCTCTAAAGACCTCGCTGTTGAGAGACATAAAGCGGTTAAAAAAAAAAAAAAAAAATAAAAACCAGTTTGAAACGATTTAACATGGAAATTACAGCTATTTACACGAATTTAAACGTAAAACGGGTAGCATTAACCATTATAGCTGAAATTAGTCTCCAAAACACCGTGGATTTTACGACATTTATAATTACAAGTATTCAAGTAATTTTTCAAACATTATACTACCTCTAATCTTATTACATATCATTTACAGAGTATCCTTCCATAAAAGTAATATTCATTTACATGAAAAAATATACAAATTAATAATTAATCAAGGTTCTGTTTCCCCTGTAATTAATTCCTAAAATTGACAGAAGGCTGGGTTTGAGGGCTGTTACAATGGAACCTCTCCCAACGGCGATACCATACCCACCGATGATTGTCATCTGAGGAAACACAGAGTCGCGATTAAACGCTGAACACAGTGCGATGCCATTCATCAGCAGTCCATTCATTCCGGTCTCGGCACCACTCGAAACGCAGCCGTTAGTGTTGTGTTAACGGCAGCCCACGAATGGGACGGTTTAATCGCCAGACTGTCTTTTAGTAGTCCAAAACCTATGGTGCTGGATGGCACAATGTTAATTTTTTTATCTGCTTAACGTCTCTCTAACAACGAGGTCTTTAGATACGGGAAAGGATGGGGGGGGAGGCAAGGAATTCGGCCATGGCCTTTTGAAGGAAGCATCCCGGCATTTTGGGAAACCATGGAAAACCCAAATCTGGATGCCCGGACGGGGATTCGAACCGCCGTCCTCCCAAATGCGAGGCCAGAACGCTAGCCGTTACACCACCACGCTCGGTATCAGCAATAAGTTTAACTGACGGCTATAACCTCCCGTCATTACTCAATCGTCCAAGATCGTTTAGAATCAATAAATAGTTATTTCTTGGGGAAATAACACCTGCCGATCACTACCCAATTGTAGTTTCTGACAGACATAGCCGATTTAATTTTATTTCGTTGCTTCTCCACCATCGTGTCCCCTGTCTTATTACTTTATTGTCAGCGAGGTACCGAAAACAATGGATCTTTAGTCACTGGAAAAAATTTTGTAAAAATTTAGTAGTGAGATCCAGTAATAGGTGACATAGGAAGACAGTAGATATACAAGGGCTGATCAAATGAAAAGGTACGAAATGACACGGTGGGTACAAATGTAGACTTTATTCAAAATATACACCATAGGCCTGAGCACAATGATCCCGCTGATGAACAAGCCGCAGGATTCCTTGTTCCCAGAATTCCTGTGGCAGTGACGAGATCCAGTCCTTCACAGCGTCCTTGAGTACGTAGTCCGAGTTGAAGCGCTTCCCTTTCAGGAGTTTCTTCAGTGGACCAAACACATGGAAATCACAGGGCGACATGTCCGGACTGTAGGGCGGATGGTCCAACGTCTCCCACTTCAATTTGGCCAGTTCCATGTGTGTGACTTTGGAGACATGTGGACGCGCGTTATCATGGAGCAGAACCACACCCTCCGTGAGCAGCCCAGGTCTTTTGTTCTTGATGGGCTTGCGTAGGCGTCGGAGTGTCTCACAGTACACATCCCCCACCTGTACGTCATCCTGTCTTCATACGGACTGCCGCATCATTTGGACGCCGCTTTTGATAAGAGCCTCTGCTCTCTACTGCGCATGCGGGTGCCCGCGCCTGCTCCGATCCCAATTAGAGACTCCAATCGCATCCCGAGATGTCTCGCTACGTTCTCCCATGGCGGAATATGCAAATATTTAGCTGTTACGTTGTTATGGCGTTTCGTACCTTTCCATTTGATCACCCCTTGTAGATAAGGATAGTCTCACCTTTGTGTTTATTGATGTTTTGCCTGTTACATCTGTCTAATGTATCAGAGTCCTGTATTGTATGGTGGAGACATGCACTTGCTGCTGCTTGTATCAGGTACCTAGCCCGTGCGAGGGAGCTGTCCGTGCTGTTCCGGGACCGTCCCCGCTCGCCGCTGGAGGAGGCCGTCTACTGGGTGGAGTACGTGCTGCGTCACGGAGGGGCGCCCCACCTGCGGTCGGCAGCCCTCCACCTCTCCTGGCACCAGCACCTGCTGCTGGACGTCGCCGCCTTCCTGATGGCCGTCGTCTCGGCGGCGCTGGTTCTGATGTTCCTGGTCGCGCGCCGACTGCGGGCCTTCTTCAAACCACCTGTCGCCTCCAAACTGAAAACTAACTGATAACCCATCTCTTACCATCTTCTAATGGTAGCTTCCCGGTGCCCGTAGTTTTGTAGGCCTCGCTGTGCAGCCGAATTGTACGGATTTGCACGGACCACATGCTATCCCTCACCACCTCGCAGCCACCTCCCCACCACGTTACCCAGGCCTTTGATGTTTACCGACTGGGCGTCGGACAGAGGCTGTTTCCTTCACTCGGACCATTGTTGGGTGGTCGTCCGGCACGGCCGCCAAATGCACAGGCCGCGGGAAGATAGCGTTAGGATACCATACCCGGTTTCGGATGTAGGCGATTACCGCTGAGGGTTGCCATGAATAAGGATAATCTTCCATTTCCTTCCCCAGCGTGTGTTATCGTAGGGGTGGATGACCGTGTGTATATGCTTTCAGAATAGAGTGTTGCTTGTGTTGTGTAAAGTGAGTGATATGACGAAGCTCGGTGCTGGCCAATTAAGACCTACTCTTCCGAAAATCACCAGGGAGGCAACCAGTCTTAATGTCTCCATTCGATGGATGGATCGTCATCAACAGCGTCGTATGCACTGCGGGGAAGTTTGAGGATTAACCCAAGAGTTTGGTATACCACCATCACTCCTATCCTGCCGGATAAGTCCTGATAATGAAAATTTCTCCCACTATTAGGAAAATAGCCAACTATCCCCGTGTCAGCTACGGAGACCATAACAGTGCAGTGATCAGATGGGCCAACGAACTTGGCTACTTTCTACTTGAGGCCATAGTAAGTACTGAGAGCAAGATGGACTTGATAGTTTCTATGTGATCGTAAACATTTACCTTCCTGTGAGAGCGCGTGAGAGACGTTAGATTAGTTCGTTATGAGTTTTATGTCTTGTGTTTTTGTTTGGTGGCTCTGTAGTTTTGAGTCTCGAATATGTCGTTATTCCCGTACTTTCCATGGAATTTATGAAACAATTGTTGCATACCATTGACTCTAAAAGGATTGGAAGGCACTAATTGTTCAGTCTTGGAAAATCATCCTCAACTGCAATCAGTTAGTCGGTAGCCTGTGTTACGAGTTAATGACTATAGAAGAAACGTATTATTATTATTATTATTATTGTCATTATTATTATTATCATTACTCCCGATTCACTAAAAGTATACATCGGAAAATGGTGCAATATGGGTTTAGCAATTACGTCATACAGCGAAGAGTTCTACAAAGAATCGTTCTAGTCAATAGCATATATGTATAGTATTTATTAAAAGCATCTTCACCTTTTATAAAGAATACGGACTACTATACTTTATTACAACCACCGCTAGAATATTACATTCAGCAGCGAGGGAGCAGGGCTAGAGTATCCCACTTTTACTATAAGGTATTTCCGAATAACCAACAGTCGCTCCCATCCGCATTTACTAGGGACTCGTCGATCTGCGACACCTGCTTCTGGACTCGTTGCGGAGTAACCGGAGCCGTACGCGTTTCGTGGCGTCGTCTAACGCGCTATGCAGCTCGGAAGAACTAGAGATTCCATCAGCTGCCATCACTCGCGACAGCTTGCTGATTTTAGGGCTGCAGAGAGGTAGGAATGGAGGGAGTTAGCTTTTCGTTAAGCTGTGGGTAAATGTCGAACCGGGAAGTCAATCACTGGTTCCGATGTAAATATTCGTCATAGTTCACTACTTCAACATGTGACTCCTTATATGGTATACCATAATCCGATATATGCAGATTATGCTAGCATAGAGCAGGGCTAATGGCGATTACATATTTACCAATGCATTTACTTAAGCAACACCCTCACGGTATAGATATCTAATATATAATTTCCTAAACTCACTCACTCACCTGTAGAATGGCGACGTCACGCACCAGCCTTCTCTCGGAAATTAATAGCGACCAGAGACATTTTTGAAATTGGAGGACAAGTACACAGTTTAATAGTAAGCAATTGCTACAAAATTAATTGCCAGGATACATTCATTAAATTTCCTTTTCATAGTCTTAAAAAATATGGAGAAACTTTAGGCCCCTAAAGACGTGGAACTACGTGTACTTATCAGTAACATGTTTTCTAATGAAAGTAACATAAGAAAACTCTTTAAAACATTTAAAAAAAAAAAAATTTACTCATTGTGTCTGCTGTTACCATGAATGCCAATTGTCATTCCGGCCTAGGCTAAATTTTAATTTAATTAAAATATTCGCTAATGTTGATTCTTGACCAAACGTTATACATTACGGTTTATTTGCTTTTTATTTATTTCACTGACCACGTTAGTTAATGGTCTTTGTTCATGTTCGCTGTACGTAAGTTATTTAGGTTATTTTAAAGCGGACATTAGATCAAATATATTACCGAATCAAGTATTCTGGCAATTCATTTCTTCGAAGTATCTTAACTATTTAATAATCAGGAATCCTTATTACGTTTTCTTGCCGTTACGGAAACTATGACCAAAGATTACATTATGAATGTTTTAATCAAAAACACTGCGAAGCTTTAGGAGCAATTGCGCACACCCTTTAAACGAAAATTCCTCAAAATTTTGCACAGTGAAATGTTGTGATCAAATATTTTGCAACGTGAAATTTTAGGGTCAAATACAAGTCATGTTTGTAGATCAGCAAGTTCGAGTCTATCAACCACGAACTTTGAAACAATTGAACTATAGCGCGATCATCTCTGTCCGTGTTCCATACGTCTATTAATATTTTTAATTTTGCAAGCACGAGAGATTTTATTCGCCCTAAGGGTCCAGTTCGTATTTGGTCAGATCAGGTCAACCTGTCATACTCTTTGACGCTAAAAAACTGAAACTATTTTGCACCCGTGACGATACACAAAAAACAGTCACGGGCTTACACTAGTAACAGGTAAAATAAAGAATTATAGTGACTTTGGCAGGTGCAAGCCCACATTATTTGGATACGACTGCTTTTCAGGATCTACCTCCGTAATGTTTGTGAATATGTCCACAACCCCCAGTCACGCAACAACCTCTGTATTGGTCGTCTGCGCCGTGTTCGTTGATATCAATCGATAACGACTTACTAGGTGAGGTACTCTGAAGTACTTTCCAAGAGAAAGAGACCGGATGGAACTGCGGAGGAGGTTTTTGTAAATACTTCCCAGTCACTGTTGGGTGATGATGGCAAGGCTTCATTGTTAGTGTACTGTTTGGGATAATTCCACCAGTCTGCACTATTATTGGTGCTTGGTAATCTAATGAATTGCTGATCGGAGCTCTACTTACGTCAGTCGTAGTTTTCTACCAGCGCTTAACTATTTCAAGCTACTTGCCTTGAATACAGACTTGAGTGATACTTTCATTTTTTGTCGGGGATGTACCCAGGTCAATACAGTGCTGTGTAGTCAGAGTCATTAACCCTATGGCCTCGCATTCGGGAGGATGTGGGTCCGAATTCCCATCCGGGAACCCAGATTTGGGGTTTCGATGGTTTCCCCAGATCACTCCCCTGAATGCCGGGATGCTGCCTTCAAAAAGCCATGGCCGTAGTCCTTCCCATTCCTCGCTCCTCCCCCCCCCCCAATCGTTTCCCGCCTCTAATGACCTCGACGTCGTCGAGGCATAAACCTTTAAACAGAAAAAGGAAATAGCCCGATTCCACCCTCTACCGAGGGTCATCCTCCGCCTCTGCCAACAGCGTGGAATCCCTTCTCCTGGGACAGCGTTATGCGGTGGTTGCCGTTATGCATGTCCCTTCTCGGGAAACCCTTGTGGTACACTCTGCCTCAGCAATACACTTTCTAGGACACCTCTCGAGTATTTGCAACCTTTACTGCTTGATGTTTCTGGTCATGATTAAGACTGTTACCAATAATTGTGATGTAATACACTTTATTCAGACTGCCTAAAGTGGAGTAACTATACATTATACAAAAGTGATGTAATTGTTTGTTTATATTCGACTGTAATTGTATTTAAGCCTGAGTATGTGAATGATAATGTTGACTGATGTTTAGCTGTAAACGTGAAGTATGCAACTATATTTATGCGAAATTGTGTATAAAAAAACAAGTGATGAGATTCATATTCAACTATTTTATCATAATAATTTTTCGCATTATCTAATTCAACCATAAACGAAGATCGATAGTAGAACAGGCGAGCATTTCGAATCTTAACCCCTCCGGGACCGTGTCTGGTGATGCAATAATAATAATCCTTTTAGCGAAAGATTCTTCCTTTTCCTTTGTCATTAATCACTGTAGTGCGGCCTAACAAACTTCAGAGAAGGCTTTGTTTTGAACAACCTGTATTCTTTCAGCATCACCTAAGGTACTATATTAATTACTCGATCGTGTCAGCCATTTTATTGGTTGTTCAGCTTTCCTTTACTTGTTGCTCATGTTCGTTTGAAAAAAAGAGAAGGTTACATATTACCTGAGCATTTTTATCCCACAGATTTCTTTTAATTTAAAAAAACAAATTACAGGGTTCAATTACTCATTAACACACACAACAACTCAGAGAAGGCTTTGTTTTGAACAACCTGTATTCTTTCACCATCACCTAAGGTACTATATTAATTACTCGATCGTGTCAGCCACTTTATTGGTTGTTCAGCTTTCCTTTACTTGTTGCTCATGTTCGTTTGAAAAAAAGAGAAGGTTACATATTACCTGAGCATTTTTATCCCACAGATTTCTTTTAATTTAAAAAAAAAAATTACAGGGTTCAATTACTCATTAACACACACAACTACTCTTAACCTCCAACTCAAATCTTTTTACCATTCTTAGTATCTAATTCATATCGTAATAACAAAAATCTATTACTTTCGTTTTTCCGGGCCGTTTCCATCACTGATATTTTTCGCTGGCGACTCCTTGTTCCAGTGTCTTCTTTTCCAGAGACAGTATTTTTTTTAACACGAACAAAATATTTTAGAATTGTATGTAGATAACCTTCGTTAATTTAAAAACGCCATAAACTTGTTAGAAAAAAAAGAAATTAGTCGCGCCAAACAAAAACAAAATAATTGCATAATAGATTAAGTATGATTCTACCCTGTTAGCTTTGTTTTCTAATGACGCTTGTTTCAAAACACCTACGATTATAAACGTTGATTTGAGAGTATGAGTCATCGCAACATAATTATTAATGGATACTTGTTTGACAAATTAAATAGAAGCAATATCTGGTAGTAAACCTTAAAGCATCTGCCAATCTAGATGTTAAGTTTTGACATATTCACTAACTTCCCTATCATTTTGTTATTATTAATTACCTTAATCATCATGAGTTGCAATGCTTAATTTCCTATCTAAGTGGGTACACATATGTAAAGCAGACACATTTACATGTACAAAGTAAATGAAAGGCAATGTTTTTTGTGCATAAATTAAATTTGAAAATATTTATTCCAGCAATTTAGGATATAGAAAATTCTCTGTCTTTCTGTTTGTAAACAAAATATAGGCAGCATTTTTCTGTATGTTTTAAAGTATACGTGTGCAAAGTTCCATCATAATTGGATAAAAACAGTAGATTTGTGTACAGTGTTTGGTCTTTGTTTTAAAGTATACATGTGCAAAGTTCCATCATAATTGGATAAAAACAGTAGATTTGTGTACAGTATTTGGTCTTTGTTTTAAAGTATACATGTGCAAAGTTCCATGGAAATCAAATATAGCTTTCGGTTTGTATAAAGATCATTTGAAAAAATTGTGGCATGTAAATGGGGAAAGGGGGTGTAATATTCAGTTGTTTTGCATTTACTAATTATAAGTACCCTGAATAATTGTATTAATATTTGTAACTTGATTTGTGCTTGTTAGGGTTCTTATGGTGGTTTAATTACTGCTTAATTAATTAAAAAAATCCACCAAACAGGTTATGTTTGAAGATGTCTGTTTTATTGTGATCCAAACAACAAGTCAGCGATATTCACTAGTATAGGTACAATACAGAGATTCACAGTCGCAAAGAAACTCTCTGTGAACTCAACTGAATGATTGAAACTCTCTGTAACACTGAATACTGTCAACTAAACTGACTTACTAACTGAATGCATGAATGAATGTCTCTGTCCAGGCGATCTGTTTATATAGTCTTTATCGAAATTACGAGAATTCTTCAAAGGCATCCGCCCGATATTTATCGATCATTAACAATCACTCAAACAATCTAACATATTAAAAACAATCGGAATTAATACAAAATTAGTTAACAACATTACAAAATGATCAGAAATGGTAATTATAGATACTTAAATACAAAATTATCTACAGAAATCCTTTCAAACGGTAGAAAATTGTCCTGTAGTCATCGTAATTTACATTAATACATGGAATTACAAACATTTAAGAAATTCTCTTGCATCATTCGGTTCTTAAACATATTAAATGGCCTTTGAATAATTTTCTTACCTAAAACAAAGTCTATATACACTGATTTACAAGAAATTACAAAACAAACATATCAAATCACTTTCAAGCAAACTTTAGCTAATTACAAATACTTCATACAGTACAATGCTATTCAAAATTCGGGTATTAGGGCTGTTACAACCCCTCCCCAGGATTCACTTAATTTTACATAGTTAAAATTGATTGAATCCATCACGAATCTAAGCAGGTTGAATGTACACATAATGCCAACACAAACAGGTTAGAATCAATCAACCATAATGACTTTACAATGAACAAATACAATTCTTCATACAACATCTGCACATAGTCCATGACACTGATTTTGTTTACAATAATTGTCTTTTCTCAGATCCAATCATTTTTTCAGTTACTGTTTTTACACCTTAAGTCACAATTATTTTCACACCAAATTACACACTTGATATCTGCTTGTTAATGACAACAGTCTGTTTACATTTTACAGCTGATAATTTGTCAACACAATGTAGAAAGTCACAACATCATGAAAACCCCAAAAGTTTCTGCACAAAACTGTCACAAATTGCTTTATACAGTGAAATTTTTACATCTTAAACATTCAGTATTATTACATCTGCATCTGACTTAAGTACTCACACAAACTATTTACATGCATCAATTGACAAACTTATTTACAAAATTAGATATTTACACATATAGTGGCACATCTCATAAGTGACCACTTATTCATAAAATGGGTTTTAGGGCTTCAACATTATACACACCCTTACATTTACCACTCTCAGGGTCTATTAGCTCATGAGTTTTTCCTTGGTATAGACTCTATCCTGAAAGGGCCTTCAAACAAACGGTTAAACTTACGAGTTTCTTGTCACAAAGCTGATGACTTTGTAGCGGACTCTTTGTGTGATAGAGGGGTTATTATGGCCGCGCAGTCCACTTGTGGGCGTCTAGATTGATTTGGAGGTTGTTCTTAGAAGCATCTTAGGATTTTAGGCCATCTTCCAGATTATAACAGATTAACTACTTGTGGGCACCGAGATGTTATTTGTCAGGGTAAGGATATTGACACCAGGGCGATCTTTGATCTAGCAGAGATCCCGAACTGCTCTAACAGTGATATACTTATAATAGATCTTACCTTGCCGATATATCACAAACTCTTCCACATTATTATCTGAAATAACTTGGGATCTAACCTAACGACTGTAAATGACTGAGGCGACACAACTGATAATTTAAACATACTTTAATTATAAAAACCTAATCATACATTTAGCCGCAAAACTGCCTAACGTTATGCTGGAAGGGAAATGACACGCAAGCATTGATACAATTGTTAACAACTTACTAAATGAATTAATAGCTTCTTCATACAAGTATAATGGAAGGATGTCTTTACTGATTAAATGCAACAAACTGAATAATTAACGATCCTGATTGTATCCCGACATACCAAATAAGATTATCACGAGGCTTACAACATTATGAGAACAACGGCGAACAACTCATTTAAGTTACACAGATTGAATAATGACTTAATAATTTATGTACCATAACTACTTTAACTAACCAACTACTAACTAACGTGAGACAAGACTATGGGCAAGCTATGCTTCCCCAGTGCCGAAAGGCACACAGACAAGACACAAGTCTTACCTCTCACATGGCTGCTGCAGAATCGTTAATACAATAGCGACGAGATCACGCCACGATCGCGTATTTATGCGTGAGCTATCACGTGCACTGTACATGCATACGCACTACGCTGTGCTGCAGACCTTGGACTGCCAACTTGCAAGTCTGCACTTTTACGCACGTACGCATCTTCTCGCTCGAAGCAGCTTACAATATTCACATATTAAAACATCGAACTACCAATTTAAGCCTTAATCCACAGACTGCCCGTTACAACTTACTATGAACTTCAACTAACACCAAATCACCCACTTTATATTCTATACACTTCTGACCTTCATCATGCTTTTTCTTTCTCCTGGTTGCCTTCTCCTTTAAATTTTTAAGAGCTAAAGCCACCTTTTCCTCATAGTTGCAACTCTTTCTATTTGGAAAACTAACACATTCTCGAATTAATCTGTTAGCCGGTTTCTTAAACATCAGCTCAATGGGTGGTATTTCAGTTGTATCACTAGGTATAGAGTTAATTACATTTTCAAAATTTTCTACTTCACATGCCCACTTACTGTGCTGGTCTGTACAATATGTCCTAAACCAACGTCCTATTTCCCTCATTAGGCGTTCTACGGGATTTCCTGCTGGATGATAAGCAGAAGTATGTATAACCTCTATCCCTTCTTGTTCAAGTTTTTCTGTCCACACTTTACTAGTGAATTGCGGGGCATTGTCCGAAAGCACCCTCTTAGGTTTACCTACCTTTTGACAATATTCATCAATCACTTTTCTAACCAAAATTTTAGCCGTAGACTTCTTTACAGGGTAAAGTTTAACGAATTTGGAAAAAACATCAAATAAAACTAAAACCTGGGTCACCCCTCCCCGAGACATGGGTAGAGGGCCAAGAACATCAGCAGAAACTAATTCCAATACACTACTTGGGATGATATTTTGCATTTTCCCCACTCGTTTAACACTATCTACTTTAGATCTTTGGCACACTTGACAAGATTTTATTAGCTTGGAAATCTTCCTTCTCATATTATAGAAATATGTATCTTCCCTTAACACTCGGTAACACTTGGATGGCCCATAATGCCCATAACTATAGTGGTGATGCCAAACAATTTTTTCAACCAAACTTTCTGGAAGCCATAACTTCCAACCATCTTCATCTTCACTAGTCCTTCTAAACAATACTCCCCCATGCAAAGTATAATATTTCTGAAGCTTATCTCTGTGTTCTGGGCTATCAAGATTAGTGTTTACTTCTGCTATAGCTACATCTTTGTCCTGTTCCTATTTGATTTGTCCCAAGGAATACTTAACCTCAGTTTCAAACGGTACTCCTTTTAGATAAGCAATTCTAACCTCAGTCTGTGGTCCTAGACATCGCTTTTCGGAATCTAGACCTAACGGTAGACGTGACAAAGCATCTGCAACTTGATTTTTACTAGCAGGTCTATACCGAATCTCTAAATTATATTCCTGCAGAACCAATGCCCAACGGGTTAACCGACTGTGGACTAACTTACATTCTAATAAAAATGAAAGAGCCTTATGGTCTGTATATGCAATAATTTTTCTACCTAACAGTAGGTACCTAAACTTAGTCAAACCCCACAAAATAGATAAGGCCTCAATTTCCGTAATTGTGTATCTAGTTTCAGCTGGTTGTAGTTTTCTACTGGCAAAGGAAATAGTCCTAAAATCTGGTTCTCCATTGATTTCCACTTCCTGGAAGACATGTACTCCTAAACCGTAGTCAGAACTATCTGCGGCAAGGCAAAAATCTAGATCCCAATCTGGATAATATAGGATATTGGAATTACATAAGTCATCTTTGATTTTTTGAAAATCTCTTTCACATTCTGAGGACCACACCCACCTGACACTTGTTTTAACCAAATCTCTTAAGGCTGGACTATTTAAGGCTTGTCCCTGAAGAAATCTCCTATAGTATTCACACAATCCAAAGAAACTCTGTAGTTGTTTCTTATCTCTAGGTCGGGGAAAATTCTTAATGGCATTTATTTTATCATTACTAGGCAAGATTCCCTGTGGTGTAATACGATGGCCCAAAAATTGAACCTCTTTTTGCAAAAATGTACATTTCTTTAACTTAATAGTCATACCCCCCTTTCTCAATGCTTCTAAAACTTTTCTAAGTAGCACCCAATGTTCCTCAAGTGTTTCTGACATTATAAGAATATCGTCTACGTATATCTCTACTTGTTCAAGCAATTCCTTTCCTAACACACTGTCCAAAGCACGAATAATGGTGGCCACTGAAATATTTAACCCAAACAGTAACACTCGAAAATTATAACAACGGCCATCAAATAGAAAGGCAGTGTATTTCCGGGATTCTTCTGAAAGCGGGACTTGCCAATAGGACGCAGTCAGATCGATAGACGAAATATATCTTTTACCTTTAAACCTGTGCAACAACTCACTGATAGGTGGAGGATGATCCCGTTCTGTTACTAAATGCTTGTTTAATGTGCGAGCATCAAGAACTAGTCGCACAGAATTGTCCGGTTTTATTACCACAACCAAGGGATTATTGTAAGGACTCCTTGACCTCTCTATTACCCCCCACTCTAACATTCGATTTATCTCCTTATTCACTTCATCTCTTTTGGTCAAAGGGATTGGATATGGCTTAATAAAGAAAGGCTCTTCAGACTTTACAGTAAGCTTGCACTCATAATTTTTGATCAGACCTGGTTTGTCAGAAAATACGTCCCTATATTCTTCAATTAGACATTTCAGCGTTTCTTGTTGGTCTGACGGTAATAGTTTCATACTGTTTGGGTAATTAATAATGTTTCCTTCGCTTATCTCCTGACCTTCAATCAGACTATTAATCTCACTACTCTGCCTTAACACATTTACACAAATCTGTTGTAATAGTTCGTCACAAACTCTAGCTACACCAGCATCCTTATATTTAACTCTCACATGATCTACTTCTTGTATGCCTTTCCAACCAGTCTTCTCAAAATCAACCCAGTATTCCCCACTGTCTAATTTAATCCGTAAGTTACCTTCTCCACAGTCTACCAAAGCCTTTACTTTTGTAAGCCAATCCATGCCTAAAATGCAATTAACATTCAACTTAGGGACTACATACATGGGTATTTCTACATTTACAGTCCCCATACACCCTTCCATCAACATTTCCTGCCTAATTCTCTTACTTCGAGAACCAGTAGCAGTAATAACAGTCATACTACTAACGGGTAACACTTCAATTTGATGGGTGCTTTCAATTTCATTAAATAATCCCTCAGCAAGGCAAGAAACCTGTGACCCGGTATCAATGAGAGCATCTATTTGTTTATTAAAAGCATTAATTTGCACTATGGGAACTTTATCTAAAACTTCATCCTTATCCTCCACCTCTTCCAATAAATCTTCTCTGGGATTATTCATAAAAATGGTATTAACTCTATAGCAGTTGGTACCTGGACCCACCTTCTTGTCCACCACTGCGGGGCCCATCACAGGCGTGGTCTTTAGTTTTCCTGCCTCCCTTGCTGCCTTTCCCTTTCAGATTGAGGGTTCTGTTCTCTCACTTCCCCATTATTATTCCTCCTTGTGTAATTATCACGAACCCATCCCCTAGATCTACCATCCCTTGACCCATTACCCCTTCTAGGGGGACTCCTGCTGCCCCTCCTATGGTGTTGATGGTGGTAATGTTGTTCATTGAATGACTCCTGGGCATCCAAGCGTCTCAACAATTCAGAAACTCTATCCAAATTTACTACATCCAAAGTGGCAATTAAATTTCTTGTTTGCTGAGGTAGCCTAGCTCCTATCAAATCAATGAATTCTTCCTCTCCATAAGGATGGTCTAAATACTTACAACGGATCCAAAATTTATGAAAAAAGTCATGTTGAGTATCCCTACCAGGTTTATAGGGCCCTTCAGTCATCAACTCTCTCTTTTCCTGAATCTGCCTGCTTGTCGACCAAAAATGTTTCAAAAAGTTTTCTTTAAACAGCTTGTAGTCAGTCACTTCCCTAGCTTGTCTATCACCCCATGTACTAGCATAAGACTTAAGATGTTTACCCACAAGTGCAATTTTCTTATTGTCGGGTAACAAATTAAAATAGTCTGATCTCCCAAAATTATCTATAAATTCAATAGGGAGAAGCCTCCCACTATCATCATAGAATTCAAATTCTTCTTTAACATCGACACTGAAATTTGGATTACCTGTTAAGGGAACCTGACTTAACTGAACCTGCAACCCAGTAACCCTTTTCTCTAACTGATTAACGTTAGATTGGGTACCCTCCAATTCATGGGTAAGCTGTTTCTGCTGACGTGCCAACGCATTAACATTTTGTCCCACCTCTTGTCTCAACTCGTTGACCCTTTGAGCAGATTTACTGTCACTGGTTTCGAACAAACTCACATATTCCTCCTTCATCATATTACATTCTTCTCTTACTCCCTTCATCTCCTTGCTATATTTACAGTCTACTTCATTAATTAAATCAACACATGCATCTTTGGTGTCTCTACAAATTTGGTTAACCTTTACAAAATTCTCCTGACACTCTACAACAGCTTGTTCCAGCCTTTCGAATTTAAATTATTGACATCCTCCTTAAATTTAGAACTAAAACCTTGAAATTGCATACAGATTTTCTTATCAAAACAATCAGCCAACTCAGAGAATTTGTTCTCAAAATCCAATTCCTTTTTGAACTCAGAAAACTTACTATTCATTTCAGAGAATTTCCTATCGAGATTTAACTCATTTTTAAATTCAGAAAATTTGCTATCATTATCACTCTTTAACTCATTTCTAAATTAAGAAAATTTGCTATCATTATCACTCTTTAACTCATTTCTAAATTTAGAAAATTTGCTATCAAATTTGGCTACAAAAGACTCTAGAAAAGCTTGCAGGTTCTGATTATCAGCCATTTTTAGTAATTAGCATAAAAAACAAAATTAAGAAAAATTAAAATCTTTCCTATCTGCCACACAATAACATGCAAAAGAAATCACTTGAATATTCAATGCAGTACTTACAGTTATTCCTCAATTTTGTATCACCTTAAATTTCACTTAGAAGCACTTATTTAACCATTAAACACCACACTGACTTCAAACACTTAACCACACTTTTCACAATTCACTGTAGGAAGACGATTTTGAAGCCGAAGAAAATCCACTCGTCGTCGGAAGATTACAGCCGATTCCTGATGAAAAATCTCCGCCTTAGGCCGAAGAAGATCCGCTTGCCATCCGTGTCGCCTGTATAACCTCTACGTGTCGTAGCCGGTCGAAATTTTCTCGCAGGTTATGTTCGCTTATCTCCGATAATTCGTCGCAATTTTCTGCAGATTCTTTTTAGAAGATAAACATCCCACAGATGTTTAAGAACTTCTCGTCCTGTCAACAGTCGCCATGTTAGGGTTCTTATGGTGGTTTAATTACTGCTTAATTAATTAAAAAATCCACCAAACAGGTTATGTTTGAAGATGTCTGTTTTATTGTGATCCAAACAACAAGTCAGCGATATTCACTAGTATAGGTACAATACAGAGATTCACAGTCGCAAAGAAACTCTCTGTGAACTCAACTGAATGATTGAAACTCTCTGTAACACTGAATACTGTCAACTAAACTGACTTACTAACTGAATGCATGAATGAATGTCTCTGTCCAGGCGATCTGTTTATATAGTCTTTATCGAAATTACGAGAATTCTTCAAAGGTATCCGCCCGATATTTCTCGATCATTAACAATCACTCAAACAATCTAACATATTAAAAACAATCGGAATTAATACAAAATTAGTTAACAACATTACAAAATGATCAGAAATGGTAATTATAGATACTTAAATACAAAATTATTTACAGAAATCCTTTAAAACGGTAGAAAATTGTCCTGTAGTCATCGTAATTTACATTAATACATGGAATTACAAACATTTAAGAAATTCTCTTGCATCATTCGGTTCTTAAATATATTAAATGGCCTTTGAATAATTTTCTTACCTAAAACATAGTCTATATACACTGATTTACAAGAAATTACAAAACAAACATATCAAATCACTTTCAAGCAAACTTTAGCTAATTACAAATACTTCATACAGTACAATGCTATTCAAAATTCGGGTATTAGGGCTGTTACATGCTGTTATTGGTTTACCTACAGACTGTAGTTTTTTAGTAAAAGGGATAGCATAGTGTTGTTATCCAGGGCCTGATTGAAACAGCGCGGGGCTAATCCGGTACTGTTGTTATCTAAGTAATGTTACAATCTCTACGCTGGCCAACGCAGCTAGGCGGGCAACGACTGTTGATTGGGTGCCTGCACTGTAGCACGGCGGGAAATTGCTTATAGCTGGTGAACGCAACGCCAAGCACCAGGCATGGCACAGCAGATGTACCAACATCAGTGGCAGAAGACTCTTACAGGCCTGCGACCTCTATGGCTGCGTGGTAGTTGCACCGAATGTACTCACTCATACGCCATATAATCATCGTCAACGTGGAGATGTTTTGGATATAGCAATCACGAGGGTTATGCCTACCACACCCACTGCCAGGGCTCTCAACTGCCTCTCCTCTGATCACAAGCTGGTGATTCTTGAAGTACCCAGCCTAGCAGCCACAGAATATGAAGAAACAAGAAGAGACTACCGCAGAATATACTGGCCGAACTTTAGGTCACATCTTATAGACAAAGTGACACAACTGGCAGCTGTTCAAGACCTGGAAACAGACCTCCAACAACTCACAAGATGCATAAAATAGGTTTCGGATGAATCAACCCCCAATCAGACAGGACGGTAATCGCCAGAAAGGGCTACCGGGTGACATTCTCGCAATTATTGCAGAAAAAAACAGATTCTCACGGATATGGCATGAAACCCGACGGCCTGAAGACAGGCGATGTTTAAACAGATTAATTAGAGAAATTAAAGCCCGTATCATAGCACACAGAAATAAGGAATGGGAAGCAAAACTTGTGAAGCTCAAAGTTGAGGACAATACCACCTGGAGGTAAACTAGGAGGTTGCTGAGAAAAAGATCGCAAATACCACCTCTACAAACTGATAATAGAGTACTATGCAAACCAATTGAAAAAGCGGAAGCTCTTGCTGATGCTTTTTAAGCAAACTTTAAGCCTATCAATGAACCGTTAGACAAACAGCACATCAGATTAGTTAAACGCCGCCTTCGCCGTTACCTCCAGGATGGAGGAGACAATGATGAAATTGCACCATTTACTCGACAGGAGATTCTGGAAGTAGTGTCCAATTTGCCTCCTGACAAAACACCGGGGGAAGATGGCATTACCAATAGAATTCTTCAAAATCTACCACCTGCCGTTATCGAGAAATTGGTTAGTAAGTCCAACAGAGTAACTGAAATTGGCATCTACCTAACTGCATGGAAGCAAGCAATAATCATTCCAGTTCCTAAACCATGGAAAGACCCAAAGTCTCCGCAAAATTATAGACCTATTAGCCTCCTGACAGCAGTTAGCAAAATGTTTGAACGCCTCCTTCTCAAATGGCTACAAGCTCACATCGAAGAAGGTAACATGGTACCCGATGTGCAACATGGCTTTAGGACTAACCATTCAACTGTTTATCAACTAATGCGACTAGTGGAAACAGCAACTGGTGCATTTAACTATCGTGATCACTGTGGGGTGGTACTCCTAGATGTGGCCAAAGCCTTTGACTCGGTTTGGCACGAGAGATTGCTCTATAAAATGACAACCCTTGGCGTGCCAGGCAGATTCTTGAAGATCATCAGCAGTTACCTACACCATTGAACATTTGTAGTGAAGGTAGACCACATCACATCCACACAAAGAGTAATACGTGCTGGGGTTCCACAGGGCAGTGTACTGGGCCCGGTACTATATACTCTCTATACCGCTGATCTACCAAATGAAACAATGAACTGAAACTGCACTTTACACTAATAACACAGCAGTCTTTGCAACTTCACGTAGCCCAGAGTTGATTGGACGGAGGCTTCAGTTCGCACTGGATTAAATTTAAGATTGGGCGATAAAATGGAGAATCCGCATTAATGCGTCCAAAAGCCAGGCCATCTGGCTAACCAAAAAAAAAAGGAATGCCACCTCGACCCAGATTGGAAATTTTTGATAAAAAATTCCTTGGGTGTATACAACTAGGTATCTAGGCGTCACTTTAGATACTAAGGTGACCTGGAAGTCACATGTTGATGAGGTTCGACAGAGGGTACAGCGCAGATTGGGCGAATTATACCCAATCCTCAATCACACTAACACCATCAGTAATAGAATAGGCATCCAATTATTCAAATCGCTTGTCAGACCACTCATGGAATATGCTTCCCCAGTATGGGCATACGCAGCTGCAACTCATTTTGACACTCTGCAAAGACTGCAAAATAAGGCATTAAAAATGTCTCTTCACCTACCTATAATGTTCCCGACTAATCAGCTCCATCAGGTAGCTGATATTGAAATGCTCAAAGATTGATACCGGAAGATAGAAATCGCTTTCTACAATAAGGCAGAAACGAATACAAGTCCAACAAAAAATACACTCGCCCAATATGACGTAAATCTAGGACCGCACAAAAGACCACTTAACTGATTCCAATAGAGAACTATGAAGAACAAATAACAAGTTCGAAAATAGATTATTAATTTAAGGACAAATATAAACGAGCCTACAGGAAACGACAAATAAAAACAGAGAAATACCTTAATCAAAACACCCCACGTGAAAATGCCAAACAGGCAAAAACTTAAGAATTCTGCAGCTCAAGGGCTGTAGAAGATAGTTGGCTCCACGGCTGTGTGCCAAGTTACCTGTTTCTAGGACAACTGGAAGTTGTGTGAAATTATGATGAGGGAGTGTCGTAGTCATTTCAAGGAGTTTAAATTCCACAAACATCCAAAGTAATGTGATGAATGAATAAAATTTCGCATATTTGCTAGCCTTACTCAGCCTTGTTTAAAATACAAATTTGTGACATATTACGGTTAAGGTAGAAGTGAGGATTGTGCTTCAAGGAATTATTAACAAAATAATAATGTGAACCTATTTTTATCAGCAGTTGTTTTTAAAAATTCCATGTTGTAACTTATTTTTTTATTAACATCGAGTCTGATGCTCAGATTTCAATATCAATATATCATCCTATAAATTATCACTCATAAATATCGATATTTTCAAAAAATAGTATCGGTATTTTATCAACATCCTACCCTGGGCAATTTCCCTGCTCTCGCAGACCGCTGGATGCAGTGGGCGACTCCTTAGGGTGAAAACATGCCGAGCAGCTCGCGCTGTAGGTCGCGGTAGATGCTTGCCGCGCAGCTCGCCGTGAAGGTCGCGGTAGATGATTGCGGCGCAGCTCGCTGCCGAGGTACAGCTGCTAGCGTTCAACAGTGCTTTACAAACCTTCGTAGGTGCCACACATCGCACATTGTTTGGATTTTGTGTTTATCCCGAGTATTAGTTAAGTCTGTGTACGCTGCAATGATTCGTGCAAGTGAAAATGATAGTGATGATGATGGCCTGTCAGTAGCAACAAAGTGGTGGCTACTTTCTAGGGCTAGCAACAGACAGTTCAGTTCACACCCAATAAATGAAGAGAGACAAACGCTAGGTGAATATCACCATTTGTATCAAGAACTGAAAAATCACCCAAATAGATTCCACGCATACCTGCGAATGACACCAGAAACTTTTCAGTACATTTACTCCAAAATCGTGGACGAACTAGAAAAGTCAATTATCTATAACAATTACCACACCAGCCCAATACACGCTGAGGAAAAACTCGTCGTGATCATAAGGTAATGATAATTATCGTAAATAGTTATTGAAAGTAACTTACCGTTTAGATAGGATTGCAACCCATTCTCTATTTTACTTTCGTAAGTTATTACGGCCACCTGAAATACAGTAGGTTAAAATATTTTTTTTAGTCAATACACATTCTCACATTACTGGTTGTCTTTTTACCTATAAAAATAGTGTTAGAACGAAACATTGGGGTTTGTTTGTTACTCTGGTGCATTCGATTGAATGGGTCGAGTGCAGTGAACGATGCCATCAGGTGTCTTGGGGTTAGAAGGTCAAATTCGGCTGCCAACTTACTTTTTGTTTAAACAGACTTTTGTTTCGCGGGGTGTGCCACTTGCCCACTGAGTTTATTTGTGTGTTGTGTACATAACAAAATTATCACCCATTCAATATAAACATTTTGTGTGTTACTGAAGTTTTAAACCAGCATAAACTGTAAATGGCTAAGGACCGTTTATATGAAGTTTTACTGTTTTGCCAAATTATTAATAATTGCATTACAAATTCAATAAAAGCAAGATTTTAAAAATTTATTTAAAACAATTTCTTCACTTTTGTCCATCCAGACTTATTTCATACCCACCTACGAAACACACCACAAACTTAACGGTAAAATCCTGGACAAACTGAAGTCAAATGTTTATAACAGTTACCACAACAATCCAATATATGCTGAGTGAAAACTCGTCGTGACTATAAATTAATGGTAATTATTGTAAATAAAGTAATATACCGTTTAACAAAACATTTTCGAGTCAAATCTAAAATTTATCAATCCAAAATCAGAATTTCTATTTAAAAATCAGAATTTTCCATTTCAAAATCAGTCAACAGTTTATTTTAAACAATAATTAACACAAATTTTTTTTTTTTTTTTTTTTTTTTTTTTTACTTTCTTTAAATTTATAATGATTGTTGGACAGAATTGTCTGATGTTCCATATTCGTCGGTATATGATGTGTAATAATTTCTGAATAGTCAATCAAGTCATCAACAATAGATAATTATTTCAATTAGGGCAAATGTTGGTGGGAGCAGGAAAGGAGGAAAGCTGGGTGCGTAGGAAAATTGAAAACCGGAGCGTGCGCTGAATTGGAATTTAATTAAATATTATTATTATTATAAAATTTGTTGTAATTTATTTACCGCTGACTATCTAATTGCTTGAAACATTAACTTTTCGGTAGTTGTCCAATTTATAAAAATCTGTACTTAATATTTCATCAATAATTTATTTAATACAGAATGTAGCATTTTCAGTGTCAGTACATTGTTAATTTATATCTGCAGTTGTATAAAACGAAATGACATCCATTAAATAAATCAATTTTTAGAACAAGACAAAATTAAACAACACCACTCTGTATAATACGAAAGCCGAGCTGCGTAATCAAGTGTAGCAGCTGGATCGCGTGGCCTTGACATAGCTCAGCCAATCAGCGCCAAGCAGACCTCCAGCGGCGCGCTAGGCCGCGAGGAGAAAACAAAATAGTTTGTTCTGGCATCGACCTGCAGCTGAATCGCGAGCAGCGACGGCGACCGCGACCGCCTCGGCGTGCGCTGACTCATTACTAACAATGGTTTTGATTCACGTGGATGAAACATCTACCGCGACCGCAGCCGCGACCTTCTGCGCGAGCTGCTCGGCATGTTTTCACCCTTAGGGTGAAAACATTCCGAGCAGCTCGCGGTGCAGGTGGTGGTGGCGGTCACGGTAGATGTTTCATCCACGTGAAACAAAAGCATTGTTAGTAATGAGTCTAGCGCACGCCGAGGCGGTCGCACCTCGCGGCTTTAGTCGCCGCTCACCGCGATGTCGATGAGAGAACAAACTATTTTGTTTTAACCTCGCCGCCTAGCGCGCCGCTGGAGGTCTGCTTGGTTCTGATTGGCTGAGCTATGTCAAGGCCACGCGATCCAGCTGCTACACTTGATTACGCAGTTCGGCTTTCGTATTATACAGAGTGTAGTTATCTAATTTTGTCTTGTTCTAAATATTGATTTATTTAATGGATGTCATTTCGTTTTATACAACTGCAGATATTAATTAACAAATTACTAACATTGACAATGCTACATTCTGTTTTAAATAGATTATTGATGAAATAGTAAGTACAGATTTTTATAAATTGGACAACTACCAAAAAGTTAGTGTTTCAAGCAATTAGATAGTCAGCGGTAAATAAATTACAACAAATTTTATAATAATAATAATAATAATATTTAATTAAATATCAATTCAGCGCACGCTCCGATGGCAAATTCCATACATACACATCTTTCTCCCTTCCCTGCACCCACCTACATTTCTCCTAAATGAAATAAGTATCTATTGTAGTGACTTGATTGACTATTCAGAAATTATTACACATCATATACCGACGGAAATGGAACATCAAACAATCATTATAAATTTAAAGAAAGTAAAAATAAAAATAAAAAGTTCTCGTGCCAATTATTATTTAAAATAAACTGTTAACTGAATTTGAATTGGAAAATTCTGATTTTTAAACAGAAATTCTGATTTTGGATTGAAAAATTTTAGATTTGACTTGAAAATGTTTTTTTAAACGGTACACTACTTTATTTACAATAATTACCAGTTTTCCCTGAGAATGTATTTTATTGTTGTGGTAACTGTTAAAAACATTTGACTTCAGTTTGTCCAGGATTTTACCGTAAAGTTTGTGGTGTCTTACGTAGGTGGGCACGGAATTAGTCTGGATGATTTTTCAGATACTGATTTAAATTGTAAAGTTCGCCAAGCGTTTGTCTCTGTCCGTTTATTTGTTGTTAACTGAACCTTCCGATACCAGTCGTAGAAAGTAGCCACCACTTTGTGGCTACTGACAGACCACCATCATCCCTATCGTTATCGTTTCCACGAATCATTGCAGATTAATTAAAGTAAATGATACTCACGTTAAACACTAAATATTAACGATTTACAACGTGTGGCTCCTACAAGGGTTTTCAAAAGACTGGTGAACGCTAACAGCTATACCTCGACATCTACCTTCATCTGCACCGCGAGCTGCGCGCCATGTTTTTACCCATCTACCGCGACATCGGCCTTCAGCGCGACCGCCACCGCCACCTGCACGGCGACCTGCTCGGCATGTTTTCTCCCTTAGGGAGCGTTCAGAAATGACGTAGCTCTAGTTTCACTTCGGGTGAAAACCCCCCTCCGCCCTCCCCACACACACTCAGCTCGACGTGGCTTTTGTTATTGATTCCAAAAGACATTTTGTACTGTTTACAACTGTCAGACTATTGTAAGATAGCTACGTGTCCTTACTCGACATTCCCCCTCCCCCCACGTTGCCCAGGGTAGCATTGCAGAGAACCACTCCTCCCCTTAGACTAAACTACGTAGTTTATGGACGCTCCCTTTTACCGGGGATCTTTCAGTCACCAGAGCCTCGTCCGTGCACACGGGGTGTACCGCGTGAAAGAGACTGCATCATCATCACAGCACCAGCCTCTGCCATTTCATTGCAGGCAGTGATTGTTAGAGGCAGGGGCGGATCCATGATTTTGGTTTGGGGGGGGGGGCTTGAGTCGGCCATGGATAGTCTTTACAGCTTCCTCGGGCCTCGCATCCGCCCCGCAGGGGCCTGGTACGCAAGTGTCAGGTACGGGTTTGGCGAATCCGCAGTACCCGAGCTGGAAACTTGTGAGCGCCGCAAGTTTCCCACACCGTAAACTCCTACCATGCTTCAACGACCACCGTAGGGCGTGGCGGTGGAACGTTGTGTGCCTAGGAGAACGGGGATCTTGGCTTCATCGCCCGGATCGCGAGAACGGTACAAACCTCTTTAAAAAAAAACCACAACCTCAAGGTGAGTAACGTGCCGAGGAGGTGGATGGGTGGTGAGGCAAACCACCCGTTAGCGTACAACCTCAGGGGCACCTGCCGCACCCCTGTTGTATTGGGCTTGGTGGCGTGATACGGGGGCTCCACGTCACTTGACATTTAGGTCCTCCGGACTCGTGGGAACAATAACAAACAAAAAATTATCCCAAAAACCCTTCCACCTGCGGCTTGGGCACGTCGCAGGGGAACAGAAACTCTAACGCCCAAAGAATTGGTAAACGGGCTAGGGTCGAAAGCCCTCCTGAGGAAGAGAACGGTAGTAACAGAAAGGGTCATATTATTGATGACGCCTTTGTAATAATGTTAAGAAAGGAGGGATCCTTTGAGAAGGTCTCTCCTTTCTATATACAAAAAGGTCTGGAAGGGATAGCTGGAACGTTGAAAAGTGTAAAGAAGCTGAGGAACGGGACACTGCTTTTAGAAACATCTACCTATAAGCAGGCTGTCCTACTCCTTAAGTGTGAGAAGCTCGGGGAGTTCGCAGTAAAGTGCGAACACCATAAAACTCTAAACAGCAGTAAAGGCGTGGTCACCTGCCGCGATTTGATAGATATAGAGACCGAGGAACTCCTTAAGGAGTGGAGATCAGAGAATGTGGTCGAGGTTCGTCAGATCACACGAAGGGTTAACGGCAATCTTGAGAAGACTGCCACCTTCGTCCTGACGTTCGACACTCCGACGTTGCCGAAATCCATCAAGGCTGGGTATTTACATCTGAACGTTCGCCCGTATGTACCGGACCCCATGCGCTGCTTCAAGTGCCAGCGGTTCGGGCATGCGACGGCTAATTGTAAAGGCAACGCCATCTGTGGGAAATGTGGTAAAGCGGCGCATGAGCCGGGTGCCGTTTGCACCCTCCTACAGGAGTGTGTGAACTGCTCCGGGTCACACCCAGCATGGAGCAGGGAGTGTCGGGTGTATCTGGAAGAAAAAAAGATACAGGGGCTGAAAACGAAAGAGCGGTTGTCATATGGTGATGCGAAGAAGCGCTATAAGGCCCTAGCACCACCAATCTTCGCAACCAGCTTTGCGAAGACTTTGTCAGCTCCCGTCAGGAAACAAAGTGCTGCTACTCAGACGTCCTTTGCAGACATGAGCACAAGTACAACGTGCTCATTTCTACGGATTTATCCGTAGATCTACGGATTTTTATAAAAAGTTAGGATTTTCGGATTTTGTTAAAATATCTACGGATTTTTTTTATACTTTTATCATTTGTCGATATTTCGTTATATTTGTGTGTTTTTAAACTTTGAGCGTACCGGTATAGTGTTACTGCATTACAGAATTGTCAATAAGTGTGAATCGTTTCCTTGCAACCGCTCGTGTGAACCAACGATTGAAATAAAACTCATATTTTGTTTGGTTACAGCTTTTATAGATATTAAAAGACTGCAGTAAAAAACTACTGACGCAATCTTTATACACGGTGACACACTCGTTGGCACGGCTTACAAAGAAGTGGCTTCCGAGAAGGCTTAACCAAAATCCGAGAATTAAAGGGGTCGCAGTTTTTAGCATTTCCTATTACAAAAGATTTGCTAAATTTGCTAAATTGAATGTCAACAAAAAAAGGTATGGTGCAGCGGTGATAAAAGTGACGATGTATAAAACATGTTCAGGGATATTTCTTACTTTCAATGTAGAATATCATTTTTGTAATTTTAAAGACCTGGAAATAAAAGCATTCTTAATTTTGACTCTCTCTTCTATAATTATTGTTTCAGTCTTTCAGTTAGCGAGTCTCCGGATTTTTTAACCAAATCTACGGATATTTTAGCGGCCATCTACGGATAATCAAAGCCAAGTGTCTGGCAGCACTGTAGTTAGTTTAAATAGTTAACAAGCAATATTAATCAACAGCAAACAATTATGTAGTAATGAGTCAAATGTTTATGCGAAAGAAGTTAAATATATATTTTTTGTGAATCATTATTTGCACAGTAACAAACAGTCAGTTAATCGAGAAATTCAGAAAGTTATAATTATGTTGTGTAAGAGAAAGCTTTCTTCCGTAATAAATACCTAGTCTTGTTTGGCATGCAAGGTGTAACATCACGAAAACTAATTTAATTAATTAACACCACGTTAAAAACCATGAACGTTTATTTATTTTTCATTACTTCTTATTAATTTCAGAGTTTCATAAATGATCGATATCTTCTTTCAAATTCGTTTATTTACCTACTCTAAGTTTTTTATTTCTTTTTCGCTTGTAAGTATGATTTAAGAATGGCAACACGTTCTTCGGAGTTTTCTTTTTATATAATAATTATAGTAAGGATAAGCGTAAATGTGGTCATCATAACCTGACCTGATGAAAAACTCGGTTTGAAACCAAAGTAAGGATGTTTATTAGAACAATGCTGAGCACTGCTGGAGACAGACTGTCGATAATGTATACTTCATAATATGCTCAGTGTGTGGTAGTTCGCCTGTGGGTATCGTACTCGCAAGCGACTCAATCTGACGATACTCCAGCCTCAGGCACGTCGCTTCGGAATTGCACAGTGCGAGGACGGCCTAACAGTTTTAATTTTCGGTTTTCAACGGAACTGCTAACACTAGCCATTGTCTCCAATAGTATCTTATTTTGATTACGTTATATTTCGATGATTCTAACGCTGTTGGTATTCGTCATTGTTTCCGTGTACAAGGACCGCGTCAAATGCTTCGTTTATTATTTTGGTAATGAAGATCACTGATTTCTGTCATGCTTAAGGCATGGTCGTTGAGAGTAATACATTAACTTGGTGACAGAGAATGTAATATCGCACCTGGCTGTATATCGGAAAAGGTCATATGTTTTTAACAAACACTGGAATCTTACACGATCGTTTGGTGTGCTGTCCTTCCCTCACTGTACTCGGAATATTTTCATTACATACCTAATTTTTATTTTATTTTTAATTGGCATTTGGCCTTGTTAGCCATGCAGCCAGACTAATGTATTCGCGATGTGTACATATCGTATCATATTCATTTTTATTTCTATCTCGAAAGGGCAACAGGAGACAGACACGACACATAGTTAAAACCCCCCATGCCATTGGCCGGACTCGAACCGGCGACCCCTGCAACACGAAGCAGGCTCGCTACCCCTACGCTGCCGGGGTCGGCAGTTACATACATATCTGTGATGCTTACCTCTGTACAATCTTATGATGCTGCATTCTTTTTTGTGGAAACAATCATTCTATTTTTCGAACAAACACTACATGGTTGTTAAAAACCCTTCAATTCCTGATTAAACGAACAAACTGTATAGGTTATTTACTAGACTTAATTTTTGTTTTTGCGTGCAGTATATTTCTGGTTATCTTGAATATTTTACCAGTCTGTGTTATGGAAATTATACAATGAAAATGGATGATTTATGAAAATTTGAGCTTGGTTAGGAACGTAGGGACAATATAGAATGTGACATAATTGTTATCAACATGTAGCCTGTATATCATAACCAGTGTCACAAGCCTTTTAAATTCAAGTTACATGTCCATAACATCATGTTGGACCGAAAGCAGCAGGTGATCGGATTCAACTGAAATGCAAGCGTGTCAGTCACAGACAGACAAACAGACATCTGTTTGGGCCGAAACCCATGTAAAAACTAAAGTACCAGGGCATTGTAGCCCTCTAACTTTTTTCTGAATAGGGGGTTGTGAGCTGGCTTTTTATGGAAGTCATAGTTTTGTTTTATTAAGTTATTGTTGTTGTCAGACCCTGTACTTTCTAGTTATAGTTGTAATGAGCGGCGTCATTTTGTTGTCCTATGTTTTGAATTAGTTGGTTGGGCGAAAGCTGTGATTTCTGGTAGAAGATAGTCGATTTGTCTTTCATGAAGTCAGTGATTCTTGGGATGCCTAAGTCATGGTGAATGCGCTGGTTTGACATGTACCGGGGAGCGTCTGCTATTGTTCTCAAGAATTTATTTCGTGTGGTTTGTAGCTTCTTTACGTTGGAGTTTGCTGCCATACTAAATAATTCCGATCCATAGAACAGGGCAGGTCTTATTACCACAGTATAGTTTAGTCTCAAGGCTAAGGTTGCTCCCCTTGAGGAGGGGGTACAATTGGTAGAGTCGAGCCGAACTTATATTACATGCGTTTTTGATGTGGCTGAGCCATGTCAATTTGTTGTCTATTTTGAGACCTAAATATTTTACTGAACTGCACCACGGGAGGTCCACCCCGTCGAGCGATATTTTGTAGTTCGGTTTCTTCAATTTGTTTGTAAATAAAATTGCCTGACTTTTTTCTGGGTTTATTTTTATCTTCCAAAGGTTGTAACATTGTGTAATTGCTTCGAGGTGCTGAGTCAGTTTACGCGCCTAAAGCAGTAACTGTTAATAACGGGCAGGAAGCACACCTATAGGCCTGTAAAGTGAAAGATTAGGCACAAGGCGTGGTTTAAACTCGCAGGCGCGTTGTAGAATCACAGCTTAGAAATAAGATGAATGATGTGCTTTTTTAATTGTGGAATTATTACAGTGCTTCTGCATTTTTTTCCTTGGTCTATTAAATATCGCGTTATTTTTTCATGTTGCAATTTATACGAATTGTAGTTATGTAAATTATAATACATGTGCTTTTTTTACGATTTGCGTTACACGTTTCCGGTATGTTGGTATTCATGTTATTATAGCGTTAAAGTAGAAAGTTCTTTAAAAACATTTGTTATGTCGAAGGGTAAAATACTCTGACAATGGTAAAAATAAAAATTTAGATTTCCAACCAAATAAAAATACAAATTCGACACGGTATCTTCTTGGTAAGTGGCATAATGCAAAGTGATGTGTTTATTTTATTTTTTTAATATAGCTTAATTTGGGAAACTGTTAATAGCCGTTAGCCACTTTCTGACTGATGTTTTTTTTTAGAAATATTTTTAAGAATGATAAAAGTTTTCTGCATTCATTATGTATGTTATATAAAATTATACCTGAGATGTAGAATAATTACCACACTCGTAATCGGCCCAGGTTAAACGTAATTATTGTTCTAAAACATAACAATCACTAAAGTTCTTACAGCTGTAAGATTTAAAATAGGAATGGAAAAATTTAATTGCTTAATTCCAGTGGCAGAAGTGGAGATTGTGGCTAAAATAGTTCAGGCAGACATAAGATGGATACTATCTACTAACAACTCAAGATTTTATTTAATTGCAACGGAATGATTGCTCCGGCGCCAATTTCCATCCACACCCATTTCCCCCCCCCCCCCCCTCACATTTGACAAATTTCAAATTATCTATTTATATCAAGATAATGGTGTACGAATTGAGAGTATTGCATGAAAGGGAAGAGATGACCATGACCACAAGCTTCCACTCGATTTCAGGCACAAGGGTGAGAGTAGATTTTGTTTCGCAGGTAAGGGGGTCAAGGATTGGCAAATATTACCAAGAGAATCGATTAATAATTTACCAAAGCGGTGAAACAATTTAAAGTTGAAATTTGTAGAGGGCAAAAGTGAATCAACGCAAGAAAAGTGGGAAGAAATGGGTGTCCCTTCTTCTTTTCCCACTTCCCATTTCCCTCTATTAATTTCAGATTTAAAGTCATTTAGTGTTTTTGGTACGTTGTTCATTATTTATCTTGGTAATTATTTCCAATCCTTGACCCCTTTACCTAGGAAAGAAAATCTTCCCATACCCTTGTGGCTTAAATCGAGCTCCACTTTGTGGTCAAAGTCTTTTTTCCCTGTTCTGCAACTCTCCTAATTCTTCCAGCAATATCTTTTCACGTTTCATCACCAATATACGTCTTGTACACTCCCGTGTTTGTAGTCACTCTCCTTCTGTCTTCCAATGAATCCCATTGCAGCTCCCTTCTTATATCGCTTACTGATTGTGCTCTGTGGTAATTTGCAGACACAAATCTAGCTGCCCTTCTTTGTATGCCCTTCAACTCCTGTATTTGATATCCAAAATGTGGGTGCCGTACTACACTACCATATTCAAGCAATGATCTGATCAACTTTTTGTAACCTAATTCCCTTACTTCTCTAGTGCATACCCTCATCACTCTGTCCAATAAATGAAGGATTTTTAAACCTTTCATTGAACCTTACCATTGTGCTGTGTCCATTTGAGTTTAGTAACAAAAGTTATGCCGAGTTATATATATTTCAAGTCTTCAACAAGCAGTTCCTTCCCCAATTTATAATCTTATTAAACCTTTAGTTTCTTTACCTGTGTATCTAGTAAGCTGACTCCTCCTTGCATTTATCTTCGACCCATGGTTACCAACCCAACTATATATCCTGTCCACATCACCCTGCAGCTGTTTACAGTATTTGCCGTTTTGATCCTTTCAAATAGCATTATTTCATCTTCAAGCAATCTAATTTTTGTTAGTAAACGATCAACACAATTATTTATTTGAATAATTAGTATCAATGGTCGCAATATGGTACCCTGTGGTACTCCCATTTCTACTTCCACTTTTTTTTTTTTTTTTTTTTTTTTTTTTTTTTTTTTTTTTTTTTGATACTACATTTTCTACTCCAACTTTTTGTTTTCTACCTTTTAAAAATCCTTCTACCAAGCAAATCACTTTCTCGATCCCTTAAATAATTTTTACATCACTAACTACCATTTCATGGCTCACTCTGAGAAGAGCGTTAGGAAGATCAAGTGAAATTCTATCAATCTTGAAAACCACTTCGATACCTCAAAGATCTCTCAGATGTGGTTGCATATCACTTTGTACATTATTTTCCATACCACTGATGTCAGACTGATTGGCCTGTAATTTTCCACTCTATTTCTCACACCTCCGTTATAAACCGTTACTACTATCGCACTTTTCCTCTCCTTGGTAGGCAGCAAGTATCAAGACCCAATTGAAATAACGTTTAAAAAAAGATATGGCATAATGTCACACCCCGATAATCTTACGACATCCATAGTAATATTATCTGCACCAGCTCCTTTTTAAAATTTTACTTCCTTCATTATTTCCCGAAGATGAATTTCATATTTCTAAGTCTGCTCTTACATAATTGCTTGGATAAGCTCGTTCTCCGATTTATACCCTCCCGCTCCTGAATCATAATCCCTAACAATCACATAGAGCCAGTTATTCAAAAATTTCTCGATGGACCCGTTAGTGGTCCCCGTGCTCCAATAATATTCTTCATAAAATCATCTTTAGCCACCTATTTTACCGTTATTGATTCCTTATGTAGTTGTTTCAAGTGTACCCTACTGCCTTGCTGGCTGTCTTTTAATTCTGTTATGTTCTCTACTCACCATCCTTTTTAGTCACCTCGCCTCCCTATTATAGAACGTAATTTCAGCAACTTTTCTTTACTTCCTGTTTTGGAACAAATGTTTCTTCACCATTTTTTATTATCTCCTTGAACTCTTACCATGTTGACTCTAGTGTACTTGTGCCTTCCTTCCATTTGCTGAAACTTTCCCTGAAATATCTCTTCGGATGCGAAATTTGTACCTTTTTAAAACTATACCTATTTCCCTCTACAATTTCGGCCACTGGCCCACTGGTCTACTGAATCCTCTGTTATCCATCAGAACTTCTTCATTATAACTTATTCCCTCAGTTACTTGACACACCACAAGTTTTTCATTGGGATTTATTAGGAAGATATCCAACATGTTTGACACCCCTGTTATTTGCTCTGCCACTTATGTAAGGCCTCCTTCCCTTACTGAGGAATTTGAAAATTTCTGTTTCCTAGTATTATTAATCTTATTTCATATCCAGATAATTCCTGGTAAATTTAAATCTCCGCCAATAATTACCAGTCTCACCTCTGAAATTTGAGTATCAATTTAATTTCTACCCAAGACCCTTCAACTTTATCATTTATTCTTCCATTACGGTAAGTAGTCAACAACCTGATTTTTTTTTCTTTTTTACTTCCCCAGAAGTAGTTTGCAACTCACCACTTTGGCATGGAATGTCCTCTTAGGAGATTCGGTGGTACAATGAATCAGATTCACGAAGAAGCCACAGAAGCAATTGAATGGCTGTAATCTTTGGACATCGGGCTGCAGAAACATCAATGTTTGGTTATCTGTTGTGATTAAATATGGTTACTGTCTTTGTTTTCTTTTGCCTTACGAAATAAATAAATAACCCCAGAAATCTACCCCAAGTTACTCATGGACATGATCTATAAACATCAGCTACCTGTGGTTGTCTATGCTTACCAGTATCAATGCCCCTTCACCAATTTCTCCTCTATCTCTGCGATACACGCTGCAACCATCGGTAAAAACCTCATGGTCTAGTTCTTCTTCTTTTAACCAACTCTCTACCATTATAATTGCTTGTAGTTCATGTATTTCCATTAAATGTGTAAATTATATTACCTTGGTCATTATACTTGCACAGTTCACTAGTAACATGCCTACCATTGGCTTTGTAATATTTTCAGCTTTAATCTCCCTGTTTCCAGTTCTGTCCATGACAATTATTTTCTCAACAGCTTAATCTTTTTCTTTAGCATTTTTTATTTTTCCTGTCGTGGCTCTATAATTTGTACCACATTGATCATCTATCTCCATCCATTCATCAGCAGCCCCAAAACTAAAAAAGGCGCAGTTCTGAACCCACTGAAAGTTGGCCTCCTTAAAGCATTTGCTAACAACTCATAAAGTACCCACTTGCTTCGTCTATTTAGGTGTAGGCCATGCTTAGTGAAAACCCACCAACCGACGGCGTCAACAGGCACAACCCCCATGACAGAGCTAATTCCTTTCCCTGGTAGCACCTCAGTTTCCATGTTTACCCGCCTCACTGCGTGATTCGACTGTGGCCGGCAATGCCCTGCATGAGTTCAACCATGGAATGCTGCGCTTCCTTCACGACCATCCTTAGGTCACTATCTATACTATAACTTACGTTTCTATCAGTACTATTCCCCGCACCTCCCGCTATCACTACTCCATCGCCCTTAGTTAATTTCCTACAAAGTGAACCTATATCCTCTATTACCTGACCTAATGTGGCACTAGGTTTGAAAAAACTTGTGGCCTCCTAACCTGTGCCAAACTGATCGTGAAGAAGAGGTTCTACAATTCTCCCATGGCTGCTACCTAGCAGCTGACTTAAGAGTGGAAACAGGGAACTGTCCTCTGTGGAACACTAATATTCAATGACTGCTGCGACAAGGTGTTAGCACTTAGTAAAAAAAAAAATAATAATGCCATTGACATGGATCACTATGATACTCACGGAAACGAATTTAACCTTAATTATTTTGAATTCCGTATTACAGTCTAAAGGAAGTAGCTTCAGCGTTTTCACCCTTTATAAAACATCCTATTTGGTCCCTCAAGTATGGATGGCATTAACTCAATACTCTGTAGAAGAAAGCCGCAGCATGGTTGAAATAAATAGTGTATATATTTATTGCTCTTTAAACTAGAAAATCGTCAAATACGGAATTGTTTGAAGAATCCAATATGAAGTTTTTGCAATGAAGTCGCATGTGGAATATAATTTACAGCATAATTTTTGTTATTCTTATTAATTTAATTTAATTGCGATTAAGCAAACGATTCTGTGGCAATTTCCCTACAAACCCAATTCTCCCTTTCCTGTACCCACCTACTTTTGCCCTTTTCAAATTTTAACTTGAAATTGTTTCACCGTTATTGATAAATCTTTCAATTCTCTTGGTAACTTATTCCAATCCCTTACCCCCTTATCTACGAAATAAAATCTTACCACACTCTTACGCCTAAAATCGAGTGCAAGTTTGTGGTAATGGTCATCTTTTCTCTTTCATGTATTACTTTTGATTCTTACCCCATTCATTTCCACGCCCCATCACCAATACAAGCATTGTGCACTCCCATGACTCTCTTCACCTTCCTCTTTTCTTCCATTGGATTCTATTCCAGTTCTTTTATCATATCGGTTATTGATAGTGTTCTACGGTAATTTCCAGAGACAAATCTAGCAACCCTTATTTGCGCCCCCTCCAACTCCTGTATTTGATACCCAAAATGTAGGTCCCATGCTACACTACCTTATTGAAGCAATGGTCTGACCAAAGTTTTGTAACCCAATTCCTTTACTTCTCTTGTCTATCCCCTCATCACTCTCTCCAACAAGTGCAGGCTTTGAAAGCTTTTTCTAATACCTATACAATATGTCCTGCCCAGTTGAGCTTGTTATAAAATGTCATGCCAAAAAATGCACATTCTAAGTCTGCAACAAGCAATTATTTTCCCACCTTGTAGTCATAATCAACCGTTAGTTTTTAATCAGTGTATCTAATAAGATGACTATTATCTGCATTTATCTTCACCCCATGATTACCAACCCAGTTAGATGTTCTGTCCAGATCACCCTGCAGTTCCCAGTGTGGCTCTCATTATCTTAGTCCTCCACTGTTATGTTTTGGAGTGTTTCTTCGGCGATTCAGCTGCCAGGTGTTTGGACACGTAGCTGTTGCATTATTAGGTTTAGTATCTTACAAAAGCAGAGATTCAGCAGCCGTTGCAAGTGGATGATGCTTTATTTCACCTCTGAAAGTGGTGCGACATAGAACATAGTCTAAAAAGATCGATAATTCTGGTTTTCTTCGTTACATGATACACTGTGCGAATGTAAGTTGTTTATAAACAGTTCGTCTTATAGATTGATATTTCTTTATCTGCACTACATGGCCACTAGCATGGAACTCGCACTGCTTGCAGAGCATTTTTGGCTGAATTAAATGGCAGTCCTTTAATTCTTCACTGGAATCGAGAAAAGTCAGAGACATAACTGTATGTGGTTCACTGTATATTGTGTATCCGCAAATTGTATGGCGCTCATGTGAGACAGGGCTGAAAATTCTTTGGCTCACGCGTAGTTACTGAATATCACTCTTGAAATATCAATCCTAACATTGAGAACGAAAGGGGTGGCGGAATTGATGGTGTTAATTTTCTGTCTGAGTAGAATCAGGGGTAACCTACAGACACTGTAACTATATCCATTCGAAACGCTCCTGAGGCGTTTCAATAGAATACTGTTGATCAGCTTACACGAGGAAGGCTGATTGGAATATGATGATCATCAACAGATCCTGGCTACTCAAGCCTGGTAACTTGCCGTGGGGGGATATACATTTACGACCACTTTCGCCGAGCGTGGTGGGTGACCTGTACCGCTCTGGTATCGCATTCGGGAGGACTCGGTTTGGGATCCCCGTCCGGGGATCCAGATTTGGGTTTTGCACGGTTTCCCCAAATCACTCCAGGCGAACGCGTGGACACTTCCTCCAAAAGGCCGTGATGGAATTCCTTCCAGTTCCTTGTCCCCAATCCCATCCCACCTATAATAACCTCGACGTCGACGAGGCGTAAAGCCATACCTAAAAAAGGGCTACTTTCCTGGGAAATATGGGTTTAGGTTGTTTCTCCAGTGATGGAGAAACGTGTACGTGTTACTATTTTGTATTAATGTGTGAACTGAGTGTGTATTCAAAGTAGTGAGAATGGATGAATGATGACAGTACGGTCCATACAGGTCTACTCTTCCTAAAAAAATCAATCTCAGCATGTCAACTCGACGGTTGAATCGCCATTAACAATGTCGTGTGTCTTTATTCCATACGCAGTGGGCATAGTCTTAGAATTTAGTCCCCTGGAGTACAATATTCTCATTATTGTTTAATTTATTTTTTAACTGCTTTACGTCTCTCAACAGCGAGGTCTTTAGAGACGGGAAAGGATGGGGGGCAAGGAATGGGAAGGAATTCAGCCATGGCCTTTTGAAGGAAGCATCCCGGCATTTGCCTGGAGTGATTTGGGAATTCATGGAAAACCCAAATCTGGATGTCCGGACGGGCATTCGAACCGCCGTCCTCCCGAATGCGAGGCGAGAACGCTAACCGTTACACCTCCACGCTCGGTTTTCTTCTCATTATTGTATGAGTTCCATACGCCTTTTCGAGTGTAGGCCGCCACCAAGGCGGATGTTTACCCCTCTATAGTAACGTCTCGCGGGAGAAAAACCGGATGATTTTCCGTTGCCTTTCCCAGTGTGACAGTGTTTGTATGTGTTATTGTAGTTTGCATGATTTTTGTGATGTGTGTATTCACTGTGGAGTGTTGAATTTGCCTGCTCCGGAAGCGGTGGCCTGGTTGGAGCGCCTCGATTTCACGTTGTAGTGGTTGTGACTCGCGATCCTGGCTTAGTGGCCGCCTGCGGGCATTGTCCACTGAACTACGTGTGTATATGCGTGTTTACTTTGAAATAAGATTGTTCAATGATTACAGTATAATTACTGTTGAGTGTTGTAAATGTCATATAACATCATACGTAAATTAAAATAAATAAAGTGTCTTGAGCTTTGCCACACGATTACCCGCATAGACAACACCTCGAAGTTATATGTGTTGTATCCCGACCAAGTTAGTGGTGCATTACCCACGCTGCAATCTCTTAAAGGTGATATAAAAGTGTTTAAAAACACCTTGGTCAGTAGAGATACCGCTAGCTAATCCTCAACTGTAAATTATATGAAACTCACTAAGACCATTGAGACAGTCACCATAAAAAGAATAGAGGAGTTACTGAAAGATGTTTCATATACATCAGTTTGGAAGTGTTAACCTGAAGTTATATTTTACGGATTTAGCGACGGTCGTAACATTCCAGTTGGTTATGGAATCACGAAACCGGTCCAGTAAATAGATCTAAACAGCATTCGATCTGAAAATCTTAGCCAACAATTTTCATATAAGAGGCAGCTCTAACATCACAAAATAAAAGCCAGTGCAGTGCCACGCATCTTTTAAAAGTCGCACTTCCTAATTGGCTCTAAACGTTTTGGCAGAGAAAAAGCCAAAGTTGAATGTGAAGAGTGAACTCATTATCATCAAGAGATTAAAGCTTCCTGACAAAACGAATTGTTATTATAATCAGGTAGAACAAACCGAGCGTGGTGAGTGAAGGGTTAGCGTTCTGGCCTCGCATTCGGGAGGACTCGGGTTTGAATCCCCGTGCAGGCATCCAGATTTGGGTTTTCCATGGTTTCCCCAAATCACTCCAGGCGAATGCGGGGATGCTTCCTTCAAAAAGGCTATGGCCGAATTTCCTTCCCGTTCCTTGTTCCCAGTCGCATCCAGCCTCTAATGATCTTAGCCGTCCACGAGGCGTAAAAAAAAATAAAAAAATCTAGAACAACTGGACACACTATTTATTTTAAAAACGTCACCTTTTGTGAACTTGTTCAAAGGGCTTATGCCGCATCTTATAAGCTCAACATGTATCGGCACATGTTAGCCACATCACAACCACGCGACTAACAGACCATAGATAATACTTGAAATAAAATGACGATACAATAAAAGTTGGTGAGGAATCAAATATAAATAATATACATAAAGAATCATATCTACTTTGGTTTTGACGCATTTAGGATACGTTCAAACAGTATGATTTACTTGAGGCTGAGAAGTGTTTTGGCTCAACGGTATCTGACTTCGAAGCTTTAAGTTATCGATTACTATCCATGTCTGGGAGAATAGTTTTAAACGATTATTTATCCGTACGGAACCTTTGTTAAAGCTTCATTTTTACTATGAGAAGTGCACTGAAACTTTTACCCCCGTTCGCATTTGATATAAGTACTTCACAACTGTATTGGTTGAGTTGAGATGTGGATTGTATCGCTCTTTATTATTAAATCAGTAGTAGCATACAAACAAGGGAGGACGAACACCATCCGGTTGGACACCCGAGAGGGTTTTATTGCATCAGTACGCCACCCACTCACACATCAGTGATCTATATATTTAACAAGACTCTAACTAGCTGACTGTCTGTCTCTTTGAGTGAACTGGAATCTCGCGGAAACCACTGATCACATTTTGGTGCAACTCTGAATGTACGGCCCTTGGTTCTGTGGAGTAAAACAGCACATGCTATATTTCGATATGGAGTCTGAAAGCTGAATAATACATAATAAACACATCTCTGTAGACACAATAACTAGTTTGACGTAGTTAAAAAGTGCAGTTTAACAGCAAATTATACAACATAGAGTGAAGTGAGCAATATTAAAGGTAATAATGCTAAAGTGTAGCAAGAAACAACGATGCAGAAAATTGCGGAAGGTGCTGTTCCGGACTGACATGTGCTAGCTGCCACAATTTTTACCACTGACGATGCCCCACTCCAGAAGGGCGAAAAGCGTGTGGTAGATGAAAGTCAGTAAAAAACAGTTGTTAGAAGACGGATTTTTATTCAAAAATATTTATGCAACAACTGCGGAACATGGCCTACAACAAGATTACTGAATAATTTCAGTACCTACTTTTCGTCGAATCCAATTCACGTAACAGCTAAAGCTGGAATTTGATTTGTGGGTTCAAGTGGCATCATATTTGTGTCGACTGTGACCAGTGCACGCAGTCGGAAGTGATCTCACCAGATAGGTATGATTAGAAATGTACAGAAACTTTGCGATGTAATTCAATAGCAACTGATCTGTAGCCTCTATAATATAAAATAGCGAGTGTTTCCTGAAATGGTTTAAATCAAAGTAACAGTTTTTCGCCAGCTTCTCGGACCGATGGCAGGCAGTGGTTGACTGTAAATAACTACTAATAACGAGAAGAAACCTGGCGGTAACAGAGGCTTAACTGAACAACTGAGGCGTTACGCGTGTCTTTCACTCGCAGGCGCGTTATCGTACTTTTAGTTACAAATTTGAGAAATGAATCAATTGACGTTTTGCAGTTGTATTAATTAGCGTTTCGATGTTATACACAATTACATAAGCATTTATATATTTAACCTAGTTTACATTATGGTGATACGTCCTACAGAGAGAAAATAACCAACGAACGAGATTGTAGCGTAGGGATGGGCAATCAAAAAAATATATCTATAAATATCGAAACGATATTTACAAACACTATCGATATATATCGGGGGAAAAATATCGATATTTTGATATTTTTGTCTAAAGGGAGTAATTATCTAAAAAAAAATCATAAAATGCATCAAAATATTTAAGAAAATTCTGAAAATTAAAGACACAGGTAGAAATTATACAAACTTTTATTAATTTATTATTTTGAATCAATCAAACCAGTATTCGTCTGATATGGACATCAAAAGGACTCTCTGTTTTATGTGCTCCCCCGTCAATCTACTCCTGTTGTTCAGTACAGCTAAGTTGACTGCAGGAGCCACTCTCTTGGTCGACACAGAAGAAGCTTGACATATAAGGTATTTCAGCGCGCTGGAGCACTGGCAATTCATTTAAAACTTTACTGGGTCTGATTTTCTGTCTATTAATGGTTGGTCCAGATACTACTTAAGCCCATTAGGAACTGAGCCAGAGCTTGGAACCTCTTGCATAACAGTAGTGCTAAGGGATAATAGCTTTTAATGTGCGGACCAAATTGATGCTCTATTTGCGATATATTGTGTTGCTGCTGTAGACCTTACTTCTGGAGAACTTTGTCCTCGTCGTCTAAGTTCCAAGCGAATATCATTACTTACTGTAGATATCGCATTTGACACACCGATTGGAGAAGTGAAGTGTATACGTTTGAAACGCGGGTCCAAAATGGTAGCTGCTGCAAGGAATATATTTCCTTCTAAAGGACTTAATTTCTCTTTAATTCTTTGGAGTAAAGCCTCTTTTACCGTGAATTCTAAAGTGGTCGAAGGAGTAGCTTGTTCCGTTACTTGTCGAATCAGATTTGTAACAGGAATGGCTAAGCTAGCAGTCACAAAATTTGTACCACTAACCTCTTCAGTGGCTTCTTTGAAAGGACCAAGCAGGACAATGAGGTCACGTATTACATTAAGCTGTTAAGTTGCATCCATATCAAGTGTGTTTATATTTGACTGACTTTTTGTAGCTAAGATTTTAGCAACAATTGCAGAGAGTCTGACAAATCGTTCTAACATATTAAAGTAGGAGTTCCATCTAGTGCTAACAGCTTGTGTCAAAGTCAACACCTCTCCTTCCTTTTCCCCAGATGCTTCTTGTTCAGATCTTAATAGATCCATAGCATTGACAGACTGCTTAAAATAAGTCACAATACTTTTTGCCTGATCGCAGAGTGCTGCAAATGAATTATTTTCACTTAACACTACATCAACGATTTTCATCATCAGGGCTTGACCAGTAAGTTGCAATTTCTAATCACCAAACCTCTCTGCATTGCGTATGATGCAAGGGCATACGATGTTGTTGATGGTGATTCATCCGTTGGATGGGAATGTTAAGCTTGGCGCCCCCTTTAGAATGTTTCGCAAAAGTAGGCCTGAACATGCCGACACCGGCTTCCACCCTCTCCCTTCTTTCATCCCTCATCCACAACACTCTATACCGAGCCACACAGTGTCACTGTCATACACACTTAGGAGCACTGTCACACTGAGGAAGTAAACGGGGAATTTTTTTAACTGCTTAACGTGTCTTAACATTGAGGTCTTTAGAGACGGGAAAGGATGGGGGACAAGGAATGGAAGGAATTCGGCGATGGCCTTTTGAAGGAAGCATCCCATCATTTGCCTGGAGTGATTTGGGAAACTATGGAAAACCCAAATCTGGATGCCCGGACGGGGATTCGACCCACCCTTCTCCCTAATGCGAGGTCAGAACGCTAACCATTACACCACCATGTTCGGTGAAACGGGAAACCACCCCAGTTCATCTTCCTAGGACTTTCCTTGGAGGGATATACATCACCCATGGTAATCGCCTACAACCTGACACGGGAGAGGCGTTCGAAGAGGACCTTACTATCAGTGAAAACCATTGTTGTCTCAGTGAATAAAAAATTAAAAACCGCTCTCACTACATCAATCGAAGACAGCAATCACAAGAAAGTATTATTTAGTGGGGCTGTAATTCACGAGAAAGCTATATGCATATTTTAAAGAGCATTACAATGAACTTTAGGATAGAGGATTTAAAGCAATCCAGAATTGGTCTATTAAGTTCAAAGTGCAATAATCACTCCATTACATCAAAATTTTTATGTATACTTGGAACGTATTCCCTATAATCCTATATAAACTAACATTCTGTATTCAAGGTTTCCGTATTCAAGATTTTCGTATTTGCGGCTAATTTACGAAACGTATTCCTTGCGATTAAGGAGTTTTGACTGTATACTAGATTGTGGAGATTTAAATGAATTAACAGTCATTCATAATGACTTGTGGTTCATCAACCCATTCATTGTTATTCGTAAATAAAAAAAAACAGTTGAAAAGATAATATTCAACAACAAAGATAAAACAACCGATTACATGCTAACATAAAAATGACATTAACGTAAAATTGTTAAAATTTAACAGCTTTTTTTAACCTATCAACCGCTGATGAAGCTGTTATATTTCGACGAATTAACTTTTTAAGACACTTCCAGAAGATTGGATATATAAGTTTATTTATCCTATATAAATGTAATGATTAAATTGGATACTGAATTGCGTTGGTAGGAGAAAAAAAAAATTGGTGCTTAAAATCGATACACTAAATACAATATCGATGTATCGATATATCGAAAATGAAAATATCGGCGATAAATATCGATATTTTTTAGAAAAAATATCGATACATCGATATATTTTGCCCATCCCTATCGTAGCGCAACATATTGTATAGTAAAACGGGGAACGTAAATGAATGAGAAACGAACAACGCTCACAAAACTAAGTGGAACCACAGAATAGGAAAGGACGTTATTGGTTTTGTTATGGAGCTAAATCAGTGTTTAGCGTAGTCAAATTTGGTTTCTGCGACACATACGTTTACAAGCAGTATAGAGCTAAGGAGTTTTTGTTTTCAATATTTCACAGCATCATATGGATAGTATCGTATCGGCTATGTAAAAATATTGATATAAATATCGTTATTTTTGGTCCGATATTGTTGGTTGACAGATATATCGTTGCAACCCTATCTACAGTGGAACAAATTCTGCGACCTAGCGATACATTGTTCTCCAGGGAGTTTTAATCACCGTCGACTCAGCTCTTTCCTCGAAACCTTTTTTTGTGAGATTTCTTATCATTTATATGGCAGTCTTTTCTGTCTGCTGCGGTTGATAGACTTTATGAGTGACCTCAATGGTGAGATGATTGCAGATCATGCATATTTCTGGAGGCTCCTGAGTATTATTTGTTGCTGAAAAGCAACGATTAAAGACAGCATAGAATCTTCTTACTGCCAAAGAATTTCCCACCAGTTTTGCACTAGTTCTATGTTTTCATATTTTATCAATCAAATCTTATGTGAGAACAATGTCTCAGGATTTTACGACTTCGAGAATATCTGTAGGATTCGGCTTGTTTGTACTCAGTCCGGGAAAGACACCTTCCTTATAGCTCAGTAGTTCACAAATTAAAGCACGCAAAAAAGGTTTAAAATACCCTTGAAGTGGCAATGGACCAACCATATAGCGCGTAGATAAGAACACATGTGGACAAAAACAGTGTTAGGATGGAGCCCAAGTGATCACCCCAGACCGAGAGGAAGACCACCAGACTGATGGGACAAGGAAATTCGCAGTGTTGTCGCAGTTAACTGGCAGAGGATCGCCCGAGACCGTGCGACCAGGAGCAAAATGCTCAAGTTATATCTGAAATCATGATTTTAAGAGGACACATCAGAAAATGATTGAACTGGCTGATAATGATCTTCGATGTCTTACAGGAAATATTGGGTATTAATTTTTTTGTATTCTTTTCACATTTTGACTAATGCCAGAGGTCCAGCCGTTCCCAATATAGCTTGTTCGAACTTGTCACAATACAGTGTACAAAACCGCCCTCCTTTAAATTTTAGAAATTAATTGAAAGTGTTTTAATGTAGTCGATGATATAGTTATCTCTAAACAACTAGCTGTAGTAGGTCAGAGATAGTTTGTTTTGGTTTTCCAGCGAGTGTTGAAGTAGACACATGGCGTAACAAAAAAAAAAAAAAAAAAAAAAAAAAAAAAAAAAAAAAAAAAAAAAATGTGTTTTAAGTTGTGCTATTAGTGGTATATACATAAAATCAGTGTTGAGTGTTTAACCCGATTTAACTACGTAATGCATAGTTTACGCCTGTGTTAGTCGTCGGAGACCAAACATATGAGTTTTGGTTTGTAAGTGTACGCGGTACTGCATATGTGTACGACGGATTTCGGCGCGATTATTCCGTGTTTATAATTGCCCGTGGCTGCTAATGTGAAATCAATTTGGCAATATTCGTTACTCAAGGAGATTAGTGAACTCAAGGAGTGACTTTCCACGTAGTAAAGACTGTTTATTTAGCCGTTACTAGCATTAAGAACAGACGGTGTATGACGAACAGTTGGAAGTTATATTACATTAAGTGCTTGCAAGTCACTTGAGACTCTAACGAATTGCAATCTTCGGATAAATGTTATTGTGAAGTGTATAATAGTGTTAAAATTTTATTTTCCATTGGTGGTCGGAAATTAGTACACTTAAGGAAATAGCAGAATAAATGTGTTCATGAAAACGGAGTGTTTATTTTATTTTCTACGAAGTGCACGTAATATTCCCGAACCATCCAATGGTGGCGACCAAAGTACATTAAAACGAAGTCCGATTACACCTTTCCTTAGGTAAATAACAATTTTCATAGTGAAATATTGAAAAAAAACTATCAAGTCAAACATGTTATAAACAGTATATATAATTGTCACAGTTGTTTGACAAACTGTCACGATTGTTTGAGGAAACGAATGAATCGACAGACGTGCCTTCAAGGTTGTCATGTGGTTTTCCCAATTTTAAGTTCGTCTTTCTTTGATTCTAAAATCTTGCGTGAAAACCTATGCTAAGTTCTCAACACAGTCGCCACTGTTTTCTGTAGTAGCTCTTGAGGTAGTGGATAATACTCATTCAGAATGCGTTACTGACTCTTTCAACGAAGTTTACATTGTTAACTTCTTCTGACTTTCAAAATCACCGCAATTTTCTCCTGAAATCTGATGGTTTAAAATGTTCTGGTGTGGTTATGATCTCGTACAACAATGTCAGTTGATTTATCGCTCTTGTCGGGGTTTTTCCTATTAACCAATTTCAAAACTACAGGATTATGATCCTGTGATATGTTCTGCACTATCTGAAGAATGGTTCAGTATCTGTTTTTTTATGATTATAATATCCAGAATATCCTCTGGCAATCTTGAGTCGAATTCTTGTATTTTATTTCTAGGCCGTGGACAGCAGTTTCCGGTATGTCTGTACCATCCTGTGAAATTCCAAGACAATATTTTTTAATTTTAATAACATCCTGTTGTGCCAAGGCCTACCTATGCTACTGTTCTATTGCAGTGCTAAAATTTTTCCTCTAAGGGGATTATCTGTTGCCTGTATTTCGATTACCTATAAGATTTACGTCAGCTGATGAGTTAGGTTGTTCCTGTTATTGATGGCTGTTCCTCCTCTACTGTAACCATCTCTGTCGTTCCTACACATTTCTATCCCAGACACACTTATCTTGTTGATATACCTCAGGTGGGTTTCTGTAATAAGGAAAATATTTACCTTTTCCACTTCTATATATCATAAGCTCATTTATTTTGTTTTTAAATCCATTTTTATTCCATTGGGTTATTTTTTGTCAGATGATCTCCTTCATTATGGTGACGGATCAGTTTTTAATTTAGAATAAGGTGTACATATTCGATTAACACAAGCGGTTTTTTTTCAGTTATTTTCCTTCCCTTCTTATTTCTTTTAGAAACCTTATTGAATTTTTGGGGGATCTTGTGAATGCTGTCGATTATTCTTTTTGGATAGACACTGGTATTGCCACCTTTGTGTTAATTATCAGTAGGGTTTAGGATCTTTTTTTCCTGAGTTTCTTTTGAGCTGTAATGCTGAGTGAAACACTGATTGTACGTTTCTGCTTACATTTAAATGTATTTTATGCAGCATATAAACGCATATTTAGGCAATTTTCCTAGGTTTGGTCATATTCCGATATTATTTGTGGACATATGGTCATGTTTTGAGAAAAATCTGTCAACTTTTTAATGGTGTTGAGAATTCAATATTTATAGATGAGAAGAAATTAAGATAATTATTCATGAACTGTACTCCTATCATACCTTGGAGGAGAAACCAAACTAATTGTCACACAACTGGTAAGAATTCACCAGTCAAGAGTTATGCATTATTGTCACAATCTGAACGTTAATGTTGAGCCCGCTTTTTAATTTCGACGATGCAGCAGCATGCCTGTGTCGAACCGCGTCAATCAGTGTCTCATTGAAACATTTTTGAAAATAATCCTCAGTCAGTGTTAAATCTACGCTGGATGAGTGAGTACCGAAATGTCGAAAAGAAAAGTTTCTGAAAGTGCGAAGTTACAAATTTATCTAAGGGAATTTGGAGAAAAGTATTTTGGTACACATGAAAGAGTTGTTTTCCGTAAATTATGTGAAATTAAAATTACTTCAACAAAATAATTTAAAATTTAGTTTCGCACAGGTGCCACGAGTGCAGGGAAGCAAATTATGCTGTCTACGCGACAGCGATACAACTGGATAAAATAAATGATGTGTCAACGAGCATGTTTTGATGTATAGTAAATTTAAATATTTTGTCATATTTTGAAATTTTATATCAGATTTACCAGTTTTAAGGTCATATTTGCCTGCATATTTCTCCAATTTTTATTTTATTTTATTTTTTTTTTTATCTGGAAGACCCCGAACCCTAGTTATCAGTATGCAGTTGTTGATTCCTCCGTCCTGCAACTTCGTCAGTAAAATTATCGCTGATCTTAGGGTCGATGCTCGTCCCATTGTCCCTCTTCTTCTCGGTTCTGATTTCTGCTCGTCGATGGTAATGGATTTGAGTCACCTCGCCGTTGGTTGTTAGCGCATTTTTTTCTTGTGTGCCATTGCTTCTTTTCCTTTAGTTTCGCAGGATCTGATAAGCAGTGTATTTCTTCAACAATGCATCATGATTTTCTCAGCATATTTTTATTTCGCCATTTGATTGTCTAGGACAGTGCGTTAATTGTCTAGGTATGACCTAGAAATTTTAAATCATGGATAGGTTAGCTGACAGTACATTTGGCCGATGTTTTGGCACTGTTAACATTCTGTTGGTCTCATCCTGTATACATATATTGCAGTATTTACCGGGTGGCAAATGGGGGAGGTTTTTTTTAAATTATAAATTATTAAAAACATGAAATATTGAATTATTGATACTATGCAAATGTATGACTGGGAATTCTACATCTACAAAGAACTTTGATGCTGCAATTACAAGGCACACAAATGACAAACCTTTAATGAATTTAAAGCAATGGCTAAATACAGGTTGAGCATATTTAACATTAAAATGAAACACATGTTCTTATAAGGAGGCAATCAAGCTCAACATTACAAGTTGCCGACATGAAAAGAAAAATGAAAGTATCAACTGAACTTTAATCGTTAATTTGCAAAACAAGCACAAGAACAAATAAATGCCTGCACATGCCAATAGTTAAAGAACAAGTTGGCCAATCCCAATCTAAATGAATGAACAAATTAGTCCTAATACCCTCAGGCTAGGTGATTGCACTATTCACACGTTGGAATAATATCAAAGTTTTTGCCAGCTAGCACAGTAGTAGAATGGAATTCTGAGCTGAGATTCTCTCACAGGGGAACGCTTAAGGGTTCAACCTCAGATAAAAACCATGAACTCATGAACTCGTCTTTGGCGACTGAAATCAACACTTTACCCAAATGTGAGTTGATTACCGCGCGATCTGCGATCTCCACCGGTTCAGCTCCAAGCAACCGCTCAGACGGACACGTCCGTCTGTCGGAAAGCGGACAGGCAGACAATTCCAGCAGACTTTGCCAGAAGTGATGCAACACTGCGCTATGCAGCGTGCGTAATATCTGCCCTGACTTCCAGACCTGATCTCTCCACCGCACTGGGCGAGAGCAACCGTCCACCTTGTCGGCTTGTTCCAGAGTGATTTTTCTTCAACCTTCGCCAGTGGCGTTGGATTCTCCCTCCTCCTCTCTCTCGTCGTACATGGAACAGAAATTCACCCAATCAGCCCTCTTGTTACAAAAAGAGAGTCCACATTGGCTACGTTTTAAACCTGACGCACAGAATCGTGGCACCGCTGGGGATATCTGGAACGGTTGGCGCTCACCCGCCACAGCAACGGCTTAACGGGAAACTTTCCCATCACCTGACCACCGCGCCGTCGTCCGACTGACTGGCGCCAGGCACTGTCTCCTTGGCCATCCATCACAATGTCTGAGTATAATATTTCACATACAAAACAATATAAAAGTCTTTGGCAGCCCTTCCTTAAATAATTCTACGGAATAACTACCTTGAATAATTAAATATAACAGATTAATTAATTCCTTTAATAGGTAAATATTAATTAAACTAGAGCTGACGACATCGTCACGCTACAATATATAGATATGAATTCTGTTATAAATATTGGACGTTTAGTCACAAACGTTATTGCACTGAGGGCCCAGTTTAAAAACTAAAAGCAGAGATACTGAGGCTCTTGAAGACTCATTTCATGGACCGATATACTAAGAAAACGTTATATCTTCCGGTGAAGAGATATTCCTTAATATTGTATGTTATGAACGACGATGCTAAACCTTCCATCACTGCCTGTCGTAATACGTTTTCTGGAAATTAGCGCTCATAACATTCTACATTTTAACTATTCCTTTAAATATGTCAAATAAAAATTGTAGGTCTGCTAATTTAAAGGTTTCTTCAGTGGAAATGGCGTCCAGGTTTCCTTCAAACGATGGCTTCATTCCCCGTAAATTATCGCTGTGTATGATAGCGATTAGTGGTTGTATGGTTATTTCGATTTTTCGTTTATATTCAGTACTGTCTTCTTGCTTCCTTACTTTCCGTTGGTTCAAAAAATTCGTATTCTTCTAGTCCATAGTCACACTGGAAGTGCTTAGTGTTCATTTAACACTTCGAACAAGCAACCTCTGAATCCAGTCCACTATATGCTTTTTACTCGCTACATCCTTGTTCCTTGCTGGGTAAAAACCCAAATTGTATGTCGTTATACGTGAGTCAGAGAGATCTATAAATGTATACTCTTGTTCTCACTGTAAGGTTACTCTGGTTCCACTAGTACCTAGTACCCATCTTGAACATACCCAGCTAATATCGTGCTATATAGACTCCTAACAAAATCGATTGTAAATACCAGGTGGATTCTGGAATTCCTCTAACAATTTCTTTCTCTTTTTGTGAATGGCCTTCAGCTTTTTAGACACTCAGCCAGCATCATCAGTGTTCGATTTTCCTCAATTGTGTTAGACTCTTCATAGTTTTGTTGATAGTCTGAAGTGAAAGGACGGGACAGGAGAAACACAATACTTAATTAAAACCACCTAGACCGGACTAGAAGCGGCGACCTCTGCAACGCGAAGCCAGCACGCTGGCTGGCCCCGCGCTACCGAGGCTGGCTCCTCTAACAGTTATCGGTCAAATTAGAACTCCTTGTAAGAACCTTGTTTTCCCTGCAAGCTTTCCCTGACTTCAATAGCACCTACAGAATTAGTGTCCTTTTGAGTTTTGTAGTGACAAACCAAATCAGAACTGAAAACGTTTCTCGCATTCCACAAAGATTTTAATACATATATATATATATAATCCAGTGCAAAATTTGGTCACATTCTACCTTCTCCACCCCTCGTCAAATGGTTCAGTCTAGGATCCTTATATTAATTACTCGATGAAGTGTGTAAAGAGCGTTTATTAATGTGAAAGTATTTGCAATATCTCTTTGTGTTCAATTCTTCATGTTAGAATGTAACAATCTCGAATTCTGTTGTTGTTTTTGTGTTTTTTTGGTAGTTTATACAAAAGTACTGTTTTAAAAAAATTAAATAACCCCAGCTAACATTGACCCCTGAAGCTGCTGCAGTGTGTTGGGTTATACCGTATGTGTTTGCCTCCTGTTTTACCGCCTGAGCTGAGTGTGCTATGTTATCCTTACTCATCGTTTTAGGCTTTATCTTAATTGAGATAAAGGTATGTTAACAGTAGAAATATAGGATAAGATAGGTTTGGCGTACGGGACAAACCTGACGTAATGGGAGGGCTTCACCTTAATGGAACTGCCATAACATAATCTTCATCCTGTCAACATCAGCCGAAAGCGATTTAACGAACAGTTAGGATCGTAATCTGGCTTCTATCCCAAACGATATTTTTAACAGCAATCCTGAAATCACTGACAGTAGTGATGTCAAACTCTGTGTTGGGTATATAAGTAAATGAAAAGTCTAAAAAACTAAACACATCACCGGAAATTGAAAAGTATAATTAATTTTTGTTATAGGATGGGCAAGAACCACCTTTACAAACTTCATAAAAAAATTTCTAAAATTATACAACTCAAGCCCAGCACAACACTTTATGGAAGTTGAGCTTGGAGCTGAAATATCAGAAACAAGGAAAACTATAGCATTAGAATTGTGGTGCTATGAGAGAATTTCATAGAATAAGTAGAGAAATATTTGGAAAATTAGGGATGGGGAAAGAATTTTGTTGATGATTCTCATAATAGAAAGCGACAGTGTGCTCGGTCATATCTGAAGGCGAACTGGACTGGTTAATTAAGTAGTCCAGAAAACCAGTGGAAGCTCGGAGCATCAAGATGGACATTAGAATACACCAAGGAGATGGCTGAATACTTAAAGTGAAGGTTGTATGTGAGTTAAGGATATTAACTAAGGATAGGAAGACACGAGGTTGTGCAGAAGCTGTTGCACAGCAAAATAATATAAAGTAAATGTCATATATTGGAATATATTCAACAGTAACTTCTTCATTTCCGCAAACATGAGGTTGGTGGGTTCTTTCTCCTAGGAAAATTTGAAACTTGGCTGGTTTCCCTTTACCTTTCCGAGAGATAAAAGTATATTTATCTGTTTATTGTTTTGTGTGATGTGTGTGTATGCTCAAGGTACTGTGTTGTGAATGAATGAAGGGAAAGGGTAAAACCCAGTTCCTACCCATTCAGGCCTACTGTTCCGAAGGACACCGGGTGGGAGCCAGGCTGAATGTACCCATACGACAGACGAATCACCATCGCCCCATTCGATTTAACCCAGCACTTTGGTGCACAATCAGGTGGTCATGATTGTGCGCCGCCGCGTCTCCTAACTCGTCAGCCAGGTCCTGATGATAAAAATTTTCTTCCTCCACCAGGAATCGAACCAGATCTAACCCCGGCTCCAGGGGTCATCACCATGCAGTAACCAAATGAGAGAACGGGGCGGATAGTAAAAAGTAATGTGTATTTATTTTAGAAAAGAAAAGAAAAATCTAATATCTGTTCCGTGTATGTGGTCTCAGGCAAATTAATTATCAGTGGCTTCTGCAGCTGTTTCGCCGTGCGCATTGCTCCGGTAAGTCGGTCGACAAAACACCTGCCACAGCGCACAGTGTTAATACTCGGAGGTGTTGCCCGAACCTGACTCCGGCGCTGTAATCCCCGGCAGGCAACAGCCGATTGCGACAATTACGCAATTAAGGACGCTGTTCAGCACGCCTGCCTGCCGTTGGTAGGGCTTTATCGCTCTGCAAACTCTAACAGATTACCACCAGTATCTTGCGGGCAAACTGTGGAATTACGACCCATTACACATGCCATCAACGGACGTGTTCTTATAGCAGCACGTGATGATCCAAACGAGGCCCCACGCTAATATTACTTAACGCCACAGGCTGCTGGCGTTTCACTCACTGAGGCTGTCGGTCCTAATAAAAGTCTAGCTCGGTCGCCGTGTCTGTCCCCCAGTGACGTCAGGCGCACAGCATTCTTCAGAGAGCTAGTAACGGCCAGTTCCCCCCCCCCCTCTCTGTCCATATCTATAAAACGAAAACCGGGTATATCTGTAGCAGAAAAACTCAAAAACTACTGCGCAGATTTCGATGCTGTATTTACCATTTTAAAGATTAGAATATCAATTGAATTGTTTGCTATGTCTTAGGCTCCAACTTAACATAACGCCGGAGCAGTAAATGAAAATCTGTACGTAGAGCTTGGAAAAAAAAAATACATACGTCATACATTGCAAAAATAATAGCTACATTATCGCACGTAACTTTCACTTTCTTAAATTTTGGTTTTTAGTCTTTAAACCCATTACATGGCCATATGCGAAAACTATGTAAAGTGAAAAATAATAATGTTAATAATATAATCAAAAAACCATTTCGATATCTTCTTTGTTTCTCTATCTGAGGTCGCACTGCTAAAATCTCTGATGTTTTTTAAATTATTTTCGCTGTTGATATTCAGTAATGCATATTTGATGGTTTTGAACATGAAAGTGAACTGTTTAAAACCTTCAGTGTAGAACTTTCTGAGAAATTTGTTGCTTTTTGAAACTACGGTCTTAGGCCACACAGCTACAATCTCTGATGTTAGGAAGAGAATTAAAATCGCTTTTAATAGTAAGTAATGCATATCTGGTGGCTTTGAACATGAAATTGAACTGTTTAAATTCTTTAGTGTTAACATAGTGTTTTTTTTTGGTGTTTTTTTGGTGTAATTATATGATTAGTGATTCTGTCTTTACCACATTTCCTGAAAAAAAAAATCATTGCTTCTATTGCTGCACGAATCGCTGTGGTTATTATGATGAAACTTAGTACACATGTTACTGATATCATGGCTAAACATATTGCAGGAATAAGTGAACCCCAACCCCATCTCTTTTCTGCTACACCGGAGGTTACCCTTTTAAATACATATAGAAAAATGGAGCGATTGACATGAAATTTGATTCACAAGTGACCTATTTTATGAGTTTCAATGTTTACTGTGAGTGCAAATCAACCCAGATCCTACCGGGCAACGCCGGGAACACTGCTGGTACAACACTAAGGAAAGGTTACCTTTCTTTTGTTCCTGTAATGTTTCAATGTATTCTAAATAGTTAACCAAGCATAAAGAAGAGAATATCTTCCGTTTAAATCCTCACGTTAGTTATTAATTGGGTTTTATTTATTTATATTCGATCAATGCAGATACTTTCGTTGTAGCAGTTATAGTGAGTTAAAGAATCGTGATTCGATAACGATGCAGTGAATGCATTAATTCTCTTGCGATAGAAATATTCTTTTGTGGGAAGCAATTTCAGAGGAGATTCTGATTAAATTTAAATGCAGGCTGGGCATTAGTCGTTACAGCAGATGCTATGAGTAATTAAAGTTGCTTCATGAGCGCCATGTTGCTAAAGTCATTACTTCTTGTGAATAAATGTATTTCCATGTTTATCAGGGTCTATGCGGCTTGGCCTAAGATTGAAACTAATATTACGCGGTGTAAAATATCACTGATGTCACTGTTTTAGCCGCATGTAAGACATATTTCAAATAAAATCGCCATGCAAACTATATCAGAAATTTGTACAGCATTATAAAATAACGGTTCTGAGCGTTATTTAGTTATAATATCTATTAGCTAAGCAACTCCTAAGAAATGAATTGCCACAACACAGCGTTCAATCGTACTTTACCACTCTTCACTGATTGTACTTCAGCAGCCCATTAAGATCTCAACAGAGAAGTTTCATCAATTCATTCTTGAGGTATTATTACGTAGACAGCTTACGTTTTTGAAGAAATACTGCCAAGTAGCCGATATTCCACTTTATCCGGCAAACCAGCGGCCACATACCACCGGCCTCCTATTTTTACAAGGGGCAAGTATGAATCATGAGAGGGGGGAACGACCTATACCCCGCCCCAATTCGAACCGGGTTTGATATACGTGACGTACTTAATATATATATATATGTGAGGAAAGTTTGTATGTCCATCTTTCTGCTAAACCTTAATTTCTTTGTGTTCTGTATGATAAATATGGTTCTTGTTTGAGAAGTGTGTAATTTATGAGGTTGTACTTGGGGATCGTCCCAGAATTCTCCTAGATAATTGCCGAAATAGTAATTGCCTAAAGTAGTAATGAGTACGGTTGGTACGCGGGTAATATGACTCGAACCTGATTCCGTTGTACCTCACACATCCAGTGTGCTCCGCCCTAATGCGCTGACAAGCGGAGCCACCAATTGTAAAATTCAGATTCCATTCACACTGTGTTTTATAAAAGCTCATGGCGAAAGCTGTGATGTGGCAAAGCAGTAACATGCGCTTGTTCGCCATTGTGGAAAAAATCGTCTTGGAAATGTTTTGTTGCGTTCAAATACTTCTTAGGGAGCGTCCATAAGCCACGTACCTCCATTTTGGCCTCCTATGAACCCCCCTTCCCCAACGTAGCACAACGTGGAATTTGCCTCTACTGCCCCCCCCCCTCTGTAGCACTTAGATTCCCTCCCCCCCCTATTGATTCCAGAAGAAATTAAATACGAGTGTTTACCTCTTGTCAAACTATCGTAAATTACATCCAGAGGGACTTAAATGACGGAAAAAAATATTCAGATGCTGTTGTATGTTCTATACCAGCTTTTAACTGTGACAAATAATATGAATGGAAAGCTCCGTGACATGGTCCGGAAATCCCCCCCCCCCCCCACGTATCCCAGCGTAGCTTTTTTCAGTCAACCCCTCCCCCTCCGCCCCTACCTAGACCTTGCCACGTAGTTTATGGACACTCCCTTACGCAAGGTAGATTTAATTGTCCACGTGGCGCAGCGAGCAAGCTCTCTGCTTCATAAGTCCGTTATCACCGGATCGAATCTCGCTGCAGACAACTTTTTTTATTCTTTCAGATGTGTATAAAGATAATTCCCAGCAATCGGTATAATACAATAAATTTTTTTCATGTCGTTTGTTGAGACAAAACCGACGCTCGTGAACGACATTATGTTGTTACAAAACAAAGTTATATTTCGAAAATAGAAACATTTGCTGCGGCAGGTATGAATATAAATATCATTACCCGCCCGTTATAGTTGAAGGACAGATGTTTATTCCGCCACCATAGGTCCGGAGGGTCGGATCGAGACGCCGTCAGTTTTTCCACAGCGAAATGCATTTAAAAAACTTATTATACGCATAATTGTTGTAACTTATTACCTGAAATTATCTGTATACATATTTGAATCAATATCGAGAAAGAGTCGTGAAATTTGCCTGGAGTCATATTTATGGCGAATCATTCCTTTAATGGAATTAGGAAAATCGCCCCAGGCTGCTATCTTGTTCTGAACCAGTTCTAGACGGTTTAGAACAAAATGTTAAGTTTCTCACAAGTTGACTAACAGGAGATCTGAATTTTCAAATAGTATCGAGTATTGGCCATAAATTCTCGCCAGATAACTCCATGACGAAGTGGTTATAAGTTCGTGTTACGGAATACTACCAAACGTTATAATTTATTAACAAGCCACAGATGAACAGCTGACCTGAGTACAGGGACGTTTTATCCATCGCGAGGATCGAAGCCGGCAACCACTTGAGAACAGACGACCTCGGCAGGCGTAAATGTTCACAACGAGACACTGCCCGCAACGACCCTTTAGCGTAAGCTACACCAATAACCTGGTATTCAGAGTTAAAAATTTTGTGATCTGTTAAATATATTTTCAAAGATATTAATCATTTTATTTGCTGTCTTAACAGTATAAAACAAATCCCAGAGAAATATATCTCGTAAAATTATATATTCCATTATTTCTGTTGTCGGTTCTTCTTCATCTATGAGTGCCACACTCGTATCGTAGTGTGCAGCACTGCCATGGGGGTTGTTTACTCCTCCCTGGGAGATGAATCCGGGGTGGTTTCCCGTTTTCTTCCCCACAATGACACTGCTCGTAAGTGTTATGTGCAGTGGTATGGTGTTATATCTAGTGTAGAGTGTTGTGTATGTGAGATTTAGGAATGGGGGAGGTGAAACCCGGTGCTGGCCTGTTGAGGCTTACTCTTCCGAAACTCCAGGAGAACGCCAAGGGAAACCTCCCAATCCGACGGATGATCCACCATCAACAGTGGCGTATGGTATCGTTGCATACTCGGAGAAGTTTGTGATTAAATCCATGGCTTTGGTGTACAATCTGTTGTTGTTGTTGTAGTTGTCGTTGTCGTCGTCGTCGTCGTTGTTGTTGTGATTGTTGTTGTTGTTGTTATTGTATTAGTTGTTGTTGTTGTTGTTATTATTGTTGTTGTTGTGGTTGTTGTTGTTGTTGTTTATTGCTTATGGCTTTACGCCTCATCGACGTCGAGATCATTAGAGGAAGGAAAGGACGGTGGGCAAGGAATGAGAAGGAATTTGGCCATGGCCTTTCGCCTCGAGTGATTTGAGGAAACCATGGAAAACCCAAATCTGGATGCCCGAACGGGGATTCAAATCCGCTTCCTCCCGAAAGCGAGGCCAGAGCGTTAACCGCTTATCCATCACGCTCGGTTACAATCTGGTGATTGCGGATTACCACCTCTGATACCCTGTCGGCCAAGTCCTGGTGACGAAAATTTTCTTTCGCTACCACGACTCGAAGAAGCTAATTCCGTGTCAGCGCCGAATAACATCACGTTGCCGCTTGCATCTGAGCCAACGGATCTGGCGTTTCCGTGTTAGTCATCATGAATTATTCTGTTAATTCTACCCAATAATGGCCAGTAATCAATTCCTTAAATTAGAATTTAACCAAAGTTTTTTTTTTTTTTTTTTTTTTAGTTAGTTAGACTCTAAGCACAAGATGCCACCGTATTCGAAGTTTAGTCGAAACATGTTCTGCTGCGCAGCGTTTTTTTCTGAAGCAGAGTACTCAACCTGCCACCACAGCAGCTAGATAGTTATCTGCTGAGGGATTACGGGGGATGCGAAATGCTTTTTAAAAGATCTACAATTTAAATTGCTCGACATACTTGTGACTATAAAGAGGGGAATCTCTGCAGCTGGCTTTCGGTTTGAGAGTCTAGGCCTATGGGTATCCACAAAGTAAGTTGCACCATCTCAAAGAAATGGCTTTTCAATTACCATACCGCTTACGAAATGACTCGCGGTTCTTCTGTAGGTTATTTTCCTCATTACGTCTTGCTCTTAAAAGGACGTTTCCCAAGTCTACCTTCTAATTTTAATAATTCTACTAAATGTTACCGTAAAAAAAATCTAGGATTCGCACATTTGGGAAGTGAATAGTTACTCAAATCCGATTGGTTAAAATAATACTATCTTTTGTTTCATGCAAAAGAGCTATAAATTTCGACGAAGCAAAATAGTAAATCATAGTGATGCTAATATTCTCATGAGGCCACTAACTTTTTAAAGGGTGAAAACTACCTAAAAATTTCAACAGAAAAAATCATAATTACCAAGGGAAAAAAATTGAGAAAAAAAGCATTTGCTACTCTACAAAGATATGAAAGCGTTTTTACTATTCTTTAAAAAATTGATTAATTAAATTTGTCCCGCAAACTTAAAATACCACACCATCGTATTTGAAACACTTTGAGATATAAATGAATGAAGTTTTCCTAAGTGTTGTTTATTTATGAACGTTTCTTGGGAAACAAACAGAGTAATATTATTATTAATACACAATATTACGTCGACATAAATCACCCGAAGATGGCGATGGAGATTTATGTCACTAAAATATTGTGTATCAATAATAATATCACTCAATTGTTTTCCGAAAAACGGTAATAAACTTGAAATATATCGCAGTAGGTTAAAATGTAAGCCAGAATTTTTTTTTTTTTTAATTTGTACGGGAAGTGAACGAAAACTATCAAGTCAGCGATGTTAAGAGAATACCTCAATGGTATGTGTAAAATTATTTCAAACAAATTGTGTAATGATAAAAAAAAAAAAAAATCAGCAGCGTTCTTCTTGCTTTTCTAGGAGTGCCACTTCCCTCCTTCAGGTTTTTGTTTTGCAACCTCTCACCATAACACCATAATAAGCAAAGAAAATAGTGAAAAACTGAATTCTGTACACTGGTGCAAATACAAGCTTCAACATAAAATCTGATTCTTTTAGTAGGCGTCATGTTTGCAAAATTCCACTTAATTTGGGAGGTTAGCGATGCGGACAGTGATATTGCCACTGGCAACTTATAGGCACCCAACCTGGGGGCTAACGATGAAGTGGTGCAACCAGCCCGCCAGCAGAGGACATATCAGCCCGAAGTAGCCCTGCGTAAGGCTTCAGGTTGGATGCCGAAACGTTGGCAGTAGCAACAGCAGCACTATAGCCACAAATTAAGTGGAATTTTACAATAATAATAATAACAATAAAGTCTGCATGCTTCCCATTTACAAAAAATCAAAATTTAAGGGTAGCTGCCAATACAGATCTTCCAATCTTACTTTTAACACAAATATAACTGCTCATTTTTTATCAAAATAATGTGTTTATGCACATATCTATCTTCTTTTTGTATAGCGGTATATCGATGTCGTCTCTGCCACCGAGGGGGGCGGGTCACATTGTGGCCTCGCATTCGAGAGGATGCGGGTTCCAAGCCCCGTCCGACCACCCACAGAGCTTTTCCATGGTTTCCCGAAATAACTACAGGCCAGTGTCGATATGGCTCCTTCAAAAAAGGCCATGTTCGAATTCCTCCCTGTCTCTTGCTCCCCGTCCTTTCCCGCATCTTATGACTTCGACATTGATAAAGCGTAAAGCCATAAGAAAATAATTGTATCAGTCCCTGCTTCAGTTCTCTTCACAATTGACAGAAATTCTTCACAATTTGCAATGTGAACTCTAAGGATCAGGTACAGATCAGGTTCGTATTTCTGCCATATCAGACATCACCTTTGACCCAAAAAGTTATTTAGTGTTTTGGTTTAAAAGGAATGGAACGGAATGAAAATATATATAGCAAAAAGGAAGAGTATGGTGAATAGTAAAGGAAGGAAACTGATAAATATGAAGATAAGAAAAAATAATATGAGCCAAGTAAGAGCCTTCAGATACCTTGGAAGTACAGTCACTGTGGACTTGCCACCTAGAGGTTAAAACTCGTGTTCCTGCAGCGAAGGATGCGTTACTAACGGCAAAAGTAGATAAAACAGTGAGGAAAGGGCTTGGTAAATGATTCGTATGGAATGTGGCACTTTATGGGACAGAGACTTGGACAATGAGGCGAGAGGATGAAAAACGGATGGAAAGGTTTTGAGATGTTGAGGAGAATGGAGAGGATAAGCTGGATGGAAAAAGTGAGTAATGTGGAAGCGCTGATTGTGTTGGTGAGAAGAGGAGAAAGGTGCAAGTCATAAAAGAAAGAAAGAAAAACAAGATGGGACAATTATTGAATATGTTAAGAGACCCCTAGGAAGAATTAGTTTGTGAGAGGAGAGCGAAAGGAAGGAGGAGGTACAAGATTATAGATAACATCAAAGGAAACGGCAATTACATGGACATGAAAAGGAGGGCAGAAATCAAGAGAGCAAAGGGATACTGAATTATGAAATGAGGTATGTAAATAATACTAAAATAATATGGTGGAATGGTTTCAGCATTAGATGGCTAAGTTGGCTCAGCTGTAACAAAAAATTATTATACAATGATTATCGCGGACTGTATCTAAGAGATTGTGAACTCAGATTGTTTGATTAGGTACTTTAAACTTGTAAAAGTTTTAATGCTTGTAATAAATGATCAGTTTCAAAAAAATAAAAACGAGAGAAAATATATTTATTGTGATATTGATTTTTGTTATAAACAGCAGTGAGGCGGCTACCGTTTATCATTTTTTTGTTTTACCCCAGAATGCTTAGTGGGCCACATTAAATACACAAAAGGAAGTATTTTACCTCGCATTTTGGCGAAGCCGGGAAAGGAAAAAACCTGCAGGAAATGAAGTATTTGCCTCGCAAGCAGCCATGTGAAAACCTGCCTTAGTGAAAAATACTACTAATAATGATTTTTTAAATCAAAGAAATGAGATCCAACAACCCCTCACTGTCATAAACTGTGCCCCAAAAATACTTTTTATGTCCCAAAAATCTTTTCTCAAGTTTAGTGTCTGCGCAGTTCAATTCTTGTTTAAAGTGGTCCAACGATGATCAAACTCGGGAAATAAATATATCATGGTACGCTGTTATGACCAGTGATCCTGCTACCTTAGACCAGGGGTGACCAACCCAAATGATATTGCGGACCACTTTGGAAATGCATATAATTCGCAGACCACATATAAAATTATATATCCACATATTGGGATGTAAGGGATTGGGAGAGACTATACAAGACTTTTCCAACCAAATGTCAACCTCTCCTTCACGTGATGCACCCTGTTTGCACGGACGAGTCTCTGGCGACTGAAAGATTCCCGGTATAAGGAGTCACCCACTGCTTGCCAACGGCCTCCGAAAGGAGGGCGGAAGAGCGAGGAGCGGTTCAGGGCACCCTCTTGGCCTTGGGGTTGGAAACTGCCCCTAAAGGCGGCTGAATCAGAAATGATCAACGGCATGGGTATGCAGAAGGCAACGGGAAACCACTGCATTAAAGACCCAAAGGGTATCCCGAGGACATGTAATCCTCTCAAATTCAATATATCATTATGGCTTCTTCCTGGGTAAAATATTCCTGAGGTAAAATAATCCCCCAATAGGATCTCCGGGTGGGGACGGGAAGGAGTCATCAGAATGGATAGAAACATTCTACGAGTTGGAGCGTGGAATGTTAGAAGTTTTAATAGGGCAGGTAGGTTAGAAAACTTAAAAAGGGAGATGGAACAACTTAAGTTAGATGTTGTTGGGATTAGTGAGATTAAATTTAAGGACGCACAGAATTTCTGGTCTGGGGAACACAGGATAATTAGCACACAAGCTGTCAATGGAGTCACTGGTGTAGGATTTGTAATCAACAAGAAAGTAGGGAAACAGGTCAGTTATTATGAACATTTTTCTTGGAGGAAAAAATTGAAATATGAGTAATTATTATTGTTTTTACTGTTATTCTTACATGTAAACATATGTAATATAATAATAATAATAATGCTAACTCTATCTGTCATATATTCACGAGAATATAATTTTAAAATAAAAGTTAATTTTTTCTCATAATTTCGACTGTCAATTATTGAGTATATGGATGCACAAATAATGTATTTTTAATACTTAGTTTTTACTATTTTGGCCATTATAAAATAAATATATTTTGTAAAAGTGTTATAAATCTCGCGGGCCGAATTATGTTCAAGGCCACCCCTGCCTTAGACCCTGATCAAAGTATGCATTTACCGACCTGAGCATTTCTCACCAATAGAAACATTTTTTTTATTTGCTTACGGCTTTATGCTTTGTCAGCTTCGAGGTCATTATAGGCGGGAAAGGACGGGGTGCAAGGAATAGGAAGGAAATAGGCAATGCATTTTAAAGGAACCATCCAGGAGTTTACCTGCAGTGATTTGGGGAAACCATGTAAAATCGAAATGTGAATGGCGGGACCGGAATTCGAACTCGAGTCCTCCGGAATGTGGGCGTTACCGCCCACCCACTACGCTGAGTCAACTGGGAATTCTTCTAGACCACTTGACCACACCAATAAAGTTCATCCATACTTACATACAGGGTTTAATCATTGCACGTTAAACAGTTTTTCTGACCACTTTCTACTCTGGAGAAATCCGAGTTTAGGCAGATCCCTTGGCTTTTACGATAAGGACCATAATCGCCGTCTCTGAGACTGAGGTTGAAATGAATTCCGGCTCAGAGCGCTGCTGTGTTAATAAGGCTCACTCAAAGGTCGAAAGTCTATTCAAACTTACACTCGCCGCCCCTGAATCGGCATCGAGTGCGCAATTTTCGCGGTTGCTAATTGGGTTCCCTGCGAGTTAAGCCGTTACTCACCTCATTCTGCTGCAGGCAGTGGAGTAGCAACACGCGGAATGTGTTTTCTCCAGTAATCTAAACATGCTTCAGTAAGTCTCCTTCGCAAGTAAAACATCCTTGTAGATCCACCGTCTTAATGAGTACTGAATACAATTTTCAAAGGAATACCTCAATGGGCTCATCTCTCCAATACTGTACTACGAAATTAAGCGAAAGGACGGTATCGCAAAATAGCCGGTGGTTATGATAATTACTGTTTTAATTTGTATGTGAATATTGTGTAATATACTTAACTTAGATTGATTGTTTACTATCTGAAATTAGATTTTTTGCAGGTGACATAATGCTATATAAAAGGATCGAAACTATAGAAGACTGTAAACAGTTATATGGTGATCTGGACAGGATATATAGTTGGGATGGTATACACGGGATGTAGATAAATGCAAAGAAGAGTCACCATATTAAATACATAAATAAAAAACTAAAGGTTGAATATAAATATAAGGTGGGGAAAGAATTGCTTGCTGAAGACTTAAAATGTAAATATCTTGGCATTACATTTGATAACATGCTTAACTGGTCAGGACACATTGGTCAGGTAGTAGGAAAAGGTTTCAAAATTCTGCACTTGTTGGAGAGAGTGATGAGGGGATGTGTGAGAGAAGTAAAGGAATTTGGTTACAAAACTATGGTCACACAATTGCTCGAATATGGTAGTGTAGTATGGGACCCATATTTTGAGTATCAAATACAGCAGTTGGGGAAGGTGTAAAGGAGGGCTGCTAGATTTGTTTCTGGAAATTATCGCAGAATGCAATCAGTGACAGATATGATAAAGGAGCTGGAATGGGACTCATTGAAAGACAGGAAGATGTTGAGGAGGGTTATGGGAGTGTACAGGGCGTATGCTGGCGATGAAGCATGGAAAGATGTTGGTGTAGGTATGAAAGATAGTGCATGGAAGGGAAAAGATGACCATGACCACAAGCTGGCACTTGAGTTCAGGCACAAGGGTGTGGGAAGATTCTCTTTTTTAACTAAGGGAGTCAGGGATTGGAGTGAGTTACCAAGGGAAATGATGAATAACTTACCGAAAACGTTGAAAAAATTTAAAGATAAAATTTGTAGAGGGCAAATGTAGGTGGGTGCAGGATAGGGGGAAGATGGGTGTGTAGGAAATTGCCACCGGAGCATGCGCTCCATTGCCATTAAATTAAATTAAATTAGAGGAGAAAGGATAACCTTATTAAGTAATAATTAATTTTTTAAGTCTAAAAGTACTCTCTCCGTGGCAACTACAATACCTGGGTCACCGTGTAATGAAGTATAAGTGTCTATTTAGAACCAGAGTAGCTAAAAGTTTGTTTGGATACCCTTGAACACTACCTATGAGGAAGTAACTGGTCAACAGTAAAGATAGATATTTCAGTACGTTAATTGATTTATGTGTGTAAAACCAGTTCAAAAGAACGTGGCACGACGTATAGAGCTATCGGACCTCGTTAAGGGTGTGATACTGGGCTGCCACCTCAATGGGCTGTCGAAGTGACCGTTAACCAGTCCTAATCAACGGTCGCATTCGTTCTGTGTAAATAGAACATTGATGGGCCATGTGCCAATGCTGCATGTTCTGAACGACGTCAGATTTCGACCGACATATATCTTTGACACTGAAAAGTGAAATTGTCAAAACTCGTCGAGGTAATAATGTGCGCTATGAAGTTCTGGTCATTCTAGCACTTCAATTAAATATGGCGACGGAGTCTTCGATGGCCGAAGCATCGTTTAAGTATACGATGGTCACTCGGTAATTATGTTGGTCACCAGAAAATATTACATTAGTACGTATTCTGTCTAGTAGAGAGAACTATGTATATTTCCTGTGGTAATACTTACAGAAACCACATGTCTCCAGATGTTAATAAAGCAGGAAAAGACAGATGAATCCGTCACTTGAAATTTTTTAAGATTGGAAACATGGAAATAGAGCTACCATTACTGCTGATGGGTGGTAACGTTAAAGCCGGCAATCCAGAGTATGCGAGTTCAGTACCCGTTTCGGTTATTAAAATTTTAGATTTCCATGGTTTCCCGAAATCATTCCACTAGAATGCTATGGCAAAACTATCACCGACTTTCTTCCTGTTCCTTAACAACTAATTTATCCTCCATCTCTAATAAACACTTTTTTTTTCTTTTTTTTTTGCCACTCTGTTGTTGGTTGATACCTAGTTCACCAGAAGCGGAGAGGATTGGGGACTTGGAAGGGGAAGGAATTCGGTAACGTCCTTTTGAAAGAACCATTCTGGCATTCGCCTGGAGTGAATTCGGTAAACCATGGAAAACCAAAATCTGAATTGTTGGACTGTTAAACTTGATTATATCTGAATGCAAGGCCTAACCTAATAATCTCAACGTAGGTGAACACCATATCCTATAACAAGGGATAATACCAAACACTGTCAGCTCGGCACGCCGAAAGGAACAACAACTGAATAATCTGTAATGTTGCATTGTGATCCTGAGTGGTTTCCAGGCGGATTACATCAAGAAATTCAAAGTTTCGACAACTAGCTCTGCTGTCGTCATCAGGAGTCACGTAGCTTGCGATGGTTGTAAAGGTCCGTTCCCACGGCGCGTGGTAGGCCGGACGCGCCTTTCATCTTCTACCGCCTGGCGGTGGGTCGAGACGTGCCGTAGCTGCTAGCTTATGTGGCAAAGAGAGGCGGCCCCTAACAGCCGCCGAGGGACGCGCCGTGGGAACCCAGCTTAAGACTTCTCTTATTATCTGCAATGAGATGCTTCGAGTCACGCTCCCAGTTATATGGTTGTAACTTGAGGCAGGTTAGTTGAAGCAGTAACAGCAGGATTAAAAATCATCTAAAGCCATTCGATACATGATGAACATGGCAGAGTCAACTGCCGAAACGTCTCATTTTAATGACACCATTCGGGCGGACACCCGATAATATCACAAAGCAACAATATACAGGTAATCTATCAGATCACATAGGCTACCTGTAATGTGTTGTGAGAGATTTCTGTCGAAATTTAATAAGCCAATTATGAGCGGAGAATGGAGTTGATGGAAGAAGCTTAACTCATAACGTTTTGACATCTACCTTCGCTGTCTTCATCAGTCAGTGAAGTTTTTTCGCAGTAATATTTCACCTGATGAAGACAGTGACTGTAGTTGTCGAAACGTTATGCGTGGCAGAACTTATTTGGCTGAAGACCAGACAAGAATTTTTAAAAGCTGTAAGAATTGAAAGACTCAATAAGAGAATAGCATGATGGCAATTTTTATAAAGTTTATTTGTTGGGAGAAGCTGTGGCTGACACTTAAAATTTACTATTAATTAGAATACGCAGAAACAACAGAAAATCAGCTCTAACATTTACACTTGCTGTTCTTACTTGTTAAAATAATTGTTACATAACCAATTAAACCAGGTGGCTATACAAATACGGCCTGTGATCGGAAACACCTTACTCATTAATTTTAAGCGTGGACACCAATTTATGACAGCAGAATGATGACGTGACATCGCAATGCCAGTCAGTTACAAAATTCCGAATTTATATAACAGGAAATCTGTCAGCTGGTGGCCATGTTGAGGTTTCAACCAACAACATAAACACACGGAACCATGACCTCTATCAATGCAGTGATCACAAGTTCGTAAACAAACTCTGAAGCGTTTAAATGTATCCTTATAACAGACTAGGAGGACATTAATTAAGCATATAATAACGTGGAAAATTGATATGGGAAAAAATTAAAAAAAGTAATTTAAAGTAAAATACTTTCACGTATCATGTTTCTTGTTTACACAAGTATTATATTACACTGAATGTATATATTTTTTAAATTAATAATTTCATTCATTTCATTTTTAGTACTCAGGTAATCGAACAGGCTACTACTTTGTTGAAATAGTAGCTCCGAAGATATTTTTCACACGGAAATTTTTTTTTTTTAATGAGTAATCTCTTATGTATCAACAAAAAACTGTATGAATGTGTGCTACAGGGCGAAAGACGTATAAATTTACTCTAAAAGAAGTATCACTGTAAACTTGTGACGGTATTTAATTGTTGGAAATAAACGTTTCGAATATTTCATGTTCAAATCGAAAGAAACAAAAAGTAGTAACAACTTCATCGGAATTAAAAGAAGTTCCCAAAAGAGGTAAACAATGAGATGGCTAAATAGTAATGAAATAGTGATTTGAAACAACTGAATTGTGAAATGCATGCTTTGTTTTTATATACAACCGAGAAATATGATTTGAAATTGAAAATAAAATAAAATATCTGACAGCAGAAGAAAAGTGTTGCTCTTATGATAGGCATATTCAAAATACGTATTTTTATTAATAATATCTTTTTTCATTACTTTTTTTTCAACTGCTTTACGTCTCTTAACAGCGAGGTCTTTAGAGACGGGAAAGGATGGGGGGGGGCGGGGGAGGCAAGGAATAGGTAGGAATTCGGCCATGGTCTTTTTGAAGGAAGCATCCCGGCATTTGCCTGGGGTGATTTGGGAAACCATGGAAAACCCAAATCTGGATGACCGGACGGGGATTCGAACCGCCGTCCTCCCGAATTTCATTACTACCAGAGTTCCCGGCTTTGCCCGGTATGATTTCGCATAAAGCATTATTTTGCGACATATAATAATGAAACTAATAATGAAATAAAATAAAAAGTTTACATATTTTGAAAACGCATCAACCAATGTATTTATTGACAAGAAACGGAAACTTAATCATTTGTTGAAAAAAAAGTTTATTGCACGTAATGTGTTTCGATTAAAATATTATTTTACAATATTAAAGTATGCAAATAAAGATTAAATATTATAACAAAGAATATATTATTTGTCGTAGAATTAAGTTTGTTAAAAGTAAACGAGTTCGAACCAGAGCCCGCAGATTTCGAAAGTGGACTACGCTGCCCAAAATGGAACTGGAATCAGTGTCTCCAGTATATAACAGGCATTAGGATTTCTCCGATGCGTATGTTTCACAGACTAACGACTGTACCGCTGCCAAACGGAGTGAATATGCTTCAACATACATTCGGGAGATAGAAATTTGTTTGTAAAATATTTGTTTTCTTGCAAGCCTCTACATGGATTGTACGCTAACCTTTGTCGGTAAAACGATTTATCTTTAACCTGCAAGTGTACTTACCAACCATCAGTTGAACTCCAGATTTATATGATGGATTTTTCATTAAAAATTTATTGCTAAGCAACTGCGGAAAGATGGCCAGTAAATCATGTATTTGTTTACAAGTACGCGATCTAACATCTAAACGCAGAACAGAAAAGTGCCTACAAACGGTACTGTTTTCTTTACATTTAAAGGGACGCACAGCAAATTTTTTTAATGCGTTCTTACCTGTGTAATTGTGAAATTATAATTACTAATGATCACCCAGGATTCGAAATTCGACCGTAGTATATTAAGTTATTTAGTTTCTTTCATGAATGAGTTATTATCATTATTTGAATTTGTTCTATTGCGCTTGCTGCGAGCATAGATATATTATATACTGTATACATTGACGTCATTGGCTGCTAGCGTGTACTAATACGTTATTAGCTTGTGTTGTTAGGCTTAATTCCCTGCAATACCTATAAAATTAAAACGATACATTCCATGCGTAACTGTATCCTAAATTTTAGCTTCTGAACTAACCATAGCAAATGATGAAATGTATTTGTAGATGGTTCATTTGAATTTAGTCCTTCATACAATGATTTAAAATATTCATTTTTACTTAAGGCCGGTAAAACTGCTTTAGCTTTATGACAACATGATGTAAATAACTTCTGATTCGAAATGTTTTGCATTGCGAAACCTGCATTGTTAATTCAAAACTATTAAAATTTCGTGGAATTACATTTAATGTGCATTTAAACGAATCCATAAAAATAATTTCGTCATTTTGTGTGTTCGCTCTTTAAATTTGGGCTATTATCATTTTGAATTTCACGCAAATAATTATTCCTTCTTCTTCTTCTTCTTCTTCTTCTTCTTCTCTCTCTCTCTCTCTCTCTCTCCGACCTGTCAATGTTCTATATCGAGGCATAATGGAAGTAGATGCAAATACCTGAATGGAACAAAAAATCCGCAATGAAATTACTGAAATTCAAACATCAAAAGAACCTTAACCAAAGTTTAAGCTTTTAAATAATAAAAAGACCCTATAGTATCTGGCAGAATCGCTACATTGCTTTTCGAAGTGTTCCTTTTATAATTTCAAAGATTAATCTTTACATTATGCGAGTCTTTCGTTTCACAAATGACCACAGAGTATCTCAATGCTGGGAATACACGTTAGAACGTTGGATCCGTTCCTATGTCACGCATACACACGTTCGCGAACTAATTTTTTTATTTTAATAATCTATTTGTAACATGTAACTGAACGTTTTGCCTTATTTACTTTAATGTATTTGTAACACGTATTACATATAGATTTTAGCTTTCTGCACTTCTTCTCCATATAAACTTTAACTATACCAAATCTCACACTCTTCAGTTTGCGCAATATTCTTATAAAGGAATCCGAAGTTTTCGCTTAGCGAATTAATAAATAGATAGATATTATCAACCGCTCAAGAAACTTTTGGCTCACAAAAGAAACTAATGTGTCAAGAAAGTTGGTTAGATGTATAGGTACGATCGGTAACTGACGCATTTTTTATACGTGTAGTTCGTAAACCGGAATAGAAACGATGAAACATGGTAAAGAAACAAAGTAGTGAAAACTAACGAAAAGCCGAAGGCGAATACTGGTGCCCAAAGTGGGTGAGCCTGCACCTGGCATTTTTTGTTGCTTCATCTTTGGTGAGTGGTGGGTATATTGTATCTTTCCTTCCCACATAAATTCGATGTCGCAAGTTAATACCGAAACCTCGGATTTTCATTCTATGTCCTGTACATTGTCGCCATTTGCTAAACTTGAGATCGTGTGGATGTTTGAATCATTTGTATATTCGTACGTGACTTCTCAAGTGAATCATCGTTGATAAATGGCTCGAATAGGGAAAGGATAATGGGTTTGTATAAGCGGTAGGGGGAAAAAAACATTGTAATTGTGTTGGTGAAAAATACGAGCAACTATTAACCAATGACGAATGGAACTCAATGGATAAGATTAGTGTTATATATATTGAATACCGTTAAATATGTGTGAATAATGAGATATTTATAAATATGAAAGGTGATGTAATACCCGAAATTTTCTGTCGTATCAAGCTGGGATGGCAAGCATTTAGGAGGCATTGTATTATCATGAAATCTAAAATGCCCACAAATCTAAAGCTAATAATCTATGACCAGTGCATTCTTCCTGTGATAACATACGGCTGTGAGACCTGGACTCTAAGTGAATTTACAAAAAGTAAATGAAGGACTGCCCAAAGAGCTATGGAGAGGTCAATGCTAGGCTTAATTAGAAAAGAAAAAAAAAAGAGCAGCAGACATTAGGTCAATTACAAAGGTCACAGACATCTTAGGGAAGACAGCTTCAATGAAGTGGCAATGGGCCGGCCATATTGCACGGAGAGAAGACCAGAGGTGGAAAAAACAGTGTTAGAGTGGAGCCCAAGGGATCACCACAGACCAGAGGAAGACCACCAGACCGATGGGACAAGGACATTCGCAGGGTTGTCGGAGTTAACTTGCAGAGAATCGCCCAAGATCTTGCGATCTGGAGAAAACTGTTCAAGTTATATCTGAAAAAATCATGACTCTAAGTGGCTACATCAGAAAATGATTGAACTGGCTGATCGTGTGTGTGTGTGTGTGTGTGTGTGTGTGTGGGTGAGTATGTGCTCGTAGTATCAGTATGCAGAGTACTCGTAAGAGATCGTTAAAACACGAGGAACGATTTTTTTAAAGATTGTAACAAGGGCAACAATATATTTCCGTGTCAGAAAATTATCAGCTCAGTCAGGAATCCATATGTGGTGTCAAACAGAATGAAACCACTTAAGATATACATGTGCTAACCGTTTTACGTTTGATATTACAGCTAATTGAAACTGTCATAGCAGGCAGCTATTGACGGTTTGAAAACTTGTACAGTATCTGGTATGTAATAATCCAACTTCATTCCGGAACATAATAAAAAAAAAAAAAGCTCAGAATTAGTGTTAGAAATATATAAAGATCTGAGTATTAAAGCAAGATGGTCTACATATGACATCAATCATTTCTGTTTTCCTTTTGCAATCAGGGAAGAATAAACAGCAAGAACTTTGACATTTAACACACAGTTGTTAAGTTCATATCAAAGATTATGATGAAAAATTTCCCATCTATTTCCACTGCTTCGACCCATAGATAAATGCGATATAAATTCGTTTAGTGTACTTTACCTGTTGCTAATATTATCGTTTAACTATGGACAGAACCGCTTTTTATTATAACGCTTAAGGCACCTTTGTTATTAAAATTATTAATTTCTAACACCATCAGAAAATATGGGTTAACATAGAGTTCTGGCAATTAATTTCTTTAAGTTTACCATTACGGTCACAATGAATATTACTGAAATATTTGCATCGTATATAAATACCTTTTAAACCCATAAAAAAATAACAAGTTGCACTTGCTTTACTAAATATAATTGTTATTTAATGACGATCTAAACTATAAAAACGATGTATATGTGGTACATATTTCCTAGTTTATTGTAACAGCTATATCTCTGGACAGAGAGTATAATGAAACATTTACATCAAGTAAACGCAAATCAACAAAACGCAACGAATAATTAACGTCTTAATTTAAACTCAAAACATACTTTTTCAGTGTCTTGGAAATTTATTTCTCCACTGTTCTTAACTAAGTAGAATTGTTGTTAAGTAATGCCTACAACCTCAATTTTAGAGAAACATCTCCGATTGCAGTTAGTACAGTAACGAAAGCCTGGTCGTACTACGAACTACCTTAACTTTACGGACACAAGTAGCCTTTTATACAGATAGATTTAATACTAACAACAAATCAAGATATCACAACATTTTAAAGCCAATTAACCTCAAAGTTGGATGTAAAAGACTGAATTTTCTTGAATAACTTCTCAAAATCCTACGGGTATAGTTCGTATGAGGCGGTAAAGGCATTAGCTATAACATAGTTAATATGCGTTTGATTAAATGGAATATTCAGTGGTCCACAAGAGCTTCAGACAGCAACGCTAGTAGGTAAGGATCAAAGATTGGACAAAAATCTATTAGGAATCCCTTTGAAATTGTATTTGCTATGTTAGATTCCCACAACCTTTTAGGCTAGCAAACTAATTATTTTAATGTTTCATAAATGTTCATGCAGTATAGCCAATCCTATTTGGTGAACGATCACGCACAGGCTTGTTATTTGTGAAGACGTTAGTTCGAATACCTAATTATTCACGTTCCTTGTATTCTGTTCTTTCCTGCCTCTAATGACCTCTAAATAAAGCCCTATGTAAAAAAAAAGTAATTTTTGGCTCGTACTCAAGTAGATTGTTCTATTTTTCACGAAACGGAAGATAAAATGTAATTACTAGATACATTCGGCCACTTATTAATACTTTCAAGGCAAATAATTAAAAATACGTTGTTGTAATACAACGAACAAGAAAGCCAGAAAGTGTTAATGGCGAAGGAAAAATAAAAAACAACTCCAGTGGAAAGTATAATATATGCACTGTTCATAAGGGGTAAAAACTGTATTTCTTCTAAATATACTGAATCCCAATTGCTGGCAAACACTGTTCATGCGTATTACAATTCAACAGTTTGGTCCAGACAATGGTCCTCCAACGCTAAGCTCAGTACCGGTGCCTGTTGCAGCTGACAAGATTGCCGCCATGTTTACTGCGCATGGCCGAGGACGACTCTGTCCACGTGGGAGCAAATGCTCGGAGCAGAGTAAGAAAGTGTGAAATTCAAAATCTTAGAGTTAGTAGACTCTATAGAAACATAAGTACCTTTTATATCAACAAACTATTTTTAGCTTACTCGAGACTACCATGAATCACTATTCTATTAAAAATATCGTAAACAGACACTAAAATTATCCCTATATATTCATTTGAGCAACATTTTTACTGGCAGTTTTATTAGCAAAATTTAGCTGAACTAACGAAATTATTAACGGAAAAATCTGTTAATTATTGAGTAATGGGTAATTTTATGCACAAGACTAACAACACATGTCAAGATAAACATACTGAATCACTGGGTATCACCATCAAGTAATGAAAATCTCCTGAAAAGAAACACTTGTTGAAGGAAATAATGAATTGGTCACACGCAAGACGTTCCATTAGCTCTTGCAAACAGGTGAGGAGTTCTATAGAAAGTCGGTGATGTGTCACAGAATACATCGATGGTGTAGTCATAGCAGGAAGTGTCTGCCGCTGTGACCCAAGTGCTGACACTGGAGACACTGTGTCGGTGGCGACACTGCCGCCCGCCCCTGCCGCCGCGCTGGCCGCTACTGTGCAGACCGCGTGGCCCGCCGGCCCTATCACGGCAGCACGCGGGGTCGACCGGACGGCCGGCCCACTGTCGACGCCCTAGTTGGCACCGCTGCCGCCAGGGACGCCACACTCGACACGGTGGAACGCGACGCGACTCTCCGGGGCGCGGATCCGATCAATATGACGGCAGCGCGACAGAGCGAAAGGGTCGCCCCTCTCCAGCGGGTCACCTCATCTCCGCAGAGAGCACAGCAGGCGCACTGTGTGTGTTCAAGCTCGCTGGATACGTTACTTACACCCTGGAGCATTACTAGGCGCAAAGCAATCGTGATTAACACTCTCTGTATCTAATCTAAACCTACATATAATAAGACTGTAACTGGAATAATATATGAAGGTTTAAGATATTTTTCAAAGCATGAGTTTGGAGCACTGTTGACCTACAATAGAGGAATTAAATGTTTTTAAAATTTGTGTTTGTCTGCTTGGATTAACAGGATTCATGCAAAAACTACTTGCCGGATTTTGAAACGGCTTTGACTTATATGCAGCACCTGGTCATGGAGGTAAAATGAGAAATGATTTGATATGATCTCAAAGATCTGAGGAATTTAAGAAAACCATATCCTCAAATTAGTATCCTGTTTTTGGTAGAACGCCTTAAACACAAAAACTACGATTTTGATAGGTTTTCTAATAATGTACATTCCTTTTTCTCAGTGGTAAAATAACGTATATTGGAGTGATATTGTGATGATCGGAAATTAAGATAAAAATGACCCCAAATTAGTATTCATTAAGAGGAAATTCATTTTCTCAGTCGAAATTTTTATTGTGATTTCAGCGAATAGGTGGCAGGCATCCTATTATTCTGATGAATGAAGTTACAGTTTTTATTTTCTTGCTGGCGATGTGTTAATGATGACATAATAATTTTCAGTCCACGTGAGCAAGTTGAGTCTCCAGTACGTATGCTTATGCACTGTGGATGTCCGGTGTATTACACTATCATTTTTTTGAGAACACTGTTTGGTTTAATAAGTTCTAGCAATATTGGGTGCATATGACCATATCTAATAAAGTTACTAATTAGCCACGTCAATAACAAAATTTTAGCTCTGGATTAAATTCACGGTCGCGAGGATGGTACGGATGTTAACACTGGGCGTGGTTCACGGTGCAGAATTATTACACTGTTCATTTCATATTTCTTCATTACCGAGCCCGGTGACTGGGCAGTAAGACTCCGGATTAGCATTTTGGAAGACGCAGGTTCAAATCCCCGTCTGGCCATTCTGGTCTTAGTTTTCGTTTTTTTTTTTTTTTTTTTTTTTTTTTTTTTTTTTTTTTTTCTCAAATCACTACAGACTTATGCCAGAAAGGTTACTTCAAAAGGTAATAGTGAAATTTGTTCTCGTTCCTTGATCGCCTTTCTTTCCACCCTCTAACGACCTCGACGAGGTGTAAAGCCACAAGAAAGAAAGTAACCCATTAGTAACTTAATTCTCTACAAACCTAATGGACCACCACCAAGGGAATAATAAATAATAAAAGTTCTTGTAATGAAACTAAACGAAGCTCAAGCATCGAATCACTCAATTTGATTAAGCGTAACAATGACAGTTTTCAAACCCCTTTCTCTTTCTTTCCAGTTTAAAAGTTTCAACAGTTCCTCAATTATGCCACTCCGTAGCAGAGTACGCATGTCCTGTGTGGCAAAAATTAAGTAATGCTAAGACAGTAGACGTTGCGCTCCACAGAACATGCCGGCTCATCACAGATTGCCTCATACCGTCGCCCGTGGAGAAGGTGGAGATACTAGCTGGCATCGCCCCTGGAGACATACGGCGGGAAGTTGCCACCAGTGTGATAAGGCGGAGAGAACGAAGACGCCCGACACCCTCTACATGGCTATACATCAGCTCTATCGATACTAAAGTCCAGATCAAGCTTCCTACGGATTTCAAAGCCACTGAATGGAACACCGAGCAATGAAAGAATATTAGCTTGGAGAGTGCGACATGATTTCGAGTGGATCAAGCCAAAAGAGGGTCTACCATACGGGTCTGAACAACCATGGCCCATATGGAAGTCACTAAACAGGCTTCGAGTTGGAGTTGGCCGTCCCTTGCTTCATGGGAATATCTAGAAGAACAACCAGATACCTCATGTTCGCGAGTGGAGAGAGAAACTACGGCAAATCCGTTGTCATGTCCACAAATCGGAATGAATGTATCCAAATTTGACCTCCAATCAGCATTGGTGGAAAAACTACCTCATATTTGATGCTGCCATCGACACGAGAACAAAAGAAGACTTGCACTAGTCTAATACTTGCATACTTAACTGATGGTCGAGAAATCAATCGTGACTATTCCCACGTCACGTTTTCCAAACGCGGTTACTGTTGATCCAAAATACCTCGTTCTGCTGCTGTTATTTGCACTCACTTCGATTCATGGTGTACTGGGCAACCTCCTCATCACTCCTGCAATAAATGCTCCCCAAGAAAGTTGATTAAATTCTGCCACAAGATCAGAAAATTAAATAGATTACTATGATGCGTCCACATATTTATATCTGATCTTCTTCTTATGAACGCTTTGCCCGAGTGGAGCATATGCGGTTAGCATAGAGGAAGACTGAACCTCCGTGGCAACGTCTTGAACGATGAACTGGGATGGTTTCACATTGCCTTCCCCAGTGTTACAATGTTTGGAAGTCTTTTGTAAATGCGGATGACTGTGATAATAGAAGTGTTCAATGTAGAGAGTAGTTTGAGTATTGGATGAGAGATGAAAGAAGGGAGAGGGTGAAGCCTGGTTTTGGCCCATTCATGCCTACTCTTCCGAAAGAGACCGTTGCCACCAGTCTTGACGTCCCCATCGAAACAGCGAATCACCATCAACAGTGCCGTTTGCCCTCTCCCCACACGCACTATGGAGATATTCTGGATTCATTCAACTACTTTTGATGCACACTCTAGCGATTATGAATAGTGCACCAAAACATAAACTGTCTAGCCAGCCGAGTCATGATGATGTAAATTTCTTCAACCACCAGAACTCGAACCGGTGAACCTCGTGTCAGCGCTGGACACAATCAAGTTGCGCGCAACAAACTGAACCCATGAAGAGGGCTCTTCTTTCACTACAAAAGAAAATTATCCCACTGGCACCGAAGCAGGATCATCTACATTCCATGAATATCAGGGACCTCAAGAATAAACACATCATAGGAATATCAACCAGAAGGCCATTCTAAACAACCAAGTATTTAGACACCTTTGTTGGTGAATTCTTTTTTCACAGCAACTCAGGGTACTTCACAGTAATTGTCAATTAATTCGTTATACCTATCAATCTTTGAGGGTATCACCCAAGTGTCCCATAGTCTTCTTGGAATAAGCAGATAATTTTCAATTTGCCACTCATTCCACCTGTGTTGCAGCTGCTTCTATTTCCTACGGTTTTACGGTGGAATCCGAACTATGTAAGGCGTAACTTTTAAAATTCTCTGACCCCCACACGATACGAACCCAGCACTGCGAATTATGACAATCATTGCTTCAAACATTAAGTGAAGTCCGACAAAATTAATTTCTCACAAACGTCTCTAAGGATTTAGATGAAATCTTGCATACTGTACAGAAATCGAAAGATGCCGAGCGAAGATCGGTCATCCAGGTACTTTAATTAATAAGCCTAACAGAAGTATTCAATTTTTATAAATGAATGAAATTTTGCTTGGCGTTGTTTATTTATAAACGCTTATCGGGAAACAAACCGAGTAATATTATTGATGTACAATATTTTGGCGACTTTAAACTCCGTCGCCAATATTACTCAGTTTGTTTCCCTAGAAACGTTTATAAATATTAAATTTTTGTTTAATGTTTTCGAGGTTTTGATTGATAACACCCGATGTTGATTTTCTACCAAAATAAAAAAAAAAAATCCTTAAAGAGGTAGACAATTTTTGTTTTAAGTTTAGTATTTTTCCTTTTGATCTATAGTACCTGATGTTGACTTTCAACCAGAGTTTAATTAATAAACTTAAAAGAGATGCTATATATACGTTAGATAACATAGTTTTTACCTAAAATAGATTTTTTTTATTAATTTGCATTTTTGTTCACTCTTTAAACACACCACTAAAACAGTTTTTAGTTCCAGAAATTATAAGCCTGCATCTGGCACTCCAAAGTTAAATATTTTGCGCGAATTGGTTACGCTCCTAGTTCCATACCAACAGAAGAATTGAACTCAAAAAGAATGTGACAGCCCGTTTTGTTATACCACTTACGAATTTATTAAGATAAGAAATTGAAAAAAAGAATCTACCGCTTCCGGATTGTCTTTACAAAGCGCTTTGCTAAAAACTTGTTATGATAGATTGGATCCTTCAAAAAACAATTATAACGCCAAAGCAACCGCCTTGACAGTAGCGGCTCTAGGAATTCCCCAAGGCGGGGCAAAAACTGAGTATGCTGCCTCTTGGAACATTGTTGCCAGCCCGACCCGGAGAGTCGCCTCCTTGATTGTTGGCCAAACGCCTTAAGGGCGTTTTCACACAAGCCGGCAAAACCGGCGCCGGCGCCGGCTCCAGCACCGGCTCCGGATACAATGTAATCAAATGAGAGCTTTCACACGATGACCGGTCCGGCAGATTAGCCGTTCCGGCGCCGGCGAATGCAGCCGGCGGTGACCTCGACAATCGGACCGGCACAGCCGCCGGTCCTTTGATTTCACTGTTTGTTATGCACACTGGTGCTAGTGACACACGGATTTTATACAGTTTAATATCAGCCCATAATTTTGTGATAATGAGTCACGATATTGTTACATTGATTGAGTTGGTAGAGAGCAAACCATGTTTGTGGGACAAAACAGCAGACTGTTTCAAGGATAGAACAGAAAAACAGAAGGCGTGGAGAGAGGTGTATTAATTTTTGGAAGAAGATTTTGAAGCTAAAGAAAAGAAAGAACAACTGAAAATTGGTAAGTTGTGAATTTATTGTTAGCAATTACAATACAGAACAGTTTATACATTATATTTTGTTCCTTTGCTCAGAGCTGACAAAATAGGCTGACAAATAATCTCTCAAATCATTTGCAGCACTTGTTGGCCGATTACACGCAGTTGCGGGTAAATTTTTGTAGCCTTTGAGATACATACATTTCAAATCTATGTACACAGTTCCACTCGAGCAGCCGAGGAAACAACTTCCTCTACCTCTAGCGACAGAGTAACAAACAGCGCTATCCACGTACCGTCGAGTGCGCCGGTGTGTAACACAGCGTGATACCTAAAGTGAAGTTATAATAGTGATCAGTGTAAGAAGAAGCAACGCAAGAAGAAGAAGTACAAATGGATTTAGTCCCGGACACGGGGCAATCCATCCATTAAGCCCTAACCACCTGCTACAACCAAGATGAATACCTGATGTTACCAGCCACAACACCAGATACGACACAAGAGCAACAGCTGCGAGGCCCGCTCCCCGATGGGAACGAGTCGATGGAATATACAACAGCAGCCGTAAACGACTCACCAGACCAGCAGAACCTACGGAAGCATCACATCGTACCAGGTACAGCCGCAGCACTAACGCCCCAACCTACAGTAGAAGTGCCGTTAAATATCCCAGATAACAGTGACGTACCTAGTAAACGACTATGTACCGAAATGACAAGCAACGTTCGGGCAAAAGAAACTGCACTAAATCAAAATTGTACCCTTGAAAGTAGACAGCTTAACCAACCTAATGATAGGCCGCTACAAACAAAAACCCAGAAACAGCCAAGCAAAAACAATAGATACAACGGAGCAGATGTAGGTCCGTTTTATGTGTTTATTGAAAGTATGGACAAAAATGTCGGGATGTTGCATCCGATGGCCATCGGAAAAATTCTTTTCCAACATAATCCTCAGATTAAAGATAATATATATAAATATTAGCACACTTGGACGTAATAGAATCCGAATAGAAACGAAAACCGCCGCAACAGCTAACTCATTACTGCAATTACCACTACTGACAACCAAGAACCTCGAGGCGTATATCCCCAATTTTCTTATCCACAAGTTCGGAATTATTAGAAATGTAGACATCACACTCAACGAAAGGGAAATTATGGAAGAAATAGAGTCCGACTACCCAGTCAAGCGCATCACCAGGAAAGCAAACAACCAGGAAGATGGCGAACGTCGCCCCATTCCCGTCTGTCAACTTTCCTTCAGAGCTCAATGTTTACCCCAATACGTGTACATTCTAGGAACGCGCTGTCCAGTGGAGCCTTATATATCTCAAACAATTATATGTAAAAAATGTTGGCGGTTCGGACACCGCTTTCAGAACTGCCGCAGCTCCGTAAGATGCAACAGGTGCGGAGGGCCCCACTCTATAGAACTGTGTAATGAAAATTTGGCACCTAGATGCGTTAATTGTCAAGGACCACACTTCGCTTCGGACAAACTTTGTCCAGCGTTCCAGCACCAAAAACAAGTAAAATACAACGAAGCCTACAACGCCTTGGGAACGCAGACATCCATCACCCCAACAATCCATAGTTACGCGCAGAAAGTTATATCCAACCCAACACTACAGAGGGAGGAGGAATTCCCGCCCCTCACTCAGAAGACCACGTGGCTACCCAGCCCACCTCAAAATAGAAATCTTACGATGCAAGCAGCTGATCAACATAGTCAGGCTACCCCATACCTATCCATAACCACCACCCCACATCCCACCCGCCCCCCAAAGCCACATCCACCCCCCCCCCAACCTAAGCAACCTTCGGCCGACAAAATATCGACCAATCCCACGGCGGCGATACAACATCTACCGCCTCCCCCCCCTCACCAACAAATATCAAATATTATAACTCAAGGTCAGATTCTTCCACCGATCCAGAATCCCTATCCACCTCAGTACCACAACGTATCTCCCACCCCAAGCCATGACACCTTAATCGACCAGCTCCTCCAGCTAATAGTACACATTATAACAGAAGCACTCAACTCTCCTGGCCAAACACTCTCAACTGGGGCAATTCGCCAATTAATAGCAAATCTCTTTTCAGTAAATGGAGGTATTTAAAATTCTTCAGTGGAACATCCGATCTGTTTCGGCAAATAAAGAAACCCTACAAAAAGAACTAGCCACCCAGCAAATATCTATAGCCGTACTCAGTGAAACCTGGCTCAGCAAAACCAGCATACTTTCGGGGCTATTCGGTCATACAAAAAGATCGAACAGACGGCTATGGCGGAGTGGCCCTCCTAATCAAAACCACCCTAGACTTCACAGCGCTAGACCTAGACCTAACCAACGTCCCGTACCTAGAGGCTGTAGCAGTGCAGGTGGCGCTCCCAGAGTATAAACTCACAATAATCTCACTATACCGACCACCAAGAAGCAAAATAGCGCCACATGAATGGCATAATCTTTTCAAACAGCTTGAACCTCCATACATGCTCTGCGGAGACTTCAATGCCCACAGTACCATGTGGGGATGCGAATACGAAGACCAATCGGGAAAAGAAATTAAAGAACTATTAGACGAATACAACTTGATCCCCCTAAATGACGGCACCCCAACCCAAATTTTAAGACCAGGCCTTCGACCATCAGCGGTGGACTTGACGTTGGTATCACCCCACATATCCACAGACTTCCAATGGAGCACCATCCCATATATCCTCGGATCAGACCATCATGCCATCACCATCTCACATCTTACTGCAAGAGGACCAAAACTAATCTACCCATCCAGCAAATGGAACATCAGCAAAGCCAACTGGTGCCGTTATGCCCAAATCATAGACGCTCAACTCCACATGTGCACACAAAACGCTTCTCCAATTGAAAATTATGACTCCTTCATTTCCTTAATTAACTACGCCGCAACTATAACTATCCCAGAACGTCGCATATATACTAGGAAGGCTTCAATCGCCTGTCCGTGGTGGACCCGGAATGTTCCAAAATGATAGCTAAAAGAAAATTAGCAGTTAAAATGTACAAACAACAACCCTCCTGGGAGACCTACAACGAATATAAAAGACTAAACGCTCAGGTTAAACGCTTCCTCAAACAACAGAAACTAAACAGTTGGAAAACCTATTGCAACAGAATCTCGAAGGACACGCCACCGAAAGAAATATGGACAATGATACGAAGAATGAAGAAGAAACCGTCTCCCACTGCAACAATTACATGCAAAGCCGAGGAAATCGCCGCGATATTAGCGCCGCCAATCGTCTCCCTCCCTCCCTTCGAGACAATCATCAATTCAGAAGAACAAGTTAACACATACAAAGGATTTGAAAAACCATTCTCTCTAGCGGAACTAGATAAAGCACTCACTGCATCCAGCGAATCCGCTCTCGGATGCGATCATATACATTACGCTATGATTCGACAACTCCCCCCAAAAGCAAAAATACATTTATCACAACTTATCCAAAAACTATGGGCATCTAATAAACTACCGGAAGCATGGTCAACGCAAATAACAGTTCCAATTTTAAAACCTGGAAAAGACCCAAAACTTCCAACATCATACCGTCCAATTGCCCTGTTATCATGTGTCTTCAAAACCGCCGAACGACTTTGGAAAAACCGTATTGAATGGTGGTTAGAACATTCCAATCAACTCCCCACATCTCAATTCGGATTCCGGAAAGGACGCAGCACCGTAGACAACCTGACCATCCTTACCTCAGACATTGAACGAACATTCAAGAATCAAGGATTTTTTAATGGGTTTATTCCTAGACATCTCAAGCGCATACGATAACGTCCAGCTTTCTCTCCTCGTGAGAAAACTTCAAGCAAAGGGCATCCCGACTTTCGTCCATAACGGTATTTACTTAGCTTTTCTACCAGCGCACAATATACCTCCGAGAAAAGAACAACGCACTAGTAGGGCCATATCTCGTCAACCGAGGTATCCCTCAAGGCTCAATACTTAGCCCCCTACTATACATCATATACACCTGCGATCTGGAGAACATCTTAGGACCCCACATCAGACCTTACAATTCGCTGATGACTTATGCATCTATATATACGCCACATGGTTCGAGTTGATTCGCAGATGGATCTCGGAAGCCGTGGAAAAACTCACAACATGGTTACACCAACATGGCCTACATTTAGCCCCTCAAAAATCAACGGCAGTACTGTTCACTCGTAGGAAAAATCCTCTCCTGCAAGAACAAATTCAACTGGGACAATGCACCTTCCCCGTCCGCGCAACAGTCAAATTTCTCGGATTAACATTAGACAGCAGGCTCTCCTGGAAACCCCAGGTAGAACACATAACAACTAGAACCAGCGGTGCACTCAACATACTGCGCTCAGTCGCACATACATGGTGGGGAGCAGACCCGGCCACCTGTCTACAGCTCTACAGATCACTAATAAGACCTCATCTCGAATATGGCAGCATCGTCTACGGCAACGCCTCTCAGCAAACTCTACGCAACCTAGACCAGATACAATTCCGAGCACTCCGCATCTGCGTCGGAGCAATGAGAACAACCCCTACAAACGCCCTATTGATCGAGACTGCTGAATTTCCTCTAGATCTTCAACGCCAGCTCCGGGCAGACAAATATCTTCCCACCACATCTTAAGATCGAAACTTCAAACCTTAAGTAATATAATGGGGCCGTTTGAAGGGAAAAGACCCCCACGATGCCCGCTTCTAGTTTACAGCCAATACAAACTCAGATTCATAGAACCTCTCATAACGAAAGAATCAGCTCTACCTATATTCACGAAATCGTTCGAATGCTCCATTCCAACTCTCAGCACTTATATACTTCCCCCAGACCTTAACCATCAAGCAGCGTCGATGCTTCTATCAATGACCTGGCCGGGCTACACACAAATCTACACCGACGGGTCCAAGACCAAACATCAAGTTGGCAGCGCGTACTACTGCCCCAGTACCAACCAAGAAGCCAGCTTCGCGCTTCCCTGTGAAGCCTCAATTTATACCGCCGAAATCATCGCCATTAAAGAAGCCTTAAAATACGGAATGGAACAAAAGTTTAAAAAAATATTAATCCTCTCCGACTCCAGAAGCACCCTACAAAGATTACAAAACCCACAGTGGAACCTTAATAGTAACAAATATATAATGGACTTAATTGAAATGACATTGTCTTCACAAACCCCAGAAATAAAGTATATGTGGATCAAAGGACATGCAGGACTACTGTATAACGAACGAGCGGACGCCTTAGCCAAACAGGGAGCCAAGGAGGGGATGATGCTGGCACTTCCGCTTCCTTACACGGACTTCCTCCCCCGCGTCAAGCAGAAAGCCTACGAAGATCTACAAGACTACTGGAAAACATCGTCACTGCACAAGGGCTCTCACTACGCCACAATCCAACCAACAGTCATGAAGAACACGTGGTTCCAGAACTTTAAATCCAAAAGGCATCTCACAACATCATTAATACGAATGAGGTTAGGCCACGGAGCCTTCCCCAGCCACCTACATAGAATAAAAGTATTGGACTCTCCACGATGCGAAGCAGACGGGGAGGAAATCTCAGACCTCAACCATATTATTTTCAAATGCAGCAAACATAATCTCCCACGCGCCACCCTAATTAGCAAATTAGCAGCGATGCAAGTACCCCTCCCTACATCGATACAATGCCTGCTGTCTACAAACCAAATCAAGATATACCAGACACTAGCAAGATTCTTACAAGACGCACAAATAACGATATAGTCAACACGACACCACAGGCTCACAGAAGACAAAACCAACTGCCGGAGAAGACAAAAGAGAGAAGAAACAAAAATATACAAGAAACACCACTCTACTAAGGACCTACAAACGGATACACAAACACATGAAGATCAACTCTCAACGAAGAAAGCTACTGGAGAAAATCAAGTTTGTAAAGCAAGAAAAAGGCGACAATATTGTAAATTGATAACTAATGTAAAATAAGGTAAACACACTACCTAAGAAAATCAATTTATAGTAAATCAATGTATAAGAACAAATGTACAATAAAGGTTGGTGAAATGGTCGATTGACCAGAAACCAAAAATAAATTTAAAAAAAATCTATGTACATCTTTCATTCGCACAACATTGTGTAGAATTACACATGCTTTAACAATGTCTTTAGATAACCTTTTCGATACATTAGTGGTCGGTGCAAAATTCTCCATTTATTAGATAATATTCAAAAAGTACATTCGACGTATCTTCTTGCACGACTCAAGCGGTAATTGAATATTCTTTTTTTCTCTGTAAGATAACGTCCCGCATAAGGTCTCATTACCTGTTCTGAAAGCCCAAATGCTTCGTCAGCCACCAGTACAAACGGAATATTTTCCCTGCTTGTTGAATATATATGGCAAGGAGGTGGTATTTGTAATTGATTTTTCAACATTAGCTTAAAGAAACTGCTTCTATGAAATATGGAAGAGTCACAATCTTTACCATTGGCTCCTATATCAGCATATGTGAATTTATAATCAGAATCGGCTACTGTCACGAGAACAATAGAAAAGTAATCCTTGTATTTTCTATATTTCCTTCTGAGGTACAATAATCCAATGAAGTAGCGCTTGTTAAATGCCGCACACATCTTTCCTCTGCCAAAGCTAGGAATATACTGTGCTCGGTGCTGGTAAAGACCGGCGCCGTCTCCGGTTTTGCCGGTGTGTGTGAAAATACCCCCACGCTTTGCCGGTGTGTGTGAAAACGCCCTAACTGTCTGCCAAACGCATTGTTATTGTAAATAATTCCTGGAAGCACAGTGCATATTTCTATCTTACTCTTTATTTGTCATAAAGTTTTTTGTAAATGGAGCTAAGGAAGCATAATTAATGTGCAAAATTTTACTTCATGCATCGCCTTAATTTGGAATTTTGTGGAAATAAACTCTTTTAAATGACTACGACACTCCCTCATGCAACTTCCGGCTGTCCTAGAAAATGTTAATTTCGTAAACATAGATGTGCTTATCCAAAGCCAATCTAAAGCTGAAAAGTCTTAGAGAAAATTTGTTCTTTAACTTTTTTCTTCTAAATTTCAGTTTTACACAAAGATCAGGACCATAAAAACACATTAAATTTTACTTTGTTCCTACATTTAATTTGAAAGTTATTGGTAGGCCTACATCGATGGTAATAATGCATGCACGACGTCGCTGGCACAGAACGAATCGGACTCGAGTCCGTTGTGTTACATGATCGTGTGTTTTGGTGCTGGAAGTATTTCGACATGAAAATTGGATGTAAGCAGGAATATTAATAAATTCGGATACCAAATCTTTGCTAAAGTGGAAAAATTTGATCCAGACTCGGAATAAGCTATCAATCTACAAAAATAAATTAAAATCCACATAAAACAATCCTTGTAAAAAAAAAAAAAAAAAAAGTTACTTGGCCAGTATGCAAACTCTGATAGTAGAACTTCTACCTAAATAAATGCCTCTACAGTGTTTCATTATTGATCTCTTAAATTCACAAAAGCAAAGATTTCACTCGATCATCTATCGGGATTCACAAGTCTTTGAGTAAATCATATACATTATGTTTTTCGTTTTAGTAAAGATGTATAATGGCTACATCACAGTTAAAAAAAAATATATTTATCCGTAATATCATGAAAAACCATTCTGTTTCAGAACATCGAAACTTGATTCAGAATATCATCTCACAACTATTGATCAGTAAATAGCGACGAGACTTTGTCATTTCTTTTAAAATGGCTTGTTTTCGTAACATTATTTTTCTATAATAGGGTCGATATATCGATACTTTTTCTTCGATATATCGAATCCGATATTGATACTTTTAAAAATATCGATATATCAAAAATCCGATATTTTTAAAATATCAACAGCGCTAAATTCACAATACAACTTCAAATTCGAAAGCTAGCTTCACCCACAATATTATAAACAATTTTTTCATTATATAATGTAATATTAATAAGAAATGTCTTCGCCTATGTAGTAATCGACAACACGCACGCCGCTAGTCTAAATCAATTCATATAAATTATACAAAAATTGTTTTTTTTTTTGTTTTTTTTTTTTGTTTGTTTTTTTTTTTACGATTTCATTCCTCCCAGCTGAAAGCTTGGGAGGCGGGCTGCTGGAGAGTCGCGAAGACTCTTTTCAGCCAACTACTCTACGGGGAGGGAAGGGGGATGGAAGGGCGGCCGTGGCCTTATAGGGTACCATCCCGGCATTCGCCTAGAGTGGCTGAGGAAAACCACGGAAAACCTCAGCCCTCAGCCAAGATGGCCGAACGAGGTTTGATTTTTTTTTTTTTTTTTTTGTAACAGTTTAACGTCCCTTTTTAACAACGTGGTCTTTAGAGACGGGAAAGGATGGGGGGCAAGGAATGGGAAGGAATTCGGCCATGGCCTTTTGAAGGAAGCATCCCGGCATTCGCCTGGAGTGATTTGGGGAACGAGGTTTGACCCTCGTCCTCCGGAATAATAGGTAGGAGGCCGAAAACGGCTTGCTTCTCCCCATCTTGGGAAAAAAAAAAAAAAAAAAAAAAAAAAAAAAAATTGGCTCGCTCGCTCAGCAATTAGTGCCTTTCTGAAGTTCCAGGCAGGTTGTGGTGAAGGTTCTTGTCCGAAGACATTTCCTTCAAACTTCATACGTCTCCGTCACTTTTCTTGCGGTATGTCTTCTCTGGTGCTGCTTTTTTTTTTTTTTTATTCTTGTTCAAAAATGGAGAGTGGTCTTCTGTGGGGGTCGAAGTATGTGCCGTACGTGCCCAGTGGTGCTATCAGTGGGTTCTGCGATCTTTGGGCTGTCCTATAGAAGGATGTGGCCAACTGTCGTATCCTATCTCGCAGTAGTGGTATTCCTGCGGCTGCGTGCAGGTCTCCAACTGGGAATCTTTTTGTTACATGGAGAGCTCTTCGAAGGGCTCTATTCTGCAAAGTTTGTAGTCTTGCAATGTTTGTCTTGGCCGCGTACGCCCACACTGGGCACGCGTACTCAAGCAGTGGACGTACCAGACTGCAGTAAATTGTCACTCCTGTTGTCGCAGCCAGTGAACTTGTCATGTTAAGTAGTGGGTACAGTTCCTGTAACCTGATTAGGACTTTCTTCCGTAGGTCCTCAATATGTCTCTTCCAGGTTAGCCGTCTGTCTAACGTCACTCCTAGATATTTAACTGTGGAGTTCCACGGAATGTCTTTACCGAAGAGGCGCAATTTTGGTGCAGGTGTTTCACGCTCTCGGCGTTTTCCGAGTTTCCGCGATAGCATCACGGCTTGGGTTTTCGTAGTGTTGATGGTGATACGCCACTTTCTTGCCCACTGCTCAGTCTCTTGCAGTACTTCTTGCAGCTTTCTTGTTGCTACTGCCCTGTTCCGGTGATGGGCGAAGAATGCCGTATCGTCGGCATACAGAGCAGTGTGTACGCTGGCTGGTGCTGGAATGTCCGCTGTGTACAAGCTGTACAATACAGGCCCCAGCACCGAACCTTGAGGAACTCCGGCATGTATTCGGCGGCGAGAAGATAGGGCGTTGCCGACTGGTACGCAAAAAGTTCTGCCCGACCAGATAGCTTCGAATTATCTTCACCATCTGGCTGGGAATCCCATGATGATACAACTTTAGTAGAAGACCGTTGTGCCATACAGAGTCGAAGGCTCTTGCAACATCCAAGAGAACCACTGGACAGTATTCTATCCTGTTAAAGGAGGCGGTAGCAGTTTCTACCACACGCATTATCTGCTGTGTGGCAGAGTGACCTCTTCTAAAGCCCAGCTGGAAATGTGGTATGATTCCATTTTCTCTGATGTAGGTTTCAAGCCTCTGTAATACCAATCTCTCAAATACCTTGCTCAGTGAGGGTAGTAGACTGATTGGCCTATAATGTTGCGGGAATATTGGATCTTTTCCCGGCTTCCTTACTGCAACAACAATGGCGTGTTTCCAGCTTCGTGGGTACCGTTGGCTTCCTATTATGTCATTGAAGATGGTGGTGAGGTGTGTGACGGCTATTCGCGGGAGATTGCGGAGCAGCTGGTTGCACACCTTATCATGCCCAGGAGCTTTTCTTCGGTGTAGCTGTTTAATGACCTGCTGCACCTCCTCTTCCGTAAATTCACTTATGTTATACCCATCGCCATCTGCTTCCATCAATCTCGCAAGTCTTCTGCGAGTTTCAGTGACGTGGTCTTCGTCTTCTATTTCCGCTGGCTGAAATTGTTTTTCAAAGTGATCGGCAAGGGCGTTTGCCTTACTTTCTGGATCGAAGACGAGGCCTCTCTCTCCATGAAGAGGTGGCTGCCTAGCTCGTCTCTTGGTGAATCTACGAGTCTCTCTCCAGAGGGTGCCATCTTCAGTCCTTAACATGGATAGTCGAGAGGACCACTCCCGATTTCTATGTTCCGTCAAATCTGCCTTTATTTCACGCTGTAGCCTATTTAACAGTCGCCTGGTCTCTGCATTTCTTGTGAGTTTCCATTCTTTAGCAACTCGATTTTTATGTATGATCTGTGCTAAGAGATTGGGAGGTAGCTGTTTTGAATGCTGGACTCTCGGACTAGGTGGTGTGGCAGCTTTGCTGGCGTTGATAAGAATGCCTACGAAGTGCTTGAGCTTGAGCGCTTGGTCTGGAGTTCTGTTGCCTATTAGGAGTTGCTCTTCGACTTCTTCAGTGATTTTGTCACGGTACTGATCCCAGTTCGTTTTTCTGTAATTATGTGTCTCTAGCTCTTCAGGTTTCCAGGAGCCCACATCTACTTCAAGCATCACGGGGGAATGATCCGAAGACATTCTGTTAAGCGTGTTTGCTGTCACAATACCAGTAAACCCTTTCGTGAAGGCAATGTCTAAGACATCTGCTCTGTTGCCATTCCACGGATGGTGAGTGGGCTCTTCAGGGCCCCAAACATGTAGGTTATGTCTAAGAGCCAGACGATGCAGTTGTTGTCCAGCTCGGTTTGCTACACGGGAGTTCCAGTCTGGGTGCTTCGCGTTGAAGTCACCTCCAACAAGAAGTTTGCCTCGAATGTTGGCGAGCCCGACTATGTCGTTCTCAATCAGTAATCTCCTCGGTGGACGGTATGCAGCGACAATTGTAAGTGGCCCTGATGTTGTTGTCACCCGTATGGCAGTAGCTTCAAGTTGTTCAGTTGGCGGCAGCAAGATGTCATGATGGGTAATGCCACGCTTGATGTATATAGCAGCTCCTCCTCCGGCTGTTAGTCTGTCTGTACGGTAGCTGCAGTAATTAGGCACCGGAGCTCTCAGTCCAGGTTTAAGATGAGTTTCTGTTACTAGACAAATATCGACGTCTTCTTCTCTCAGGAATTGCCTGAACGCAATCATCTGGGAATGAATTCCGTTGGCATTCCAAACACAGATGGACAGTCCTTCTATATGTCTTCTATCCATAATGAGGTGGTGAGGATAAGACTTCTTTAGGCTGACTCGCCATCATTACAAGTGATCTTATGTCGGTTGACAACTGCTGAAAGTTGGTCATTAACGTTGCCATCATAATGATGAGAGCACCAACAACATCCATGAGTCTATCTATGGAAGTTCCCGACGTGGTTTCTCTGAACTGATTGTTTTGCATTGGACCTGAAGTCTGTGCAGCTGGACACTGTGGACCTGAATTACTTTTTTTGTTTGACGAATTTCCTCTGACAATGTCTGAGAATTCCTGGCTTCTCTGTGAACCTTGTTGGTTGCACGGTGCTTGATTGTTTTCATTATTCTTCTGATTTCTTGCTTTTGGTTTCTTCAGGGGTGGAAACTGAGACTTTTCCAAGTTTGTGTCCACGTAATTCTTGTTCACCTGCTGCGCTTTCTTGAGTACATCAGCTGTCGGTTCGGTCATAGCAGGTCCATTGTCTTGAGATTGTTTTGACTTATTTTTATCTTCACGTTTTCTGCGGGCAGCTTCAGACTGTGCCATTGCGATTCCTCGTTGGCGTTCTCGTGCGCGCTTAAAGGATGGGCAGCCTCTGCAGCTCGCCACGTGATGACCTTCACAGTTGGCGCATTTTGCTGGGGATTGTCCTTTCTGCAGCGTACACTCTCTGCACACTTAACGCAGACTGGCTTCATTTGGCAATGCCTCGCCACGTGGCCAAGAGCCTGGCAGTTGTAACACTGCGTCGGCCCTCCAGCCGAACGCAGTTTTTCAACAGTCACTCTCAGTGACATAATGTTGTCCAGCTCAAAAAATTTTCTGTTTTGTGGCCTGTCGGGCAATACTGCTAGGAACAGAGGCATGAGATCTGAACTGCCTGGTCGTTTTAGCTGAGTCACCGAGCGTACTTCGAAGCCTTTATCTACTAGCTCCTCCTTGATGTCTGAGGCCGGCATACCTAGTGGGATTCCTCGTAGGACCACCTTCAGTGGCTTTTCTGCAGCTGAGGGGAAAGTATAGTAAGGAATAGCTCTTCTCTGCAGCTCTGCAGTGACTGCTAGGTAATCCTCAATAGAGTTTAGATTGAGTTTTATCTTATCCCCTCCTGCTGATTTGGCTCGAAAGGGGCGTCCTTCCAGTAAAGTCTTCACCATCTCATACAGCTCTTTGTAATTGTTGGGAAATTGTATCACTATTGGTGGTAGTTGTAGCCTCTCCCCGTTCTGTTGCTGCTGCTGTTGGTCCGTTTCCACTAGCGGATTGAATGGATTTGATACCTCCATTTCGTTATTACTTGGTCCTAGCCCCGCTTGGGTAGAGCGAAAAGTCCTGCGAGCTGGCAAGAATCCATTCTCTTGTTGCATCTGTACTTTATTATATGCATCAGTATTTGCTGATGCTTGCTGTTGGGCTTGCATCGCGGATGAATTAGAGAACATATTACTATCATCTACTATTGCCTTACGCGAAGATGAAGCTGCAGTCTTCATTTTCTTCGAGGCAAGTTCTGATTTCTTCTTTTTAGTGATTCCACAATGAACAGCAGGGACAGTGTCCTTGAGCAACCTCTTTTTATTTCCTTTCTTCCTGAGAAGACGTTGTCCTTCGGCGCAGTGACCGAGAGCATTTTGTATAAGGATTTGATTGTACATACCTGTATATTGTTGCGCAGCGCTGTGCTGCACTGAAAGATGGTCCGTAGAATTTCCAGAAACAGCGTCCATCTTCATAGCAGAGGATGTCACCAAGTAGATGTTTGAGTTTTCGGGATTATCCAAACTGTTTAAATGATCTGCATTATTTGTCTGGTTTTCTGACAGATGTCCTTTCTTAGGCTGGGCCTTCATCTGTTCGTTCATAGTCGTCACATTTGTTTCCATTCCCCACCAACTCGGCTGGGTCATCGTAGGCTGTCCTGCGGCTTGGGGAAGTTGATTTTGCTGATCCTCTGGTGGGGTGTGAGTTGCTTCCATTTCTACGTTGTAACTGTCACCACGCACGCGAGTAACAGTGACAACTGCAGCAGGCCTAGACGTCATTTTCGTTGCCGATATCGTTGACACGGACGGCTCGGAACGGCGCGGTAGCCGACGATCGCGAACGCGACGGCGGACGCGGCCCGGCGTTGCTGCCCGTGCAGCGTGCGAGGTCCCTGTTATCGCTATTTTGACTGCGACAAGCAAGGTTTGATAGCCCGCTTTATTTGGCACTTGGCCCTAACATGCCTTTTAACGGTCGTCGCTACCACCTCGCCGATTGTATTAGTATAATGTACTTTTATTACAAAAGTTTCAATAATCTCTCAATTTGCGCAACGGATGTTGTAATATTATGTAAATGAATTTCACTGCACTTTTGCTACAATTCACAATTTATTTTACTCAAAATTTCACATAAAAACCAATGCTGTTACTGACACAATATTCTCTACAATTTTGCATTGCTCTAGCCGCAATCAGTCTCTTCACATGTACCCGCTATGCTCGCTCAAAACAGTCTCTCTCGCCATATTCAGTCTTTCTACATGTTCACTCCATGCTAGCCAACGACAGACTCTCCACAACAGTCTATCTTCTGCGACACTCAATCTCATACTCCCTAAAAACCATCCCTCTCGCCATATTGGCTTCTTCATTCAACGACCACATAACATTACAGTACTGCCAACTCTCGCAACATAAATTACTCAAATAACTTATAATTACCCCGTTCAACACAGACTACTCTGCTGGAAGACCTATTTATAAACAATTTATAATATAATACTATAACACCGTAATGACTGGTGAGTGGGAACCTCACACATGCCCCCAACTTTGCCACTAATTAGCACTTTTTGTGACCACAAAAGTTGATTATTTGGGGCAAAGTTCAACCCTTTCACCAGGCATTACGCCTCTACACACATTCAATGCAAACATTATCATAACCATTCGTAACAGAATCATACCAATAAGAAATGCAAAATGAAAATTTACAACATCCAAATATACAAAAAAAATTACTTATTCCTACAAACATTAAAATTTTACACTTGGTTGTACACGTCTCATGTGTGTACTTGGGTGTGGTAATATTTACCATCACCCTAAAACCATCGGTCTACTTTTTCTTATACTTCCAGTTTTTCTTTAACTTATTACATATTGTCACTGTCAAATTTTTTATTTCACACAATTCTTTAATGTACCATACAAACTCTATTCTTATATAAACGCAAAACAGCTGTTCACGAGCCAATGACCTGCCCTTGGCTCGCGCGTACCAAACATTGTTATAAATACTTGCGCGGGCCTGCATACCCTGCGCTCGCTTAGGAGTTACTACAAACAGCTGGTCGGTCATAGATCGTGTGTTATACTCAACTACAGCATCGTTGCAATTACTTTCAGTACTATACATCTTACTATTTACAACAACAAGTTCACTAGTTTTGTCAACATCATCATTCTCAAAATTAATCACAATTCTCTGATTACACATTAATTCAGTTGAAATATTACTTCCGGTGACAGACTCGCCATCGGAATGAAAAACAGCAATACCAACATCTGAATACAAATTGTCACCAATAGGATTAGTTACAACATCGGGATTTGATTCACTCCTCAACTTAATTCTACCATTTTCACAATCAGATACAATAATTTCACAATCTGTTATTTCAGCCACATCCATTAAATTATTTTAGTGTCAAATCTATTAATCATTTTATCATTAACTTCGCTACACAAATTACTGTTATTTTCGTCGTCTCGACTATTTGATTCCCCAAGTATTTCTACAACAGTACTCTTACATACATTAACATCGCATGTTCCACCGCCAATACCTTCATTACACATTTCATCTTCTATAATAAGCTCTTGGCTTTGAAAAACATCATCTCCTACTAAATCTGATACAACACTGCTATTTGCACCAGTAATAACATCATCATTTACCATATCAGTTACACAAAAGCTTTTTTCTGCATCAATTATCACATCATTTACTACAATACTATTATTAGTATCCTCCGATACAACACTACACATTTGAGAAATATTCTCGTCACATTCAGTATTAACTACTACATTATCAGTTACTTCCACATTATCATTTTTATTACATTGAACCACAGGCTCAGCAGCTTCATCCCTAATATCATCAATTACCTCGCTTACAATTACCTGATCAGTTTGAATACGGACATTGTCAGTTATCATATTACTCACATCAAATTCATTAATATTCATATCATAATCTTGTTTGTTTAAGTCAGTACCAACTGACATTACTTCTCCATTAGAACAATTCCCATTTTCAATAACAACATTCATACATTTTTCATCACATTCAGCAACCACACATGGCTCTTTACAACTTTCAGAAGGTGTCACACAATCGTTATCCTTACAAAATTCAATTCCGACAGCTTTACTGGATTCTAAACTAGCAATATCATCATATTTTTGAATCAAAATCACATTATCAATTACATTGTTCTTTAAATCAAATTCATGTAGTAAACCTTCATAATATTTTATGAAATCACTCCCGATTTGTTCCAAAACAGATTCCTTATATTTTTCACTCCTTTCAGCCCATGTAAAAAGTCCTTCGATTAATTTACGTACTTCTGATTTGATCTTCTCAATTTCTGAATCCACTATCCCTCTATCCACTTCATTATCAAGAAAAAAATTCATTTTACCCTGAGTTTCCATTATTTTATTTAAAAAAGATTTATATACTTCCTTTAAATCTTTTACAAGTTTAACAAATTTTTTAAAACTGTTATCCAAATTAAGCTTTTGCTTATCTATTAATTTTTTCATTTCACTAATCAACTTAGCTTCCAAATTCTCTCTAGTTTCAGCATATCTATAACTTATATTAGCCTTTATCTCAGAAACCCCCTTATCCCATGTCGCATCTTGAATACTATCTTTCACTAACCCTTGTGATAACTCCCATACTGAATTTACCTTATTTCCAATCACCCTAATATTAATCCACATATCCCCGATTAACCGCCTAAACTCAAATCTTTTCACACCACTCATTTGGTCTAAAACATTTTCCAAACCTTCCACTAACTTATCTACATCCCAGTTAATTTCAAAATTCTCCATGTTTAATTCTTACAAAATCACAAAAATTCTCAATTACTACGATCTAAACTGCTCTCGCTTTTTCAAACAATGGCATTCATACTTGAAAGACCAATCAACAATCGCAATCATACTAACTGATTATTATACTTCTGTATAGTACTTACATTTTCATTGTTAATCCTTTTTAAAACACTTTTTCACTGATTCTATACCTTTTATTCTTGCAAAACACTTGAATTTAAATCTTCCGACACACTTTAACACGTAACACACGCAAATTTTCGATTCACGACGCGGGAGATTCTTGACTCCGCTTCCTGCTTTTCCATTTGCATCTTCTTGAGGCTGCTTTAAAATTTTGGCATCTGCTTGTATCGTGCTGACCCTCGGAATAGCATCTGCTTGTATCAGTGCTGACCCTCGGAAAATAGCATCTGCTTGTATCGTGATGAATCCAGCGTCTACTTGTACAATTAAGATCCTAACATCTGCTTGATTTCTTCTCATTTTCAGCGACAATCTGACTTCGTTTATTGCGAAGAGTTTACATACTTCCAAATCTGCTCCAAAAACTGCTAGCTGGCTCCAGTTGAAGAATACCCAAGGTCGTTCTTGAATAAATGCAATATTTTGCACTTATCCTGGCAGATTCGTCGCCACTTTGCAAGGCCCCTCTTATCGCTATTTTGACTGCGACAAGAAGGTTGATAGCCCGCTTTATTTGGCACTTGGCCCTAACATGCCTTTTAACGGTCGTCGCTACCACCTCGCCGATTGTATTAGTATAATGTACTTTTATTACAAAAGTTTCAATAATCTCTCAATTTGCGCAACGGATGTTGTAATATTATGTAAATGAATTTCACTGCACTTTTGCTACAATTCACAATTTATTTTACTCAAAATTTCACATAAAAACCAATGCTGTTACTGACACAATATTCTCTACAATTTTGCATTGCTCTAGCCGCAATCAGTCTCTTCACATGTACCCGCTATGCTCGCTCAAAACACTCTCGCCATATTCAGTCTTTCTACATGTTCACTCCATGCTAGCCAACGACAGACTCTCCACAACAGTCTATCTTCTGCGACACTCAATCTCATACTCCCTAAAAACCATCCCTCTCGCCATATTGGCTTCTTCATTCAACGACCACATAACATTACAGTACTGCCAACTTCTCGCAACATAAATTACTCAAATAACTTATAATTACCCCGTTCAACACAGACTACTCTGCTGGAAGACCTATTTATAAACAATTTATAATATAATACTATAACACCGTAATGACTGGTGAGTGGGAACCTCACAAGCGCGACGCGTTTTTTGGCTTCGTCGTTAAATCACGATAGAAAGCACTCGACTGCAATCTACGAAATGAATGACCGATATGCGGAATTGTATATCACGCACTCATAAAGAGTCACAAGTCAACAATTAAAACACACACACATCGAAATTCCACATCACAATCAACTACAATAAGATATCTCTTTTGACACCACAATCAATCATGTGAACTACTGTAAAAAAAAAAAGGCACATGGGTTTATTTATACCCTAGACAGATAATAATCTGACTGCGAAAAGCAATGAGCATTTCGTTGAGCACGATTCTCTGAATGGACGGGGTTCAAGGAGCAACTGCAGCTCGGATTTTACCAGGTTTACAAATATTGTACAAGCGATTGTGCTGGGGTTAAAACAGAATAATTTTGATGTGAAGTGGCAGAGTTGAGAAATTTCATCAAAAATGTCCGCAAATTAGTGTCTACTGGTAAGATTTAATTATTTGCAGCAATCGAAATGTGTGTCGTGATTTCCGCGTCCTGTGGGTATGGTAAGTTTTTGTTTATAGTTATTTGTTAATTGTGACGTAATCAGTTAATCAGAGATGTGCGTACCTAAATAGTCCTCGTGCACGAATAGCTGGTGTTACTACACGTAGATACCGGTTAAAATACTTGAAGCTGCTTTTTTTGTGGAAATTGCCGCATTACCCAGTCAGTAACTGATATGATAAAAGAACTGGATTAGGAGTCACTGGAAGATAAGAGGAGTGTGTAGACAGTAGTAGAAGTGAAGAAGCCGCATGTTGGTGATAATGCATGGAAAGAAGATTGGTCGAATAGTATGATTACTGTATGTAAGGGAAAAGAGACCGTAACCACAAACTGGCAATTGATTTCAGGCATCATGGAGTTGGAAGATTTCCTCTTGAATGTAAGGAAGTTAGGGATTTGTATAAATTGCCAATGGAAGGGATTAATAATTTATCAAAAAACGCTGAAAGAATTTAGAATTAAAATTCGTGAATCACAAAAGGAAATGGGAGAGTATAGTTGCAAGGTACATTTAAGCTCTTTTGTAGACAGTTGCGCGCCAGTGTTTCATAATTTTAAGTATGGAATTTTTACAGAACCGATAAGTGGTTACGAAGTATAACTCATATTAGACGTTTCGTAAAAGGATTAAAGAAGGAACAATACGACAGAGTCCTTAGAGACATTCGAAACGTAATTTGAAATCTTACATAAGTGTATGAGGTTTGAGGGAATAGACAGCTTATTAAACCTTTTTTTGGATAAATTAAAAGAAAGTGGGGAAGATATTTTGATGAAATAATTGGAATTTCAGTAGATGAAACTCTTTGTAACCATCAATATGAATTAGATAATGTCTGCCATGATGTGTTCGAGCACATAATCTTTATTAGAAAGGAGAAATTAAATGGTGGATACTTGAAGGATGTTTCTGAAACCAGCAGTAAGGAGGTAAGCTTGAAGAGTCCCGTACGTAATGTCACAGAAATAGATTTTAAAGGAAATGAAGAGTATAAGATGATATATAATGATTTCGACCATTTATTTATTGTATTAAAGAGAAGAATGAAGGTTACAACTAGATTAAATACTGAACTTTTAGTTATGGAACAGTATGTACCAACAGAAAAAGGTGTTGAAGAACATCCTATACCAGGTTGCATGATTACTAACATAAATGGGGTTGAATATTTCAATATGTGTACAGAATTGGAGGAATTTGTTGCTGATTGTCAGAAGGAAGCTGATGAAATTATTGAGAGAACGATAAATGAATCTGTTTCAAATGAAGTTAAACAAAAAGATAACGATAATAATGAGGAAGTAGATTTAAATGACACAATGTTTTCCATGGCATGTAAAGAAGGAAGGGTGGTAAAAGGTAATTAATTTAATTACATTTTTTTAATTGCAGTGCAACGCATGCTCCGGTCACAATTTCCCTACACACCCATCTTCCCCCTTTCCTGCACCCACCTACACGTGCCCTCAACAAATTTAAACTTTAAATTCTTTCAATGGGTTTGGTAAATTATTCATCATTTCTCTTGGTAACTTATTCCAATCCCTGACACAATTACCTAAACAACAGAATCTTCCCACACCCTTGTGCCTGAAATCGAGTGCTCGCGTGTGGTCATGGTCATATTTTTCCTTCGATACATTATTTTTACACCAATATCTTTCGATGCCTCATCACCAATATACGCCATGTACACTCCTATTACTCTCTTCATCTTCCTCCTGTCTTCAAATGAACACCATTCCAGCTATTTTATCATATCTGTTACTGATTGCGACCTGCGGTACTTTCCAGAAACAAATTTAGTAGCCCTTTCTTGCACCCACTCCAACTTCTGATTTTGATACTCAGTTTCAGTATTTCTGTTGGTGACAATAATTCTAGTAATTCAAGTAAGGAAGTACTCATAAATGAAGTATACTGTTTTTGATAAAGATTTTTTTAGTAAAGGGAATGTAGTATGTTCATTTGAAAATTTAGGTGAAACAGGGACATCTTCAACAATTAATAAGCATAATGATTGCTCCAAAGATAGTGCCACTTTAAACCAAGTATCAATCAGTTTTGAACCTAACGTGGGAAGTTTTGGTCAAGAAATCGCATTAATACTGGTGATAATAACTCAGTGGGTAGATGAGTAGGGAAATTGTCTTCCATTCCAAATAAATTAAATTTTCAGTCGCGCATCACATGACATAACATAATAGGGTTACTCATACCACGGTATGTACTTCACGCTATTCTTTCTTACTTATTGGGTTCTTCTTTTTTTAAAAAAAAATAATAATGGGATTTCAGTGAATAATTAATTCAGAAGCTAGTCATATCGGCTCATATCCTATTATATAAAAAGTATCATGCAGGTGAAATAAACGATGAGGTAACTAATTTTTCGCGCAAGCTTTCTATTAAAATTAAACTGTGCATTGCAATTACGAATGCGAAATGACAGCTGTGACTGATATGTCTTTAATTAGACTCAAAATCAATCACTGCGAAATAATATTTTGGCACTCTTGCTAAATACCCGCGTCAGTAACAAATCCAGCGAAACTGGATTTGTTACTGACGTGGTCAAATTTTTTTTCTCATGCATAATCTGTTTGCGTTATAACAGAGAATTAAAAACTAAATTTCACACCTGCTAACGTAAATGATTGTCAGTTAGAGCAGGAATTATCTCACGTGGATATTTTTGATATGAACAAATGAGGAAATATTTCCCATAGCATAAAAAAAACCTATTTTATTTCGGAAAATTCTGAATAAATATTAATTAATTAATCAGTTCTGAAACCTGAATGAGATTACGGTGGGAGCTCAGTCTCCTGATTAACTTCAAACATTTTCTTTCCGTTAGTTACAAATGGATTGGTAATATTAAATAACAAAACGACAGTGCATGGTAAAAATCGTTCAACCAAGTGTGATAGATTAGAGGGTAACTCTCGGGCCTGTATTTCGGGAGGAAGCGAGTTCAAATCCCCACCCAGCTATCTAGGCATCAGTATCTGAAGTCACTCAAGACGAAGGACTTGATGGTGCCTTCACAAAGCCATGGCCGAATTTCTTCCTGATCTTTGCCCCAATTCCATTTCTATTTCTAATGAATTTGACGTCAACGATCCAAAACCGAAATATAAAATTAAAATAGCACGCATTTTAAACTGCAGTAGCGCAGACCCGGATGAAGACTGAAAATATATATATATATTTTTTAAGTAATGGCTTTATGCCTTGTCGACGTCGAAATAATTAGAGGCGGGAAAGGACTGAGGACTAGGAACGGGAAGGAATCCGGCCATGTCCTGTTAAAGGAAACATCCCGGCAATCGCCTGGAGTGATTTGGGGAAACCATGGAAAACCCAAATCTGGATGCCCGAACGGGGATTCGAACCACCATTCTTCCGAATGCGAAGCCAGAGCGCTAACCATTCCACCACCTCGCTTGGTGACTGAAAATAGGGAAGACGTAGGAATAATTGAACTATTAGTAAAAGTCTTTTTTACATCGTTTCGCTTGAAGCATTTGAATCGGGAGAAATTACATGCTTACTATTATTTCTGTTATTAATTCGTTACATTGCATATGTCAAATTATTAGTTTTAAGTGTGTAACACGTCGTTAGTTGTGATAGTTTTTTACTGCTTTTCTTTTGGATTTTACGGATCGTCAGCGGCGAGGTCATTACAGTCTGGAGAGTGTGGTTGTTGGTAGACAGCTGGAATTTGCCTCATGGATGGCGTCGCGTTGCGTTCAGCGATGAATCGTTGTTGTGTTGTACGGAAACATAGTCCCTCGTGGAAATCTGGTATACTGCTATCCTCCGCAATGGCGGGGCAAGTCCCGACTATGTGTACAGCTTGGCGATGTCCCGTCTTTTCTTTGCCTCTCCTTCCATCTCTTTCCTTCACCTCCAATCAGCTGCCCTCTCGCGTTTTACACTTCAGTAAATTCCCAGAAAAACATCATCACATGTCTAAAGAAATGTCCTCATTGGATTGGACAAACACATACACACACACACAAGTCAAATGCTAACTTTATTCCGGGGCTCTGACAGGCAGAATCTCTTCGTGTTGATCCGCACCTGCTGGGGCATCATCGGAGTCATACACGTTTCGAACTGCCTCCTCGCATTTTGTAGTGTTTTTCCCGCGAGGTGTAGTGACCTTAGACAGGGAACCGTAAACTGAAGAAAGCTGACGTGTGTTCAGCTATGCGCGCTGCCCCTTTGAAAAGGCAGGTAGTGGGTTATTTCCGGCTAACTGTTCCGCCTGTTTGGGACGGCCCAGGTATGTACGTGACCTTGGGGATCGTCCATAAACCACGTAGATCCATTTTGGCCTCCTCCAACTAACCCCCCCCCCCCTATCTCCCACGTAGCACGTTGCTTCTTCTCTCTTTTGATTCCAAAAGACATTTTGTACTGTTTTCTCTTCCCAAACAATTGTAATACGGAGATAATTAAATGAAAAAAAAATATTCATGTGCTGTTGTATGTTCTGTTCGTCATTTTAATTGTGAAAAATGGTATGAATGGAAAGCTACGTGGCCTGGCTCGGAACCGTCTCCTCCTCCGACGTAGCGCAATGTAGCCTTCCTACCAAACCCCCCCCCCCCCAAATCGATCCACGTAGTTTATGTACTTTCCATTGCTGTCGTGCCACAGTGGCGACACAATTCGCGTTTCTCTGATTTTAAGTCTACAATCTTGAAAAACCTTTTTTTTTTCTGTCATCTGGTTTTATGCAATTATCCATCCCTTCCTATCTTGTGCTAACCTCTTCATCTCTACATATCCCTTATATCCCTTACAACACACGTCCTCAATTATCTGCTTAATATATTCTGATCTCTGTCTTCCTCTACAGTTCTTACTGTCGACTGTTCCCTCCACTAACAAATTATCCAATCCGTCATGGCTCAGAATATGACAAACTAGCCTGTCTCTTTTTTCAGTTAGTTTCATCTGCAAACTTCTTTACTCACGTATCATTTCCAAAACTCATTCATTTTGTAAGTTGTCTGCCCAATTAATTTTCAGCATTCTTCTGTAGCACCACATTCAAATGCTTCCATTTTCTTTCTTTCTGGTATTCCTAAGGTCCATGCTTCGCTACCATAAAGTGCAGTGCTCCGCACATAAAGTTTTAAAAACTTATTTCTTAGTCCTAGATCAATATTTGAAACCAAAACAGTTCTCTTTTTCATGAAGGCTTAAAATTTATTATTACAGCCAATACTTATTCTTATTAAATATTGTAACAAGTTGAGCCTTGTTGCAGTTTCTAATAGAGTTAATTAAAAATTAGTTGAAATTTAAGAATTTTTGTCGTTCGTTTGATTCCTGATATAATTTAAAATATCATTCACCTTTAATTCAATGATTTAGAGAAGATATTTGACTAGAGCTAAGAATAATGTAAAGAGTTGGTAAAATTTATTTGCAAATTGATGAAAGGAATAAACAAGACGTAAAATTTAATTCCGTGTTGACGATTTGCCATCAGCAGAACACTCCTGCAGCTTCCAACCCGACTCCTCGCTCGCTGCAGTAAAGATGAATCTTGATTGCTTTTTAAATTTCAAAGGAGGAACTTGGAAATTCTGCTGCAAAGTTTGATGAGTTTTGTAAGTTTTTCGATAATCCGGAAGGCACTGGAGTGCTCCTCGCGTAGAGATCGCGAGTCTGCATCCACAATGTTGCATTAGCTTCCCTCCGATCACCAGTGGGGGTATCTGTGGTATGACACGTGCAGAACATTAAGTCTCTCTCTGCTCCTTTTTTCTAATCATAGTCAAATAAATTATAATGTCTCTGCTCAGTTGTGTTTTGGAGTTGTTTTTGCTGATCACTGTTTGATTTTTACGGATTTTCTGCGTAATTTTGTGATCGATTTTCTCTACACAGTATGCTGCTAAGGGAGCGTGCACAAACTACGTTGCTCGGTCCAGGGGTGGAGGGGTTGGCTGGATGACTATGCTGCGCTGCGTGGGGGGAGGGGGAGAGTTCCGAGCCAGGCCACGTAACTTTAGATTCATAGCATTTTTCACAGTTAAAATGAAGAACAGAACACACAACAGCATGTGAGTATTTACTTCCCTCAGTTAATTATCTCCATATGTAATTTACGATAGTCTGACGAGAGAAAACAATACAAAATGTCTTCTGGAATGAAAAGGGAAAAAAACTACGTTCTTCGTGGGAGGGGGGGGGGGAGAGGCAAAAGCCACGTAGGGGAACGTGGGGGGGGGGGGGGTTTCACAGGAGGCCAAAATGGAGCTACGTGGTTTATTTACGCTCCCTAATCTTGTAGTATTTACACAGCGGTTTTGTATTTCTTTACTGGCCTGACAGTTTGCAATGAATCTATACTTGTAACACCAAAATAGCTTTAATTATGTCTTTTGTTTAAATTTCCTTTAACTCAGCACATTAAAAAACACATAGTAATACAAATGTCCATAAATACTTTATTTTACTTATGGCTTTACGCCTTATCAACGTCGAGGTCATTAGAGGCGGGATGGGATTGGTGACAAGAAACTGAGAGGAATTCTGCAACGGACTTTTGAAGGAAGCATCTCAACATTCGCCTGGAGTGATTTTGGGAAACCAGGGAAAATTCAAAACTGGATGCCCGGATGGGGATACGAACCGGCATCCTACCGAATGCGAGACCAGTCTATAAATACATCTCGCCGTTCTGGAGAAAACAATTTAGAAAATCCGTAGAAATTAACTTCTTTATTCTCAGTGATCGGGTAATTACATTAATGTTCTCCTTTTTTTTTTCGTTAGTTATCTGCTTCATATATTCTAATCTCTGTCTCCCTCTGCAGTTCTTTACCTTCGTCTGTTCCCTCCACTAACAAATTAACCAATCCATCATGTCTCAAAATATGACCTACCAGCCTGTCTCTTCTTTCCTTAAGCTTCTTCCACAAACTTCTTTTCTCACCCATCATTTCCAGAACTCATTCATTCCTTACTTTGTCTGTCCACTTAATTTTCAGCATTCTTCTGCAGCACCACATTTCAAATGCTTCAATTTTTCTTCTTTCCGATATTCCTAAAGGTCATGTTTCGCTACCATAAAGTGCTATGCTCCAAACACAGAGTTTAAAAAACTTTGAATAATTTAGTAAAAGCAGTGAAATAATTCAAATGCTTCAATTTTTCTTCTTTCCTATATTCCTAAAGGCCATGTTTCGCTACCATAAAGTGCTGTGCTCCAAACACAGAGTTTTAAAAACTTTGAATAATTTACTAAAAGCAATGAAATAATTTTAAGTTGAAATTTGTACAGGGCAAAAGTAGGTGAGTACAGGAAAGTGAAAAAATGTGTCTGTAGGGAAAATGCCACCGGACCGAACGCTCCATTGCACTTAAATTATATTAAGTGATGAAAAATTATCTCTAACAATTCGAGTATTCTTCTTTATTAATTTAGAGACCCTTCCTGACCTTTTTAAGTTTCAGAGAAAGGTTGGAAGAGACTATAGACTGAAGGCAGAGGACAGTACTCACGTTATGCTACCGAGGTAAGACGTAAGAGGGCCCTCATAGACGATAAGGAGACACATACGCACAGTCAAGAGCAGACTGTATATGTTTGCTTTCGGAAAATTCGGACACTTAATGACCGGGCACAAATCTACGAGTATGTTGGTGAAAAAGTAAAAATCGGCAGATTATACCACATTTCAACATTTCTTTGGCAATGTTCCGACATTTCACAAAAAAGGAAAAAAAATCTCCTGACTATATGAACGATCTGTTGGTTATTTACAGTCACGTATAAGAGTGATATCAGTTATGTTATTAAAGTGAGTTCAATGTCGTGCATTGATAGGAACAAATCCTTACGAGATATCACATATATTTGAAGCTTCTGTAAAAACTATTATGTACTAAATGTGGATTCAGGTATACTTTATGTTTGTCAATGGCTATAGATAACTTATTTATGTCATGGTTTTTGTTGCACTGTGTTCTGATCTCATGGTTTGTAATACTTCCATTACATATGTTTATCAAACACAAACCTGTTGATAGAACTTACAAAAAATCTTGGTAGTATTCACTGATATACTGTAGATTCGAGAATATCCCTGCTGTACAACCTTGTATGGTTTTCTATTGTGTTGCATCATTGTTACAAGATTCGGGCGAGAAAGACACTATGCTCTCTTCCTGTATTGCCGATCCTTCGTATGTCCGCCGTGTCTTCGTTTGTCCACCGTGCGTTCATTTGTCCACCAAGCCTTCGATTGTCCACCGAGCTTTAGTTTGACCGCCGAGCCTTCGTTTGTTCACTGAGCCTTCATTCATGCGCGGAACCTTCGTTTGACTCCCGAGCCTTAGTTTGTCCACCGAGCCTTCGTTTGTCCACCGAGCCTTCATTTGACCACCGAGCCTCGGTAAGCTCCAGTGGTCACATCCCACCAGATTAGAGAGGACTGGTTACAGGGATAACCGAGCGAGTTCGAGCGATAGCAGATGGCAGTTTGGACGACACCAACACCCACTCAACGTCCAGAAGAGTGTAGCAGCGGGGAAATACTAGTGTCGGAATGAAACACTGTGCGGGAATCACCCGTATATACCTCATGAATATACTCGGGGAACTTTGCTTGGTGGTTAAGTTAGGATAACTTGGGCGGCAAGCGGGCGCCCCTTTGTTCATTGTGTATGCCAGCCGCAGATGGCGCGGGCTTTAGCCGGTACGAGCGAGCCCCTCCCTTGTGCTGCGGACAGGTATCGCGGGATTCTGCAGGCGCAGTGCGCGGCCATTCGTCATGCAGTAGATACCGGCTGCTCATCTCGGCCGCATGAGCGGAATTTCTTCCGCTATCACCGAGCTGCCCTAAGCAGGTCGCTTTCTATTCACATCACGCGCCGCTAAATGATCAGGAGCTACAGTGTCCTCCGACGTTAAAGAACATGTCACCAAGACGACTGTAAAAAGGAGAATAAAATACGTAGATCAATTTCTTTATTTCTTAAACTAATAGCACTCACTACCAAGTATTATAGTACAAGATGCGGCTGCAGAATTTCTACATCCATCTGTCTGCTATTTTACTGAAATACAATTTTTGTGTATAATTATTAGCAGCAGAATACGATATTGCCTGGATGCCTATCAAAATATGGCCGCAAGTATATTTAATTAATGAATAGGTAACCGGGATCCAACAGCTCCTGCCGCTTCCTGGAGGATTCGTGGATGTAGAGCTCCATATTCCTATTACAACCATTGGCATAACAATTGATGTGGCAGAGTCAATGCCACGCTCCAGCCGATCTTTACCTTCCCGCGGAGTTTCCTCCACAGTACTCATTGGATAGCAGGCTGATTGGGCCGAGGAGCCGTTCCGGACGTTCAGCTTCGAGGGAAAATCCTCGGCTTCATTGGGAATAGAACCCCGGCCGTCCACGACGCATTCAGACGCTCTACCGCCTGATATACACGGTCACCCAATAGTTTTAGTTAAATTAAAAAAGTAAAAATTTAATTAATCTATTTTTTAAATAAACTATAATTAATTTCAAAGAGAGACATGTAATGAACATAAAATGTTTCGGTCGCCTATGTAAAAGTAGCCGCACATCTTTAACATCTGGCAATATCTACTTGCGAGCAATTTTACGTAGGCATTCCAAATTTTTTATGTTCTTCACATGTCTCTTTTTGAAATAAATCATAATTAAAAAAAAAAACAATGGAACTAAATTTTTGAAAAAAATATTTTATGATAATTTAACTAAAAATACTTGTGACCATATTTGGGTAGGCAACTCGGCAGGATCATATTCTGCTAATAACAATTATACATAAAAATTGCATTTCAATAAAATAACAGATGGACGTAGCATGCAGCTGGATCCTGGGCTATTACAATTCTTGTCTAAGCAGCAGTTCAGATTGAAATTCATAGTTAATTTCTAATACTTTGTCATGCTACCATGCGATGATTTATTTATGATTGTTGCTTCTTTTCCATTTTTCCCCTTCCTACATTACCTTTTTCTTGGCCATTATACGTGGTATACTGCGGTAAACGTCAACTAGCAGCATTGAAATATTATTTCAGTAATCTTCATTCATGTCTTTGGATTAGTTAATAATCTATACAGAAGGAATCAAATGCTTTTTAATTTTGTATCAGTCTTTCTGTCTTCAGGTGAACTGAACAGCATTCACGCGAAATCAACTAGTTGGATTTCTACGGACGTTTGATTACTGTTCAGCCCGTGGTGACGCGGTTAAGACAAGGTATAATTCATTTTGATGTGATGGGAAGCTAATATATTTTGGTGGATGAGAGTCATGTAAAAACTACTGATTGGATTTATATGAGGTTTCCATTAATATATAGCCCCTGTTCCGAAAGTATAACAATATACTGTATATTTCGTTTTGAAGTGATGTCGAAGACATGAGGCAATTAAGAGAATTTACGGAGAAGGCGACTCACTCAAAACCGATTCGTCTGATTTTGATGGAGTTTCGATTAGTGGCTCCGCTGGTAAAATTGGAACTGTTTCACTTTGTGGTGACGTTAAATAGACCAAGAATAAATCGATAAATGTAATAAAAACTGTGTACAGTAAAAAGTTATACACTTGAGATATAATAAAAACAACTGTTAGGAGTTGTATTAGTATGAAGGGAACAGCTTTTTTTTTTTTTTTTTTTTAAAGAAAAAAAAAAAGAAAGAAAATAGTAGTCATTGCGGACTATCGACAGAAGTGAAATTGCGCCGTATCTCCAAAGGAGATACGGTATAACATTATACCGTATCTGGAGTACTAAGGAATTATAAGAGGCACGTTTAGCGGAAGATTGTACCGGGAAGGTAAACACAAGGTCCTCGGATATTGTGCTACAGACCTAACGAAACAGCACCATCTACATGGGTTGCGACTGTCTGGCAGTCAGAAGATGAGTTGTAATTACTGACTATCAACAAAAACTAATTACAGCACCGAAGCTTTCAAGTCGCAATGTTATGACCGATAAACACCAACTGACGTTAGTTGATCTTGAGACTGTGATTTTAAAGCAAAACCTGAGAATCCACCACCAAAGCGTTCATAGTAATTTAACAATTTATTTATTTGCAATTTTTATAACTCCAATTCAAATGCCTTTTTCAGTCAATCAATCATTGAATTATGATTCCTTATACATCAAATATATATATATATATATTCTTTCCTCCTTACAATTACGCGCGTCTCTGGTGGAAATAGGAGTAGGAAGAGCATACAAACAAGGCCTGCTAGATTTGTCTCTGGAAATTACCATAGAACACAATTAGTAACCGACATAGTAAAAGGGCTGGAATGAGATTCATTGTAAGACAGAAGAAGTATGAAGAGAGTCACGGAAATGTATGAGGCGTGTATTGGTGATGAGGCAGGGAAATAAAAAGTGGTAAGAATTAAAAGTAATGCATGGAAGGGAAAAGACGACCATGACCATAAGCTGGCACTCGATTTTAGGCACAGTGGTGTGCGAAGATATTCTTTCGTAGGTGAGAGGGTCAGGGATTGGAATAAGTTGCCAATACAAATGATGAATAATTTGCCAAAAACGCAGAAAGAATTTAAAGTTTGAATTTGTAGTGGGCAAAAGTATGTGGATACAGGAAACGGGGAAAAATGGGTGTGTAGACAAATTGCCACAGGAGAGTGCCCTCAACCGCAATTAAATTAAATTTAACACTACACAGAGCCACCAACCATCACATTTTTAATCCAACGTTCGTTGCATCAAAGATCTTATAGAAATAATTATCTGTGCAAAGCAGTTAACCAGTTGACATTAATCGTACTATTTAGTATTATACTAAGTGGAAACAATTAAATACACTTACCAATTAAACTCGTTGTAGGTATTAACATTGATGGTCAAATTCGCATTTCATTTGTTTTAATTTCTTCCATATAATACAATCCTAAAATTTTGCAGTGTAATAGTGGTGACTGGTAGATTTAAAGCAACACCGAAAGACGTAAATTTTTGGTTTGTCACTCTAAGGATCCGTTTTCATTAATCGAAGTTAACAAGGCAAAAGTTGTATCTCTGGAAGTTATTAATGGCTCCATCAATAAGACGGGTCCGGAAGTAATTTGCGACATGCAATTAAGAAATCAATCAATCTCCAAAGTTCCTCGTTAGTTTCTATTTATCAACTACAGCTTTCCGAAGCAAAGGTCGTGAATTGTACGGCATATGATATTACAGACATTTTTACGGTTTCAGAAACCCTCAAAGCACAGCCTGTGCGTCAAGGTGTACCAATCGTAAGCAGCTTTTCACATATTATTATCACTAATTTAAATTCCCTCATCGGTTTTGGTAAATTATTCGTCACTTGGTAATTTGTTCGAGTCCCTGACAACCATACGCGCAAAAGAAAATCTTCCCACTCCCTTATGCCTGAAATCGAGCGCAAGCTTGTGGTCATGGTTGCCTTTCCCCTTCCATGCTCCTTTCGTAATTCTTCGACCAATATCCCTCCAAGCCCCATTACCAACATATATACGCCTTTTACATTACCAGGCCTCTCTTCACCTTTCTCCTGTCCTCCAATGACTCTCAATCCAGCTCCTTTGTTATATCAGTTACTGACGAGGTTCTGCTTTAATTTCCACAATAAAATCAAATTCTTCTTTGCACGCCCTCCAACTTTTGCATTTGATACCCAAAATGTGGGTCCCAATGTACAGCACCATATTCAATGGCCTAGACAAAGTTAGTAACCCAATTCCCTAAATTTTTTGGTACATTCTCTCATCACCCTTTCCAGTAAATGAAAGATTGTGTAACCTTTTCCTACCACCTGCCCAGTTGAGTTTATTATCAAACATTGTAGCAAGATATTTACTTTTCAAGCCTTCAATCTATTTACCTAATAAGCTGACTCTTCATTCCATGCTGATCTACCCATTTAGATATTCCATCCAGGTCACCCTGCAGCTGTTCACAGTCTTCTCATGTTTTGTTCATATTATATACCATTATGTCATTTTGCAAACAACCTAAATTCTGACCGTTATCTATCAACATAATCATTCATTAAAATAATGGACACCAACAATCCCAATACTGGCTTTTTTTAAACTGATTTACGTCTCTCAACAGCGAGGTCTTTAGAGACGGGAAAGGATGGGGGGCAAGGAATGGGAAGGAATTCGGCCATGGCCCTTTTAAGGAAGCATCCCGGCATTTGCCTGGAGTGATTTGGGAAACCATGGAAAACCCAAATCTGGTACGCTGTGGCATTCCGAAATTTACTTTCACTTCTCCTGATATTGTATTTCCTACTCTAACACTTTACTTTCTGGTTTTAATAAACTCCTCTACCCAACTAGTAACTGTTTAATCCAATCCAACACTTTTTTGGTTTATTTAAAACGATTTTATGGCTCACTCTGTCAAACGCCTTACAAAGATCTAGTTCTACACTTATGGAGATTACGTAAAATATACAGAGCACCTAGGAGATGATTTATTTTTATGGTTTCAGACACTCTCAAACATTGTCTGCCAATAGTAAGCAGTTTCTCACATATTAAGTCCCACAATTCTCCATTGTTTTGTCACAATTCGATAAAATAGCAAATTCGTGTGGCTTTACGAAATGTTGACGGAATTTCCATCGATCTATTTTGATTTGAATTGCCGTGGAGCACAATGTCTCCACACCCTCTTTTCCCTTGGTCTTGATTTCCCACAACTCACTTACTTTTGACCTTCACAAATTTTGACTTTAAACTGCTTCAGTATATTTTCAGTAAGTTGTTCATCATTTTCCTAGGTAATTTTCATACTTCCTTTTGCCTCAAATCAAAAGCCTTCGTATTCTTATGGACGTCCTTTCTCTTCCACATAATTCCCCCTAATTGTTCTACCACTATTCATCAGCGCGTCATAGTGATAATAAGACTGGTACAATCCAAACACTCCCTTCGCACGTCTTCTGTCTTCCAATGACTCCCAACACAGCACTTTCATCATATCAGATATTATTGATTTCCCCCCCCCCCAAACAAATCAAACAACTCCTGAATTCGATACACGAAATGTGGACCACACGCCACTCCACCGTATTCAAGTAGCGACATAACCAGGATTTTGTAACCAATTTCCCTCATTATCCTGGTACTTTCCCTCATCACACTCTCCAGTAAATGAAGAATTTTGAAAACTCCTTCTGCCACCCGCCCAATGTGCCCTTCTTATATTAGTATCAAATTTTATGCGAAGATATTTACAATTGAGAATTTAAACAAGTAATTTCTTCGCTAACCTACAATCATAGAAAACCTTTCCTTTTTTATCAGTATGCCCTGACTCTTCTTGGCATTTATTTTCATTGTATCTGTAACTACAAAGCCTTAAATTCTGCTTAGAATGTCCTGTAGTTGATTCTCCACGCCTTCCATCTTTCTCTTGGCTGCACCATAGTTTAGCGTGGAATCCGAACGGCAAAGCCATCTAGCGTTCTCATCTATATTAGAACAAAGCCCGTAAATTTTCTTGCCATTCGAACTCAGTATCTCTGTATTTTTTGAAGGCAAGCATTTTAACTAGTAAATTGTAATCAATTCGTAAGCCGGATTCTAGGCGTGCATATAAGTATATTAAAAATACGTTTATTTAAGCTAAAAATCAAAATTTCTGTATGGCTACAACGGCGGTTCCTCTACGAAATAGAACAGAAAGTCGTATCCCAATATTGATGATCGTTCATCATATTGCTTCTGGCTTAAAATGTACAGCACTTTTAAGAGCTATATTTTCTAATAGTGAACTATACAATGACATGAAATTTACTATTTTTCTTGCGTATTACTAAGGTTAAAGAATTTCTTTATGATATATAAATACTCATCAACGTTTAAAAGGATCATATGACATGCTACAAGAAATAATTTGAGTAAATAAAATACGTAAAAAATGAAGTTAGAGGCAGTGTGTAAGTTCTCACAGCAAACGTTTTCCGCCATTTTGCAGTTTTCTGCATGGTGACATCACAATTACTACTTTACTAGAATCCAGGCAATAATGAACAATAAATATATGGGGCTGTAAGAAACAAAACAAAACCTGGAGATATGCTGACCAAAGTTCAGGACAAATCAGGTGAAGTGTATTGGAAAGAGGAAGAGGTACTGACTACATGGAAAGAGTACTTCAAAAACCTATTGGAAGGAACAGAAGGAAACAAGGAAGGAACCAAAGAAGATAATAGTGGAAAAACTTCTTTATAAAGGGAAACAGAAGAATTTAGCATGCTGGAATTAGAATTTGAAGTGAAAGAAATGCCAAATGGAAAATCGCCAGGACTAGATGAAGTGACAACAGAAATAGTAAAAGCAGCAGGAGCAATGGGAATGCAATGGCTGTATAGAGTCATACGGAGAGTCTGGAAAGAAAGGAAAATACCAGAGGATTGGAGGTGGGGAGTCGTAGTGCCTATTCATAAAAAAGGAAGTAAAACGAAATGCGAGAGCTACAGGGGCATTACAGTGCTGAACCACGGCCTGAAAATATATGAAAAAAATATTCTAAATAAAATCAAAACTAGAGAATAGAGCTAGAGAGGAGCAGTTTGGTTTCAGGCAAGGAAGATCTGCAGTGGATGCAATTTTCATACTCAGGCAAATCATAGAGAAAAGGTAGGAATACGGCAAAGACTAATAGCTTTCGTCGACAAAAAAATGGCCTGTGACAAAGTACTGAGGGAGAGCATATGGCTAAGTTCAAAAAAGAAAGCAATTGAGGAAGGGATTGTGGAATTAATAAAGAACATCTATGAGAAGTGCGAGAACTTCGTGCGCTTACACAGTAAACATTGACGACGGTTTCACACGGAAAGAGGAGTAAGACCAGAAAGTGTATTGTCACCTCTCATGTTTAGTGTAGTTTTATATGTAGTAATCGCAGAAGTCCAGGGGAACAGAGACACTACAGAGCTGAAGGTGATAGCGTGTGCTGTTGACATCTTAATATGGGAGGATACAGAGCAGGATCTGGATAGCGAATTACGGACATGGTGGAGTGCAATGAATAAACATAGCCTGGAGATTAGTGTGGAAAAGACCAAAACAAGATAACAAATGATAAAAAGAAACACTGACCCTTCGACGGATATGTTACTCGATGGCAAGAAATTGAAATGGGTAGAATCGTTTGAGTATTTGGGAAGCAAGGTAATTATCAATGGAAAGATGGAGGAAGAAATGGGCCAGAGAGTAAGGAAGAGTGGACAATTGTATTATCAGATAACGGATGTAATCTGGAGGTGGGACATAGAAAATGATACCAAAATTCTACTCTAAAAACTATAGTAGTAGCCCATACTGACTAATTGTTCTGAAACATGGACTTGGACAAAAAGAGATATTAGTAGATTGCAGGTGGCAGAGATGTTGTTTCTGAGAGGGATAGAGAATGTCACAAGGAAAGATAAAATCGGATATAAAAACATCAGGGAGAGACTGCAAGTGGAAGCAGTAGAAGAGATGTTAACAAGGAAAAGATTGCAGTTTTTGGGTCATGTTATGAGGATGGAGGACGGGAGGATGCCGAAAGTAGCACTGCTGAGCAGCGGGAAGGGAAGGAGGCCAGTGGAAGACCTCGGGCAAGATGGATGGACCAAGTGAAGAAACACGCAGAGGATAAGGGAGTCGTTTGGAGAAAAGCGATGGAGGAAAAATCTTTGAACGACCGCCAGACTTGGAAGAGGATGTGCAGGACGATCCGCAAAAGCGGAAACGTCTAAATGATGATGATGACGATGATGACAATACTGCCAAAACTACCTTTTTCTTGGCAGAGCTTTTTGACGAAACTAATATAGTAATTCTACAAAAGAAACAACGTAGCAGATGAAATAAAACTTTAAACATGGCAATTTTCGTTCGAAAACTCTTACGGTGTTAATATTGTTGGCCTAAAGTTCATATTACCGTCCCGTTGGCTCAAATGGTAGTGGCGTTGTGATGGTGTTAGACGATTGACAAGTGGCTAGTGGTTGGAGTCATCACCATCGGGGCTTGGCCGGTGGGGTAGGAGTTGATATGGTGCACAATTCCTAATCAACAGATAGTGCACCAGAGTCCTGGGTTAAAATAAAATCCGTCCTCACTGTTGAAGGTGGAAAAAAATAAATAAAAAACACACACAAACTCCCTTCAGGTAGCCTCAAGAATTGGCTAATCACGTAAAGCAGATGGTGATTATAATTCTTTATTAATCTATTTTTTAATTAAATATTTCAGATTTTCCTTTCTCTTTTTACTTAGTTTCAACAACTTAAATTAGTTAAACAGCCCATTTTTCACACACATAACGTCAACATGGTACCCCCCGTGTCGCGAACTTCAAAAGAAAGGGGTACCCGTAGTGCATTACGAACGCGGAGTATATTCAGTTTGTGTGACGTAATACGCCCCCGTAGCACAGATTCCGCGGCGGTCCACCTCAGCTTGTGTAACAAACCTCATCAAACTCGGGACCGGCCGCGGAATGCGGCATCCACGTTATGTGGACAACTATCCCGCGTCCAATTTAGCTACCACAAATTGGATTCTCAGATTTCGTGACTTCGGAATGTCAGCGCGTGTGGCAAAGCCGATTTACGTCATCAAGGGTGATGCTAACCTAGTGGAAAGAAAATGAGGTCCGCAACAGGCTTTTCAGTATAACTTGGCTCAGTATGTGGTCCACTCCCGTGGGCTGCAGCTTCATGCTTAGTCTTTTTACATTTTGCCATTCATTTGTTTTCTTAGATGAATTCATTAAAATGATGTCGGTTGGTCACCTCAATTATAATGTAAATTTTTTTTATGTATCACTTACTCATTTTATAGATATGCAGCAGCATAGTTTTATATAGTCTAGAGTCTAGACTGATCTACACATCACCGATCCGAAACTCCAAAGAAAACATTAATATTAGAACATAACCAATTCATTAATTGTGTAGAATTTATAGCATCAGAAGTACTTATATTAAAATAGATTGAAGTGAAAGTGTCTTGTCGAATAATGTGGTATTACGAGTTTATCGACGCAGAGCATTTTGAAACATGATTGAATCCTGTTCTCAAGTTTGTTAACTTCCGGTCGCTCACAGAAACTGGATGAATACTGTGAGGATGGTCATCAATATTCGTCTGGCCAGCTTCCGGTGCACTAAATTTTACTGTCGAGATCACACTAACTCAGTTAAAAATACCATAACCATAAACCGAGTGTGGTGGGTGAGCGCTAGCTCCGTGGTCTCGCATCCAGGAGGACAAGGGTTCGATCCACCGTCCGGCCATTCAGATTTGCGTTTTCCACGGTTTCCAAAAATCGCTCTAGTCAAACGCTAGGATGGTTACTTCAAAAAGCCCATCACTCAATTCCTTCACATTCCATGCTTTACTGACGCATCTAATGACTTCGACGTTGACGATGAGTACAGCCTGAGCTAAAAAAATAGCGTGTGAAGAGACTTGCTTTGTTTGTACTGCAACAGGACAGCTGTTGGTACCGAGCGTGGTCAGTGAGCGGTAACACTCCGGCCTCGCATTCGGGAGGACGTGGGTTCGAATCCCCGTCCGAACATCCAGATTTGGGTTTTCCAAGGTTACCCCACATCACTCTGGGCGAATGCCGTGATGCTTCCTCCATAAGGCCATGGCCGAATTGCCCCGTTCCTTACCCCCAATGCTTTGCCGTCTCTAATGACCTTGACGTCGACGAAGTGTAAAGCCATAATCAAAAAAAGCATAATAAAGCAAAAAAAAAAAGAAAATGCCCACAGTTGGCATCGCTATGTACCACGTTTTATGTTCCCGTTAGGCACGTTATGCGTAATGAATCAGTAAATTCTCGTAATTCTTAAAATAGCATAATCTCTAAAGTAGTTATCATCCAACATCGACGAACTGCAATACAATGTTATATTGTGAATTTACAATAAACCATTTGGGTTCATATTTGAAAAATAAGTGAACTTATTCAGAAGGTAATTTTTTCAGCGGTGGTAATAGACCCAGAATCGAATACATAGATACTAAGTGAAAGACCATTCGAAGCAATTCAGATAAATATATTATTTTATAATACCTGAATAATTATTATTATTATTACTCCGCGATTCACTAAAAGTTTGTGGCGGAGGGTGCATTGCACCTATCCGAAAGGGTGATAGTTTGAAAGGGATATACGGGATGTGGCAGGAGGCGTGAATGTCGTAATTAGGAATATAAATATATACTGATACGACGAAACAACTTACAAACTACAAAAGCTCGTCGAAACAGTGCCCCATTGGTAAATGTCCGATTCAATCTTCCGGAGATGGCTTGGGTATAGTTACGGAGAATCATTTTGAAAATGCAACAAGTCACTTCCGGGAAATAAAAAAAAAATAATACATGACTTGTAATATCTTGGTTCTCCGGGTGGAGCCGCGTCGATTTGTTAAAACCTAACGTTTCTGCCATCTTGCTGTGGCTTTCATCAGTCCTCTGATGAAAGCCACAGCAAGATGGCAGAAACGTTAGGTTTTAACAAATCGACGCGGCTCCACCCGGAGAACCAAGATATTACATACAGTGACCGCGGAAGCCTTCGTAATCAATACATGACTTGTTGGATGAAATATTATATTCTTGGCGATAGAAGCAGAGTTATCGCAGTTGTACAAGAGAGTAGTCCATGTATTATTAGCGGACAGGTGCCTTCCTGTATGAGATGCAATAATCCGTGGAAAAATCTTCGAGCTTATTTATTTATTTATCGTATGATTATTTAACAAGGTTTGTACAATTTCATTTCTCTAGATCTAATATTTTAATCCAGTCAACTGCACTGATTGAGGCATTATATATTTCCGCTATTGTTCTCTTCTAGGCCCAGAGAGGACAGTCGGAAACGATGTGATTGATTGTCTGTAAGGTGGCTTCACAGTCACAATTTGCAGAATCTTCCCAGCCCCATTTGTGTAATAAGTAGGCGCATCTGCCTTGTCCTGTTCGAATCCGATTGATGATTCTCCACTGCCGCCTGGGGAGATCGAAACCTTGTAGCCGTACGGGGGGGGGGGGGGTCCTCAACTGATGACTTCACCCATTAAGTTGCCCACAGCTTGTTGATGTTGAAAGAGGACTCTGTGAGGTTGCTTGCTGTGCGCCATGGCGGTTTTCTTGATTTGAAGCATTGGTGTTTTGCTTGAATAATGTCTTGACTTATAGGCAGCTGAGGGTTCTTCAGGATATTTTTCCAGATTTTTAAGAGAGCGTCTGATCTTCTTAGTGCTGGGGGTGAGATTTTGAATACCACTGGAAGCCATATGGTGTTCATACTCTGAATGCATCCCGTAATTATCCTCATTGCCTGATTGAGTTGCACATCTATCTTCTTTGTGTGGGCACTATTGATCCAGGATGGGCAGTAGTATTCAGTAACACAGTATGACAGAGCTAAGGCTGTGGATCTTAAAACGTGAACACTGGCTGCCCATGAAATACCTCCAAGCTTTTAAAGAATATCTTCCAACTGATTGATAGTTTAATGATTCTATCTATTCGTGAAAAGAGAACTGGAAGTTATCACCAGCTGTGGCCGAGGTTTCGTACTGATGAGCTCTCACAAGAGAGTCGACACCAAACATTTTCGCTCTCAGTGGAAGCTAGTCCTTTGCATATTGACTTTTTACAACAGAAAGTTATAATGTGATCTCCATTTGATTGTAACGAGTGAAATTTCTACCGTAGTGCACATACACTGAAAAGCCAAACAAAATGGTACACCATCCTAATATCGTGTAGGGCCCCCGCGAACACAAAGAAATGCCACAACACGACGTGTCATGGACTCGACTAATGTTTGAAGTAGTGCTGGAGGAAATTGGTACCACTCATCCTGCATAGCTGTCCATAAATCCGTTAGAGTACGAAGGGGTGGAGATCTCTTCTGTTCGGCACGTTGCAAGGCATCACAGATATGCTCAATAATGTTCATGTCTGGGGAGTCTGGTGGCAATCGGAGGTGTTTAAACTCAGAAGAGTGTTCCTGGAGCCACTCTGTAACAATTTTGGACGTGTGGGATGTCGCATTGTCCTGCTGGAATTGCCCAAGTCCTCCGGAATGCACAATGGGCATGAATGGATGCAGGTGAACAGCCAGGATGCGTACGTACGTGTCACCTGTCAGAGTCGTATCTAGACGTATCAGGGGTCCCATATCACTCCAACTGCACACGCCCCACACCATTACAGAGTCTCCACCTGCTTGAACATTTCCCTTCTGACATGCAGGATCCATGAATTCATGAGGTTGTCTCCATACCTGTACACGTCCATCCGCTCGATACAATTGGAAACTAGTAAACGAGACTCGTCAGACCAGGCAATATCATCAACAGTACAATGTCGGTGTTGACAGGCCCAAGCGAGGCGTAAAGCTTTGTGTCGTGAATTCAGCAAGGGTACACGGGTGGCCTTTGGCTCCGAAGCCCATTTCGATGATGTTTCGTTCAATGGTTCGCACGCTGACAATTGTTGATTGCCCAGCATTGTAATCCGCAGCAATTTGCGGAAGGTTGGCACTTCGGTCACGTTGAACGATTCTCTTCAGTCGTCGTTGGTCCCGTTATTGCAGGATATTTTTCCGGCAGCAGCGATGTCGGAGATTTGATGTTTTACCGATATTCACGAACTACTCGTGAAATGGTCATACGGGAAAATCCCCACCTCATCGTTATCTCGGAGATGCTGTGTCTCATCTCTCGTGCGCCGACTATAACACCACGTTCAAACTCACTTAAATCGTGATAACCTGGCATTGTAGGAGCAGTAACCGATCTAACGCCTGCGGCAGACACCAGTTGTCTCATATAGGCTTTACCGACCGCTGCGCCGTACTCTGAGTGTTAACGTATCCCTGTGTTTGTAAAAGCATGCCTATATCAGTTTCTTTGGCTCTTCAGTATATAAGCGCACGAACGCCCCAATTGAATGTGATTGCTTTTATTAAACCATGTCATAATGTGTGTTTAATTTTGATCTTCAAAGAATGTAAGTTTATGTATTCAGTAACTATGGTTTTAAACGTATTTAATAATTTAATATAACTTCTATGGTGTTATACTATAACTGGTCATAAAAAGTAATTAGTATTGGGGAAAAAAATGCAAATTTGCTTTCAATAATTATTAAAATAGACGTTTTAATTTTTTTGAGATTTTGCTAAAATTATTTATTTTTGTCATATGGGCATTATGAATGTCATATTTAGTTGTAAAAGAATTTTCACTTTAATATTAAGAATAAATTAACTATATGATTACTGAAAATAATTGTATAGTAGTTGAATTAAATAATGTAGCTCATACAAGTTAGACTTTGAATCACAGTGATTTGTTTTCTTTTATGTAAGTAGACGTTGCGGATGCGATGCTACTCGTGTTGGAAAGAAGTTTTTTTACCCTCTGTTGTCATCATGTAAAAGGTCTCGTTCACTCAATTCAATCACGTACCTGTAAAGGAACAAGTGTTTGAGGATACGTCGGTAGTTCTTCGGTTACGTGACATTGGGCAATCGGATTCGACAGCGGATCACGAACCATTCTGGATAAACCTTTTCACTCCCTCCGCAACAGAGTGGAGAACTCCAACTCGTTTAGTAGGGCCGTGTTTCACTGTCGGATGTGCTATCCAGCCTTAAACCTGCAGATTCACTGCCTGCTCCATCGAAAACAACTACATTCATCTTTTTGTGGTCATCTCGTGAAGCTATTTTCTACAAAGAAAATATGATATAGAGCTTTCCTTTTTTTAATTATTGCTTTACTCCACGCCAACGTCGAGGTAATTAGAGGCTGAAGTTGATGGGGAAGAACTCGGCCACGAAATTTTGAAGGAACCGGGAAAGATTTCGGGAAAGCATGGAAAATCGAATTCTGCATTGCCGGATATAGAGTTATTGAAGCCGGTATACCTCCGCATTAACTTGCATTGTACGCCTTGATGGAAATCATGCGATATAGTAACAGAGAGAGACGAATTGTTACAGACAGTTGATGACTCTCTGAAATAAATAAAAGGTGTTTGTAGAAGACGCTGTTTGTAGAAGAGTTTCCGGAATGAGTAACATGCCACCATAACATTCTATCTATAATCGCCTTACGAATTAAAAAAAAGAAGACATTATACAGTAGAACGTCGATTTATTTATTTCGTATGCCACTAGGATACAAAGACAGCTCTACATGAAATCACTAGATAGTACCAAACATGGATGTTACCAAAGACTGATGTACAACGATTGCAGCCATTCGACTGCTTGTGTGATGAATTCATGAATCTGATGCATTGTGCCACTGAATCCCTAAGAGGGTATTGCACGGAAATGTGGTGGATAGTTTGCTAATGGTTACCGCAATCACAAGAAGGATTCTCTATTATTCCCTACTTGTACATCCAGTAGTTGCATCTACCCTGGCCTGTTCTCACTGGGTTCAGTATCGTCCAGATTTTCCTAGGCGTATTGAATCCAGGAGCTTGTCCTGTATTATCTTGGATTAGCGCATGTTTGTCATGGTTGGAATTCGTCCACTCAGCGCACCATGATTCGTTTATGTTGAAGTGATTTTGGAGCAGCACTTGACCAAACTTAGAACGTTGAATACCTAGAAATTAATCTATTTGGAGTTTTATGTGTGCAATCCTGATAAATCGGAATTTGTAGAGATCTTAAACATTTAAAGCTGCTTGTCTTCGGAAACTTGGGGATGTTAGAAAGTACATGCAGCCATTCTGTAGGTGTAGATATTGTTCTCATTGTGTCGTTTAGCTGAATGTAGGTCTTTTTGTGTAACTGCTATTTAGCCATACTGGACTGCAGTATTCAGAAGTTGAGTATAGCAGGGCAAGAGCTGATGTTCTGAGAGCTGTTGCATGTGCGCCTCAACATCGATTATCCGAAACAGCTGGGGATGAAGGATGTTTGGATAACTGAAGTAACACTTTTTAAACACCAAATTTCAAGTACTGTATTATGTAGCACGTTGCAACAGCTGTCAGACACAGCCATTTATGAATTTTAATCTTAGGAATTGAGTATAGAGATATGAAAGTTGCTTAAATATGAATTTCTATATTGTCGCGTTGGAACCGGGACAGGTGTGAATTCGAAGGTTACTTGTCAATGAACACAGCACTTAAACTGAGAACAGGTTTATTGAGAACTCAAACATACACGCAGCACTGACTGCCTCTTGGGCAGAATGCTCTTCTATTTATACACAGATAGAACGTACTAGAGATTACAAGAGTAGTTAACAAATGAAATGTGTAGAAGTTACAAGTGACCTTAGGAAACATGTAGAATCTTCTGGAAATAATAAACAGAATTAAATAATTTTTGTCAGTGGGCGGGATTGAACCGGCGACCTTCGGTACCGCAATTCGTGACGCTACCCGCTGCGCCATGCTGGCCGACGGTACACTGGCGTTCATGCGGCATTGCTCCCTCTCCTGAGGAAAACAGCGTCCCGCTGTTAGATTTCTTTTGGGGCACGCTGAAGTGTCCTGGATCTTGATCTTGTCGTGGGTCCTCTGTATGGCAGTTCTGGAGGGCCCCTCCTGTTTGTACTATTATCTTCCTGTCCGACTTCCTCAGTATCCAAACCGTCCTCAGAGTCCTTGGGCAAGAAGCTGGTTGTGCCTAGCTGCTCGTCAGGATTGTAGTAAGGCTTCATGCGGAGGACGTGAACAATGTCCCTTCGCTTTCGTCGTTTCGAAGACGGCTCATAATCCTCGACTTCGTATGTGACGTCTGACCGGCGGCGTATGACACGATACGGACCAAAGTACCGCTTCAGTAACTTTTCTGATAGCCCAACCTTCCGGACAGGGGTAAAAATCCATACGAGATCTCCTGGGTTGTACGCAACAGGTCGGTGCTTGCCGTCATACCGCTGACGGTCCCTCTCCTGGGTGGCCAGTGTTCGTATGCGAGCCAGCTGTCTTGCTTCTTCGACCCTGGTGATGAGCTGTTTTATATAGTCATCCTGAGTGTCGTCCGGCTGGAATGGGAACAGCGTATCCATTGTGGTCTCAGCTTCACGGCCATGGAGCAGAAAAAACGGAGTGAAGCCTGTCGTATCTTGCCTTGCTGTATTATAAGCAAATGTGACCACTGGCAGTATTGTATCCCAATCCTTCTGCTCAACATCCACATACATCGACAGCATATCGGCTAATGTCTTGTTGAAGCGTTCTGTGAGACCGTTTGTCTGAGGGTGGTATGCAGTTGTCATCCTGTGGACAACGTCGCATCTTGACATGACCTCTGATACTAGTCTTGACTGGAATACCTTTCCACGATCGGATATCATCACACGTGGTGCTCCATGCTTCAAAATAATGTCTTCTACTAGAAATTTTGCAACCTCTGGAGCTTCTGCAGTCGGCACAGGTTTGGTGACAGCGTAGCGCGTGAGGTAGTCGGTGCAGACTATTATCCATCGGTTACCGGTTGTCGACTTCGGGAACCTCCCCAAAAGGTCGATCCCAATTCGGTGGAATGGAACTGCTGCAGGTGGAATTGGTACTAGATGACCTGGAGGTAATTGCGGCACATGTTTCCGTCGCTGGCACTCTTTACAGTGACTCACATAATGCTTGACAGATCGGTAGAGACCCTTCCAGTAATACCTGCGTCTGATTCGGTCCAGGGTCTTCACAAATCCCAGATGACCGGATATTGGAGCGTCGTGGAAATACTTGAGAATAGCTGGCTGGAGATGAGCTGGAACGACCAGAAGCCACTTGGGGCCTAGTGGATCGTAGTTGTTCTTATACAACGTCCCATCTATCAATTGAAACCCTCCTTTGGCCGGTTCTCCTTTCTCCAAGGCGTCTATGGTTCTTAATAACTCTGAATCTTCCCTCTGTTCAGCTGCAACGTCACCTAATTCAGCGAGGGCTGAAATTCCATTCATGCTGTTGTGTTCTATTAAAGGATTCCTTGAAAGGCTGTCGGCATCCTTGTGTTTGCGTCCGTTTTTGAATACCACCGTGACGTCGTACTCTTGAAGTCTAAGTGCCCATCTTGCTAGTCGACCTGATGGATCCTTCAAGCTGGTTAGCCAACATAAAGAATGGTGGTCTGTTACGACGGTGAAAGGTTTGCCGAATAAATACGGACGAAACTTGTTGATAGCCCAGACAACTGCGAGGCATTCTTTCTCGGTTGTAGAGTAGTTTATCTCGGGCTTAGAGAATACTCTTGATGCATAGGCTATCACCTTCTCAGCACCTTCCTGAATTTGCACAAGCACTGCACCGATCCCATAACCGCTGGCGTCAGTGTGAAGTTCAGTTTCTGCATTCTCGTCGTATAAGGCTAGAACTGGTGCGGAAGTTAGAGCCTCCTTAAGTGCCTGGAAAGATCTTTCTTTAGTTTCATCCCAGTAAAACTTGGCGTCTCCCTGCAAAAGTTCTTGCAGTGGACGTGCCATGTTACAGAATCCTTTTATGAAACGCCGGAAGTATGAGCACAGCCCAAGAAAGCTTCTCACATCACGAATGTGCTGAGGAGTTGGAAATTCCATGACTGCCCTTACTTTATCTGGATCAGCGCGGACGCCATCTCCGTTGACCAGGTGCCCCAGGATTTTTATCTCTCTGGCGACGAAGAGGCACTTCTTCGGATTGAGGCGGAGTCCTGCAGTCTGAACACACTTCAGCACCGTTGACAGGCGACTCAGATGTTCTTCACATGTTTTCGAGAAAACAACAATGTCATCTAAATAACAAAGACACGTCGTCCACTTAAGGTGTCGAAGTAAGTTGTCCATCATGCGTTCGAATGTGGCCGGAGCGTTGCATAATCCGAATGGCATTACTTTGAATTCATAGAGGCCATCAGGTGTAATAAAAGCCGTCTTTTCTCTGTCAGCTTCGTCAACCTCGATTTGCCAGTAGCCTGTCTGCATGTCCATGGTTGAGAAGTATGTAGCTCCTTTCAAGCAGTCTAAGGCGTCGTCGATGCGCGGCAGTGGGTAGACATCTTTCTTTGTGATTTTGTTCAGCCGCCGATAGTCGACACAGAATCGCCACGTACCATCCTTCTTCTTTACGAGGACCACCGGAGATGACCAAGGACTCTCCGAAGGTTGAATAATGTCATTATGCAACATCTTCTCCACTTCCTCTCGAATTATTCGCCTTTCGACTGGTGACAATCGGTACGAGCGCTGGCTAATGGGCGGATGATCCCCAGTATTGATACGATGCTTTATTGTGGGCCGTTTCGTCTGACCTTTTTTTTGCTGGGGTGTGAATACACCAGAGAATTGGCGTAGTATAGCTAACACCCGGTGGTGTTGTTCCTTGGTCAGGCCGGACCCTATTGGCAGTTCCATAGTTGTTTCCTCCAGCGTGTTGTCGGTACTAGTAACAGAGCATGGATCTTCGTTAATGACGTTGAGCTCGCCCTCCTGGACTGGTTCAGCTGTCCCTATGCACATTCCCTTGGGGATAATTTGTGACTGCTCGTGACAGTTGGTGATCCAAATGTCTCCTCGACCACCGATAATGCTTATGATAGCCGCTGGTATGTAGATTTCTTTCGTGAGCCTAATAAACTTTCTACTATCGACAAGCACTTCAAGGTTGCGGTCGTCCGTGTTTTTGACTGGGACTCTTCTCATTGCGAACGGCGGGATTGTCACGTTGTCAACGGCGAATAACTTCCCAGAAGATTCTGTGTTACGTGTACCCGTCGCAACGACTTCTTCAATTTGCAGCTCAGACGTTCCACAGTCAATGACAGCTTGGGATGCCTTAAGGAAGTCCCATCCAAGGATGACATTATGACTACATTCTGTTAAAATGACAAATTCAACTGGCTGGGTCCTGTTGTTGATGGTTATTCTCGCGACACAAGCTCCAGCTGGCTGGACGTACTTTCCATTTGCGACCTTTAGCACAGTTGCCCCCGTATCACGGAACATTGTCTTCTTTAGTGTGCGACGATAATTGTCCGACAATACGGAGAAAGAAGCTCCTGAATCAACCAGCGCCCGGACAGGTTGGCCGTCGATTATAACGTTGATGAGATTTCCCGACATCTTAGTGACTGTCATCCATGGAGGATTTTCATCTGCGGCGGCCTCACCTCCGTAGATGGTCGCCTTGCTTAGTTTTCCTGCGTGCGGCGGCTAGGGGAGCGGCTGGTAGCTCTGTCCGGCGACGATGAACGGCAGCGGCGCGTCGGGGATCGACCTCGTCTAGGGTACGGCGATGGGCTTCTTCCCGTAGGTCGACCGAACTCGTCAGCGGGTGGCTGCCTGGGGTAGAACTGTTCGGATGGCGGACGTCTTGCGGCAAAATAATCGTCAAATACTCGTCTTCTCTCTCTGCAGTAGCGTATGACATGTCCAGGGCGCCCACAGTGGAAACATACTGGCGCGTTGTCTTCTGTCCTCCAGACGTCCGTTCGTCTGCGGGACGTCATAGGTGCCGGAGGATTTGGTTGTGGCCGTGTCGGCCGGTTCCTAGGCTGTCGTTTGGCAGCTGCAGCATACGTCATATCAGGGCGAGGCCATTCTTCACGTCGAGTGCGATTGGCTCGGCAGACAGGAGCTATTGTCTGAAATACCTCTTTTTCCGCCGCGTCGGCTCCTTCATGACCCACTGGGCTTACATCCATGGCCATGATCTGATGCTCACTCGGTTCAAGAGTCCCAGCTGCCATGAACTGTTGTAATTCTTCTCTCACAATTTGTCGTATGAGAGACGCAAAGTCGTGCTGATCTTCCACAACTGCAATAGGGACTACGTTGGGAAGTCTGTCATACTTCTTTCGCCCAACCCTCCTTTGTTGCATCTCCTCAATCCGCTGGCACCACTTGATGAACTCTTCCGTCGTAGCGACGTCTTTTATCAGAAGAGCTTGGTACATGTCTTCTGCAATACCTTTCATTAGGTGCGTGATTTTGTCGGCTTCAGTCATATTCGGGTTGACTACGTTGCATAGGGCCAAAACATCCTGTATGTAAGATTGCGTCGGCTCCCCATGTCGTTGGGCCCGGTTCTTCAGTTGTTCTTCCGCCGAGCGGATTTGTCGCTGGTGGTCCCCAAACGTTTTCTTAAGTTCCGTCTGGAACATTTCCCAGTTATTCAGTTTTTCTTCGTTGTTCTCGAACCACTGCTGGGCGGTTCCGTCCAGATAGAAATAAACATTTGCCAAGCACATGGTATGATCCCACCTGTTGTACTTGGCGACTCGGTCGAACCCTTTTAGCCATTTGTTAGGATCCTGTCCAGCGTCTCCAGAGAACACCGATGGGTGTCGAATGTGCAGCTGGCTTGCCGCCATGGGTTTCCTAATGACGCGGACTTTCGGAAGGACGTACTGAGTATATCCTTTGTAGTCCGGTTCCAGTCCGTGTAGGCGGCGACTTTTACGTTGCCTAATCGGAGCCACGACGATGCAGCTGTTGCACAGGGTACCCGGCGTCTCCACCAAACTATGTCGCGTTGGAACCGGGACAGGTGTGAATTCGAAGGTTACTTGTCAATGAACACAGCACTTAAACTGAGAACAGGTTTATTGAGAACTCAAACATACACGCAGCACTGACTGCCTCTTGGGCAGAATGCTCTTCTATTTATACACAGATAGAACGTACTAGAGATTACAAGAGTAGTTAACAAATGAAATGTGTAGAAGTTACAAGTGACCTTAGGAAACATGTAGAATCTTCTGGAAATAATAAACAGAATTAAATAATTTTTGTCAGTGGGCGGGATTGAACCGGCGACCTTCGGTACCGCAATTCGTGACGCTACCCGCTGCGCCATGCTGGCCGACGGTACACTGGCGTTCATGCGGCAATATTTTTACGTGAATGAATATATATATATTTAATGAAAGGAGACTGTTTAAATGATGTATAAAATGATCATAAGTAGTGTATGTGTGAAATATTAACTGAAGTTCGTAGTTATAAACGTTGTACAAACCGCAGTGTTTTGAGGACGATTTTCAGCTATTTCGATTGTTCGATGCTGTTAGTTTTATCTTTTAAATCCATGTAAATAGTTTTAATTTCCATTTTAAACTGTTTCCTAATAATTGTGAGTGATTTTGTACGATTTTTAATTGTTTTTGTGTGTATTTGTTTGTTGACGTAATTGTTGGCGCTCAAGAATTCCTTTTCTCGATGTTTCTGTGGACGCTGTTTAAACGCGAGGAGATGGCGAGCAGAAACAGCCGTCATCAGTATTTCTTAATAGAAGTTTTGTTAATTGTTTGTCAGTTGTCAAGTAGAAATGTTCGCTGAATTTTAATCGTTGGAGATGCTTTGTAATATATTTTGGTATTTCTGGAAGAGTCTAGAGTCTTAATCGCGTGTCATGTTATGATGAAATAAAAATTAAATGGAAAGTGTGTCATCAGTTTTGTTTTATCGCTGAACTCATATACCTACTCACAAGTTGAATTAATAATTAACCTTCGGTGAAAGGTTAAAAAATATCGCCTGGCGACTGTACAACAGAAAGCTGTTAGTTGAAGAACTAATTAATTAAGCTGCTACAAGCATTGCCTGAAAGGACCATCCAGCCAGATCCTTGACAATATGTCTTACTACATTCAGTTGATCGGTACACCAATAATAATTGATGCTCTACCGTAAATAAATTATATACGCATAAAATTTTCAAAAGAATTTAGTACACCTATGAAATTCTCAGTAAATTAGCTCTAAAGTAATTGCTATGTTACCCCACGCTTGTCCAACACAATTTTGCTGAAAAATTTTGTCTAACGATGAGAACACGTTTCCCGGTGTGTTTGTATAGCCATACAATGTTTTTAGTCGTCAAATAATAAAAATATGTAAAAAAAACTACATCAAAATTGCTCTAGCAATCCGATCACATGCTGAAAGAAAAATACGCATAGTAATGGAACAAGCATTTGTTTTTTAAAAATAAAATTAAATTCAAATTAATATTATTTTTGAGACGAACGCTGAAGAGGACATATTTGCACTAACAAATTCAGGAACATAACATAGCATCTGTTCTCCCTTACTCTATCCAAAATCAGTTGATTAAGGTTAATATACCACTGAACTATTATCAGACGCCCAATTATTACTTAAAGTGGGTACTGTAGTTACATAGATATTGCTCCAGCCTTTCGGACCTGATGCTGGAGTATAAGTAAACACAGTAAAGGAACAAGTTTTTAAGTTTATATTAACAAAATTAAATTCTTAATAGTATTTTGGGCACGATTGTAAATAGAGGTTATATTTTACTATATTTACATGAATACCAGTTTTATTCGCATAAAAACTTTTAAAAGCATTTCATATCATTTTGGTAAAGTTTCATACAGCACTTTCTATTTAATAAAGTGTTGTGTGATTATTTAATAATGTTTGCGTTGTCGAGACTGTAAATAAAGGCTTGGCTCACGAACCTTCGGGCTCTTACACTTATTTAGTTCTTTTGCCACCAAAAGTTCAAATAACGAAGTTATTACATGAACCGAGATTTTCCCGGCGAGTAAATGCAAAATAGTCTTCCTGGGTTTGCCTAGGACGGTGTCGTAAAAAAATGACAGCGTATATTGGTTATTTGTTTCCGAAGATATTTACGTTACACACAATTGATTAATAACTTCTTTCGACACAGCCATACCGGGTTTGCAAGCCGATAGTGTCACAGAGTGCCAAGTCATGCGTGTAAGTAAAAAGGTTACACCATTTAGCTGTGAGTATAAAATTAATGGTACTGTCCTTAGAACGGTAGATTCCGCTAAATACCTAGGTGTAACAATTCTTAATAATTTGTCGAGAAATGAGCATATCGAGAAGGTAATTGGGAAAGCAAATCGTATGATCCAAATTCTAGGTCGTAATTTAAAACAATGCACTCCGGAAGTTAAATCGATTGCCTACAAGTCACTAGTGCGTCCTCACTTAGAATATTGTTGTTCTGTATGGGGTCCCCATCAAAATGGGTTAATTGAGGCATTAGAGAAGGCCCAAAGAAGAGCCGCCCGATTCGTGACAGGTATATATAGTTGGAGGGAAAGCATAAGTGCGATGTTGAAGGAGTTAGGTTGGGAAGACCTGGAACACCGAAGACGTTGCTCTCGACAGAAGCTACTTGAAAAATTCACGACTGACGTATTTCGGAATGATAGCAAACAAATATTGCTACCAGCAACATTTACATCTCGGAATGACAGAGAAAATAAGATAAGAGAAATCAGTGCCAGAACCGATGCAGTTCTGTACTCATTTTTTCCACGAGCGATTAGGGAATGGAATAGAAAGGATTTACCGGGCGAGTAAACTTAAAATCCGACAGGAGTAGCTTTTGATAAAGCACTCCGGCCATCCTGATCTGCGTTTTCCATGGTTTTCCCGGATCGCTCCAGACGAATGCTAAGACGGTTCCTCACAATATTCTATGGGCACCTCCTGCCATATCCCGTATATCCCGTCCAAACCATTATCCTTTCGGATACTGCAATACACCCTCCGCCACACACTTTTAGTGAATCACGGAGTAATGATAGTAAAAATAATATTAATAAAAACATGATAACTTTTCGACAACCTCTTCTGTTGTTTTTATGACATTACTTGGTGTCGAGAATCTAGAAGTTCACAAGTTAGTATCCATTTTTCGTTGTGTGCAATTGACGCAAGAACTGAGCTGGTTGGACTTCGTCTCTTCTCTCAGTGATTTCAGAATACGAGCTGGGTCGTATTATTGAGAGCGATTAGGTTACTTACTTTTTCTTACTGATGATATAACCAGTTTAATAGGGAGGTCCGTAGGTTAACAGTCCACATGAACGACGTTTGGCTCAACAGCTGGTCTCCAATAGAATCACAGGCAACAGGTAGCGGGCAGTTAGTTAACACATTGACTGCCATGATGAAACTTGGACTATGTATTGCTATGCCACATTGAAATCACGAATATTACTTGTGAGGCCAAATTAATTTTTTGCATCAGATGTCTTCTTTTGATCATGTAGAACTAAGTTACTTCATAAAATATCAAGTTATGACTGATCTGGATTGATAACAGGTGTGAGCCATACATGGCTCACGTGGCCCAATAACTACATTTTAACACAATTACGATCTGTGGCCACGTGAGCCACATGTGGCTCACATCATTTATAACACAATAGGTATAAAAAAAATCGTTTTTCAAGAAATGATTCAAGCTCTTAGTTTATTTGCTTATATTAGCTACATATAAAATTGATAACTTGATAAGCTATCTTGCATAGCCTCATTCACTAGCTGTTCAAGTTCTTCAAAACTTTGTCTTCTTTTGGCCATAACAATAAACTAGGAAACTAACCAAATACACAAACGTAACCTCAAATAGCATACACGAGCAATCAGCAAAACAAAACAGTACTACAGCTGAGTCGTCGAAAGTTGATCTATGACGGTTAATCACCAAGGCTACCAAATGCAAAAATATTGATTGCTAAGAACATCAGAGTGTTCAGTGGAGCCACCACTTTTAAACCCATAGTTGAAACTCATTATCTGTGAGCCCCATGAGACTCACGAGGCCTCTAAACACAACTCTGTATGTGAGCCAGTTATGGCTCACGCGGCTCACTGCACAATGTATACGTGAACCAAATATGGCTCACGTGGCGTCATAACCCATGCAACTGTGAGCCAACATTGGCTCACGTGGCAGTCAATGTGTTAATGGGCAGTTGCTTGTTGCTTGCGGCGCGACAGCATGTGTTCTAGTCCCATTAAAACACGCTCACTTTTATATACACACGTGAAGTACGAAGGACCGTTAAATGTTAGCCCAGCATAGGAGTGAGCGATAGCGTTCTCTTAGTAGCTGACTTCTTTAATATCTGTAGAGGAGTAAGAGCAGTGTCGTAGCCGTGTGTCGACAGGTGTATAGTGGGTCAGAGGGGAGCCCACCCCAGACAGCCGGGGGCTGATAACGTCTGTCCGCCCGCCATCCGTCTCCGCGCCATCAACACCTTCCTTCCGCAGACCCTGACAGCCCACCCCGCCTCCAACGGGACTGGACGAAAAGTCGCTAGCTGCGTCAATCAAACGTATTTACACCTAGCGAGTATACTAGTAATGAAAATATTACAAATCACGTGACTTCTATCCATTTAAAAGGCTGTTTTGGTGCACTCTGCCATCGTTTCCGCAATGCTGACATCATGCGTCCGGCCTTCGTTACCGGACTAATTGTTTTCAGAGATGTTGTGGTTATGGAAATTATTTAATAATAATTCTATTCAGTTAAGAAACAGCGAAGAAATCAATTGCAAGAACACTAAAAGAAAAGCATGTATCGCGTTTAAATTAACATATTAACTATGAGTAGCTTTGTTTATTTATGTTCAATCGATGTACATATTTTCTTTACTCTCTGTCCAGAGTAAATTAAGATATACCACATTACCTCATTTCTGAGGTAGTGAGTGTTGTTATTTAATAACACTTTATTTAGTTAAGCAGATACAATAAAATGAACTGCAAGAATATGTGTCACAGTTGTAGTAAGATCAAAGAAATGAACTGTCAGAAGTAGCGTTCAAACCATCATTTTTGAAATACTTAATAGCCAGTGTATTAATAAAGTATTATACGTTTTGAGGTACAGGGTGTCCAGAAAAGGACTCCCTGATTTCAAAATTAAATATCTCGAAAACAAAGATCGATAGAGGAATGCAGTAAACGGTATGTTTATTGTGACAGCTGTAAGAAGTGTATACAGCAGTGTGAAATAATAGTTACAAAATCTGCTAACAGATGGCGCTGTAATCGCCATACGTAATGCCTAAATAGTGATCCGAAGCTCAGGGCGATCAGTTGAACCATTGAAACGTGCCAATGGTGAACATTTTGAAAACATTGTGATGTGATTGTTTGCAAAGATTGTTTTCATACGATTATTTCACTTATGTATGCTGATATGAGCGTACAGCGCCATCTGTTAGCAGCTTTTGTAACTATTATTTCACACTGCTGTATACACTTCTTACCGTTTACTGCATTCCTCTATCGATCTTTGTTTTCGAGATATTTAATTTTGAAATCAGGGAGTCCTTTTCTGGACACCCTGTATCTATCATTTTCGAAACTGTCGAATAGATCGTATGAAACAGTTCTATTTTCGCACGAATTCATGAAATTTACTGATTGCAAGATTGCAAATTCATGCATCCGGTTTTGTTTACCACGAAGCTATTGACACTGTGCCACAGCCGCCATACAGCGGATTTTCGAAAGTGTAGTAAGCAGTTTTTTTAACAGGACGGTCGTCGTATGACGTGCTAGGGTAGTTAAATCGGGCGCGTCACGGGGAAGATTAATAATATCACGTCAGATATTTATAAACTGTCTTGGAGAGAATGTTCTTCTTTCGCTGTCATCAGTCTCTCGGCTGGAATGATGCAGTCCTCCATCTCTTCGCATCTTGTGGTAATCTCTGCATTTTAACGTACCCCTTACAGCTTTCGTTTTCAATTAGCTGCTTCGTATATTCATATATCCTTATCTCTGCCTTCCTTTAAAGTTTTCCCTTCAACTGTTCACTCCACTAACAAATTAACCAATACCGGAGGTATTAAAATGTGACCTACCATCCTGTCTCTTCTTTCTGAAAGTTAAGACTCTTCCACAAACGACTTTCGTCATTCTTTACTTCCAAATAAGCTCATTTCTTAGTCCATCTATTTATTCAATTTTCAGAAATTGAAAAGGTTCTTTCTGAATCGTATACCAATATTTGAAATTAAAAGATTTCTCTTTTTCAAGAAAGCGCTTTTTTACTAGTGCCATTCTGCCTTTAACATTATTCGGCCATTAGTTTTAATTTTACTTCTCCTATTACATCCGAGCCTATTTATATTTGACCCACTATTATTGCTAAACTACATCATTTTTTACTTGTTTTGGTTTATGTTTAGTCCAAATTCTTCGTTCAGTATTTTGTTCATGTCATTCAGTAACGTCTCAATATCCTCAGTCTGTTCTGGTGACAGGACAATGTTTTCAACAAATCTTGGAATACTGAATTTCTCCTTGAACACTTCTGCCACAATCAAATTTGTCTATCATTTCCTTTATTGCTTCATCTGCATATAAGTCGAATATTAATGAAGGTAGACTATAACACTGACTTACAACATTTTTACCTGACGCCGGCCTGACGCGAGCGGTTTTTCATGTTTTTTTTCCAAATCACTACAGACGAATTGCAGGATGGTTCCTTCAAAGGCCACGGTCTATATCATCCCAAATCCCATCCCGCCTCTTATTACCTTGACGTCAACGATGCATACAGCCATAAGTAAAAAAATAATAATCTAGCGATTTTTTACTTTCATTCTAGTGAGACAATAGCCGTTTTACACTGTCTGCTGAACATGCAGTTATCTTTTCTTTTTTCCTTAAGGCCCTTAAATCTAGTCGACATCCTGGATTGGGTCCAAGGAACAGGAAGAAATTCTGCCATATTTATTTACAGGAAGCATTCGGAAGAGGGTTTCATTGCGAATGCGGGTGCAGACCGTTACCGCCCTACCACCACGCTTGTAGTGTGTTGCCATTTTTCGTTAGTGACTTCAGAATTATTTTCAATCGAAAATCAGTGCACATGTTCATTAGTATAAACGAGTGAACTGTATGTGAAATTCCCTATCAGTTAAGCCAAATAATAATTATTAACTGTGCCTGGACACAAAGCTTGCAAACGTTTTATTTTTAATCCTTACTTTAGGTCTCAGTGACAACTATCTTTTAATTGCATATATTAGTCTCAAAAGCCGAAAACGCTCATTGAGCGATAAAAAACGACCATATTGCGTTCTGGTTTCTTTAAAACAGCCACAACTCGTTGTGGGTTATCAGCATCTAACTCTTTGTGTTCACGACGAATCGGTCGAGGGTGCATTTAATATATATATGATTCGTCTTCCCCGTTGCGTTAAACGTCTCTTAATAAGAATAAAAAAATAATTTAAAAAAAAACAGAAGTTTGAATCGTCATGGGACCTGTTTATGGCCTTTTTGAGTAGCCACAAGTGCCACAACGTGAATAACGTGTTGTGGTTGTTTCAAAGAAATCTGAATGCATTACCGAGGGTAGTGGGTGAACGGTTAGCGTTGTGGCCTTGCATTCGGGAGGACGCGGGTTCGAATCCCCGTCCGAGCATCCAGATTTGGGTTTTCCATGGTTTCCCCAAATCACTCCAGGCAAAAGCCGGGATGCTTCCTTCCCGTTCCTTGCTCCTGTCCCTTCACACCTCTAATGAACTCGCTGTCGACAAGGCGTAAGGCCCGAGGAAAAATAAAAAAAAACTAAACGCATTGAGGGCGTTTTTTTTTTTTTTTTTTTTTTTTTTTGGCTCTATGAGCGATTTCGTTCTTTGAGCAAAACATATACACTCGGTATTCATATAGTCATAGGTTGTATTGTGACGATTGTCCGCCACACTCCAAGTTCAAATTATTAATATTAGAATAAACTTGACAAAACTTTGGCGTCAATAATATGTATGTTTTATTCAAGTGCTGTATTAAACAGTTTTTTTTATTTTATTCAGTGTGCCAAAGTACTGTGGATTTGAACAGAGTGACTATTCATTTATTTGAGCACTGTGGAAACAAGCCAATTATTTAATTGTGTAAACGTCGTTATGTCGAGCGTCAGTTTTTCGGCTGCGGACAATAGGCTGGCTTTCCGTTTACAGTGAATTAAATTATTTACATATACACTCACTGAAAGAATGCCCATGCAGTTAGTTCAACCTGGTCTGTCCGATCGAGTCGTAAACAACAGCCAATATTTGGTGCTGACGCGGTAGTGCGAATTTGAAATCCATTTACACTCGGGAGAATACTACTACTCCACACTTTTAAGGCCCTTCTCACACGACGCTACTCAACGGAAACGGAACTGAACACAGACTGAAATTACTAACTAGTTACTGACCAATGTTCGCACATGGCGCTACTCAAATCTCTGGAACTTCAGTCACTCGTGTGATTTGAGCGAGGCGACGATTTCTTCTGACTCAGATAAGGATTTTATATAATTCAATGAAGTAATAGGAGATTTTTTTTAAAAAAAATTATAAATAAAAGCTTTTGCCTGGAAAATTACGAAGTGATGAAAATACCAAAGATTTCCCGTTCAATTTCGTAAGGGATGAAGCGTTCCCTCTTACGCGATATTAATGAGATCATATCCACAAAGAACTCATAACACAAAAAGAGTATTTAATTATAGACTTAGTAGACGAAGAAAAACTATGTACATTTGTCAAGATGGAAAAATTTCAAGTGTTTAACAGTCCCATACCATGTAATGACTCACAAAAAATGATTAGTATACTAAAATCGGCTTGCATAATTGTCAGGAGTGGGAAAGGAGTCCCGTACAGTCCGATTAAATTTACACCACACATAATTCCGCTGTCACAACTTAAAATTATTTCTCGTTCATTGGCATATGACACCAGAAATTATTTAGCCAGTTACTTTATTACTTCACAGGGAGCACTTCAATGGCAATGGAATTATATTATGTAATTTAATTTCAGAAAAATATATCTGAAGTGTTTATATACAAAATTGTTCATTACTCTTTATTAAAAATATGTTTACATAGCTGATAAATTAGCTTTCTGTCCGATAACATTCCGTGCTTTTTCTGTTTCAACTTTCCGTGAATATTCACTCAACTTGTAGTTACATAAACACGGATGTTTCTCGATGTCAGCAACAAGCTTTAAATTTACTATCTGATCCGCCATTTTTGTTGAGAAACTAGTTGAAAACTAGCAGCGCGGCAACCGGCATGCCGCGTCGCTTCGAACTAATCACGGACGCGTTACGGACTGGTTTCCAACCGATCGCCCCGTGTGAGAGCCTCCATACAACTACTAGTGCTGTGATTGGAAAGAAACTGACTGGTGATCCTAGTTCGTAACTAGTTTCTTTTGGTAGCGCCGTGTGAGAAGGGCCTAAACCGCCCTCCCACGATAGCGTCTCCCACGCTGGTGCACGCGGGAGTGGACTATACCATGTGACTTCGGACCACCTTCTCCAGCATCAATCACTGTAGTTCTTACAACTAAATTCTCGAGACTTTGTGTTGTGCATGTTCCCGAGAGGCTGCACGGCGTGGTCAGAGTTTTGCTAGGAACACGCACGCAGAGAAAAATCACTCTGTTCCTGATCTGAGCAGCTGGCTGGCTTCCTGGAGAAGTCTGACGCTGCCAGTCGCGTTCGATTTCCGAACGCTGGAGAGTTTCTTTCCTGCCGCGGGCCCATCTTCGACCCACGCCGCCGGTTGTCGCAGACTCAACTGGTAATGTGTTAGCCATCGAAGTCATAGGTTGTGCATTTTAGTAAACTGATAGGGACCCATAAGCGACTTGAGACATCAATGCTCGAAATTGAAGAGTGAAACCCACTGAGCTAACAGGCCCAAGTATATAATGGCCTACCTATATAAAGGCATGTCTGTCTGGAACCATATGTGTTCCATCAAAACTTTGTATTGCCTTTCGATTTCTTTTTCAAATGGCATCTAAGAACCACTTGTGGTGCCTAACTTATTAGCATGATAACTCAAACTGAATTGGATTCTGTTATCACGAGGTTATTGTAATGTAACTTGATTATAGTTTGTTCATGTAATTTTGATACTCATTATTCAAGTTGTATTTAACGCAAAGTTAATCATTTGTTTGTTTGCATAAATGGCTAATTGTAGCCTTGGGCGTTGCTTTGCCATATATACGATGTCTCTATGTTATGTTTAACGTTAAATTCGCTCAGGCATGTAATTGCCAGCGATCATCAATAAATATCTCATTGTGGTAATTTACCTGTGATCCCGGAAAATAATCAAAGTTCTTGCAGTATACATATTAAATTTAGAGTACCTATAAAATTCAACTCTTTCAATTATGTTACAAAAAAGGTGATACTAAAATTATTATGATTCAAAAGGTTAAATCATATCACCGTAGTGAAGGTAAATGTTTTAGTCCTATTTCTGGTACACAGGTAAAAAATAACTGGTGGTCGTATTACTGTGCTGTAAGTTTTCATATTCAGATTTTCTGATTACGGTTTTGAGATAACAATTTATTCATTATAGTTACTTTTATTATTGGTAACCAGCAGCCGCATGTATGTTTCATTTTGTATTCGATATTTAACGCTGAGTGAAGAATTCTGTGGATGTTTCAGCATTCCACTTGCTCCAGGAACTACTCAGTAAATTTCAGATTTATCAGCTTATTTTCGTGTAGCCTGTTTTATTTGATACTATCTTCGAGGAGTGACCTTTATCGATGTTAACCACAGTAGAATGCATGAATTATTCAGTTGGTTATTGGACATTCTTCCGCAATTGTCTGTTAAAGATTTGTAAATCAAAATGCCGTCTCTTAACAACTGTTATTTTATTCTTATAAGCTCAGATGCGTTTCGCCCTTGTGAACTCGGGCATCATCAATGAGATTGTTTTATACTTGTTGGCGTTCTGCATTGCTCCTTTTTTTTTGCAGCGTCACTATTTCACTGTTTTTAAGTAGTCACACTTCTTAATGTCGTTTTGTTATGCACAGCTAGCGGCACCTAGAGCTATTTCCTGATCAACATGTGATTCTATCTATCAAAAATCTCATTGATGAAGTCCCCGTCCACAAATGCAAAACGCGTCTGAACGTACAGGAATAATATAACACTTGTTAAGAGACGGTATTTTAATTTACAAATCCATGACTTAATTATACTTTTTCACTGATATTACTTGTTCTTTCTTTGTTTATCTACTATGTAGCTGACCTCTTTGGCTCTTTTAGTCCCTACAACTCAGATAGAAGTTCTTCAAACTTTTCAGAGTGAACCCTTAGTGCCAAATAAAGGTCAAATAGGTTTTTCAGTCACGTCAGATTACGTGGTCGTGACCTTTGGTTCCAAAATCGATCCCTAAAAACTCATTTTCGTCACTTCTGTACTCTGGAAGATGGATTATTGGTTTAAATCGACCGAAAGAAACCAAAAAATAATCGAACTCAAGAAACCGAACTCATAAGGTCGGATGCTCATAACCAGTGTCTTTAAAAATTCAGGCCTTTGACATAGTAGGCATTTACCAACCCGATCCCAGTATTTTAATTATTTTCTTATGTTTACTTTCATCTTTATGCTGCATATCATGCATTACTGAAGATTTACACACTGTGAACGATATACCTCTAAACGAATGACCTACTCGTGTTTTCAATGTCTTATGACTCCAAAACGATAACTGAATTTATTTTTATACAGTATTTTCTACTATACTGACATTTCTTTAAAGGAAATCAGTTACCTTGGAGATATATAAAAGAAACACAGAATGAACATATACCTCTAACCCTCATTTTCCAAGCCAGAGCTTGTAATAATAATTGGTGAAAACGAACATAGTAATCGAATGATTCATAATCCTAGACTCCTGGAGGGTTGTACGGCGGCAGAGATCAAATTTCCGTGGCGGAAGTCGGGCGCGGCGAGATGAGAAAGTTGTCGGCGGGACCAAGTTTGTACGTACATCCGACGTATTTCTCTGCCGGCTGCTGTCAATACGCGGGCTGATGGATGAGCCGAGTCGCGGATATGCGATGGTGCTGCACTCTGCCATCACTCAGCTGCTGCACCACCTGCTCCCCACCCCGTGTCTCTGTTTGTGTCTCTTCTCCACCTCTGCACACCACCGCAAATCACATACTGACAGCAAAAACAAAAAATAAACCTATTCAATATCAAATAGATACAGCCAGTTTTTCTTATTAGTAAATTTGTAATGTTATTAGTTGTATGTCATCATCATCTAGGGCACATTCCAGTCGATGGTCAGGGTTTCCTATCCAACTACCGTGCCCAATTTCCTCCTCTTTCTTCCACAAGTTTCTTTAACACCTTTAACCCATCTGTCCCTCGGTTTTCCTTTGAGCCTCTTCCATTTTAGCCTCATGTCCAGCATCTTTCCCGGTAACTTTTCCTCTCCAATTCTCTTTACGTACCCAAACCACTGTAACTTAGTTTTTTTCCATTCTCTGTTGTAGCGGTTCTTCCTTTATCATTTTCCTGATATGTAATTTATTATTTTATCGTGTAGCCCACTAAGGAGCGTGTGGGACCATTAATTTGCATTGTCCTTCTTATTCCACTTTGTTAAAACCTTCTCATCCTTTCACTCTGAGTTTGACGTCTTGACAGGTTCTTTGATGGTTTAATTAATAAAGTAATTAATTAAGTAGTCCACCATAAAGTTCAGTTTAACATTTTTGTTTATTTTCAAAACAACGTCAGCGATATTGTTTACATGCAAAGATACAATCCAGAGATACTACTGATGCAATCTTTGGCAGTTCCATAGTGAATCTGAATAGAACTAACTGTAAACTATAAACTGTCCTTCTGCTGATTTCTTTATATAGGCTCTATCGAACTTTCCCGAACACTTCCAAAGCTTCTGCGAGATACTTCTCGAACATTAACAATTACTCAAACAATTAAAAATATTAAAACCATCAGAAATAGTGCTTTATCATTTAACATCATTACAAAACGTTCAGAAATGGAAATTAAAGATACTTAAACGTAAAATTATTTACAGAAATCATTTTAAACTGTAGAAAATTGTCCTGTAGACATCCTAACTAGCATTAATACTTGGAATTACAAACATTTAAGCAATTCTCTTGCACTATTCGGTTCTTAAATATATTAAATGCCCTTTAAATAATTTATCTTCATAAAATGAAGTCTATATACACTGATTTACAAGAAATTGCAAAACAAACATACCAGATTTAATTTAATTTAATTTAATTGCAATGGAGCACAGGCTCCGGTGGCAATTTCCCTACACACCCACCTTCTCCCTATCCTGCACCTACCTAATTTTGCCCTCTACAAATTTTATCTTTAAATTCTTTCAAAGTTTTCGGTAATTTATTCATCATTTCTCTTGGTAACTCATTCCAATCCCTGACACCCTTACCTAAAAAAGAGAATCTTCCCACACCCTTGTGCCTGAAATCGAGTGCCAGCTTGTGGTCATGGTCATCTTTTCCCTTCGATGAACTACTTTTCATACCTATTGCAATATCTTTCCATGCCTTATCGCCAGTATATGCCCTGTACACTCCCATGACCCTCCTCATTCTCCTCCTGTCTTGCAATGAATCCCATTCCAGCTCCTTTATCATATCCGTCACTGATTGCATTCTGCGATAATTTCCAGAAACAAATCTAGCAGCCCTTTTTTGCACCCTCTCCAACTCCTGTATTTGATTCGTAAAATGAGGGTCCCATACTACACTACCATATTCGAGCAATGGTCTGACCAAAGTTTTGTAACCCAATTCCTTGACTTCTGTCGTACATCCACTCATCACTCTCTCCAACAAGATCATATTCAAGCAAACTTTATCTCACTACAAATACTTCATTAAATACAATTCTATTTTATGTTCAGTTATGAGGGCTGTTACAGTCTGTCTTGTCTCCACGCACTTCTGAGTTTCAAATTTTTTGCTGATGGAATCATAGGTGGAAATATACATGTAGTGCTTAACTGACTGTATATACTGCGTGTAGGTGTCAGTGGGTCTAGGTTGACTTCTGCGAGGTCATACTGGGTTTCTATAAACCAGCGTGCTTTGATTTGTCAGGTTCCGTTGAAGATGTGGAAGATTTTCTTGGTCAGTCACGAGTTATCCATTTGTGCTGTATGTCCGTAGAATTTCATGCGTCTTGTCCGTACGAGTTAGGTGAATAGTTCGATCAGTGAACATTGTTCTTCTGAGCTTTTGCGCATACAGATGCTGTCTTCGATATTGGCACCGAATATTTTTCTCAGTATTTGAGTAAATGGAGGCAATAATGTATGCATGTTTGTTATGTACTACCTATTTGTACTGTATGGTAAGTTAATCTCCGGCCTTCATTAGTATGTTTACGTCCCTTCAGGTCCAACAGCAATTTTTCAAATTCTGCCTAGTGAACCGTAGCGGTCAAATACAGGTCGATCAATATTTCATTCAGATCATGTTACCTTAGACAGTTCGCTTAAGACCTAACCCTTCTGAAACTGAAGTGTTTGTCTTTCATATAAAATATAAGAAAGCACAGATTAATTTTAAATTAATCTTGGTCATTTATCGAACTTGAGACGTGTAACACCTCAAAATTCCGGGGAGTGACACTCAACAGAACGTCACGTGTAAGAAGCACTGCATGAACTGCAAAATGAAACTCTTCGCTTGAAACAACGCGCTGGGAGCAGCCACCCACTATTCGTACATCTGCAATGGTTTTCGCAGTACTTGGCGATGCTATCTTGTTTACCCGGGTGGAACCACGTCCATTTATTGAAACCTGATGTTTCAGCCATCATTCTGTGGCTTCCTTTAGAGTACTACCAAGGCTGGAATCGTTGTCGCCTACATATAGCTTCCGAAGAGCGCGCTACCCGTTCGGAGTGACGTCACTGAAGCTGCCGCCGCCAGCGTGGCCCGTACGATGGTGGCTTTGGTCTCATGTTTTCCTAAGCAGGCATGACCCACTGCCCGCGTTCTTAGACTCGCCTGGGGCACCATCTGCTTTTTGAACTAGTACACCCGTAACACAATTGTAAATGAAATCCGTCTATTAGCAACTGGTTTTATTCATATAGGCTCAGACGCGTTTCGCCCTTGTGGAATGGGGCATCGTCAGTGACAGTGAATGTATATACATGTTGGTGTTAACAAAATTACAATATTAATACACATAACTAACTCATAATAAACTACATTCTACTTACGACTTATGGTTGAGACAGTTACATGGTGGTCAGGAAAAGCTCCATTTACACTTTTTTTGAAACCAGAACTGTAGTTGCGGATCCACATAACTGTAAGAATAACTATTGTTTCCCTTCTTTTTTTTTTTTTGAGGTAACTATTACAGTAATTCCCGGGTGACATATGGGGGAGGTTTTTTTTTTAAATTAAATTATAAATTATTAAAAACATGAAATATTGATACTATGCAAATGTATGACTGGGAATTCTACATCTACAAAGAACTTTGATGCTGCAATTGCAAGGTACACAAATGACCCACCTTTAATGAATTTAAAGCAATGGCTAAATACAGGTTGAGCATATTTAACGTTAACATGAAACATATGTTAAAAGGACGCAATCAAGCTCAACGTTACAAGTTGCCAACATGAAAAGCAAAATGAAAGTATCAACTGAACTTTAATCGTTAATTTGCAAAACAAGCACAAGAACAAATAAATGCCAATAGTTAAAGAACAAGGGCGCCAATCCCAATCTAAATGAATGAACAAATTAGTCCTAATACCCTCAGGCTAGGTGATTGCACTATTCACACGTTGGAATAATCTCAAAGTTTTTGCCAGCTAGCACAGTAGTAAAATGGAATTCTCAGCTGATATTCTCTCATAGGGGAACGCTTAAGGGTTCAACCTAAGATAAAAACCATGAACTCGTCTTTGGCGGCTGAAATCGACACTTTACCCAAATGTGAGTTGATTGCCGCGCGATCTGCGATCTCCACCGGTTCAGCTCCAAGCAACCGCTCAGACGGACAGGCAGACAATTCCAGCAGACTTTGCCAGAAGTGATGCACCACTGCGCTATGCAGCGTGCGTGATATCTGCCCTGACTTCCAGACCTGATCTCTCCACCGCACTGGGCGAGAGCAACCGTCCACCTTGGCAGAGTGATTTTTCTTCAACCTTCGCCAGTGGCGTCGGATTCTCCCTCCTCCTCTCTCTCGTCGTACATGGAACAGAAATTCACCCACTCAGCCCTCTTGCTACAAAAAGAGAGTCCACATTGGCTACGTTTTAAACCTACACAGGTCACGAGGTGACGCACAGAATCGTGGCACCGCTGGGGATTTCTGGAACGATTGGCGCTCACCCGCCACAGCAGCGGCTTAACGGGAAACTTTCCCATCACCTGACCGCCGCGCCGTCGTCCGACTGACTGGCGCCAGGCACTGTCTCCTTGGCCACCCATCACAATGTCTGAGTATAATATTTTACATACAAAACTATATAAAAGTCTTTGGCAGCCCTTCCTTAAATAATTCTACGGAATAACTACCTTGAATAATTAAATATAACAGATTAATTAATTCCTTTAATACTTAAATATTAATTTAACTGTTTCAAAATCTATTGAAATTTACACTTTGTGTTTGACGAACAGCAAGAGCCATCTTGTTTACATACGTTTACAGTGATGCCAACCTAATGTTTTGGCTTGCGTTATAACGTCTGTGTCTACGTATAATTAAAATATGTCTCTGTTTGTGCAATGGTGTCAATGTTGTAATTTACTATTATGTGTATTATATTCCTATGTCTTGGTTATTCTTCAACGTTTTAAACAGTGTCTCATTTGTTAAATGAGTGAATTCATTAAGTACAGTTTGCTTTGATGCCATGGCTTTGTTAATGTGGTAACTTTCCTGTACTATAAGTAGTTGTTTCTTGTGATTATTTATTTTCAGTATTTTCATTTCTGTTTGTATCGTGGTGGGTTGATTGTTGTGATCTAATAAATGTTCCGCAAATTTTGAGTGATTTGTACATGTAATGGCTCTGATATGTTCTTTATATCTTGTAATAAAGTTCCTGGTCACTGACGATGCCCAATTCCACAAGGGTGAAAAGCGTCTGAGCATATATGAATAAAATCAGTTGCTAATAGACGGTGTTTTCATTTACAATTGTGTAACAAGTAACTGCCGAAGGATGGCCAATATACCATATATAGTACATTCGTGTCAGTGAATAAAATACCATGGATATTGTGGTCTGAATGCTGTGCTACAGCTGATTTACTGATGTCGTTATTGATAAAATGTCTTATGCCTTCACTCAGTCTTTCCTTGAACGTGCGTACAGTCTCACCATTTTACACCTGGCCACAGCTACAGGGTATTTGGTATACACCCGCTGTCTGCAATTTCTCCTTCCTGTCTTTAACCTTTATGAGCACGTCAAAAATCTTCAGATGACCTGCATATCGGGAGGATATCTTTCTTCTTAAAAGGCGGCCAATTTTGTCAGTCACTCTCTGGACGTAGGTTAACACAAGTCTTAGCATGGCTTACTTCGGAAGGGTCCAAACATTCTTCGGGTTAGGATCACGCTTAGATTATTTAGTTGCTGAAATTCACAGTATCACTTTCTGAATTCTGTCACCAGTATAATATGTTTACTTCCTCTTCATGGATAAGCCAAAAACCTGTTCGGAGCTGAGTTTCCGACTATCTCTTGATGGGTCTACCAATATTCCATCTTACTCTAGGATCTGTCATTACCTATCCTTAGAACATGGTTCTTCCAATTTACCCTTTTTTGAAAACTATTATCATTCAAATAATAAATGTTTAGTTGTACCCTTATTTCTTCATTTCTCCTTCTATCATTCTATCCTTCTATCATTTACTGATCGTAGGAATTTCATCTCGGATAACCTATTTTATTTACTCATGCTTAGCCGCCATACAGCAGATTGGAATTGGAATTGTTTTATAAAATTTGGGTTGTGTCTCCTCTCGTGCTTTACCTTTCAGTGTTCGTCGAATCGTTCCACATATGTTTTGAAATCGGTGAAGTTTCTTCTTCACTTCCTTATCTTCAATAAAGGATAGTTCACAAACGCGATAGTTAAAGCTTGAGACCTGTTGTATTGATTGACTGTCAATCACTATTTTTACTCGGAGAGAATATTTCCCTTGCCATGTCATAACTTTTGTTTTTGTACAAGATAACTGCAAATGGCAGTCTTTACTAATAATATTTAATATATGTATTGATTTTTGGAGTCCATTTTTATTTTCTTGTAGGATGAATTGATCATCTGCAAATAGCACAGTTGTAACGGGCAGACTGTGAATTTGGGATTAAAATAGGAATTTTAGTAGTTTATTGAATCAAGAATATTGTAACTCGCTCGTAATGATCTCAAGCAAGATGCTTAAGTGAGCAAAACTGCAGAATTGCAGGTTCATAGTCCAACATGCCAATGCTTATATATACCCTAACGCCATACTGAATGAGATCTTTCCACCAGCAATCATGTAAGAGGTACGAGCTGCGTTTGGCTGTGGCTCTTGTTGTTACTGTTAGTTAATCGGTTAGGTAAATTATTCTTTGGTATGTTAGATAAATTATTCAGTCTGTGTAACTTAAACGAGTTGCTGGTCATTATTTGTTATAACTTTTAGTACCTCGTGTGGATCATGTTTGTTAATATCCGGTCTGGTTATATTCATGATAATTATTTGATTATTTAGTCATTCAGTGCATTAACTTAGTAAAGCCATGTTTCAGTTATATTCGTATGAATAAACTATTCAGTCATTTAGCATGGTCACGTTGGTACGCCTGTAGCCAAACGAGCATCGCGCGTGATATTTCCTTCTAGAATAAATATAGCCAGTAAGTATAGTTAGGGTTTTCATGATTCAAGTGGTTCATCTGTTATACAGTCATTAAGTAAGAACGCAGATTATTTCAGATTGTAGTTTTGGAAGAGCTTTGGTGATATGTCACTGAGGTAAGGTCTAATGCAATAACATTATTTAGAGCAGCTCGGGACCTCTGCTAATAATTGGATCGCCTTGGTGTTATTCTGAAAAATAACATCTTGGTGCCCACAAGTAGACTATGTTATAACTGGGAGAACTAATAACACTTCTAGAACCCCGCCAAGTACATAATATTGCTAACAGAGTGGACTCCATAGGACGTATAACCCACAGTCCATTACTCTTGACAGGATATCTAGTTGGGTTGGTAAACGTGGGATAAAGATTAATGCAAGGAAGAGTCAGCTTATTAGATACACTAATAAAAAACTAAAGGTTGATTATGATTATAAGGTGGGAAAAGAATTGCTTGTTAAAGACTTGAAATGTAAATATCTTGGCATTACATTTGATAACATGTTTAACTGGTCAGGGCATATTGGACAGGTAGTAGGAAAATGTTTCACAATTCTGCACTTGTTGGAGCGAGTGATCAAGTGATGTACGAGAGAAGTAAAGGAATTGGATTACAAAACGTTGATCAGACCTTTGCTTGAATATGGTAGTATAGTATAGCACCCACATTCTAAGTATCAAATACAGGAGTTGGACAGGGTGCAAAAAAGGGCTGTTAGATTTTTTTTCTGGAAATTATCTCAGAATACAATCAGTAACAGATACGATAAAAGAGCTGTAATGGGATTCATTGCAAAACAGGAAGAGAGTGAAGAAGATCATGGGAGTGTACAAGGCGTATTTAGGTGATGAGGCGTGCAATGATATTGGTCTAAGAATTAAAAGTAATGCATGAAAGGGAAAGATGACCATGACCACAAACTGGAACTCAATTTCAGCCACAAGGGTGTAGGAAGATTCTGTTTTTTAGGTAAGGGTGTCAGGGATTGGAATAAGTTGCCAAGAGAAATGGTGAATAATTTACCAAAAACGTTGAAAGAATTTAAAGTTAAAATTTGTAGAGGGCAAATGTAGGTGGGTGCAGGAAAGGGGGAAAGGGGGAAGACGGGTGTGTAGGGAAATTGCCACTGGAGCCTCTGCTCCATTGCAATTAAATTAAATATTATAATAGTGTTTATATATGTGTGAATTTATAACTTATTTTCATTCTATGAAGGACACTTTCATTCCATTTCCTAACTAAGTTGTTGATCCTTTTATTAAAGTGTGTTGGAGAGAGACTACAACCTTCTTGCACTCCTTCGTTAATTGATATCTCTTCTGTTAGTTAATATCCCAAATCTATTACAGTTAGAGTCCTATTATACCTATCACAGTTAACTTACATTTAATGTTTTTGATACCCATTCTTTTGCATTTTTGCCAACCTTATTACAATGTGAAACTGAAGATAAAGCATGTTATATTTCGGAGTCTTTTAACTCGTAGATTCAATTTCGAACACACTTGCTTTTCGATTTAAAGTATTATTATTTAAATATTCTTTGGGTGAAATTTCGCCACTTAGCTACTTTTTTCCTTCATGAAATTTAAATCTTCCAGAAATTTCAGCTAATCTGTGAAACATTACCCCTGACTGTAAAACAGGGACTACGAGTATTGCCATAAGGTAACCAAAAACTGTCTTAAAGTAGAATATAATTTTTCAACTCCCGTACGCTTGAAGTCAAGTGACAGCATGTGCTTTTAGACATCTCACTCCTTCCACGTATAACTAGTAATGCTTTCATATTTATCCAAGTCTCATCATCAGTATATACCTTTACACACTCCCAGTACTCCCTTCATCCTCCTTCTATCTTCCAATGATTCCCACTCAGCTTCTTTATCTCATCAGTTACTAATTGTGTTTTGGGGTCAATTCCTTACAGATCCTTAATAACTTTGGATCAAAGTTCAATGTATCGTTTTTCAAAAATCCGTATATCTATGTTATCGTTAATCTGTCAGTTCCTTTGTCCAGGAAACACGCAAAAATTACTTATTCACTTTGCATGGGGTTTTTACAGTTTGAAAGCTTATTGTGTAGCTAAACATCTGCGGTATACCTTAGTCTATAACTCTACGTGACTGGCGAACGGAGAAAGATATAACAATGTTTGGTAAAGAGAACAGATGGGCGCCACAGATCATACTGCATCTGAAATTACACTCTTTTACGAGATGTCGATCACGCTAAAACTAAAATAAACTTTCCATTCGTTCGTACGTTAGAACACATAGGCACTACAGATCACACTGCATCTCAGATGAACACTCCTATGCGAGATACCAATCAAAGATCACATTACAATAAGCATAATCACCTCACCTTTTGGACCCTGTAAATATTGTATTTGATTGTATAATTCTACAGCATTTTTAAACATAGTGCATTATAATAAGCGAAAAACGTTGATCAAACCCATACGTCAAAGATAAATACTTCACTAAGCGTAACGAAATTGACGAAATTTTGGAATTTACGATAAATTTAACGAAGATTTTACATTACAAACTTTTATACTTTGTTGCTAAAAAGTAATTAAAGGCAAAAGCGTTACAGTTACGCGATGCAGTGGTAAAAGTCTAATTGTTTGAAAACAATAGAAATACTCAAAGGAGATTTCTGTTTAATATGCTTGAACAGTTCTTGTTTTGAGAAACTCCTTGGCGCTGGACGGCTGGTATAAACTCCTGCCAGTGCCGGCACATGAACCGTGCATGTGCCAGCGCAGCCGTATTACTGGAGGCCATTCACGAGTCTCATATCGGCCCCGCGGTGGCTACTGTTTGCGAGTCCTCCTGTTCATTAAGCCTGCCGCTGTGATGACAACAGATGTCGCGCGTTTGCCAGCTCCCGGCCGCGGCGTTTTCCAATTTGGTTGAAGTCCAGTCTGCCCTTTGCGGGATGAAAGCGACAATGCCGCTGCCGTAGCCAAAGTGCAAGTGCATTTCGCTTCTGACGGACCCTGCTGCGACCCCAACGGTCTATAAAAGTCTGATTTTTGTTTATGCTCGTGATATGCTTTTTTACCCCGCGAACTCAAAACAAATTTTTTAATGGTACATTTGGCTTTAGAACATTACATTTATTTACAGTTGAGTTACTCCATCCGTGGTCCACGAATATATGGCAGGTAGTCGGCAGACATAACATTATTACTCAGTTTGTTATTAAATATTGAAGTGCCCCCTATATTGAGGAGAGCGACTTCTTGACCTCACTGTGACCAATTACTTCCTATTATTAATTTACAAGTATTTTTTTATATTCAAAATCAGGTAGCATAGTGAAAAAAGGTTCACAGTTTGACTTTACGATTTAATTAAGCTCTTGATTTTTATTTTTTTTTTTTTTTTTACAAAATTTTACAGAGATTAATTTTCTTTTCAAAACACAAAGGTACATAAAGTTTCTCTGTAGAGCAAGAGTGTCTATCTGATGTCCACGGCTGTGGGCGATGCTGCGCGTCCGAACGTCTCCTCAAGGTAGGCTACCACCACGTGTCCCATTCTGGTCCGCGCCGCCGCTAAGCAGCGTCCAGTTCCACCTTATTTCGAAGCAGTCCTCCAATCTCCGTATTAGGAGGGAAGATCTTGCCCGCCGGTTCGCTCCCAGATATGCAACATACCGCTCTCAGTTAATAACAATACTAAAAATTGTCCCGATTGGCTGTATTCTTTGGCTCCGTCTCACGGTTTATTCTTTCGTACAGATTTCCTTTTTTTTTTTTTTTTTCTTTTTTCTGAAGACGTACCCAGACCCTCGGGTCTGCCCACAGTTGCAGTCCGTGTCACCGTCTGTTCGACAATTCATCAGGCCTAAATGTCGACCAGCAGACACGACACAGACCCTGCACGGAGGTAGCAGCTTCCCGCGACACACACACCAAAAAAAAAAAAGAGGCAATTTTTCACCCTCTGTTGTTTACTGGTACATTACAGTATTAACAGTCTGTTAGAAATACACATAATTTACGATTAATACCTCAATTGAAATTCCAGAACTGTGTTTACGTTAGAATCCGAAACATGCCTTTGGATTTATTATGTTTCTAGCTTCTAAGCACGCCGAAAATGACGATTGAACGCAGTTCATTCATTTAACTTCAATATAACAGTAAATATAACAGTTATGGCATTTGTTGATTTAGTTTTTTTTTTTTTAAACTGCTTTACGTCTCTTTTTTTTTAACATCGAGGTCTTTAGAGACGGGAAAGGATGGGGGGCAGGGATGGGGGCAAGGAATGGGAAGGAATTCGGCCATGGCCTTTTGAAGGAAGCATCCCGGCATTTGCCTGGAGTGATTTGGGAAACCATGGAAAACCCAAATCTGGATGCCCGGACGGGGATTCAAACCGCCGCCCTCCCGAATGCGAGGCGAGAACGCTAACCGTTACACCGCCCCGCTCGGTTTGTTGATTTAGACTTAGAAAAAGGTTTTGATGATGTTAGATGGGACAGAAATTCAAAATTTTAAAGAAGTGAGCTCTAAAGTATCGAGATAGAAGAATACTCTATAAACTATATAAGAATCAAGTGGCTATCAGAAAAGTAGAGGATCACAAGAGAGACGCAACAGTTAAAAAGGGTGTGAGACAAGGCTGTAGTCAATCCCCGTTAATATTTAACTTGTATGTAGAAGAAGCAATGAAGAAAGTCAGAGAAAAATATCCATGTGGCTTTAGTGCTCAGGGAGAAAAAATCAGTATGCTACGATTTGCTGATGACATTCTTGTTAGCAGAAAGGGCTGAGGATATTGAGAAGTTACTGAACGGCATCAACAAAATCCCGAAGGAAGATTTTGGACTGAATATAAATCAAAGCAAGACAAAAGTGACGAAATGTAGCAGAAATGATACCAATACTAGTAGATTAAATATAAATATAGGATCGGCTGCAATAGGAGAAGTTAATTAATTCTGTTACTTGGGAAGCAAAATTACAGTCGATGGCCGAAGCAGGAATTATGTTAGAAGCAGAATAGCACTAGCAAGAAGAGCCTTCATGAAAAAGAGAAACCTTTTAGTTTCAAATATTGATCTAGGAATTATAAAGAAATTTTTTTTAAATTCTATGTGTGGGGCACAGCACTTTATAGTAGCGAAACATGGACTTTAGGAATACCGGAAAGAAAGAAAATTGAAGCATTTGAAATATGGTGGTACACAAAAATGCTGAAAATTAAGTGGACTGACAAAGTAAGAAATGAACGAGTTTTGGAAATGATTGGTGAGGAAACAAGTTTGTGGAAGAACATTATAGTAAGAAGAGACATGCTGGTAGGTCATATTTTGAGACATGTTGGATTGGTTAATTTGTGGGTAGAAAAAAAAAAATTATAGTAACACAAAGGTTTTACGCAGAGCCGACGTCGAGGTCATTAGAAGCGGGAAAGTACTGGGGAGAAGGAACTGGAAGGATTTCGGCCATGGTATTTTGAAGGAAGCATCTTGGGGAAACCATTTAAAACCCAAATCCGGATTCTTGGACGGGAATTCGAGCCCGCGTCCTCCCGAATGCGAGGCCAGAGCGTCACCGGTCACATACCTCGCTCGATCACGCAAAGTATAGAGAAATCATTTACATCGGACATAAATAGCTTCTAAAATTAACACACATATGCAAGTCCTCACAATCAATAGCCACAGAAACAATACCCTCACTCTACAAGAAAGCTGTCAAATTCAGAAAGCAATAAAAAATGGTCAGCAGTTACTGAATAACCAAATAACCATATAAATCCGAAAAATCAAACATCGTTCAAAGTGGTAAACATACATTAATCCTACAGAAAGGAAAGTAAAAAAAAAAAAAACCCTATAAAACACATACACTCACCATGACAGTAAGAATACAAAATGGCCACCTCAAACAAGTGACTAGCGATAGTTTTAATGTTCACGTCCAGTATGCAGCAGCCAAAACAAATGGGTTTATCGGTAATTTGCTTTTGATAAAAAGCAGAGATGTGTGGTTAAGAACTCTGAGAACAGCAATGTAAATAGTAGGTTGTAATAAATCAGAAAATATTTTAATTTAGAATTATGTTATCATAAGTTCGAAAACTAAATATAAAATTTCAACATACAATCGTCGCTGATGATTCCTTGATGAGAGGCGAAAAGCATCCCGCATTAAAGCATACAAAAACAGTTGCGTTGACGTTATTTTATCACTTAATTTATTGAGCAACTGCGGAAAAATTTCTTACAATAACACTGGAATAAACGTGTTAATTCTCAGCTACGCCGTCGATAGTCGTGACATTAATTCAATCAAACCTAGTAATTGTTTTCACAATACCATTGCTAAAATACGTCATGTGATTAATATTAAAGAATTTTTTCCCCCGATTCAGCCTCCAAGAACCAAGTAGTCACTGATCACCTGTGGTGAAATATGAGCTGAGGGGGGGGGGGCCGAAGGGGGAGGAACTGACTTCGTGGAGGAAAGTCTCGTGTTGCAAATCTGTCTGTGGAACGTGAGACTTCTGGTGTTATCTATAATAAGAGTGTTTTTTGTTTGTGAGATGGGATCCCAGCATTAACGTAGATGATTGCGGGAAACCGCCTGAAAACCGCAATCAGGACGACCGCTACGAGGGGCTCGGGAGTCGAACCTGGTCCTGTTGTACCTGCACCATTAAGTGTCCGGGGCCTAAAGACACTGAGACACACTGGTGGATGGGTGTTGCAGATAATGATGTCTTCTTCTTCTTCTCCCCAATTTCGGCCAACTAAGATACACGAGCATGACCATGAACATGACCATGACCATGAACGAGTTTTGCAAATGATAGGTGAGGAAAAAAGTTTGTGGAAGAAGCTTACAGAAAAAAAGAGACAGGTTTGTATGTCATATGTTGAAACAAGCTGGATTGCTTAATTTGTTAGTGGAGGGAACAGTCAAAGGTAAGAACTGTAGAGGAAGACAGAGATTAGATAGACGAAGCAGATAAATGAGGACGTGGGTTTTAACGGATATGCAGACATGAAGAGATTAGCACAAGATAGGAAGAGATGGACGATTGCATCAAACCAGTCGAAAGACTGGTGACAAAAAAAAAAAACCGATCTCCTGAAAGTTGCTCTATTTTGTTTAATATTTTCTGTTATTCCGATCTCAATCACTTCTTTGTTTATTCCATTCTTTCAATTTCTTCTTCTTTGTATAGATCTTCATTAAAAACACAAAAACTTATAAAACCATTATTACAACTTGGTTCTCACAGCTTGACATATGAAAACACTATTACGAAACCAGGCGCTGATGATATCGCCTTTGAAGTGATGGCACACGATAACAACAAGAATAATTGATTTATAACCTGTTAAATACGTTGTGTTCCCGTTAACCTTAGCTTTCTGAATACTAGTGTTTCAGTTATGTACATTTGATACATAAAAGAATGAACCAAACACTAAAAAAATATCACCATCAATCAGACCATCGCTACCTCAGAAAACCGGGATGAATAGTGAGGTTATGTTATCCTGTGATGTGTGCGTAAGAATAACTGGGTGAGGTGCGAACAATACGCTGCGGCCTTGACTACCTATCTTATTTATACCGACGAAAGGGAGACATTAGTAGAATGAGGGGGGTAATGCATATGAGAGTAGCGAGGGGGGGGGGGCAGAGGAGTGAAATATATCGGGCCGCACTGCACTCGCAATCTGCAGCCGTCACTATGTTTCTTGGGAAATTATCCGCTGTGCCAGGCAGTGGAGCCGTGTATTATTCAGCAGCATAATGTAATGTTGGCACTCCTGCGGCGTTGTTCTTAATTACCGCCGCCTTGTCGGGCGGTCGGATTGCCGTCTGAATGTTTAAACCCGGCCGTACGCCGGCCGCACTGTGTCATTGGTATGTTCCAACGTGCTGAACCCTCGTTACGCAGGACTGCTGTGTGGTGCTGCATAGTGGATACTACTACCTGCTGGGTCACCACTTCGAGCCCCTCACAGCTGTGTAGCAGCACGCCCCGACTGTCGTCATTCCCTTGCTAATAATCAACCACCTCTTCAATGGAGACACGAAAATCAGGTTGACTCGCTGCAACATTCATTCATTCATGAATAAAATTATTCGTAATGATTGCACTGGTCTGCATGAAGATTGGCCCTGACACTATTCCTGCTGATTCTCATGTAAAATGACCTCCTGGATCCGAATATGATCCCCGTTTTTCCCCATTACCCACAGTTTTTGGGGGATGCCCTCCACCCATTTTTATCAATTTTCAATAATTAATAGGGGTGAAAGGGATTGTTGTAGCCTTTTCATTTCTTCTAAGGGGTTAGAGAGGTGAAAAGTTCTAAGATAGAGATAGTCTATTAACATCTGTCGGAAGGAGGGAAATTTGCGAAAAAGAAAAATTGGCCCCTAAAATTGTAAATATATATATATATATATATATATATATATATATATATATATATATATATATTTATATATATATATATATATATATATATATCAATCGGTTGTTTCCGTTATTTGCAGTTTTTTCGCTTTTTTCTAAACTTTCTAAATTGGTTGTAATTTTAATCAAGTTAGCTGTGATCTGTGATCATAGAGTTAATAGAAAAGAAGACGAAGAAAAATAAAACGTGTTATATTCCTATGCGAACCTATAGGCGTGATGTTTTGAGAGTGGCAGTGTGATACAATGAATCTTCTGAACTCATCATCATTATCTTTGGCGACGATCTCTAGTTTCCCGGGTGTGGTTTACGATCCTTCCTACGTTTCTGTCTTGGTGGTTATGGACGATCTTCTTCCACTGTCTCCTATTCAGAAAAGTTTCTCTGTCCGTAATATATTCCCAGTTCCAGTCTCTTCTCTCTATGTCCTCCTTCAGTTGGTCTGTCCAGCTTCTTCTTGGTCTTCCCACTGGTCTTTTGACCACTATCCTTTTTTTCCCAATAAGTTTTTGGCACTCTTGAACTATTCATTCTCTTGACATGCCCAAACCACTTAAGTCTTGATGACCTAAGTCTTTCTTTCATGGATTCCCTGAACTCTAGGTTTGATCTTCTGAACTCTTGATACGTATTTTTATTCGTTGTTGCTATATAATTTTGGGGTGTTTGGGGGAGCATGAGGGAGACTGGAAGCTGGAATATCTGGAAAATAAGTTAAATATTTTGCGAAAAAACCCAGAAACAATCGATAAATAATTTTTTCAATTTAAGGGGGCAAGCCCTCTCCCTCCCTCCTCCCCAATTTTTTTTCTCACTATAAACGTTAATGTTTTAGCATTTTTCACTTCTCTAACCCCTTAATACAAATGAAAATGCTAAAGTAATCCTCTCCATTCCTCCAAATTATCGGAAATGTATAAAAATAGATGTGAGGCGTCCCCTAAAAACTGTGGGTTATGGGGGAAAAGGGAGGTCGTATTCGGGTCCAAAGGTCATTTTATATGAAAATGGTGTCAGGGCTCGAACATTTTTATTTTATTTTTGCTTACCAGTGTTATTAATCTATTAGAACTCAAACGGCTATTAAATGACATCTCATCATGTACTTCGGGAGAGCGAGGACTCGACTCCTCATTCAACTTTTCAGATTCCGGTTTCCCATGAGAGAGCGGTAACGCTCGGACCTCGCATTCAGGAGGACGCTAGTTCGAACCCCGCCCGGCCATTGAGATTTCTGTTTTCTTTAGCTTCCCAAAGTAACTGGAGTTGAGAGCCTGGATAGTTTCTTCAAATGGCACTGGCAAAACTCCTTGCTGTAAAGCCATAATCAATTAATGGTTTTCCCATGGTTTCCCGAAATCACTTCCTTCAAAATGGCATGGCCGAATTCCTTCCCGTTCATTGTAGTCAGTCCTTTATCTCATCTAATGAATATGACGTAATACATACTGTAGCATGAAAATTTCAGTTTACCAGCACATATAACGATTATGGTGTATCATAGCTCAAACTCATAGAATCTATCGCTGTTAAAATATTTATAGTTCGTATCGCTATGTGATAAAGTATTATAAATCCTTCGAACGCCATTTTAACTTTAACACAATGCAGTCTGCCCAGAGACTGGACGTCAACTCAATAGCTCTGTGATGTCATGCACCAAGTCTTCATTGGCGGCCGGGGATATTTTTGCTTCCTGTAGACAAAAAAATGTATGTATTTTGTTTAGCTCTCCAAATTTTTCTTTATTTACGATGACAATTTATAAAGGTATCTTTATGTATTTGTAATTTATATGTATCAAGTTATGGTTTTGTAACGAGGTAATATAGCTGAAGTTGGTAGTCTAATTTTTTAAATGCAGAGTTTGGCAACACTGCCCTGCAGCAAACACACGGAAGGCAGAAGTGTTGAGGAAAGATGGCCGCAAGGCATGGTCGTGCAACATGGCGTCGCTCAGACGTGACTACCACAAACAGAATTATTTTTCTTACTGTTGTGCAGTTGTGTGATTTGTTCTGGTTTTCTGAAAAGTAATTACTGTAACTTGGTGTAATAGTCAAAGCAATTATGAGAAAATTCAAAGAGCGTACGTAAGTGTAATTTTGGGTTTTCAAAGATTATAACAAATCAAAACATAGAGTTTGAATTTATTAATTTTTGACAGCCTTGGAGTTTATTTCTTATCAGAAACATTTGTACGCCCAGCAATCGTCCCTGATTCAAAGGTTAAACAGCATTTCGAATCCTAGACGGGCTGCCTGTGGTTTCGTGTGGAGGTCCGTTCTTGTGGCTGACCAAATAACCACGTATTCTAGATCCGAATAAAATACAATATCGCAATACAAATTAGACGCGTAAATTGATACAAGGAGAATATCATATGATGGTTAAAGTCTATTACATGTAGTAGTTAACAGAATCAGGTCATAAAATAACCCGAATTTTTGGCTGATGATAAAAATATGGAAATTTTTTTAAGCTTTATTCGTTTTTGAAATTATTCTTTCCTCTCACCTTTGTTGAAGTAACGGCACTTAACTAACCAACGAAAGCCAGAGATATTTAAAAAAAATATAATGCGAGGTAGATATGTTGCGTTCCATTTTATCGCTGCGAGTGTTGTGGCAGTATCTACGCTGCAAAATAAATAAATAAAACCAATTGGCATTCATTGGAGACTGCCGACAGAAGTGAAAACATAAAACTATTAATATCATAAGCGCAATACGTCACACTTATAGCTACAGATATACTCAAAATTATAATTCCGTGTAGACGTAGTGACCTGGTGACAGGGTTTCTATTGAGCCTTCTTAACCTAACCCGTTGGTGCTACCAGGTACAAGGGACCTACAGTTTAACGTTGAAACCGAACTACGGAAGCGTTCTGGCGTACTTCGCATTACACAGCAATCTATGCCAGAGGTGAAGGTCGGCATAATGGTCTATGAAAATCCCCACCGAGATAGAAACTCGAACTGGGGACCTTTGGTTCACTAGTCAGACACCTTAACCGCTGAGCCCCGAGACCACAACGGATATACTGTTAACATTAGCATGCCGGTGATGCGAACTTATAAGATTTTACCCAATTAAAAATCGTCCAATGCGCCTAAAGAAGTTTTCCGTCAAATACTAAATATCGGTTCATCGAATCTTCCGAAGGAGATGTGCCAAGCTATTGAGTCAGAGGGCCTACAGTTTAACATGAAATGAGAACCACGTATCGTCACGGCGTAGCTCGTAAAATGAAATACAACTCCAAAAATTTCTACTCAACTCTTAATTTGAACTCGCGACCGGGGAGAGAACTTTAGGAAGAAAGCGCCTTAACCGTTGAGTTACCAGACCGCCTTGTTTCGAAATATATATGTTCTAACTACTATCAAAATCGGATAACAACTGTGGGTTTGTATGAAAAACGGCACAGAAATTAAGGTGAGGGGAGAAAGGAGGAGACGGTATGGGTTTCTGTAAATCAAACATAAACATTGTTCTTCTACTTATTTTAAAATCTACGTATGCAAAGTTCCATCAAAATCGGGTAAAAACTGTGTGTTTGTATAAAGATTTTGCGAAAAGCGTCCAATGCGCATATCACACGCGCAACAGGTGGCATGTTGGTGAGGTGATGTCACGAACTCACTTATTTACCCCCGTCCAAAAATCGCGTTACGTGCCGATAGAAGTATTCACTTCGAAAAAAGAGAGGTAGAGATGAGTTTTATTACGTTTGAACGGTATTTTACCACAACCTTAATTAAACATTGAAAATTTGTAACCTATTTAAATAAAATTTTTGTCATCGTTTAACTGACTGGTAGAGGGCCACTAAAATAAATAGTTTTATGGGTAATAGCTGCTTTGTGATGTGGTTATCGCTATGCCAGTAGCCACACACGTAATCCGTGTAAAGGGCGTTAAACTATTGTGAAATAATAGAGGATTTCTGTGGAGTTTTGCTTTTGCAATGTATAATTATACGCAACATTTCACGCCCACAGAGCTTTCGCCACATCTGCTCTATTGACGGGATTAGTGCTGCCGCTACCGTCCACAATTTACTGTAATGAAATTTTCTTTGTGAGCTTTTCATACACGTAAAATTAACGCGAATTTATGATGATATTTTCAGAATTCATGCGTCGTTCTTCTACCTCATAAAGCTGCCTTACTCGAGATTAATACCAACGGAATAATGTGCAGAAGGCTACGGGAAACCACTGCATTAAAGACCCAAAAGGTATCGCGAGGGCATGTAATCCTCTCAAATTACATATATCATGATGGCTTCTTCCTGGGTAAAATATTCTGGAGGTAAAATAGTCCCCCAATGGGATCTCCGGGTGGGGACTGCACAGGGAGGAGTAATCAGAATGGATAGAAACATTCTACCAGTCGGAGCGTGGAATGTTAGAAGTCTGAATAGGGCAGGTAGGTTAGAAAACTTAAAAAAGTAGATGGAACAACTTAAGTTAGATGTTGTTGTGATTAGTCAGATTAAATGGAAGGATGCACAGCATTTCTGGTCTGGTGAACATAGGATAATTAGCACACAAGTTGTCAATGGAGTCGCTGGTGTAGGATTTGTAATGAACAAGAAATTAGGGAAACGGGTGAGGTATTATGAACAGTTTAGTGACAGGATTTTTTCGATGAGGTTAGAAACTAGGCCCGTCCCAACCACATTAGTACAAGTGTATATGCCAACATCACAGGAAGATCACGAAGAAATAGAAAAAATATATACAGAAATTGAAGAATCAATCCAATACGTGAAGGGGGAGGAAAATCTAATAATCATGGGTGATTGGAATGCAATAGTGGAAGAAGGAAAAGGGGGGAATATTGTATGAATTTTTAGTCTAGGAGAAAGAAATGAGCGAGGAAGCAGGTTGCTAGAATTTTGTGAAAGATATAAGCTAGTAGTGGCAAACACGCTGTTTAAGAACCACGCAAGAAGAATATACTCCTGGAAACGTCCTGGGGATACAGGCAGATATCAGCTAGATTATATCATGGTCAAACAGAGATTCAGAAATCACGTTCTAGACTGTAAAGCGAACCCAGGTGCAGACATAGACTCTGGCCATAATTTGATAATTTGATAATAATGGAGTGCAGGCTGAAATTTAACAAGGAAGCAGTATAAGCAGAACAGACTGGAAGTGAATAAACTGAAACAATCTAGCACGAGAGAAAATTTTGCAGAAATGGCAGACTTGGGTCTAAGAAGTAACTCTGAAAGGAGCTCAACCGAGGACGAATGGAATGCATTAAAGACCGAAATAATGAAAGCTGGTAAAGAAACATTAGGCTTTATGGAACAAGCTGCCCGAAAACCTTGGATCACAGATGAAATTTTGGAGCTGATGGATCAGAGGAGAAGGTACAAAAATGCACAGGATGATGCAGGAAGAGAGCAGTACAGGCAATTTAGAAATCAAATAAATAGGAAATGCAAAACAGCAAAAGAAAAATGGCTACAAGAAATATGTGAAGAAGTAGAAAAGGGTCGTAGGTATAGTAGAAGTTGCATATAGAAAGATCAAACCGATGGAAATAATACATTGAGAAACTGTATGTTGGGGACGACTTGAACTGTAGTGTAATGGAAAAGGAAGGTGATGTCAACATTGATGACTTAGGAGATCCTGTTTTGAGTAAAGAATTTAATAAAGCTCTGAATGACTTGAAAGCAAATAAGGCAGTTGGAATTGATGAGATCACTGCAGAACTTCTTAAATCTCTAGGAGAGGAAGGAATCGAAAGATTATTCAAGCTGATATCAAAAAGTTAGGATATAGGAGAAATTTCAACTGATTTGAATAAATAAAAAAAAATCTTCACAATTCCAAAGAAAGTACAAACCGACAAATGTGAGAATTATCGCACCATTAGTCTAACATCACATGCTTCAAAATTACTGACCAGAATAATATACAGAAGGATGGAAAGTGTAGTAGAAGAGATAGTAGGTGAAGATCATTTTGGGTTTAGGAAAAATCGCGGTATAAGAGAAGCAATTCTGGCTTTAAGATTAGTACTTGAAGGGCGGATCAAGAAAAACAAAGAAACTTTTATGGCATTTGTTGATTTAGAAAAACTTTTTGATAATGTTAGGTGGGACAAGATGTTCAAAATTTTAAAGAAGTCAGGTCTAAAGTATCGAGATAGAAGAATCCTCTATAAACTATATAAGAATCAAGTGGCTATAATAAAAGTAGAGAATCACGAGAGACATGCATCAATGAAAAAGGGTGTGAGACAAGGTTGTAGTCTATCCCCTTGAATATTCAACTTGTATGTAGAAGAAGCAATGAAGAAAGTCAAAGAAAAATTTCTATGTGCTATAAGTTTTCAGGGAGAAAATATCAGTATGCTAAGATTAGGTGATGACATTGTGTTGCTAGCATAGAGGGTTGAGGATATTGAGAAGTTACTGAATGGCATGAACAAAATACTGAAGGAAGATTTTGGACTGAATATAAATCAAAGCAAGACAAAAGTGATGAAATGTAGCAGAAATGATACCAATACTAGTAGATTAAATATAAATAATAGGAGAAGTAAGTGAATTCTGTTACTTGGGAAGTAAAATTACAACCGATGGCCGAAGCAGGAATGATGTTAAAAGCAGAATAGCACTAGCAAAAAAAGCCTTCATGAAAAACAGAAACCTTTTTAGTTTCAAATATTGATGTATTAATTAGAAAGAACTTTTTAAAACTCTTTGTGTGGAGCACAGCACTTTATGGTAGCGAAACATGGACTTTAGGAATACCGGAAATAAAGAAAATTGAAGCATTTGAAATGTGGTTCTACAGAATAATGCTGAAAATAAAGTGGACAGACAAAGTAAAAAAAGAACGAGTTTTGGAAATGATGGGTGAGAAAAGAAATTTGTGGAGAAGCTTACGGAAAGAAGAGACAGGCTGGTAGGTCATATGTTGAGACATGCTGGATTGATTAATATGTTAGTGGAGGTAACAGTCGAGGGGAAGAACTTTAGAGGAAGACAGAGATTAGAATATATGAAACACGTAATTGAGGACGTGGGCTGTAAGGTGTATGTAGAAATGAAGAGATTAGCACAGGATAGGAAAGGATGGGGAATTGCATCAAACCAGTCGAAAGAATGAGGACAACAAAAACAAAAAAATCATTATATCAATAGCCCAAGACAACCAGTTATTTAGTACTTACACTAAGAGAGTGTAAGCGCATTTAAAAAATCCTCAAAATAAGTTTAAAAGTTAATTTAGTTTATTCTGCTGATACAACAAACTGTGTTGTGACATCGCAAAAGTATATTGTCAAATTAGTGGGCCCGTGCATAAATTCTGTATTTCGGGAAAAGAGTGTTTGTAAATGTTACGAAATGAAATGTATTAAAATAATTAAACAGGGCGGAGGCAGAGGCATCAGGATCCACCAGAATGCGCTCCGACCTCATCCGACCTCCACCACGCCACCAGTCTCGGGATCACGGCTGCATCTGCGTACTGATTGCAGTGTGTCCGTTAGCGTAACTTGCGCATTAACATTGCCTCCGTCAAACCCATCCCTGCCTGCCTAGAGACACCGACAGCCTGTAGGCTGACTGCTGCAGGGTCGCAGGGACCCTTTTCAGCCGATTAATCTAAAGGTGAGGGAAGGAGATGGAAGTCGGCCGTGGCCTTATAGGGAACCATCCCGGCATTCGCCTTGAGTGACTGAGGAAAATCAGGAAAAAACCCAGTCAGGATGGACGGACGGGGTTTGACCCCATCCTCCCGAATGTTAGGTAGGAGGGCAAACTAGGCTTTCTCCTACCGTGGTCGTCTGGGCCTCTTTTCATAATTTCATTCCTCCCAGCTGAAGGTCGGGAGTCGGGCTGCTGGAGAATCACGAAGATCCTTTTTGGCCTAGCTAACCTACGGGGACGGAAGGGCGATGGAAGTCGGTCGTGACTTTTTAGGGAACCATCCCGGAATTCACCTGAGGGACTGCGGGAAACCACTGAAAACCGCAGTCAGGATAGCCCGACGGGGTCCTTCCGAATGTCAGGTAGTGGTGCGAATTCGCACTGCTACAGACTCGGTGTCTGCGGCATTAGACGGACACTAAATGGGCCCTTCGCGAACCTCCTTTTATACACTCCTAACATTAGCGGAGACTATTTCCGAAGTAACGCACCGAATCATGGACATTTGTTTGTTTCCATAGAAAAAAAGTCGCAGGACTCTTCAGGATATGGTAACATTCGTTTCGCAGTATTACGATTATTCAACGATGTGAAATGAGTCGGATGAAGAGTAATTCTAGAGTCATTAGCGCCTACTCAGATAGTACAGCACGACACACGGTACCAGCAGTTGAAGCAATGCAACCTCATTGTCTATGACCATGGTGTAAGTTTTCAACTTCGCACCTCCTCCGACACTATTTAATGTGAACGAACTGGTGTCTGAGGAAGCGAGTTGAAATACCGACCGACATCGTTACGTGTAGCGCGTGGATTTGAGCAGCCACATCGGCGATCTGCTAACAAGTTGGAAATATTGTCAGCGCGTAAGTAAACTGAACTGACTTTTTGTTTAGATGCAACGGAGCGCATGTTGCGGTGGGATTTTCCCTGGTCATCTATTTACCCGTTTATAAGTGGAATACCAACTACAGATTTCGGGTGGAAGGGACATTCTCCCACTGCCCCTGCCACCTCCCCCTCAACCCCAAAGTTCCGCATCGAAAGATGAATTAAGCAAGGTGATGCCAACTCTACAAAAACATTTTCAGCTGTCTTGGACATGGCAAAGTCACAGCTAGAATGGGAGGAAAGTGGAACTAGAATTAATGGCAGAAGTCTTAACAACTTGAAATTTGCTGATGAATTTGTGGTTGTGCTTAGTTACATTGATGAACTCCTAAACTTGGTTACCGACCTCGCCTCCCAGGGTAAATCAGTTGGCCTAAGAATGAACCTTTCAAAAACAAACATTTTATCTAACAAATGGGACCCACATGGGAATGTACAAATAGATAATAAATCTTTTTTGTTTACATTTATCATAGCCAGCTGGTAAACATGAAATATGATGTAAGACCAGAAATTTTCCGTCGCATTAAGATAATGTACCTTCAAATATAAACAAAATAATTTATGACAAGTGCATTCTTCCTGTGCTGACACTTGGCTGCGAGACCTGGATATAAAATGAATTTATAAAAGTTAAATTACGGACTGCCCAAAGAGGAAGGTTAATGCTAGGCTTAGCGAGAAAAGACAAGAAAAGAGCAACCGACATTTGCCCAGTTACGAATGTCATAGACATCTTAGAGAAGACAGCCTCCATGAAGTGGCGATGGGCCCGCCATATTGCGCGGATAAAAGACCAAAGATGGACAAAAACATTGTTAGAGTGGAGCCCAAGAGATGACCACAGATCGATGGGACAAGGAAATACGCAGGGATTGTCGGAGTTAACTGGATCGCCCAGGATCGTGCGACCAGGAGAAGACTACTCAAGTTCTACCTGAGCTCATGACTTTAAGAGGCCACATCAGTAAAAGATTGAATTGGCTGTTGATAAAGTAATATCAGTACATCTTCAGACCTCGATAAGGAGAGAATTACTTACAAATGCCTGAGTAATAATGCTGGTATCATGTCGCTCGTGAAAGCATCGTAAGTTAAATTCTGAAATCCCTGCACCACGCCGTGCAGTAAAATGTCAACTACAATTCTGCTCAGCACGCATAGACCACGGACCTTGTGGAACAACACGTCGAACTGTATTCATCTGCATTATGTCAGCAATAACAGGGCATCCACGACGGAGACATGATTTAAAATATTGAATTCAAGCAAAAAGTAGGTGGGTACAGAAAAAGGGGGGGAGGGAATGGGTGTGTAGGGAAATTGCCACCGGAGCGTGCGCTCCATCGGCGGGTTATAGTATAATAACCGTGGTGCCGCAATTTCATGACAGATTGTATGTATTTCCACGAGACAAATCGAAAGTAAAGAATAATTTTTTTTGATATCTTGCTTAATTCTCGAGATGTAGGCCATACTGTCTAAAAAGTGAGGTGGTTCGGTCGAAATGCGGCCTGCACCAGAAGAAAAATTTCTTAAAAGCCAAATTCGATGATGAAGTCTTCAATAACTAGACGAGACAAATCGAAAATAAATAATTTATATATATATATATATATCGCTTAGTTTCTGAGATATTGTATCTCCAAAATAAGGTAATCGGATAGAGATGTGGCCTGGACCATTAAAAAATTCGCCAAATCCACAAGGAACTACGCTGGACATACACAATAAGTGTTTTCTTTTCTTCCGAGTGGTTGTAATTAGGATGAAATACGACCTGGACCAAAAGAAAAACTTCACTAATAGCTTTAGGAACTACTTATAAACGATTTTTGACATAGGATATCTCTATAACTAAGCAAGATATCAAAAAATTTGTTCTTTACTTTCGATTTTTTTTCATCATCAAATTGTGGCGCCTCGGTTATGATAGTGCTGCCTCCACCACAATTAAATTAAATTAAATAATATGCTTTGTAAGGATATAAAATAAATATGGTATATATATACCATATTTGTTTTTCTTTCTTTTTCTTAATCTAACATTCTTTTTAATTCCTAGGAGTATGAAGCAGACCGTGTTCTAGCATCTCTGACCATAATTGTTGGCGAAGTACGAGTATCTTTGTTTTGGGAGTGTTCGCAAGAAGAAGATATAACGGAAAAAGCAAAAGGAACTATCTCACTTTATTCGCTAGCGGTAAGCTGTGAATTTGCAAAAGGTTTACTGTATAATAATTGTATGAGAAAAGTAAGCGATGTAAAATTATGAACTGGCAAGTGTTTTGTATTAATCAAAGAAAGGAAAGTGAAGTATTTTCAGTGGAAGATCGGTAATAAATAATTTAGTGAATCAGAAGTTGTGTGTTTTCTTGGAAGTGATTTTTCCTTTGCTCTGATTTCTCTTTCTAAATTACCTTCGAAATAAATGAAGTGTGGCAAATTTTACCCCAAGAAGAAGAGGGACGAGGCTACGTATATTCTCAGCCAAGTATACGAGCAGTACGAAATTAAGAGAGGGGAAAAATAAAAAGCAAATAATACCAGTAATTCTTGAGTGAATCTCATCCAAGGAAAAACTGAAACACATTTGTGGATATATTTATCTTATTTTCCCAGCTTTTCGACGTTACTTCTAAATGAATGACATTCCCAACTCCGTGTGCTGAACATTGTCTGAAATCATATTAAAATCCGACAAATAGGTTTCTGTAACTCGTGATCATCCGAAGAGATAGACAGAATAAATTATCTAGATTTCTCAGCTTCCCAACGTTACATGAAGATGGAAGAAACTTCTTTACAACAGGGACCCGGGGTTGCACAGTGCTCAAAATCGTGAGAATCCACGGAGTATTTTTTGCAAAACTCTGACTCAACGAAAAGCAGATTGTTTCTCGCAGTTGACTTGTTTACACCTAACATATAAAAACTCCGGTTAGTTCGTTATTCAGGCACGTATTATCATCACATTAAAAATAACAGCCAGTCAAATAGTAATACACTAATTGAATTTAAAACATTGAAATTCAACGATAATAAAGATTAAGAATTTTTGGAATAATATAATGCACAAATCGCTACAAAATACAGGTCCTCTTGTTCCTATTATGCTCCAGGTTAGGGCTGTTGATATTTTAAAAAATATCGGATTTTCGATATATCGATATTTTAAAAAATATTTATATCGGATTCGATATATCGAAGAAAAAGTATCGATATATCGATATATCGACCCTAATATTACAAAAACAAATCATTTTAAAAAAGGGCGAAGTCTTGTGGCTATTTAATGATAATTTATGAATCAAGTTTTGATTTTCTGAAAAAAATAAATAGTTTTTCATGACGTTACGGATAAATCTTTTTTTAAAAATTGTGATTTAGCCATTATACTACTACTTTACTAAAAGGAAAGGCAGAATGTTTATGATTTACTCGAAGACTTGTGAATCCAAAAAGAGCATCGAGGGTAATCTTGGCTTTTGTGAGTTTAAAAGCTCAATAATGCAACATTGTAGAGGCATTTATTTAGGTTGATGTTCTATTATCAGAGTTTGCATAGTGACCAAGTCACTTTTTTTACAAGTATTGTTTTATATGGAATTTAATTTCTTTTTGTAGGTTGATAGCTTGTTCTGAGTCTTCTTACTTTTTTGGACCAAATGTTTGCACCTTAGCAAAGATTATGTATCCGAATTTAACAATATTCCTGCTTACATCCAATTTTCATGTCAAAATACTTTTCTCGACAACGCACGCTCATGTAAAACAACGGGCTCGAGTCCGATTCGTTCTGTGCGAGCTTCGCCGTGTCTGCATTGTTACCATCGGTGGAGGACTACCAATAACTTCCAAATTAAATGTAGTAACGATGTAAAATTGTGTTTTTTATGCTCCTGATCTTTGTGCAAAACTGAAATTCAAGCCATATAGCCTCCTCAAGAAGAAAGCAATTAACCTACAAATTTTCTCTAAGACGTTTAAGCTTTTAGATTGGCATTGAAAAAATACAGGAACTTTTCTTATACTATGGGGATGAAGCCAAGTATGTGTACCAAATTACCATTTTCTAGGACAACTAGATATTGCATAGAATTATGATGAGAGAACGTCATAGTTATTTAAAAGAGTTTCACATCAAAAAAAATTCCAAACTAAGTTGGTGAATGAAGTAAAATTTTGCACCAAAACTCATGTCAGAAACTTCATTGGACATACTTTTCAAGAGCATGAACTCATGTTTTTCCCGTTGTTTCTTCTACTATGAATGGAGAACTCCCTACATTAATTGAAAATTTCCCCTTCTTTGATATTGCTTCGCAAATGGGTAACGCTTCACCATAATACAATTTTTTAAAGCTGAGATTCTAGGTTGAATGCAGGATTTAGGGCGAGGGGTGGGAGCAAACCGCGGTACTTGCTCTGGGCGATAAAATCGTGTCCAACAATGCGTTTGGCAAACAGTTAAAGTGGCGACATCAATGCGTTTGGCCAACAATCAAGGAGGCGATTCTCGGGGTCTGGCTGGCATCAATGTTTGAAGAGGCGGCAATCTCAGTTTTTCCCCGGCTTGGAAAAATCCTAGAGCCGCTACTGTCAAGGCAGTTCCCTTGGCGTTAACAAATTGTTTTTTAAAGGCACCAATCTATAATAATAAGTTTTTAGCATAGCACTTTGTAAAGGCAATCCAAAAGTGGTAGATTCTTTTTTTCAATTTCTTATCTTAATAAATTCGTAAGTGATATAACAAAACTGGCTGTGACATAATTTTGGAGCTCAATTCTTCTGTTGGTATGGAACAAGAAGCGTATCCAATTCGCGCGAAATATTTAACTGTGGAGTGCCAGATTCAGGCTTATAATTTCCGGGACATTTCTGGGTCTAAAAAGTATTTTTGCGGTATGTTTAAAGAGTGAACAAAAATGCAAATTAATAAAAAAATCTATTTTAGGTAAATATGCTATCTAACGTATATATAGCACCTCTTTTAACTTTATTAATTAAACTATGGTAGAAAGTCAACATCAGATATTATGAATCAAAAGGAAAAATAATAAACTTAAAACAAAAATTGACCACCTCGTTAGGAATTTTTTACTTTGGTTCAAAATCAACATCGGGTATTATCAATCAAAATCTCAAAAATATTAAACCAAAACTGAACACTTCTGTTAGGCTCATTAATTAAAATTAGGCAGAAAATCAACAAATAACAAAAAATTATCATCTATCTTTTGCTAAATCAAAATCAACATCAATCAAAATAGATCTTAATCATCTACTTTTAAAATATTTATTACTAAATTTTGCCATTTTCATAAATATTTCTCCGTCACTGCTTTGCAAAACTGATAAAATTTCTCAGCAAGAGTCTTCAAAATTGATTGAGTTTGCAGTTCAGCCTTGATCGAATCCATGAACGTTCTCTTTCGCTCTTATTTCATAAATTATTCAACGGGCTAAAACTTGTCTCATAAAAGTCATTGCTTGTTGGAATTGACAAAACAAAACCAACTATTTTTTTAAAAAATATTCAAAATCATTAAAAACGCTTGTTCTAAAGAAATTGGCCCAGATTTTATCGTTTGGAAAGTCTTTTGGAAGGACCTGAAAAACACGTTTCAGACATGTGAACTCTGTATAAAGGGAGTTAATGTTAACTGCATCTAGAATTTTCAAAGTCCCAGAAAATTCAAAGAGTATTTTCCTGTCAGTTTCAATTCCTCTGATTTAAGGGACATTCCATCCTCCCGATGCAAGCATGGGCTACTTGGCTTGGCCTCATGACCACCGTGGTGAACTGAGTTTGAGAAAAAAACTAGTATACGGAAATTCCGGGACAGTAACGCATAATTCCTGAACACGAGATCAGACACAAAATTCCGGGACATTCCCGGATTTTCCGGCTATCTGGCAACCATACGATTAGTTTCTTAATGCTAATACTTTTGCATTGATTGAAGACCAATTTTAAAAACTTTTCAAAATGTCCAGACAAGAATTCTAATGAATATTGAATGAGTTATTTTACCTTCGTTTTTTACTTCTCCACAGGCCCGCCGCTAGCTGTTTGAGCGCCCGCGTGCAATAGCAATTATGCCGCCCCCTGTCCAACTACTGCCAGTGGTGGATTTAGGAAATTTCCGAAATGGGTCAAAAAAACTCTGACATTGCCGCTCCCATTGTTGCCATCCCCAGTGTCGCCGCCAACCGCCCGAAGCAGCTGTTGAGCTAAAAAAAAGGTCGCCTGCTACATAATATGCTGCCTTGCATGACCGCTTACGGGCCCTACTTCTCCATGTGCTCGTATCGTTCATTGTTTCTTAAAATTCTATCTATGAAAATGTATTGCATGTGCAACACAGGTAATCGTTTTCCCTCCAATAATAACTTGGAATATTCTACAAGGAAAACGGAAAATAACCACTTATTTTTTTAAAAATATCGGACTCCGATATCCAGATTTCAATATCGATATATCGATATATCGTCCTAAAAAATATCACTCATAAATATCGATATTTTTTTAAAAAAATATCGATATATCGATATATCGATATTTTATCAACAGCCCTACTCCAGGTATCGTAATAGAACTTAAATAAATATCCCCATGTTCAATTACTTGGATTTTTGTTCACCAGTTGGTCTAAGCTTTACTCAATGGAATCGAGCTGTCTGGTGGTCATCAGATAGGATACCGAAATATCCCCGGTTCGAATCCCTGTCTCGTCGGGGATTTCGACGGCTAACCTGACTTTCATATCTGGCACAGCTGGCTGTGAATGTGAAGTATACCAGAACGTTTCCGTGTTTCGGGTTCCACGTGAAACTGAGGGTCCCCTGTACATGGTAGGACTACCGGGTAAAGTTAAAGCCATTACGATAGGGGTGGAATATGAAGCCAATAAAAACCCTGTCACTAGGCCATTTCTGCCATACGAGTCAATGGGATTCAACTATTAATGAGATCACTGTTGGAATTGCTGTTGTACGAACGTAGCTTTTCACGGCGCGGCGTTGTAAATTAATAAACTCTTTTAGGGCTTCCAACCGTGTGTAAATGTCACAACTCTGTCTTGCCTTTTGTGTTCTGCCATTTCCGTGGCTGAAAATGAGGGCATGGGAAGAAGCCTTCGAAATGTCCGAGAGTTGTGACATTTATACACGGCTGGAAGCCCGGGAAGAATTTATCAAAGAATTTCCGTTAGTCATCATTAAAGAAAAAATTTTAGTGGTAGAACGTGGCTATTAAACTACTTTTTATTTAAGTAAATTAAAATTAAGTTCCGCTTTATTTTTTTTTTTTTTTTTTTTTTGAAAATTTCTCTACTTGTTTGATGCATTCCTTTATCTCTTCCTATCCGCGGATGATTTCTCAACCTTACGAAACCCGTTACAAGTCATGTTTTTCTTTATCTGTTTTGCATATTCTAATCTCAATCTTCCTCCAAAATTCATTCATTCACCTGTTTCGTCCATAAAAAACTTAAATTTGAAATAAGTGTCCGTATCTCCTTATTCTATTTGACTATTTTAATAACTTCTTTCCTCATCCTTCATTTTCATAAAATATTCGTTGGCTGGAATTAACCAATGGTTCCGCTTAAAGACTGTAGCCAAACTTCTTCCCTTTCTTTATCTCCAATCCACTTTCTTTATGGCGGAGAAGCATTTATGATCTGCAGAGCAACCAGTGGTGATTTGGGCTACCCCGTGGTGTCGCGATCCTGAATTATTTCTATTTTTTTCAGTTTTTTTAATCTCATAACAGCCAACAGACTCAGGACAGCGTATTCGTTGTTAGGGGACATAAATTACATCTTCCGCTCTGTGGTTTCGACTTTATTCCCCACCTGTGGCGTTGTGGAAGCCGTCTGTCACGTTATGCTGATTTAAAAGGATTGTAAAAAAATCTGTTAGAAAACATTGTAAATATATCAGACATAACCAGTTTGATATAGTTGCTGTAACTGCCAAACAAAAAGCTTATTATCTCAACGACCAAACACGTTGCCCAAAACGTTTGGCAACATCCAGGCATATATTACAGAGCAATTGGTATGATTAGCGCATACCTAAACTCGCCTCCGAGTGTAAAGCAGTTGGCCTAAGAATGAATCTTTCTAAAACAAAATTTTTTTGTAACAAATGGGCCATAGAGAGGAGTGTACAACTAGATAATTAATCTTTAGAAAATGTCAGTGAGTGCATTTATCTTGGCCAACTTGTAAACATGAAAGGTGGTGTAAGACCCGAAATTTTGCGTCGCATCAAGCTCGGATGGCAAGCACTTGGGAGGCATTCTATTATCCTGAAATCTAAAATGCCCTCAAATCTAAAGCAAATAATTTATGACCAATGGGTTCTTCCTGTGCTGACATACGATTGCGAGACCTGGACTTTTAATGAATTTAATCAGTTCAACTAAGGACTGCCCAAACAGCTATGGAAACGTTAATGCTAGGCTTAGTGAGAAAAGACAAGAAAAGAGCAACCAACGTTAGGCTAGTTATGAAGCTCACAGACATCTTGGAGAAGACAGCATTCTTGAAGTGGCGATGGGTCGACCATATTGCGCTGAGAAAAGACCAGAGATGGACAAAAACAGTGTTAGAATGGAGCCTAAGAGATCACAACAGACCGAGAGGAAGACCACCAGACCGATGGGACAAGGTCATTCGCAGGGTTGTCGGAGTTAACTGGCAGAGAATCACCGAAGATCGTTCGACCTGGAAGAAACTGCTCAAGTTCTAGCATGACTTTAAGAGGCCAAATCAGTAAATGATTGAGCTGGCTGATAATGATAAACTAAAAATAAAAGGGTATATAAAATAAAAAGAAAACATCATCAGTCTCGTGCCAAGTGTTAAATGGCACCTGTAATACAACGCAGCATATAGTGACAGTGTCTCTCAACCTGTTGTTCGAGGAGATGGTTCAGGTGGTCCTCAGGCAGAATACTGTAAAATTAAGATACCGTATCCGTACTGTGTAAGGCTACACGCGAGTATAAACTATAAGTTCAATTTAAAAACCGAATATTTCAATTACCAGGCAAACCTTTAGAATTTTCAGGAGGAGGACAGGACAGCATTGTTCCCACAATAGTCTATCCATTTCCAGTTGGCATCAAAAAGAAACGCCCAATGTGAAGTAGCCTTATACCTCTGCAGAGGGTCTTGTGAAAGGTGTAAGGTACCAAGGAGCGTCGTAGGGTTGTTGACATAAGAGTAGTAAAATAAAAAAAGTGTAAGGTTGGGTACATTCTATTATTTAGATGTACGTCGATAGTACTGCCTATAGTTACATTATTATTCATTCGGTTACTGAATATTAAGAGTCTGATCAATATGTAATATGTTTCAGAATAGATTTCCGTAGGAAAACAAGAAATATTATCATATTTATTATGTTCTAAATGTAAAAAAATATGTACCAGAAGTTAATAATATACTTAAGGTAAAAAATTAGGCCTCTCTAAGTTAGTGGTCCGCAGCATTATTTTTGACAGTAGTACAACATCTCGAGTTTAAATAGGTTTGAAAAGGCTGTTCTAGAAAATTCGCGGGGGATGATGTGGACTCTAGCACGCCGTGCGACACAATCCTCTCCTAGCATGGTGAACTTTCTGGCCTTGCACTGGGCAGGACGTGGGTTCGAATCTCCGTCCAGCCATCCTTATTTCGGTTTTCCATGGTTTCCATAAATCACATCAGGTTAATGCCGGGATGGTTCCTTCAAAAAGACCATGGCCCAATTACTTCCCGTTCCTTGCCCCAGTTCTTTCCCGCCTCTAATGACCTCGACATAGACGATACGTAAAGCCATAACCAAAATAATTTCCGACTTGTAACAAGGCGTACAAAAGCCACCTTATAATTGGCTAATTTCGATCATTTCGTCCAATTGAATCCAACCTCTCAACTTGTTTCAACATGTTCTTAATCGTTTTATACGCTCATTAAATAAACGTTAATATACTATAACTGACTACTCTAACTAAAGCGATGCTCACTAGTTCAAAGATTCTGAGGGTCAGAAACATTTAAAGGTACTTTTCCCTAATTAACTGCATATTAAATACTAGAAGGCTGCCATTGTATGTTTTCACATCCACATCTAAGCTATTATTATTATTTACATTATCATATTAATTGTCTTTCCTTCATAATTTTACTTCTCATATTTATATACTTTCTTTATTTACCATTCAATTAATAAATATTCAGTTTAACATTTTTATTTCTTGTCACTACAACTTAACAGAATAGTCTCTCTTCTTCTATCTCTGCCAAAGATCTTCCTCTTGTACTGTTTAGCGTCCAGAGATTTTCATGTACTTTGTTCATCTGGTAATAACGATGCTTGGAATTTCTTTGACACAGTACTTAATAAATAATAATAACCCGATATAAAGCCCTTTTAACAACATACATCTATAATCAGCTTTACATTAATCAGAAACAAAATACCACTATCAGTAAACAATTCCCACAGAAATAACATAAAAAACATTAATTACTAACTCTTTAAAAACTAAGATGCTCCGTATTCTTACAACATATAACTCTCGATTGTACTCAAATCCACGACTCTCTATACCCGATGTTTTATTGCAATCCTTGTTTCTACTTCTTACAACAAGGAAGTGCACTTTCACCTCTTCTGTTCATAGCGGTGATGGATAACATCTTAAAAGAACTAAAGAGAGCATTAAATAGAGATCTATAGGCAATGGTGTTTGCAGATGATGTGGTAGTATGGGATGAAACCGAAGAAGGAATACAAAAGAAACTGAAAATGTGGAATGATAAGTATGAAGAATATGGAATGAAATTGAATGAAAAAAAAATCTGTAGCATTAAAAATTAGCCGAAAGAATACAGACTGTCAAATAAAATTACAAGACCACCAAGTTGATGTTGTTGACCAATTCGACTACCTGGGGAGCATAATTGCAAATAACGGTAGAAGCGGGTTAGAAATAATGGATAGAGTAACCAAAGGAGCCAACTTCTACAGTACTGTGCGGGACTTACTATGGAACATGTAGGTTCCCAGAAGAACAAAAATTGTCTTGTACAAATTATATCTCATTCCTTTCCTCACATATGCTTTGGAAACACGCACACTATCATCAAAGGACCTTAGCAAGATCCAAGCATGTGAAACGAAGTTTCTTAGAACGGCCCTCCAGAAAACTAGACTTGACCAGATTAGATCAAACCTAGAGCTAAGGGAATCCATGGAAAAGAGACTTAGGTCATCAAGACTTCGGTGGTTTGGGCATGTCAAGAGAATGACTAGTACAAGACTACCAAAAACTTATTTGGAAAAAAGGATAGTGGGCAAAAGACCAGTGGGAAGACCAAGTAGAAGATGGACAGACCAACTGAAGGAGGACGTAGATAGAAGAGGCTGGAATTGGGAATACATCACGGAAAGAGAAACTTTTCTGGATAGGAGACAGTGGAAAACGATCGTCTATAACAACCAAGGCTCGTAAACCACACCCGGGAATCTGGAGATGGTCCCCAACGATAATGATGATGACTGAATATGCCATCACATGTAGGAAAATACTTTTTAGTTTGTTCTGAATATCGGAGAGTACTTAGCGCTGATTGGCTAATGCTTTGTTTAAGGTTTCCCCTCATCATTATACGATCGTGGCGTATTGTGCGTAGATTATAGAGCATCATGTGTAACCTAATGCCACGTCAGATTCATACATTAACAATAGCTTTATCGTTCCGTTCTGCCAGTGCGCGCTGGTCATTAAACATTATAGTGGAAGCATCATGAACAATGATGAATTAATGACCAGGTGTAAGCTGCTTCGCTACATATAGCTACATCAGATTGGTCGTAATACCTTCCCATTTTCGCTGATATAACAAAAGCAGTCGGTGCCTCAGCATTAAACATCAGATCTCGTAGGCTAGTACCGAACAATGAGTGTCGGCCTTGAAACTATTGGATACTGATAATTTTTTTTGGAATAATACTTGTATAAATCGAAAAAATACAAAAGGAATCAAATGTAACAGAAATGACAGAAATAAAAGTGGATTAAATATAATAATAGGAGCGGATGCGTAGGAGAAGTTAATTGTTATAGATGGGAAGTAAAATTACAACTGTTGGCGGAAGCAGGAGTGATGTTAAAAGCAGTATAGCACTAGCAACAAGAGCCTTCATAAAAAAAAGAGAAATCTTTTAGTTTAAAATATTGATATAAGACTCAGAAATTTTTAAAATAAACTCTATGTGTGGACCACAGCACTTCATGGTACGAAGCGCGGACTTAGGAATATCATGGTAAAGGTAAAGACAGTGGGTTCTCACAGCTTTCAGGCCGTTTCCCAGTAGGATTAGTGGAGGTAGAGCTCCGCATTCCTGTTTCCTGACCGTAGGCACTAGAGTGGACGTGCAATGGTCAGCGACACTGTCGGGCCCTTTTTTTTAACTTCCCGCGGAGTTACTTCCACGGTACTCATTGGACAGCAGGTTGAGTGGGCCTTGGGGAGCCGTTCTGGACGACCAGCTTCGAGGAAGGATCCTAGGCTTCGTCGGGGGTCGAACCCCGGTCGTACAGGCCGCAGTCAGACGCTCTACCGCCTCAGCAACGCGACCGCCCTAGGACCATCATAGAAAAGGAAAACTGAAGCATTTCAAATGTGGTACTTCAAGGGTTATGAAAATAAAGTTCTAAATGAGCGAGTTTTGGAAATAGTAGGTGAGAAATTTTTTGTGGAGGATCCTTACAGAAGGAAGATAGTGGGTCATATTTTGAGAGATTGGTTAATTTGTTAGTTGAGGGAACAGTCGAAGGTAAGGACTGTACAGTAAGACAGAGATTAGAATATATGAAGTAGATAATTGAGGACATAGATTGTAAGAGGTATGTTGACATGAGGAGGTTAGTTCAAAATAGTCAGGGACGAATGATTGTATCAAACCAGTAGAGTGACTGATGACAGCAAAATAATAACTTCGCAAGATTTTAAAACTAAGGCGTGTGAATTAACACAAAAATTTGCGATCTTAAAGAACTATCGTTGAGGTGTGAAGGAAGGAGACATCTGTTATAAAAAGGTATGACTCGATCCTGCTGAAGTCACCCCTCGAAAGGGAGCGCCCATAAACTACGTTAGTAGGGTTGGGGGAGTGGTTCAGTCGAAAGCTACTCTGGGATACGTAAAAAGGGGGGGGGGTGGAAGGGGAGGGTGACCGAGCCAAGCCGCGTAGCTTTTCATTCATATCATTTGTCACAGTTAAAATAAGGTACAGAACAGACAATAGCATGGGGATATTTATTTACGTCATTTAGTTATCTCCGTATGTAATCGTGTCTATTCATAGTATAGAGCATGCATGTCACTAGAGGTCATACTGTTGTTCTTTCCAGTGAGTTTTCAATATCCAATGAGTTATAGAAAACTTAAGCAGATCAAAGAATCATTCCCTGGTAACGTGAAACTGCAGGAAAATAAAACAAAAGATGTAGCTCTTCTTAGTTTCTCTATGCGGCAGGGAAATTTTTTCTATCTTATCAATTAACGAACAATAATGAATGAGATAAGAGGGTAGTAACACCTCAAGAAAAAAGGATCCCTGACTGTACCTGAGAAAGAAATTTTCCCCAATAATTGATAATTTGCAGGAGTGGCTATTGTCAACTTTTCTTTCAGAATATTTACAATTATAGAATATTACTTAACGCAATTATCGGTTGTGTTCTTTATATGCGCAATAATTTTAAAGATAACGAAAATTCTTCTCAGGTATTCTGCCGGATAAGTTATTCCGTCCACAACGTTTCGGCAGCAACCTACGCTACCTTCATCAGATGAAATGTCATAGCGAAGCTACCACTGCGACCACACAACACCAACTTGTAGGTGAACTGTTGTATAATAATAGAGTCGGTTTGTACTTGTACACATTGTTAGGAATTTTAAGTGTTACACAGAGAAAATTTAAATTTTTGTTATTATTGATTTTAATTTCAGATATATCATAAACTGATGACTCCTGTATCGCAGCATGCTCTATTAAAATCGATTGGTTTTATTATGACATAGTTTTCATAGCCTAAGTTCCATCGCGTGTTATACTCATCTTATATTTCTTCTAGAGCCCCAGTTTAAATATATTTCAATTCCAACGTATATTTCTCACTCACCAACAAAATTTTTTGGAAGGACGCGTATGCTAAATATATATGGCGGTAGAAGTAGGGGTAAAATAGATATCTAGTACTATACAATACATACATTTTCTATAGATCCCAATATAAGAAATTGACTCTGTCGAATGTGGAAAGTTGTCAATTTATAGGCAAGCAATTCTACAAGAAAATAGATAAATGCACCACAATACGTACAGTCAGAGCATACATGGTATATTAATTACGTCAGTTATATTTACACAAACTACTGGCAATTGTTTTGTAGATATATTAGAAATAAATTCTTCGATGCAGTACAAGGAGTTGTCAGATAAATTTCTTTTCTTTTTTTTCCTTTTCTTTTACTAAATTTAACATTATTATTTTCTAGACATTTAAGATGTCTTGGGAGCTTATGGTAGATATGTATCCCTGAATATCGGATCCCTGTTTGAACAAATGACAACTACTTGTAGTCCTTGTGAAGATCATTTTTACCTTTAGTGCCATAATTGCGTATTTTACTGTTTGTTTCAAATAGAGTCTAATTTGTGACTACAATGGAAATTAATGTGTATATATGCTCAGTCCCTAATTTAGTGAACAGCTCTCTGCACGAAATTATAATGCTAGCCACACACAAAATTCTTATTACTCGCTTTTGGGCTCTGAACATTTTGTCTCTAGAAGTAGAATTGCCCTAGAATATTATTCTATACGCCATTAAGGAGTGAAAATAAGCAAAAGAAATTAGTTTCCTCGTTTAGAGATCATCTTTAGCTGAAATTGTACGAATTACAAATGTGGCTGCGTCCAATCGCTTTAGTAAGTCGGAGAATTGTACCCTCCAATTTAAATTATGCCCAATATGCCAACTTAGAAGTTTCACACACTATGTAGGTTGAATGGACTGGCATGCATATTTTATGTTTATGTCTAGCGTTAACCTTGTGATGTACCGAATTGCATATTTTTTTAGTATTATCAACGTTTCAAGACAAGGCATTTGCTGTAAACCATTTATTAATAAAGTCAAAGGCGTATTCTGAAGTATGTTTGCAGATAAATCTGGAGTATTTTTAATTCCTAAACTCATATCATCTGGAAATTGGACAATCTTTTATGTTTTTAGATGTAACATAGGATAGATCTTTTGTATATATATACATTAAAAACAATAATGCCCTAATACAGAATCTTTAGGTACCACACATCTGATAAATTCCCACTCAATAAACGGTAGACCACATAAGGCAGCGTTAAAATTTCCATTCACACTTTCTATTTTCCATTCAGAAGGTAAGAACTAAGCCATTTATTAACAATGCAATCTATACCGTATTACTTTAATTTTTGGATCAGTCAATACAGTCAAATACATGAAATAAGTCACAGAAAATTCTTACACGTAGACTACTAATTTATCATTTATTCCTTCTAAAATATTGTCTCTGAATGCAAATATAGCTTGTTCTGTTGATGGCCCTTTTGAAAAGAGAAATTTAGTTAGAATATTATTTTTAAGGTGTTGGAAAACTCTGTGGTTCGTTGCTATCGGAAAACCTTTGGCAGTAGTTGTAAGATTCTTACAAATAGAGAGATCAGAACAAAAATCGACTTGACGCAATTAAATTGGCGCAAAGCTTCCCTCTCCAAATATAACGCGGTGGCAGCAGTGTAAACCCATGGAAGGAAGTCCCACTGTGTGGGACCTGTCCGTGATCTGACGCAGGGAGGCTGGGTAGCTCTCCGTCAGAATACATTGACTCCATCGACTGGTAAGACCCGGCTGTTATCGCCGACGGCCGACATATCGACCTGGCGGCGAGGTCGATCGCTCGCTCAGCCGTGACACTGATTACACACGTCGAGGTCACGGGCAAGTGGGAGGGCGGCGACGTGTCTGGGATCCACTATTACAGAGCTAGCGTGTCTTCACTTTGCTAAGATTCTGTTATCGCTTTTGGACTATTGTCAAAACTGAACTTCAGCACCGCACAGGGTCCACTTACGACCAGAGAAATAACCCGCCCCCCCCCCCCTCAATCAATTTTATTATTAATCTGTTAGTATAATAGGCAAGTGTCACGCTGACGTCATGTCACGGGATGACGTCAAGCTATGACGTTGCGCTATGACGTCACGCCTTACGATGTTATTCATGGGAATGCACGTTATTTAATAACATTTCCAAGCATTAGTGAATAAATACTCACAGAACACTGAAATAAAAGTATGTATTGCGTTAAAATTGACATATCGCTCATTAGATGCTTATATTTACGTAATATTCTTTTGATATATAGAAGTATTCCTTAAATTCTTTGTCCATAGATACGTAAGATAAAAGCTTTGTATTTCGAGCATCAGTGTTCCGAAAAGTTTGGTTAGAGTATTACTTAGCTCTATTAGTAATCTAATATTACCTGGCAAGACGTAAGTTCATATTTTTTTTTTAATTTCCTTTGCTTTTACTGATGACATGTTTCAGCCGTATGTAACTGTAATACTGATCTGAATAACGGATAACGTGAAAGGCAGATGTAAACATCTTTGAAGATTTTTGATTTAGTTTATATCGCGATGAATTATTGCCACTAAAATGTGATAAGTATATGTATTAATATGCGTGTAACGGAAGTATTATTTCTCTGGCGGCATGTTTAGCGTAGTGCTGTATGTGGTTAGGGGATTCTACGACAACCGTGAAGCCGCAATTCGTTGATGGATTCTTATAAAACTCAACGAAAAAAATGAAAGTAGAGAATAAATTTTTTGATATCTCACTTAATTCTCGAGATATTGTATCTTAAGATTGACGTGGCTAGGTTAAAATGCGATCTGGAACAGAAGAAAAATTTCCCCATTGCCAAATTTGATGATGATATCGTTTGTAACTCGAAGAGACAAATTGAAAACAAAGAATACATTTTCTTTCTATATCTCGCTTAGTTCTCGAGATAATCTCAAAATTGATGTGGTTTGGGTGAGATCTGGCCTAGACCAGAAAAAACAAATTACCAAAACCGCTATATCTATACGGTGGAAATGCACTATATGTGTTTTATTTTTTTCCTGGTGGTTGATGTTAGGTTGAAATACGTCCTGGACCAGAGGAAACTTCACCAAAATCACAAGGAACTATACCTATAACTGATTTTCAACATGCTATATCTCGAAAACCAATATATTATTCTATATTTTCGATTTGTTTTGTCGAGTTCTACAAGAATTCATTATCAGATTGTGGCGCCACGATAATGATTGAACTGCCTGTGGTTAGACTGAAATGCAACCTGGACCAGAATAGCAACAGAAACATTGTTGCGTCTGGTTGGCTATTTTACTTCCGCGAGCGGTTCGGAAGTTGGGAGCTTGAAGTGAGTCTAATGTGAAATTAAAAGACTCAACTCAAAGTGGGAAAAATTCTTCAAATAAGGGAACTCGGTGTGGAAAACGTACTGGAGAAATAATTGAACTGCAACAAATTAAAGTTACAATGTTACAGCTCACGAAGCCCGACTTAATTCATAGAAGGCCAAAATTCTAGAAGACAGGCACGAACGACTCGTCTGCTATTGGAACCTATGTCAAGGCCTGCGTCGGAATATACCTGTCGCAGAAAACGTCTCCAACGTTTCAAGCGGAGATACGTTCTATAACAAAAGTATCTCCCCGACGGGTTAATCAGCAATAACCCCTTGCTCCTCAAGTCCATCAATCACGGGGAACTAAGTCCTACACCAGCATCGAAGACTGCTACTGAGAGTTGAACTACTGACGGCGACTACTGTGCCCTGCACTAGTCTGTCTCTCCGCCCTACTCTCTGCTGCTGCTCCGATTCCGTTACTGCTCCACCCTACTCTCTCCCTTCGGTGGCCCGGCCACCTCTTTTTATATCGTCCGTTGACGACATTACTTGTGTCCTCTCAACCTTCCAGAACATTCTGTAGCGTCGTTCTTGCATCAGCCCTGGTTGCCCTTCTGGAAATTTTCAGAGTCTCCCGTCACGTAGCTGCTGGGTCTGGCCGTGTTATCAGGCTCTCCCGCGGCACTTATCTCCTCTCGCTCGACCTTCTGGCTTTCTCCGCAACATCCCACGCGCCTCCGAACACGTAAACCCTACACTGTATTGCACAACCTGTCGCACCTAAGTACTTCTACGGTTCTTTCGCAACACCTCTCTAAGTACTTCCGCGATTATTTCGCGACAACATTTTGTTACTGCGCAAGGCAATAGGAATTATACTATGATTTATTTTTGTGTTTATTTAAGAAATTGCTAAGAAATGATTTACTACAACACTGAAGTTGTTATAATTTAATTTACCATCCTTCGTTTTCACTGTGGTCATTACTTCAACTGTATGTAACCTACGTCATCCGTTAACACATCGATCTTCATCATAGATAATAAAAAATAAAGATGTAAGAACACGTGAAGAATTTGGAACAAGTTTATATCGCGATTCATGACGACACTCAAATGCGCTACAGGGAATATTTCAATACGCATGTGATAGAAGCTTTTGGTTTTCTAGTGGCATTATTAGCGAAGATTGTGGTTAGACTGAAATGTGACCTGCATCAAGTTGACAACTGAAACATTTTGCTAGATCACAAGGGACGAGAAATTACAGCACATTGAGGTTTAATTCAAAACAATTCTGTTTAGGTAAGCAACTAAAAAGAAATTAATTGACAGAATACTCCTTCAAACCCGTCATTTTTGACGGGCTTTGAGGATAGTTTACTATTATAATACTGATCAGCCAGTACATTATGACTACCTACCTACTATCGATATAAACCCGTCCATGCGATAGCAGCGCCACCTGACGAGGAACGGCTAGTCCGACACACGCACGGTGCATGCAGTTCCAGTGAACGAGCTATCCTTGTTTAGAATGGGGAAAGCGCGCGACGATATTACAATTGAAAGTCACTCAGAAAAACAGAATTGACAAAATTTTAAAAGTGGAGAGAATAATATAGCAGCAAGAACGTGTCTAAATAAAAAATATTTCAAAGAGGGACAGTGGAGGATAGTGCCAATTGAGATGGTATACAGGGAACTGGAGCCCATCACAGATACTATACGCAAGAAGAGAATTTCTTTCCTTGATCACATAAGAACAATAACACAAAAAGTTTTGAAGCAGGCAGGCTGGATTAAGGAAGTTACAGACGATATGGAAGAATTATAAACAACCCAGGATGATCTACCAAAAAAAAATTGAAAGACGAAAAAATAAGATTAAAACCAAAAATAGAAAATGACACACAATGAAAAGTGTATTTACAGATGAGGAAAGACGAAGAAGATCACAACGAATGAGAACATACTGGGAAATCCGGAATGAACGGTGCATGCACATGCCTAAGAAGACAACCAGGAAATGACTAAAGTGGTCCAATGAGGCCGTAAAAGACTAATAACTATAATAATAGGCATATGATAAAATCTTGATTTGAAATAGAAATTTTTTGTTAATCGAATAATAAATAAATTGTGAAAATGCTTGAGTGTGTCTTGTATTTAACACCAAGGTATTCACGAATTTCAGGAAATAAATATAACTGGAAAATTACTGGTACCAGTTCAGGCAGAATCCGGTCCAATAAGAAGCTCGCCGGTACTGAGGCATTCCGCATTTCGGATGCTTCATTTTGCAAGCAAATATTCCTGCAAAGATGCTTCGTGCCGGACAGCACTGGGCCGTAACGGTACCTCAGATAGCGCGGCTCGGAATGTGTTTACTGGCCGGGGTTTAAAGAGACAGGTGTCGCGCCTGAAATTTTCCATTAGGCGAGAGAGAGGAACATGTTCCGTGAAAAGGATGGACAAAAGTAGTGCCGAGGAGGGTGTGTGTGTGTGAGTGTCTGAGCCAATCACAGCCCCTGTGTGGTTTCACGTGGACTAATATGATTTCTCTGCTTTCCATACAACGCGGGAGGCGAGGACTTTGCTCCGAGACACCGTCGCGTCGGGTGCTTGTGTGAAGGAGGGAGCTTCTGAGCCGACGTAGGTTCGACCACGTGGCGGCTAGGACAGCCCTCCATAGCGACGGGCTGATTACGAGTGTGCGGCGTGTGGAGATTTGTGTGCTTTGTGTGTTGCCGAGAGTGCATCAGTGTATCAGTGCGACCTCACACAAACGTGAGTTATTAAGCAACGTGCCTGGCTGTAAGTACCACCCGGTAATTCGTGATCTGGTGTGAAGATCTCTTGTGGTGGTCTCCTTCAAGCCTCCTTCGTCGCCAAGGACCACATCCATGGTAATATTTTCAAGTACCCGCTACCGCAAATCTTTGTTTGAAACTGTCGAAACCCCAAAACTGTGTTACAAAGCCCAGTAACAGCCTTCATCGAGATAAAGAGGTTCTCACTCTCTGAACTGAGCTAAATTATCATTGTAAATGGTCTGCTATCCCTCTGCTTCGTATCCAACTTGTATTTAATTTCATTTTTTGTTGTTTTGCATTGGTTACAATGCCATTATCATAACAATTTTGTGCATAAAGTAAATTTTCTTTGCACATAATAAAATATGATGTAATTAATGGTAGATTGCCGTTTTCATCAATTGAAATCTCCCATTTCCAATAATTAATGAATATAATTAGCTACTTGCGTTGTTATTATTAAAATAATTATTGCAGGGAAAACATTTATTCATTTCATGTGGAAGTAATTCCTGGCGCCCAGCTCTTATCACGAATGCAAGTTTTAGCGGACATTTACAGCTCTCACTAATAAATGGTGCAAGTTGTAGTGTGATAATATATGTCCAGGGTACATTACATTACTGGTCAGGAGAAAATATCTGGCATTATATTCACACGTTTCCAGCGAGAGCCTCCTGCCAGATTGTCCAATCACTTTATCTCATATTGGCGAAAAATAAAATCCAAATCGTGGTGGGTGATAGAAGTGAGCAAGGAACCGCGTTAACTGGGGTTGTATGTCGTGTTACTTAGGCAGCCAGTAAGAATTAATTAAAAATATTGAAAATGCATTAAGAAAATAAATAAATAAAATCACAAGCCAGCCATTTTTACGTACCGGCGGTCTTCACTGCAGTTTTAAAGTCGCCGTGGATCCAACTTTCTTCTATAGCCCTTAAGCTGCAGAATTCTTGATTGAAGTTTTTGCCTGTTTGGCATTTCCTTCATTTTACGTGTAGTTGTATAATTGATGTATTTCTCGGTTATTATTTGTCATTTGCTGTAGGCTCATTTTTATCTTTCCTTGAATTCGTGATCAATTTTTAAGTTTGTTATTTATTCTTCTTAACTGTCTATTGGATTAAGTTAAGTGGTCTTTTGTGCGGTCCTCAATTTAATTCATATTGGGCGAGTGTATTTATTGTTTGATTTGTAGTAGTTTTTGCCGTATTGTAAAAAGCGGTTGCCAGCTTGCGGTATCTTTCTTTAAGCATTTTGATATCAGCTACCTGGTGGAGTTGATTAGTTGGAAGCATTATTGTAGGTGAAGAGTCCTTCCTAGTGCTTTATTTTGCAGTCTTTGCATTGTCTCCAAATGAGTTGCACAATCTCCGCCTCATAACTAGGGTTCGGATCTTTAAGAGCAAATAAATATGACCTTAAAAACTGGTAAACATGACCTAACAATAACAAAATATTAACAAAAATTTAAATTTACTTTATACCAAAACATGATCAACTACACAACATTTATTTTGTATGGTAGAGTCGCTTTCATGTAGACAGCATAATTTGCATCCATGCACTCCTGTACAGTTGGTAAATTAAATTTTAAATCGTTTCGTTGAAGTCACTTTAATTTCATTTAATTTACAGGATAGAACTCATTCGTCTATACTAAAATACTCCTCTCCAAATTTCCTCCGCGTAACTCCGTAAAAAAATTGTTTCCTGCTTGGCGGTACTAACTGATCCACTGCAGATTTAACGATGACAGGATTATTTTAAAAAGTACTGGCGGCAATGAGACATTGATTGACGCGGCTCGACACAGGCATGCTGCTGCCGCCTTGTCGAAGTTAAAAGGCAGGCGGAACATTAACATTTAAAAAATGGCAATAATGTATAACTTTAAATCTCCACTGACCAATTCTGACAAGTTTTGTGACGATTAGTTTTGTTTTTTCCTCCAGTGTATGATGGGAGTACAATTATGTGAATAATTATCTTAATTTCTTTTTATCTATAACTTCTGCTGAATTCCCGGTACTATAAAAAAATTAATAGATTTTTCTTTAAAATATGACCATAAATGACCAGAACTAGAAAAATGGCCTGAATATGCATGTAGTGAAACCAGAGGTATCCCTTGTAAAATTTACATATTTCTTCGTGTTGGGATCGAAGACATATGAGCAGGAAAAGTTAAACAATGTTAAGAGCGCCATGACCGGCAAAGTAGAGCACGAGTCAGCGATTCGGCAGCTGTCAAACGCCGAAAGGAGAAAGCAAGCTGGCGCTATGACCGCACGCAGTACGACGATGATAAGGTTTTCCCTCTCCAGACAGTTTGAGTGGAGTGGGGGTTGTCCTAGCAAAACAGCTAGCTTGGTCTCTGTCTGTCTGATTGTCGCATTGCATTAAGCAGCACTGATGCAGCCGGGAGTCAACGCGAGAATCTCTACTTCGGAACGGTGCCATTGCAGCCACAAGAGATGATCGATAGCAAACCAGCAGGAAGGCTCTACTGAGGAAAGGATTGGATATTGAAACGGATTGGGTTGGTATTACAGAAGTTTCAAGGTATCGTAATAGTCCTGTCGTGTTGGGGTTAGAGGTACCCATGTTGCAAAGCTCGGTCTCCTCATTCCCATAATGTTAGTGGTGGTTACCAAGGCGCCACTACACCAACTTTATCAGTTCCAGACAGTAATAGTCCGACCTGAGATGTTAATTACAGTTATTTCCATGCATGTAAATATATGTACAGTTATTGGTGAACATGCCTTCAGTTACCTTGTGTAAATAAATATGTAAATATTCAGCAATTATTAGCCCTGATTTTCCCGTAATAAAACTGTCACGAGACTCGAATCTGAACAATCGTCGACTTGTACGCTCGGCGCTTATCCATGCATCCCATATAGCAAATCTGTCCTTGCGTAACCACTCGGCAGGACAGAGCGACCTCGAGGTTCAGCAGAAGGTGGCAGCCCGGTCAATACTTTTTATGTTATTTATATGTCTCTCTTTGAAATGAATTATTATTTATTTTTAAAAAATTGAAAGAAATGTTTTGAAAAATACATTTTTTTTTTGAAAAATTGATTAAAAATACTTGCGGACATATTTTGATGGGCAACACGTGTAATCACCAAACATTTAAAATTCATCCAATAGAAGTCGAGCAAATCCCATTAATTAATTTGCTCGAAACTCTGTAGATCTTACGACGATGTGGCCCTGAATATGTCGTATTTTTATCCACGCACACAGAGAAGAGCTCACCTTTTTTAAAAATGTAAAGATATTCAATGGTAATAAAATAGCTCATCAAATGGTCGCTAATTCTACATAAGTTACAACACCAAGTTGTTAGCGTATTTTATCAACTGTTTTTTAATAAATAGTCAATTCAAAGCTCGCAACCAAAACAAAATACAATTATAGTACAACACTTCTCGAACTACTATACATTCATATAATGTTACTGCAACACAATCCAACACCTACAGCTTTTTACACACACACCTTCCTTCTTCTTTTTCTTTAAGAATCTCTCTCACCAGAGCAAAGATTTTCTATCTCATTCTTTTCAAAGATATACTACCCACTGACAATGTTTGTTAATCTGTGGACTTCCTCGAGCTTAGAAATTAAATCATGAACATCATTACAATCTATATTTAAATGATAATTAATTACAATTAACAAAATAATATTTAAATGATAAATAGTTACATAATTGGGGTGGTAGCATATGTTATACACGGCAGGATCGTACTCTGCTACTAATATTTATACATAAAAATTGTATTTCAATCAAATAACAGATGAGCGTAGAAATCATTGCAGCCGGATCTTAGGATATAACTAGCGCCTCGTGGATGTTTCAGCGCTGAAATAAACGATTCTTGCGGCAGATTCCTGAAATAGCATCCAGCAACTCCGACAAGAAGTTGCGTGATTGCTGTGGTTGACTAGCGCCGCCGACGACTGTCTCCTCTGCGGGCGACTTTCACTTGGCGTCCTTTTTGCGGCGTCGTCCCCGGGGAGGGCTGCGTCTGAGTGCAGCGCCGTCTGGCGGGAGATTGATGACGTGTAGACTGAGTGAGCCACTGCCGGCTGACCCAGTAGGGCGGACTGCACAGTGGCCACCACTGGGTCCTCGCCTCGGGGCAGGCACAAAGTGACCACAACTCGAAAAGATTCACAAAATGGCATTAAATTACTTTACAGGCGTCCGCAGCCGTCTTTGTTAATGATTACTGGTTTTGCGGGGTAAGCAGCGATATTTATTTTACAATCGGAGCTTTCGGCTGCTATTCTACAGCCTTCGTCAGAGATACAGTGTCATCAAAAAGAGTAACTTAGTCCACAACCCGAAGATTGGTTGGACCCTCCCAAAGGAGGCATACTAAGCCATTGTGCCAGAGGTAACACGGCCAATTCCTTTCTTCTGGGACCTACAGTTTAACGTGGTATCAGAGCCACAGACGACCAGGCATGATCAAACACAACTCTTTAAAATTACTGCACCCACCGAGACTCGAACCCGGGATCGGAGCATCAAACTTTCGAAAGCCAGCGCCTAAACCTCTGAGCTACCGGACCGCTACAGCGTTACTATTTTAATTTAAATCCGATGGAGCACACGCTCCGGTGACAATTCCCATGGTCATCTAATTACTCCTTTTTATTTTATTTTTTAATTATCTAATATGATTAGAGTGTTAAATTACTCCTTCATCTAATTTTGCGATTTACAGATTTTTATTTATATTCTTTCAGCGTTTTTGGTTGCTTATTCATCGCCTCAGTTGGTAATTTGTTACAATCCCTGACACCCTTACCCACAAAACGAAATTTCCCCACACTCTTATGCATGAAATCAAGTGCCAGTTTGTGGTCATGGTCATCTTACCCTTACGTGCACTATTCCTAATTCGTTGACCAATATCCCTCCAAGCCCCATAACCATGCCTTGTATAGTCGGGGACAGAATTCCTGAGACCCTTCGCCTTTCGATTATGCTTCAAACTAGACACAAATACCGCGTGGGACAGCGTAACTGGTAGGGACACACTAAATTCATGATAAAATAGACCTCTCATACCCAGCACATTACCCAAGACTAAAAAAAATGAGCTCTCGCACCAAGAAAGTCGCAGACGCTCAGAGGCAAATTTCGGAGTTTTACAGTTAAAATAATCACGAATATCACAATTTTAGTCATAATAATTATTGAAATAACCTAATCAATTGATTATAGAGGAATGATAAAACTTTTTTAGTAATTTTGATAACCATTGCGTATTTTTTCCCTCGAATAAACAATTAACAATTCGTTGACAAACGTAATTATATGGCGAATACTGTAACAGCCCTCATACCTGAATTTTGAATAGCATTGTACTGTATGAAGTATTTGTAGTTAGCTAAAGTTTGCTTGAAAGTGATTTGGTATGTTTGTTTTGTAATTTCTTGTAAATCAGTGTATATAGACTTTGTTTTAGGTAAGAAAATTATTTAAAGTGCATTTAATATGTTTAAGAACCGACTGATGTAAGAGAATTTCTTAAATGTTTGTAATTCCATGTATTAATGTAAGTTACGATGTCTACAGGACAATTTTCTACAGTTTGAGATGATTTCTGTAAATAATTTTGTATTTAAGTATCTCTAATTACCATTTCTGATCATTTTGTAATGTTGTTAATTAATTTTGTATTAATTCCGATTGTTTTTTAATATGTTTGATTGTTTGAGTGATTGTTAAAGATCGAGAAATATCGGGCGGATGCCTTTGAAGAATTCTCGTAATTTCGATAGAGACTATATAAACAGATCGGCTGGACAGAGAGATTCATTCAGTCAGTTAGTTAGTTGACAACATTCAGTGTTACAGAGAGTTTCATTCAGTTGAATTCACAGAGATTATCTTTGCGACTATTCAGAAGTGCATCTCTGTATTGTATCTATGCTTGTGAATATCGCTGACTTGTTGATTTGATCAAAATAAACAACCATCAACATTACATTTTTTTGGTGGACTTTTTTAATTAATTAATCAGTAATTAAACCACCGAAGAACCTTAATATGGCGACCGTGACAGGACGAGAAGTTATTAACATCTGAGAGATGTTAATCTTCTAAAAGAATCGGCAGCAAATTACGACGAATTATCGGCAGACTACAAGTAGAGGTTACAAAAGCTGCCCGATTTGGACGGCGACGACTTTGAAACGGGATACAACGAGATAAACGCAGCAAACATCGGATATTTTCATCGACGACTGGAATCGTCAGTAATTTTCCAACGGCAAGAGGATTTTCTTCGGCCTATAAAATCGTCCTCTTCCACCAGTTCAGTGTTTTGAGTGTGGAAAGTGTGGCTAAGTGATTTAATCAGTGGAAAAAGTGCTACTAGCTGAAATTTAAGATCACGAAAAGTGTTTAAGTGATACAAAAGTAATTACTGAATATTCAAATTTGGCTTTTGCATGTTATTTTGTGGCAGGTTAAAAAATTTGTAATTCTTCTTAACTTTGTTTTCATGCTGATTTTGTTAATTACTGAAAATGGCTGATAGTCAGAATCTACAAGCATTTCTAGAATCTCTTGTAGCAAAATTTGACGCTAAATTTTCTGAATTTAGAAATGAGTTAAAAAGTGATACTGACAGTAAGTTTTCCAAATTTGATAGCAAATTTTCAGAATTTAAAAATGAGTTAAATCTTGACAGTAAATTTTCTGAAATTAAGTCTCAGTTTTCCGAATTTGATAGAAAGTTTTCCAAATTGGATAACAAATTTTCAGAATTTAAAAATGAGTTAAATCTTGACAACAAATTTTCTGAAATTAATTCTCAGTTTGCTGTAATCAATGATCAGTTTTCTCAACTGCAACAAAACAATGATAAAACATTCTCTGATTTGACTAAATGTTTTGATGTTAAAATCGCAGAGCAATTTCAGGGTTTTAGCTCTCAATTCAAGGAGGATATTAACAATTTAGATTCTAAATTGGGGAAGGTAGTAACAGAATGTAAAGAGAAATTTGAAAAGGTTACAAAATTTTGTGAACAGAATAAGGCTGAATGTGAAAATTTGATTTATAAAGAGGTGAAGGAAGTCAGTGAAAATTGTGATAAAATGAAGGAGGAATATGTTGCTTTATTCCAAGCCAGTGATAGTAAAGCTGCTCAAAGGGTCAATGAGTTGAGACAAGAGGTGGGATTAAATATTAATACATTGGTGCAGCAGCAGGAACAGTTAGCGCAGGGATTAGAAAGTAACTTTAATCAGTTAGAGAAAAGGGTTACTGGGATACAGTTAACTCAAGCTCCCACACTAGGTAACACAATTGTTAGTGCTGACATTAAGGAAGAATTTGAATTCTATGATGACAGTGGAAGACTTCACCCTATTGTGTTTATAGATAATTTTGAAAGATCAGACTTTTAATTTGTTACCTGACAATAAGAAAATTGCACTAAAATCTTATGCTAGGACATGGGGTGATTGACAAGCTAGGGAAGTGACTGACTACAAGCTGTTTAAAGAAAACTTTTTGAAACATTTTTGGTCGACAAGTAGGCAGATTCAGGAAAAGAGGGAGTTGATGACTGGTAGACCCTATAAACCTGGTAGGGAAACTCAGCATGATTTTTTTCATAAATGTTGGATCCGTTGTAAGTATTTAGACCATCCTTATGGAGAGGAGGAATTCATTGATTTGATAGGAGCTAGGCTACCTCAGCAAACAAGAAATTTAATTGCCACTTTGGATGTAGTAAATGTTGATAGGGTTTCTGAATTGTTGAGACGCTTGGATGCTCAGGAGTAATTCACTGATCGGTATTACCCTCATTACCGTAGGAGAGAAAGCAGAAGTCCTTCAAGGGGTAATAGATCAAGAAATGATAGGTCCAGGGGAAGAGATCGTAGTAATTATCAAAGGAGAAATGATAATGGGAAGGTTAGGGAACAGAACCCTCAAACTGGAAAGGAAAGACAGCATGGGGAGCAGTCAAACTAAGGCCCCCCACTGTGTGGGAAGGAGTTTGGGTCCAGGTACTGTCTCCCACGAAGTAAATGCTATAGTTAGTTTTACTAGTGGCTCAAAAGTTTCTAAAAATTTGCTTAGTGGTGGCTCTAATAATAATAAAATTGACGAAGAGATTAAAGCCATTCCCGATGAGGACCAAGTAGTTGATTTAACCATAAAGGAAGTAGTTTCTGATAGTAATGTTTCTGTAGTAACATCTCCATACTGTGACAAAGTTGTAAATCCAGGATTTGATGAGAATTGCTAAATGTAATGTAGAAAATCATCCTATAGTGGTGGGTAACTTGGTGGAGGTAGCAGAAGGAGAATTTCAGGATAAGGTTATGACGAATGTAATTAATGAAGTTGATGAGGCTAAAGTTGATGGTAGGATAAAGCAGGAAGGGGACCACCATAGTACCTTATCACTAGCATCATTGTGCGAAAGTAATAATTTTCATGTAGAAGATTTACTAAATGGTCACAGCTTAATTACAAAAAGGGGTGCAGAATTTATAGTGCTTACTACAGTGTGGCTATCCGAAACTTGTAAGATCCAGAATGGCATAGTTGGGACTATGTGTGCTTGTATAGGTGGTAATGAAGTTTGTAGAAGTGCTGAAATCGAGGAGTTTCTCAGATATCTTGAAGATGAAGGTGATAAAGTGGTGTGGATAGGAGACCCAGATGAGGAGAATTGTAAGTCAAAGTATTTGTCTTCTGAAGATAGAGAGGTTGAAAACCCTTATGTACCAATTCCTAAATTGGAAAAATGTCCTAATTTTGACCTAGTTGATACATTGTTTAGCTCTTTATTTGGTGTAGATGATGACATTGAAGAAATGGGTGGGGTAAGGATTTATTTGAACCAGTTTCTGATTTGGAAAATTGTACAGAATGTGACTTAGATGACACTATGTTTTGTACCCTCTTTGATGTGGAAGCTAATAGTGAAGTCGTAGTTGATGAGAAAAATAATTATTTTGTGGAGGAAGCCAGTGAGCCATATGTTAAAACAGTTGTGGGTACGGATTCAAATAGTTTGGTAGGTTTAAGGAGTAATCAGATAATGAAGAGTGGGGTTGGGAGTAATGATGGACTAAACTGCAGTAGTGAGGATAATAAATTTGTATTACCAGTTGAGTCAGCAACATTGCTCTTAAGTGACAATCAGTTTGCTAAAACAGAACCCTTTTATGCCTCAGCTGTTGTGTGGTTATACCAAAGTTTGTTGTTTGAGATGATGCAGAGTTTGTGTATCTGTCTGAATATAGTGTAGTTCTGTTTAAATAGAGGTGAAGTATTAGATGTGTATTCAAAGGTAGAAGAGAACTGGAAAGTTAGAAAACAAGTAATTCACATGCTTTTGGGTTTCCAGAGAAATCCTGGAGCCCACTTATGGAATCAATTGGAAAGCATGGTTTGGGAAGGGGTCAACAACCTGTAAATATCTAATTTTGTAAATAAGTTTGTCAATTGATGTATGTAAATAGTTGTGTGAGTACTTAAGTTCAGATGCAAATGTAATAATACTGAATGTTTAAAATGTAAGCATTTCACTGTGTAATTTGTGATAGTTTTCTGTAGGGACTTTAGGTATTTTCATGATGTTGTGACTTTCTTCATTGTGTTGACAAATTATCAGCTGTAAAATGTAAATAGACTGTTGTAATTAACAAGCAGATATCATGTGTGTAATTTGGAGTGAAAATAATTGTAACTTAAAGTAATAGCATTGAACGTTTGTTGTGTAAAAACAGTAACTGATAAAATGATTGGATCTGAGAAAAGACAATTATTGTAACCAAAATCAGTGCCATGGACCATGTGCAGATGTTGTATGTAATGAAGAATTGTATTTGTTCATTGTAAAAGTCATTATGGTTGATTGATTGTAATCTGTTCGTGTCTGCATTATGTGTACATTCCACCTGCTTAGATTCGTGACGGATTCAATCAATTTTAACTGTGTAAAATTAAGTGAATCCTGGGGAGGGGTTGTAACAGTCCTCATACCTGAATTTTGAATAGCATTGTACTGTACGAAGTATTTGTAGTGAGCTAAAGTTTGCTTGAAAGTGATTTGGTATGTTTGTTTTGTAATTTCTTGTAAATCAGTGTATATAGACTTTGTTTTAGGTAAGAAAATTATTTAAAGTGCATTTAATATGTTTAAGAACCGACTGATGCAAGAGAATTTCTTAAATGTTTGTAATTCCATGTATTAATGTAAGTTAGGATGTCTACAGGACAATTTTCTACTGTTTGAGATGATTTCTGTAAATAATTTTGTATTTAAGTATCTCTAATTACCATTTCTGATCATTTTGTAATGTTGTTAATTAATTTTGTATTAATTCCGATTGTTTTTTAATATGTTTGATTGTTTGTGTGATTGTTAAAGATCGAGAAATATCGGGCGGATGCCTTTGAAGAATTCTCGTAATTTCGATAGAGACTATATAAACAGATCGGCTGGACAGAGAGATTCATTCAGTCAGTTAGTTAGTTGGTTGACATCATTCTGTGTTACAGAGAGTTTCATTCAGTTGAATTCACAGAGATTATCTTTGCGACTATTTAGTCATAATAATTATTGAAATAACCTAATCAATTGATTATAGAGGAATGATAACACTTTTTTAGTAATTTTGATAACCATTGCGTATTTTTTTCCTCTTGAATAAACAATTAACAATTCGTTGACAAACGTAATTATATGGCGAATACCGTAAAGAATCGCTAAATCACACACGGAAAACCAATAAGAGAGGTTAAATGGACGTAGTTACACTTTCTTGCGCTGCAGCGTTATAGAATTGAGTGTGACAAAAACACACAAAAATTAAGGATAAGTAGAAAGAGTATTTACGAAAGAATTCTAATGGTAAACTAAGTCACGTAATATAAATAAACTATTTCTAGAAAATTAAATGGATCAGAATATTACGTTAATTTTGTTTTCACAATACCATATTTAGAAGTTAAGCTTAACTTGAACGCAGTAGCAACAGTTTTAGTAATAACAATTAAGAACAGTAAATAAATAAATAAAACCGTCTACAATGTGAATTAGTGGTTCCACATTTTAAATCTGGAAGATGGAAGTAGGAAAAGTTACATATCTCTCTTTGTTTCTAACTAACACTGATGCTTCTTTTAAATTATCTATCAAGCATTACTTCCTGCCTTCCAAGCCCGATGGGTTATAGGTAACACTGTTGCCTGGCATTCTGGAGGACGCGAATTCAAATCCCGTCGGGCATCCAATTTCAGTATTCCATGGTTTTTGTAAATCTCTCCAGCTGAACTCCGGAAAAGTTCCTTCAAAAAGCCGAGGCTAAAATTCTTACTCGATCCTAGTTTCCAACACAATCAGGATTCATATCACATTGGCGTCGAAGAAATGAAGAAGACAGGGAAAAAATAGGAATGTGGTGGGTATGTGGTTACAATCTAATCCAGCTTTCTGGAGGTCGTGGGTTCGAATCCCCATCTGGCCATCCAGGTAAGCGTTTGGGAAGGTTTCCCCACAACACTACAGGCGAATGCCGGGATGGTTCCTTCAAAAGGACCGAATTCCTCCCCATTACTTGCCTCCAGTCCTTTCCTGCCTCTAATGACCTCGATAAGATGTAAACCTAGAAACAAAAAATAATTTCTCAAATAAAAATAATCACATTTCTGAGGTGATTTTTAGTACCTTTTCCTTGCTGGATTTATTTTATTTACCGGCCTGACGTGGTAGCAAAGGGACTAGAGTGCTATATCCACATGTTGAGAGTCTCTAGTTCTGTGTTGTTTTAGGGCTGGTCGACCGCGAAATCATTATAGAGGAAAAAGGACTGGGGGCATATTTCGGGAAGAATTCAGCCATGTCCATTTCACGGAATCATCCCGGCACTCACGTAGTGATTTCGATTAATCATGCTATATCGAAATACAGATGGATGCACGAAGATTTCAACCCCTGTCCTTCCGAATCGGATGACTTGTGCGTTACCGGGACTCTCGGTCTCTGTTGCGATTCCCGTCAAGGGCATGGGTGCTAAAGTTGGTGTTGTTGTATGTATTGTATCGTATTTCAATTGTATGAGCAAATAGAATTTGGAAATACATCAGTACACAGGAAAATCACACAAAACCGCTTAGTTTGATGAATGGCTATCGGGAGGAATTCCGTTAAAAATTTAAAGACAAATTTATTGACCCAAAAGAATCAATTGGCCACCTTCAATAATATCTCATAAGTCCACTTCATCTTACAAAAAATATTCTTTGTTTGGTGCCAACTAGTAACATGGCTGAGTACTAAAATGGTATTAGGATTAAGAAAAGGGAAGTAGGTGGACTGTAGTGTAGCTCTTTAGTACACAGGGAGGGGTAGGCCTATTTAATTTCAGTTGAGTGTATAGGATTTAATCTCTTTAACACTATGCGTGGTTATTTCTTAAGAAGAAATTCTTCCTCATGGCTCAAGGAGTAAGTAACCGATCTGACAAACGTTTCGAGGAAGTGTTTATTTACCGGTGGCTCTGAGGAAGTAAAGAAAACTTGTTCAGTAGAATTACCTCTAATAAGGTTTGTGAATATGACCATTCGTACTCGAAATATGCTCATTCTAGAATTACGAGCACATACAAATATAGTTTCAGCCATTTTCAGAAAGTAACAAACAACTTCATATAACATATTATGAGTTACTCGATCATAGTTAGAGGACCGATGAAAATGTTAAAAAATAACATTGAACTAATATGTATTAATCATTAAAAAATTCTGAAAATTACTTCTCGAGGATTTTGACTTCAGCATTTTCTCATTGCATCTTGTAATGTTCTACTTGCACTGTTTGATTACAAAATAAATTAATCATATTCCATAATAAAGGAGCTTTTTATTTATTTATTTATTTTTAAATTCAAGAAAACTGGAAGTGCACGGTATTGAAAATTGAGCTGCCTCCATCTGCTGATTTTATGACCTTCGGTACCTTTTGCCATTTAGCCTGCTCCATTTTATATTTTTCTGACTATTATGTCAGCCTATGTGGAGGTAATATTGTGAAGTCATCATAAGACGAACACTACAATCATTCAAAAGTAACCATATGCGAGGTTGGACCCGAATCGGTGATCTTTACAATGCGATGACAGTGTTCTAGCCCCTACACTGTTAGCGCAAGCATAAGTATCTTGGTCGCGACTCTAGTGAAGGAATTTGTGAATGTGTCTGCAGTCGTGGTTTTCTAACACGGAAGACAATTACGTAGGCCCCCAGAACTAGGAAATTATCAGACATTTCAGGCATGCGATTTTCCTCATCCTCGTTCAACTAACATGCTTATAATGCTACCTGAGGCTGTTGTCTCACACAATTAATAGACGAAATAATTATTCTGAACTTTTTTAAATTTTGTTTCCAGTTTGACTTCTCAACTTCGTGGTCATTGGTGATGGGAATATGGACTTTTTGATGGAACTATCCTGACGTTCACTTGGTGTGATTTGGAAAAACAGTGGAAAATCCAAATCTGGATGGCCGGAAAGGGATTTGCACCCGCATCCTCTCGAATTCAAGGCCATAACATTAACGCTCGTCCACAACTCTTAGTTTTTTTAATTGAACGTAACATCTAGATAGATAGGAACAATAATTACGGACTGACTCGGCCATGAATATTTTTATATATCTATTTTAGCAGCCTAGTAGTAGATCAACTAATGGTTTCAGATCTTAAAAACATTGTTTCGCATGAACCCGGAATCAACCATAATACACCCACTTTTATAACCACATATGTAACCTTTCAATTAGTTTTTCGAAGAAAACATCATTTTCCTTTTCCAGTTTGAAAAGCAATCAACTTTTTCCTTCAATAAGAATTTTAGAAGCTCCACTGCATATGGAATTAGCCAACGTCACTAACTGTAAGACTGACAGCAGTCTTTCTCCAAGACCATTATTGCTTGTAGAAAATGCCATGGTCGCTCCTAAAGTGATAAGAATTAATGCTCCGGTTCAAATTCCCGTCGGCTATAAGATTTCGTTTTTCCAGGTTTTCTCAAAATATTTTCAGTTTAATGCGAGGGTGGTTCTTCTAAAAGGCAATGGTAAAATTTCTTCTTGTTGTTTGTCCACAATTATTTTCCATATTTATTTACCTTGATAGCAATTGTGCGTTTAGCCGTAAGTATTACAAATGACTAATATATATACAAGATGAACATATGCATAGTTTTCAGAGGAGAAATTATGTTTCCAAAATATTATCAATCTGTTCATCCATAACGCCAAAATGAAAATTTTAAATATAGACTATACTAAACATATGTTATTTCAAAAGCCTCAGCTCATTTCCTTTTATGAAAATCTGAAGTAATTTTGTGTGCAGTATTTTATCAATTAACCAATCCGTATTTCGGATTTATTTATTCATTTATTTACTGTTCTTAATTATTATTATTACTACTAAAACTGTTGCTACTGCGTTCCAGTTAAGCTTAACTTCTAAATATGGTATGGTGAAAACAAAATTAAGGTAATATTCAGATCCATTTAATTTTCTAGAAATAGTTTATTTATATTTCGTGATTTAGGTTACCATTAGAGTTCTTTCGTAAATGCTCTTTCTACTTATCCTTAACCCTTGTGTGTATTTGTCACACTCAATTCTATAACGCTGCAGCGCCAGAAAGTATATGTCCATTTAACCTCTCTTATTGGTTTTCCGTGTGTGATTTAGCGATTCTTTACGGTATTCGCCATATAATTGCGGTTGCCAGCGAATTGTCAATTGTTTATTCAAGAGAAAAGAAAAATACACAATGGTTATCAAAATGATGGGGACGACATGAACAATAGTGAATTGGAAAAGGAAGGCGATGTCGACATTGATGACTTAGGAGATCCTGTTTTGAGGACAGAATTTAATAAAGCTCTGAATGACTTGAAAGCAAATAAGGCAGTTGGAATTGATGAGATCCCTGCAGAACTTCTTAAATCTCTAGGAGAGGAAGGAATCGAAAGATTATTCAAGCTGATATCAAAAAGTTATGAAACAGGAGAAATTCCAACTGATTTTAATAAAAATATCATCTTCACACTTCCAAAGAAAGCACTAGCAGACAAATGTGAGAATTATTGCACCATTAGTCTAACATCACATGATTCAAAATTACTGACCAGAATAATATACAGAAGGATGGAAAGGGTAGTAGAAGAGATAGTAGGTGAAGATCAGTTTGGGTTTAGGAAAAATCGCGGGACAAGGGAAGCAATTCTGTCTTTAAGATTAATACTTTAAGGGCGGATCAAGAAAAACAAAGATACTTTTATGGCATTTGTTGATTTAGAAAAAGCTTTTGATAATGTTAGGTGGGACAAGATGTTCAAAATTTTAAAGAAGTCAGGTCTAAAGTATCGAGATAGAAGAATACTCTATAAACTATACAAGAATCAAGTGGCTGTAATAAAAGTAGAGCATCACGAGAGACATGCATCAGTTAAAAAGGGTGTGAGACAAGGTTGTAGTCTATCCCCGTTAATATTCAACTTGTATGTAGAAGAAGCAATGAAGAAAGTCAAAGAAAAATTTCCATGTGGTATAAGTTTTCAGGGAGAAAAAATCAGTATGCTACGATTTGCGGATGACATTGTCTTATTAGCAGAGAGGGCTGAGGATATTGAGAAGTTAATGAATGGCATGAACAAAATACTGAAGGAATATTTTGGACTGAATATGAATCAAAGCAAGACAAAAGTGATGAAATGTAGGAGAAATGATACCAATACTAGTAGATTAAATATAAAAATAGGATCGGATGCAATAGAAGAAGTAAGTGAGTTCTGTTACTTGGGAAGCAAAATTACAACCAATGGCCGAAGCAGGAATGATGTTAAAAGCAGAATAGCACTAGCAAAAAGAGCCTTCATGAAAAAGAGAAACCTTTTAGTTTCAAATATTGATCTGGGAATTAGAAAGAACTTCTTAAAACTCTATGTGTGGAGCACAACACTTTACAGTAGCGAAACATGGACTTTAGGAATACCGGAAAGAAAGAAACTTGAAGCATTTGAAATGTGGTGCTACAGAAGAATGCTGAAAATTAGGTGGACAGACAAAGTAAGAAATGAACGAGTTTTGGAAATAATGGGTGAGGAAAGAAGTTTATGGAAGAAGCTTACAGGAAGAAGAGACAGGCTGGTAGGTCATATTTTGAGACATGCTGGATTGGTTAATTTGTTAGTGGAGGGAACAGTGGAAGGTAAGAACTGTAGAGGTAGACAGAGATTAGAATATATGAAGCAGATCATTGAGGACGTGGGTTGTAAGGGGTATGTAGGAATGAAGAGGGTAGCACAGGATAGGAAGGGATGGAGGATTGCATCAAACCAGTCTAAAGACTAACGACAGCAAAAAAAAAAAAAAAAAAAAAAAAAAAAGTGTTATCATTCCTCTATAATCAATTGATTAGGTTATTTCAATAATTATTATGACTAAAATTGTGATATTCGTGATTATTTTAACTGTAAAACTCCGAAATTTGCCTCTGAGCGTCTGCGACTTTCTTGCTGCGCGGGTTCATTTGTTTATGTCTTGGGTAATGTGCTGGGTATGAGAGGTTTATTTTATTATGAATTTAGTGTAACACCTACCAGTTATGCTGTCCCATGCGGTATTTGTGTCCAGAATGAAGCATAATCGAAATGCGAGCGGTTTCGCGAATTCTGTTCCCGACTGTACATTCCCAGCACTCTCTTCACCTTCCTCTTGTCCTCCAATGACTCCAAATCCAGCTCCATTATCATAGCAGATACTGACTCGGTTCACCGATAATTTCCACAAACAAATCTAGCTGCTCGTCCTCTAACTCCTGTATTTAAACCCAAAATATTGGTTCTAAACTATGGTGTGACCAAAGTTTTGTAACCCAATTCCCTAAGTTCTCTGGTACAACCTCTCATCACCGTCTCTTGTAAATGCAGGAGTTTTTATTATTATTATTTAATTGCAATGGAGCACAGGCTCCGTTGGCAATTTCCCTACACACCCATCATCCCCCTATCGTGCACCCACCTACACTGGCCCTCTACAAATTTTATCTTTAAATTCTTTCAAAGTTTTCGGTAAATTATTCATCATTTCTCTTGATAACTCATTCCTATCCCTGACACCCTTACCTAAAAAGGAGAATCTCCCCACACCCTTGTGCCTTAAATCGAGTGCCAGCTTGTGGTCATCTTTTCCCTTTCATGCACTACTTTTCATACCTATTGCAATATCTTTCCATGCCTCATCGCCAGTATATGCCCTGTACACTCCCATGACCCTTCTCATCCTCCTCCTGTCTTGCAATGAATCCCATTCCAGCTCCTTTATCATATCTGTCACTGATTGCTTTCTGCGATAATTTCCAGAAACAAATCTATAGCCCTTTTTTGCACCCTCTGCAACTCCTGTGTTTGATACGTAAAATGAGGTTCCCATACTACACTACCACATTCGAGCAATGGTCTGACCAAAGTTTTGTAACCGAATTCCTTTACTTCTCTCGTACATCCCCTCATCACTCTCTCAAACAAGTGCAGAACTTTAAAACCTTTTCCTACCACCTGTCCCATGTGTCCTGCCCAGTTTGTAACGTTTTCCTACCACCTGCCCAATGTGCTCTGCCCAGATGATTTTATTTATATGGCGAAGAGTGTAAAGCGTCACCGAATAACAGTCCGTTGTCCTTGTTAAAGTTGGTAGTTTTATTAGTGTAGCACGCAGCGCAATTTATAAATAAAACTTACAACTTTAACGAGGACAGCAGCCTGTTAGTCTGTAAACAAACAAATATTGTATCTCTGAAGGTAAGTTTCCATATTGCGGGACAGGTGTCGGCAAATGTGCCCGAAATTTGTTGAGATGGGAACGGTCTGCCGAGAACTGAAATGCGCCAAGCGACTGCGGGTCACACATGTGCCGCAACTTGTGCCACAGCCGATGGAAACAGACTGTGACATCTCGCAGGGACATGCTCGCATGCGCAGCACACTCAATGTGTATTCTTCTTGTCCGTGGTAATTGTACTTTATTCGAAGTTAATGTTTGTTTCATGATGGAGAGGTCGAAGAATAGTGTAATAAAGCTTATGGAACTCTATGAATAGGAGACAGTGCTGTGGAACATAACTGATGCGAACTACAAGAAGTCGATAAGCAGAAATGACGCAATGCAACGAATTGCTGAAATTCTGGAATGCAGTGTGAAGAATTAAAAAAAAAATCATTCTCTGAGGTCCCAATATTTAAGGCAGACGTAGTTCTGTCATCAACGAGTTATAAGCTCCTTCCGAATGTCTTTTTCCTAAAAAAAAAAACTTCTAATCCACCATCTCGGTCGTTTTCGCTTTTATTAGACGTTCATATTGTGTGCACCTGGCATTATAACAAAAGCTGCAGTAGCTGAGTTGTCCATATCACACAAATGATTGAACTAACAAATCACTCCACTCAAGAAACTGTAAAACACTGTATTTGATTCCCTGTACAAACTTCAACTGTAGTCCTGCACTCGAGACCTCTCTACAAATGTTGTACATGTTTCAGGCAATTGGAAACAGTTGAACAATTGCGTCCAACGTGTGCCGGGTACAAGTTGCGCGACAAATGCCTGGAACTTGTCATAATGGAAACCTACCTTGACGAAGGCCGTAGTATGGTTTAGATTGTTAAATAAACAGCGCGGCTTACGCCGTAAAACCAGCAATCATTAAATTGGCCTTTTTTGAAAACTGACTGTTTCCCACTACTTCGTTTACGTGCAATTTAAATCAATTACACAAAAAAAAATCTTATATGATGTTGCTTTTAGGCTGCGTATACACGAGCAATAAACTTGCGACACTTACTTAAGAATCGACTTGCTTATCTGTGTTTACACTGAGGAAATATCTAGGGCAAGTTATTAGTTCTGAGAGAAGTGTCGCTTCTACCATAAGAAAAAACGTCACACGTGTTCACTCGAAACACTGGTGCAGGAGCTGCAACAATCGCGAACAACCACTAGGTAGTGAAATATATCATTAAATAATAATAATAAAAATTTGTTGCTGCTTTTACAGTCTTAATTCTTCTATCAAAGTAAAAAAAAAATAGGCAAAAGAAATGTTTCGACGAGAGAATGTAATAACAAACTCTTATTACACTGTAAAAAAATGAATGTAAATCCTAGTAAAAATAAACAAGTTATTTCAATTTGGCTTTTTACTTAACCTTATTTAACGGGTCCGAATGACCGAATGACTGCTGCACGATTTAAGAGTTACTGTGCCCAAAAACTCCCATCTTGTGCTTTGGAACGTATCATCTGCTCCATCATGGCTTTTTTTTTTTTTTTTTTTTTTTTTTTTTTGCTGAACTCTTGTCCTCAAAATGCTTATTTTATTGGCGATGGAGCTAAATTTAGTACCCAATTTCTGTAAGCCTATAGAACTTTGGTTTTTAATTCGGTTGCAGTGTGATTCACTTTTTGCATACCACAATTCTGATAAACGATCCACTCCGAAATTAAAGAAAATACTTCAGCTTTATCCTGCGAGTTTTTTTCTTTCTGACATTTTCTCTCAGAAAGTGTCGGACAAAGTTTCGGCACGCTGAACACTACAAAGCACTCTCCATGAGTAGCGAACTGATTTTACACTGCAGGAAAACCTGAAACAAAATATTGTCTAGGGGTTGCTCTAAGATGTGTTTACACAAACAATTTGCGCAATAAGTGCCGCAAGTTTATTGCTCGTGTATTTGTGCATTTACGATGAAATCGGTAGTTTTTGCGTGAATCGCTTTCAACAATAAAAGGATACTAACTTCTCAGCATTCCCAACTTCACGCAAAAATGAAACATGCAGTAATTTTCTCCCAGGATCGTGGGCTGTACATCATCAAAATCGGATGGTGGAAATTCACCATCACAGTCCACCTAGATGAACTTCAGTTCAGCTGGGATATACCAACAAGTGACGCCGCTACTTTCGAGCAGGCCCTGACTAGCCGTGAGCACCACCATCTCGCCAAGAAGCTCCCCCCTGTGAGAGTCGCGGCGTGGCCGGAGGCACTTGTGTTTCCGACTCCGCTGGCCAGTGACTTCAACTGGAAGGAGTACGTTGATCACATAAAAAGAAGATTCAAGACCCACGCCTTCGATCCAGCGACCGACCGAAACTTCAATGTGAGGCCGATAAGGGAAACCCCATCCCCCTCACCGCCCCCGCCTGAGTCATCACCAGCAGACTCCCCTGCCTCACCTGAGTCATCACCAGTAGACTCCCCTGCCTTAAGGGAAGGCCCAGTAACACCTATCGCAGTCAACTACGCAGGGAATCTCTGCAAGTTACTGGCTCTGCTGCAGCGTTACATGAAGCTGCCCATGTTCTGCTGGCCAGACCATCAAGGGATGAAGATTCTTCCGTCCTGTCCTGACGACTTCGCGGAAGTAATACAGATCCTTCAACAAAACCACATGTCATTTGGCATCATGACTCCTGGTCATGTGAAGAAGAAGTCAGATGCCACCATGCAGACAGTAGACAAACCAACGACTGCAGCGAAGTCGATCTCACGAAAACTGGTCCAGTGTTTCAAGTGCCAAAACTTCTGGCACCATGCCAGTGAATTCACTGAACCAGTCAGATGTGTTCGCTGTGGAGGCGGCCACGAACTCGCCACCTGCAAGAAACCACGAGACGAACCCACTTGCTGCAACTGCGGATCTGGGCACGCTGCTTCTTACCGAGGTTGTAGATCATTGAAGCTACAACGTAAGAGGCATCCCCAGCAGCGCCGCAAGATCACTACAAGCCCACAAGACTCCAGGGCCTTGCCGACGGAGACCACTCGCCACCATGGAACTGTCACCATCAGTCTTCAGCAGAGAAATAGTCTCCGTCATCTTGAATCCAGCCGTACCGCGAGCAGACCCACCCAGTCGTTCAACAGCCACAGAAGCAAGAAGTTGCGGACACTGAAGACGACTCATGCAGAGGAGCTCAACAACGGCTACAGCAATGGCCGACGACCTGCAGCGTCCGGCCCAGATCTACTCGAGACGGCGAAGCATTCCGCTACACACCACTATCGTCCACAGGCGAACTACAAGAACTCCAAAAACATAAGCTTAGGCTTCATAATGCAGATGCTCCAACAACAAACAATGTTACTGACGGAAGTCATAACAAGTTACGCAAATAACCTGACACCACCGTGATGACGAACCTACAGAAATGTCGTGAACCATCTAATTACTGCTGGAGGCAATGTCTTCGGACAATATCCTCCACCTCCACCTGCCTACGAAGATAAGGCAGTCACGGTGCTGTGCTACTAAGAAACGAAAACTACCAAGATACAAATTGCACCCGGAGGGAAGCGACATCGAATGGCAAACCGAAATTAAGTACCTTGGGTTGCGATTAGACAAACAGCTGACGTTGGGGTCCCACATAGATGCAACAAAGAAAAAAGCGAAAGCAAAACTTACCATCTCTAGCCAATCCTAAGAGGTGATGGTATAAGAACAGAAACAAAGCTACTTATCTATCGTGCGATTGTCCAACCGACATTCTTGTACGGCTCCGAATTATGGAGTATGGCTGCCGACTGCCACATCAAAAAGCTGCAGGCACTGGAGAACAGAGCCCTGCGTGTTATTGTTGGTGCACCCCGCTATCTACCAAATTGGAGAATCCGACAGGATCTCCATTTTGACCCACTATCAGCTACCATAAAATCAGCTTCTGACAAATTTGACTTTCGCTGCGAAAACTCAAGACCCCCTGAGATCGCTGCAATTGGAACCGACCCAATTGAACTACTACCACACAGGCATCCCAAACAAACGATAAACAGACAATTTCCCTTCTAAACACCAAACCCTCCCCACCCCCACTAGTTATAAATAGGCCCACTTAGCATGTACATAGGCCCCTTTGAAAACAAACAGCATAATGACTCACCCTCCATTAGCTATAAGTAGGAATAAGTAAAAATAGGGTTAGGCATAGTTAGGTCCTAAATTGTAAAAAAAAAAAAAACCTCCATTAGCTGTAAGTAGGTAATAAGGTTGTAAATACATAATATAAATAACCCACAAAATCTAGATCAGCTCAGCTCAAATTAGGATAAATACATTCAGGACAGCCTCAATAACTAGATTCGGATATTAGCAATAGGACACCCTGGCGCTCAGGACGACATGCAGCTTATGTATGGATGGATCAAATGTTCAAATTGCATTATTTAAGTGACTCCCATAAAGTGATTGTGGTTTTATGACCTCTATACAAGTTTAGAAATGTTTTCTTCGGGCAGTGGAGCCAGCGTCTAGACACGGTCGCAGCAGCACCGAATGTACCACTCGAAAACCGAAGCAAGACATCCTCACCAGCGGAGGCATCACGCAAGCAAAAGAAAGAAGACGGAGCCGCAGAAGATCACCGGAGAGGAAGGCAGGCGCGGTGTCAGAGCACACTGCGACCACTCCTGCACCCACCAAGTTGCAGATCAATGGGAAGACGGGTTAGATGCACTCATCACCCTCCTTACGAAGCTTGTCACGCATATAGCATCGAAAGAAGACACGCCTCCTTCCTTGAGGCAGCCTTAATGCACCGTCAAAATTGTGGTGGACCATCTGTGAGGACTGCCGCGGTGGCAACCACCCAGCGAAGAAATCAACAAGAAGAACAACCGACCGTAAAGTTTTGACCGGTTCAAACAACTTGGAGTAAATGTCTTCGGATAACAAACTCCACCGTACATCTGCTCAAAGGAGGAGATACTGGCTATGTTGTGTGTGGAGCGATTTCACTTTCGCGTCTGAATACTCGCAGCTTCGGCAGTTCGTTACCCGTGAGCCCAAGCACATATGGGCACTTATCGGATCTGCATGGATGAAGTTCCTATCCTTCTCGCTTGAATTAGTTCAATTTTACCTTAGTACGATTGTTGAAATATAAAAATATTTGATTTTCAATATATACATATTTTTAAAAAGTATTAGTATTGGATTTCGATATATCGAAAAGTATTGAATTATTCCGATAAAAAATAGGCCAAGTCTAGTGGCTGATTGAGAGACATTGTTCTGAACTGGGGCGTGTAACATTACAGAGCAATAAGCTAAAGTTAATCAATCTGAAGTTCATCTATGTAAAGACGTCGATACTCAATATTTATTGTAAATATGTCGTAGGGCTGAACTGTGTGTAAGCAGCAGCAGTCTGTGTATGATTGTCGCTGATGGAGGCAGCGCGGCAACGAGAATGTCGTATAAGTGTGGAGTACTGGAATTCTCCCGAGTGGAAATGGATCACTAATTCGCGCTTCCGCACCGGAACAGAATATTGGCTGTCGGACAGACCAAGTCGTAGTAACTGCATTAACATTCCTTTAGTGAGTGTATATTAAGTGGTTGTTGTGAGAACAGTGATTGTTGTGAGAACAGTTACGCTAATAACTGAATTGACGCCAAGTGATTGTACTTTTCACTCAAGCGACTCGAGCGGACCTGTAATCTCGGATTAATATTATTTTCAGTTGGTGGTCGGCGTATATGTGTTCTTTAAAACCAAAACTGTGTGAATAAACTTACTACAGTAGTAAACGACTGTGTTTGTGTTCAGTGGTATAATACCCCGTACAGTATTAAATGTTTAAACTATACCTAGGATTGATAAATTGCTTGACATTATGTCGACTGTACAACTGTGGCGACCGCTTTGTAGAAAATAAGTTTAAACGAAGTACGAAACCTTCCATTGGGTGGGTCAAAATATCAGTGTATAACAACTATCATTTTCACTAATTAATAAACTAGTAAAAAACATAGTTGTTTCACATGGCTCAAGCTGTAACGGGACTAATTATTAATGATAATTTATAAATACCGAAGTTACACAAGCCTTCTGCTCGCAAAAGTCACTGAATTATTTATCGTTATAACTGTTAATTAATTCATCCAGTAAAACAGTTGTTTTACAGGCTGATGATATTTTTAAAAATATCGGCTTTCCGATACATCGATATTTTTAAAAGTGTCAACATTGGGTTCGATATATAGAAGAAAAAGATCGATATATTGCAACTTATGTTTTGAAATCAATGTCACGAAAACAAATCTTGCAAAAATAGGGCGAAGTCTTGTGACTGTTTACTGATTAAAGATGTGAGATATTCTTCTGAACCAAGACTTCAGCGTCTGAAACAGAATTGTATCACACTGTATTGCTTGGCGACTATGTATCTTATTATTATTATTAATTTTTAATTTCGATAAAAAGTCATCTAATGACCCTTTTTCATATTTTTTAAAAAAATTATTTTATAATTGGCCTGTTAAATTATTTCCCCATTTACTTTTTCGATTTACAAGATTTAATTTTAAATTCCTTAAGCGCTTTTGGTAAATTATTCACGCTGCGAACCCACCAGTATCTTCATGCGTTATGAGTGAATAGACAGAAGATAAATGTCTTCAGTTGATAGACGCCTACAACGAAAGCATTGTCCTATGGAACCACAAGGACAAGGATTACTATCATTAATAAGCAAAATATTTTATTTGTAGTTGGAGGACCTCAACGGAAACTAAAAAACTGACAGTGACGCTGCACTACGTGAACCAGTCAACAAAAATCTAAAACCAGATACCGAATTACAAATGCTGGCTTTCGGAATACTGAAAAATGCGGCAGATAAACCGAAACAGGATACGGAACTACCGTCTTTCTTTGATTTTATACAGGAAAAAATAAAAAAAACTATACCAGGAAAACAAAAAATCCAATTCATCATGAAATATTTCAAATGATGCGTGCTGATCAAGGATATTACAACTCTATATAAAATTATGGCTATTACTCCACTACACAAGCTCCACACCCTTCCACTCCTCCCCCAAATAAAAACCAACAAACTCTTCTGCAGAACTCGCCTTACTCCCCGTACAGCAACAATAGCGAGTATTCATCAGATATGAGATTAGAAAATTATGTACGATTTTTTTGAAATAAATTATATTTTATTTTTTAATTATTACTGAGTAAAGTATTACCTTGATTTGTTCTTTCAATGCGCCTATCAGCGTATGGCACACTTCAGGACAGTTGAACTTATGACTCGTTTGGAAATGCGAAACAGTTATTGTAAACTTGTAAATCACTAGTAGCTGTCTATCTCAGGGTCAAAGTTAATCTGTCTTGAACCGACACTGCTTCTCGAAACGAAGTATTTGTTCGTTCCATCTCGGGCCCAATTATGTTCAGTAGATATTCAAAATCAGTTGGAAAGATTCTCGTTAAATATTTGTAATGACCACCCATTTGTTGATTTCTTAAAAGAAGAATTAGAGTGCTTCTTTCTCGATACATTCATGAGTACGCCATCTTCGTGGCTTTCTATAATCATCCAGTAAAGCATCTACAAGTATGTATACTGCACAAGCTGAGAGACATTTCTTCCGACATCGCGGAGCTCCAAACGAACACTGCGGATAGAGTCGGCTTGTCGTTACGGTTACAGTAAGCGTACACACTAGAACCTCGTTACTGTATGCGTTCGATTACAGTTACAGCTCATTAGTGAGTACCCGGCTTTACAGTTACAGAATGTGGACGTGTATTTTGTTGGCTTGCTGCGAATGCAACACGTTCCGCTCGCTCACCTAACTCTATAATCAACTCACAGGCAACAAGTCGGCTCGCTGTGGCAGACACCGCTGGATCTATTGTGGCCTCCTGGACGGCTCTACAGACTGGCAGTACCAAGTCCACTCGTTCGTGCCCATCTGTCAGTGCCAAGACAGACACCGCTGCACCTACTTGCGCACTCCCGACACGCCGTGTTGATCCTCATACTGTGACCATCGCAACATAAGCCTTGCAAGGGGTTACGATCACTGTTTGGACCGCACGTTCCCCAGATTTGTCCACATTAGAGCTTGTCTGGGAAGCCAGGAGTAGACACATTAGATCACATGGTCACCCAGCAATAACTGTGCAACTGATTTCACAATACATGCGGGGGTAGAAAGATATACCCCAAGAAGACATCCGAACATTTATTGATTCAATGCCGGCAAGGATCCACGAGTGTATATGTGCTCAAGGTGGGCGCACTTCATACGGACAACTGTATCTAACGGTAATAAAATTTGCCTTGCCCATTTCAACTTGCTATCATTTCTTCTGGGTACAAACCTTGATATATCTACAAAGTTTCCTAAAATCCTACCAATCCTGTCCACGTGTTGTTCTTTTAATTTCAGCCAGTATGTAAAAATACTTTGCTTTTGTTACATTTTTTTGTGGTTATTAATCTCTCCCTTTAGTATGTGATGGATCTTAGTTGAGGGAATATGTCAGATGATTGCATCTGTGCTATTACTTTCTTCAAAACGACGATTCAAATGGAAGTATCGGTACGTTTTCTCCCTCCTGCAGTAGAGTAGTTCAAGTCAAAACTCGTTGTTAACGGCCACTGTGGCAAACAGAAAAATATTTTGATCCCTCACAGTCTTTGAAGAGAGTTTCCAACAAATACAATATTTATTTGGCTGGGATCGGTAGTCTAGGTGTTAGTGTATTGGTTTGGCGTGCCGAAGATCGCTGGTTCGAATCGGACCGAGGGCATGGATATGTAGGAGTTGTGTGAGTGTACGTCGTGTCCGTCCTGTAGGGTCGATAGGTAGCGAGAACAATGTACCGGAGAAAACGATACACCGAAGGAGACATGATAATCACATCGGACTGGCTGTTTGCCCTAAAAAGCGGAATGCCATTAAAAAAAAGAGGCAGAGAACATTTTTTTTGTGTTATTTCAAATTTGTTTCGTATAAGTTGCTTGAATCAATGTCATAAATTCAACTTTCAATGCTATATGCAAAGTTAATGAATATAATGATCACAGGATTATTTGAGAAGACAAAATTTTGTTTATCCCGCATTGCTTTTAGAACAAAACGGAAAACTATCACCACTCAAAAGCAGCGCCGAAATGAAATTGGCTCTACACGCAACAGGCCGATTGAAGTAAAACGAAACCTTTATCGAATATAATATCCCACGACGAATGCTAAACGTTTGAATTTGTTACCTTCTTGTACTATTCACGGTGATAAATTTTTCTTAGTTGCCAGTATGGCTGCGCGTGCTAAAGCGTCAGCACATTGGTTCCGAAGGTTGAATGGTCTTGGGTTCAACTCCCGGGGAACGCGTATCGGCAGTCATGGTACTTCAGGCGTTCCTCCGCAAGCATCCAGTCTCCGCCTCATGTACTACACACATCATAAGAAATGCACTTATCATAGAGAAGGTAAGCTACATGTTTCACGGACACATGGTAACACTGAGCCTTGTTGGTGAGTTGTAATGCTCTGGCATTGCATTCAGGAGAACGCGGCTTCAAATCCCGGTACGGCCACTCAGAATTTGATTTTCCTCGTTTCCCATAAATCTATCCAAGTGAATTTTTCAAATGGCCAACGCCGAGTCCTTTCCGGTTCAATTGACCCCACTCTGTTCCGCCTACGCGTGTTAGCCGAGTGAACTGCGACAGTTTTAACCTCAACTTGTGGTTCCGTCCTAACACTTACTTATCGTCGTCTGAGGTTGAAGGTTATAACGATGTTTCGTTATATCTCTGTATTTCATGTATCTCATGTTCTGTAAAGCGAGGTTCCACGGTGAGTAGTTTGTAATTTAGCTACTGAATGGTTTAAGTTGGTAGAATACGATTTCAATGTTTAGCAGTTGGTAATACTGCCTTAGTTGTAGCAAACGCATTAAATGGCGGCGCGTGTGTGTGAAGTGATATGGCCGCTGGACATTATGATTGTTGGCATATATAGCTTCCCTGAGAAGCGACTGACAAAAAATATTTTTATTTTTGTTCTTGTGATTTTGAAATAGTGTTTACCGAAAAGCTTATACTGTACAAGCTCGATGAAAAACTGACTACCAAATACACCTAGTGAATAATATTGAAAATGGATTTTTGTTAGATCAGTTTTCAAATTGTTCCCATCAGCAATTGAAGTTTCGTGTTTCCTATTAAACGTAGGCTATCGTCAAAGATACCATGAGCGAATGGTTTGTCAATATCTACGACGGGCTCTTCCTTGCGGCGATATGTTGCGGTGCTTGCAAATAGCTTAGCAAGTGCAGGCTATCGTAAATGGGAACAAAATACAAAAATGCCAAGTGTTTACGGTACAAGGTTCCAGTCGGCATCTGTAAGTACCTGGTTAGGATAAAAGACAAACAGAGACTTTAGCATTACTTAGAATGGGGACGTATGGTAGGTGTTCCTTGGAATGATCTCCAGATTTGTGGTTAAATGAATTCATTACAATTCTGTTGCATGGCATTCACTACAAAGATGGATACATAAATCGGAGGCTTTTCCGATTGTGAAATATCTGATCATCGCACTCAAAGTGTTAGCAATTGCTTCCGGAGCCAGCGGAGGGAAGTTCGGAGAATTTGCCTAAAAAATGGCAATTTTGGCTTATAGCAGGACTGTCCTACATAACTTTACATAGCGGACTCTGTCTCCAAGAAGCGTCCCCGGCTCTGAAAGCGGGGAATCCCATTGGCTGAGTATCATGTCGTTTAGACGTGTACACCACATGCTAGTTAGTTGTCTCCCTCGTGAACAAGGAGTAAACGGTGAATTTCTCACAGTGAGTACTGATACGCTTAGCGACCTTGGGCGTTGGCGTTACGTAAAGCGGTGAGGCGTTACGCTCAGGAAGCAAACTGCCTTTCTTAATGCTAATAAATTTGTTGAAAAAATAAATACCAGCGAGACGCCTCTAATGACGTCGACGAGATGCAGGAGCAGAAAAAAAATCTTAACATTTATCTCCCCCTATTAGAATGGGATCAAAATCCGTCTTTGAAGGAACAGTTGTGAAATGGGAAAAAATAGATACACAATCTTAAGTAACAATGAGATGTAAATGAGTCTAAGGACGCCGCTTCTTTCATGACCGTAATTAGCTGGCACAAAAAAATATGCTGTTAAAGTACTCGTTTAAATCGTTGGAAAAACGAATAAACACCAACTCTTTCATGTGAGAGCTCTCGCCTGAGTACTGTGATATAGAAATGGCTACGAATTTCAGTTTTGTTAGCACTAATAAACGTGACTGACAGGTTCTAGCGCACTAGAGTTCCAACTCAAATACGCAGTGATTGGTGGATGGATAAAGTTTTGTGCTAGACTCATAAATTTCCCGCGGCGAGTAATGAAAATACAGACGGGTGTCGATATTTCGAGGGCTGACAGCCAGTTATTTAAAGCGAAGTGGTCTCAATGGATATTTTTACGAGAGTCTCGCTTTTGTGTTCCGGCTTGATAAGTAATTGAGAAGATTTGCGGTAGCGGTGCAATTACTTACCGACCTTTTCCCTTTGTCTTAATTCATGGTCTTCTTGGTCCGTCCCGAACAGAAAAAACACTGCTGTTCAGGAAGCTGTATATTTCTCGTTATTCTAAAAAAAATTCATTTCAAAGAATATCATTCTTTGTCTCTTCGTCACTTACTTTATTGCACTGAAGTTCTAATCTCATATTTCACCCTCAGTAGTCATAAACCGGATTTATTTCTTTATTCATATGCATGAGTTGATTCTGTAATCGTATATTTCAGATGCGTTTCCACGCGGAATTGAAATGTGATGCATTTTCGCACGTCATTTTTATTTTACTTTCCTGTTGTTGAGTTTTTTGCAGCCGAAACCAGAAGCGTGCTTGCTTCGTGTTGCAGGAGACGTCGGTTTGACACTGGCCTGGGATAATTTCTTTAAAATGTTGTATTCGTATTGCGTCGTTCTTGCAATAATAATAATACAACCAAAACATAAACAATACAGACTAAAGATGTCGGTAGAACGAAAACAAGCTTTCTCGTAAAGAATGAAAGCCTATTGGAACAACCAGAAGAACTCAAAGAAATCTCGATTAAGTCATTTGCTTGACATCTTCCATTTATTGGGAGAATTTTCCAATAATAATAATATCGCTGAAATCAAATCTATACATTGGAAGAAATACAAACATATTAGCTTAGCTGTATGATAACTTTGTCTTTTTTTTGTTTTGGCTTAACGCCACGTCGACGTCGAGGTCATCAGAGGCGGGAAAGGACTGAGGGCTAGGAACGGGTAGAAATTCGGTCATGGCCTTTTGAAGGAAGCTTCCAGGCATTAGCCTGGAGTAATTTGTGAAAACCATGGAAAACCCTAATCTGGATCGACCCCGCGTCCTCCGGAATGAGAGGCCAGAACATTACCACTGATAACATTTTTCAAATACAATTTTTTTCCTTTTTTATTCATTCAGATTACCGTAGCACTTGCACGCAGCTCAAACACAGTATCCTAGTTCCTCAGTAGCTGTTTTAATGATCTTTTACTTAACATCCCAGCTACTCTGGTGTCATGATATTTTACTACTGCTATTAACTAAACATGAAAAGAAAACTTGGTGTGGTTGGTGTTATGCATTTGTCTTTAACAACCACAATTGAGAAAACTGATGGCATGTTAAATTACTGACCCGTAGCTGGTAGAATTATTAGTTTATTATATGTAGTCTTACATCCCCGATACTATCGTCTCAAATTTACAGGAACTATTTTTTTTTTTTTTGTTTCGGTTTTCAATCGTTTGAAACTTTATCTCATAAACATCACAACATTCTTTGTTTTAATGAATTCCTTACGCAGACTACACGCTCACCATTGCATCTATAGTCAAGAAGTAATGGACTATGTACAACATGGCTAAAAAAGGACAGTAGATAGGACGATGGTACAGAATTCTGCCAGGAGAAGTAAAATATAAACCATATATGTAAGCATCTGGATAATGTGGGCCATTTCCTCAATTGCTATTGGATCAAAATTATGAATTAGGTTTAAATATACTCGTATCTATACAAAGGTCAAAACAATGATAAGGTTACTTTTCGCTGTCACATGTAACAAAGATTTGGAACGATATCTAAATGATTTCTTATGGAATGTACACTAAGACATGCCTTTGCGTAAATTCAACATCATCAAAAAGAACTGGACGTGTCAACACACAGGAGAAAACTACTACAACTATATCTCTGCCGTCACGTGTAAAATAGATTGGGAACGATTTCTGCACGTGTTCTTGTGGCACGTACACTAAGACAGACATTTGGATAAATTAAACACGTTCGAATAGAACTCGTATCCGGCAACCTCGTGCCCCTGACAACACGTGCTGCGCTAGCTTGCGCCGTGAATTCAGAAATGTAAATGTTCTGCCGTTGATTAACACCTGTTACAAAATTGTCTGAGTCCCACCTAACATAATATTTATTTATTTCGTATAGCAGAAATACAAAAAATGTAACTACATTAAATTACAATAAATATATCTATTACTACAGACTGATGTCCAACGATTGCAACCATTCAATTCCTTCTGTGGTTGCTTCATGAATATGATGCATTGTACCACTGAATCTCCTAAGAGGGCATTCCATGGCGATGTGGTGAATGGTTTGCTCGTAGTTACCGCAGTCACAAGAAGGATTCTATATCATTCCCCACTTGTACATCCAGTTGTTGCATCAACCGTGGCCTGTTCTCACTCGGTTCAGTGCCGTCCAGGTTTTCCTAGGAAGGTTGAATCCATGAGACTGTCGTGTAGGGTCTTGGATTAGCGCATGTTTGTCGGGGTTGGAATTTGTCCAATCAGCGCACCGTGCTTCGCCAATGTTGTAATTATTTTGGACCAGCTCTTGACCAACATAATATTAATAATATCTATTATCACCAACTATAACGTGATTGGGTAACATCTGCTAAGAATTATTAATATCACGAGTAACACATCACAGCCTTGTAGGGTGTACTCATGGTTTACACCCCTTGCTGTCAGGAGATTAAACACGAACACTGCCACACGCCTGCAGTCAAGACTCATTGGGAAGAAGTCTAGAATTTACTCCAGGAATTTGGTACACTATCTGGTGATTAGGAATTGTGCAGCACTGCTGGCCTAGTCACTAATGATGGAAATTTCTTCACCCATAGGGCCTCCAAATCACTACAAGTAAACCAATTGTACTTACCTCTGAAATGTAAATTTTCAACTCGCCCACAGTGCTCTTGCCTGTATTAGTAAAGATCAAGTGTCAACTAGTTGTACAGAATAACACAAGTACCCAATCATTTCGCGTCAACTCTTTACTATGATAGCTGATTCGGCAAACAGGTAAACAAATGGAGGGTGGGTTGTATAGAGCTTTTGAGTGGTTGCTCCATCTAACCGAACCAACGAGTTTTAGGGACGTTGTCCTCCTTGGTGAAGATGGATGGTTCTTTCCCGCAGCGTGACTGATGGAGTGGTCTCTGGTCAGCAGAGGACCCACTGGACCTCGCTGGAGTGGCTTACGTCACCAGCTCAGGCGGCGTCGCGGCAGGTGACTTGAACAGCTGCAATCCACAAGTCTCAAGACTGTCACCCAGAAACACTTCTAGACCGTATATGAACACCGGGGTGAAGCGGTCACTCTCCGTTCGTAGCATCAAACGCACTGTGTGACTTAAAGTTTTGCGACTTCATACACTAATGTGATAAAGTGGGGATACTACCGCAGTTTCAAAATAAAAACTTCAGCCAAATAGTCAGGCGGATAATGTAACATTTTGTTGAGGTTAGTAAGGGAAAATACTGCTCAGTACTCAGCTGCTAAAACACGCCTTTCAATGGAGGTTTATAGAAGTTAGAAAGCCCAGGTAGAGTGAATATGGTATCTTTGTGTTCCTCTGGGCAGCACACGCCTATGGGAGGAATTTCTGTGGCCGTAACTCCATCACCTGCACCGGTGGTCTCTCCGAGGTTGTGGCGTCTATCACTAGGCCTTCTTGCTTAATAGGTACAGCCCACAACTTTCCGAATTTGCAAAGGGGTTTGCTTCAATTCTTCCTGCGTTCCGCCTGTACTGCTATAATATATTGCTTCCTGCTTTAGCATTTTCAGAGTGTCACAGTCTTTCTAACTTAATTTTATCCGTCTTTAGACGGTCTTAAATTTATTATTTGGATTATATTTCATAGGAAAAAATATTATTTTGGCACAAGTCACACGAGGACCGCTGGGTGTGTATTTATTTGTCTTTTTGTTACCCGGCCATCGAGTCTCCTTCCCACGTCATGCGAGTGCGAGAGAAATGTGGCTAATATATTTGTTCCTTTCAAGATTGCCCTGTCGAACGCTGTTGTCTCCGTTTAGTAGTTTTTGAGTACTTGGCGTTTCAATATGGACAGTTTTCAGGTAATTGTGGGATGCTACCCAGGATCAACCAGCGAGACGAATTAACGTTAAATCAAATGTATAGCTTTGGCATGAAATGAAGGTAGAAGAGTGCACGAAACCAATACTTCACAATACACCAACCGTCTAGGAAGACGTACTACCTGCTTAAATCTTTGGGTAGAAATTGTAATATTACCAAATCATAATCTTAACAGAAATAGTCCACGAATACTGCAGTCATTATATTAATGCTGCTATTGTTTCGAAACACAACAATGTCTCCAAGAAAAGCTATTGTGACGTAAGATATGAATCAAGCATTGTGAAAAGTAATATAAACACATTCATAGGAACTCAATCATCTTGATATGTTGCTAGCCAAAAAAATAATACTTCTAACATGATCATCCACTATAGGTACACTTGTTCTTTATCACTGATATTTACTTCTAAGCTATTAGGCCCTACTGTTTTTGATTAATACACTTTCTGGTTATGCCGCGGAAATCTTAGGAATCATATTACGGTTTAGTTTCAGTTAAATATTATGCTACTGACTTCCAACGATAATACCTTAATCTATTACGTGTTTTCTTAATCGTTTACGTAATTTTTGTATAGCTGCTAAAACTCATTTTCAACGTACTACCTTAAACGTTCAATCTTAAACCTTCTTTTCATTGACGTGAAAAAAAAAATAACTGTAACAAATCAAAAGAGCATACATTCACATTTTTTTGCGGAATATCAGGTTGCAACTTATTTTTCTCACATTTTTAGTTCCACACAATCTTTTTTCTACCTCAAAATCATATGTTTCTTTGGGATCTAAACCATTCAATTTCCTCCTTATGCCACTGGGAACTATGTTGGACCTAAACTGGTAGGGGAAGATTCACGACGATTAAGGTTTGACCCCCTGTTCTAACACCCAGATTCCGGTTTAACGTGGTGATCCAAAATTAGTTTATTTACATATTAGCATGATTCCATAGTCAATATTTCGGCCGATTTTACCTTCGTTTCAGCAAAAAACGGCTCTTACGTCCAATCATCAAAAATGATCTAAAAACTATTGATCGTCTGATGCTGATGGTTATGAAGCTGAGGAGGTATTGTTATTTGGTAAGACTATACTGCTTGTGGACATCGAGGATATTAATGCCAGGAAAGGATTTGGAGCAAACTACGAGAAGGAATTCGGTTGTAGCGTGTTGTAGGTAGCATTTCATAATTCCCGTGGATCGTTTTGGCAAATAATAAAAATTAAAATCTGTCTGGCCGGATCGAATTTTGAACCCCCCTTATAATAACAATCCTTGTGGATGAATGGAAACTTTAGTGCCTGGAATGCGTATTCAAATCCACGTCCGAACAACCAGATTTCAGTTTTCGATGGTTTTCCTTGATTTAATTTAATTGCAATGGAGCACTTGCTCCGGTGGCAACTTCCCTATACACCCATTTTTCCCCTTGCTCCCACCTACTTTTTTCTTCTACTAATTTCAACTTTAAATTCTGTTGAGTAAATTATTCATCATTTATTTTGATAATTTATTCCAATCACTGACCCCATTACCTATGAAAGAAAATCTTCCCATATCCTTTAGCCTGAAATCGAATGGACATTTGTGGTTTCGTCATCTTTTTCCTTCCATGCCCTTCTCATAATTCTTCCTCCAATATCATTCCACGCCTCATCACCACTATAAACCTTGTACACTCTCATGATTTTCTTTACGCTCCTCCCGTCTTTCAATGAATACCATTCCAATTCTTTTATCATACGGATCGTGTTCTGCAATAATTTCCAGAGACACATTTAGCATCCCTTCTTTGCATATCAAATACGGGTCCCATACTACACCACCATATTCAGTTAGTCCAGGCGAATGTCGGCTTGGTTCCTTTAAAAGATCATGTCCGAATTCCTTTCCGTTCCTTGCTCCAAATTCTCTTCCACATCTGATGAACTCGAAGTCGATGAGGCGTAAGGCCTTTAGAAATGAATAACGAGTCTCAGTTTTAAATACTCATCCACCATGCTGAATGTAATGGTTTGTAGTGTGCTAGTTGTGGTATAAGGAGATTACCAGTACTATATGGAGTTAACAAGAAACATATTGGTATAACGATGAACTACCAAACATGCAGTTAAATGCAAGTATACTATTAAAAGCAGGAAGGGAGCCATAACAACTTGGTTTGCATACGTCCGCGTGACGCAACGCTAACGTGTACAAACTGTGGTTCTGACCACGCCGCCAGTTATGGGGGATGCCCATAAGAAGAAAGCTTCAAGCAGCTATCAGAAGCCGATAACGACAGCGCCAATCCAGTCACTCCCAACGAATGGGAAGACCGGAAGGACCTCAGAGATGGTCATCAAGCCACTTCAATAATCGTCCGCCGACCAACTCAAATGACCAACATGGGCACCAATATAAATTCTTCTCGGGTTTGCCGCCGAATCACATTTTCTAATGTCGAGCTTTCGGCGACTTCCACTGCCGCCATCATCAGGACTGTTGTATCTGAAGGAACAACAGTTTCTGTTGTTCCTTCAGATACAACAGTCCTGATGATGGCGGCAGTGGAAGTCGCCGAAAGCTCGACATTAGAAAATGTGATTCGGCGGCAAACCCGAGAAGAATTTATATCGAAGATACGCCGAGAAAGACTTATATCTCATATGGGCACCAATGCTGTAATCAAGAGCCAAGACGAGCAAATCAGCTGGGGAAAATCGTCGAGTTGTTAACACAACTGATTGCGGCAATGATCCCCAACTGACCACATGAAAACAGTTAGCTATCTAACGAATAAGAATATCGAAAGGGTTTCCACACAGGCCGTAATCACTACGGTCAAAGACGGTTTTCCCCCAAAGTGTACAGTTCGAGAAAATAAAATCCATCACCATCAATGAAACCACAGATAAAGCTAAAAATCGTAGCGGGCTGTATAATACCGTTGATGCAGTGAGGGGGGGGGGAAAGGAAGGCTAGTTGAAACAGTCAGACGCATGGAGCTATGTGCAGTAACTCGACACCTAACCACCTCAACTTGTAGATAGTATATCTCGAGAACTAAGCAAGATATCCAAAAATTTTATTCTTTACTTTCGATTTGTCTCGTCGTGTTTAATAAGATTCCATCACCAAAGTTGATGTTGGCCTAAGTGTTTTTCTGCAGTTAAACTCAAAACACCACAATTTTGAAACACTATATCTCGAAAACTAAGTAGTATATATATATATACATAAAAAAATCTTTATATTTGTTTTGTTTCATCGCGTTATATAATAATCCATCATCAAATTGCGGTGCCACGGTTATCGTAGAATTCCTTTGAGGTGTTGGTGCATATTACCCTTGTTTCTTGAGAAATTCAATATGGCGATCTTCCCTCCCCACTCCTCTGTACCCGTCTTCACTTCAGTGTGTGGTGAAGGTCTCTTTCGTTGTCTCCTCACTTTTTTTTGCTCCATGGTACGCATAGACGCTTTTCGTACATACCACATTCAGTGTTGTTGATCTTTGACGAAGTGTTGCCTCTCTGTCAATACTGACGCAGACGTCGATGGTTTTAGTGACTGAGTAGAAGTGGTCGGTGACACTGTTGTCCATGGCGGGAGGTAAAGCTGGTATTTGCATATTCACGGCTCACTCTTGACAGTGTGGACAGAGGAATGTTGATTTCACGAACAATTTCAGAAGTGGAATGCCTCATTGCTCCAGCGCTTACTACCATTCCGCATTCAGAGTCTGTTAATTATTGTTGTGTGGACATAATCACGTCAGAAGTGCTTTCACACGATTCACGACAGGACAAATGAAAGACCTGAAACTGCACGGAACTCTTATACGTTTCTCCCGCGATGCAATCGCTATGTGGACGAAGTTGGACGTAGTTGTTACATGAATAATCATTAACATTAGCTCCCTAGTGACGTCCATAATCCTTTTTTTCCCCTAAATTATAATCAAGAGATCCCATAACCCTGAACATCACGACATCCATTGTAAAAGCTACCAACGATAGCGGCAATACATTTAGGCCACTGAGACAAATTTTACAGAGGGTGTAAGAAATCACCTACATGGACTAAAAATAAATAAATAAAAGGCAACTAATGATTAATATTTTAATTTAATCGCTATACAGGCTTTTTTGTGTTCCCGCAACTCATTTCTTCGCATATGTTTAACTAAATACAATTGGTATTACGAAATGCCACCGAACGTGGTGGTTGAAAGGTAACGCTTTGGTATCGAAATCTGGAGGACGCCGATTCGATTCCACGTCCGGCCATTCAGACTTGGGTTTTCCATTGTGTCTCCAAATCATTCTAGGCGAATTGCGGGATGGTTCCCTTAAAAATAGGCCATGGCTCAATTCTTTTCCGTTCATTGCCGCCAGTCCTTTCCCGCCTCTAATGACCTCAATGTCGACGAGGTGTAAAGCCATAAGCAATAATAATAATTTTTCTAATGCACAAAATTGCATCTACTGTTAGCATATACAACATTTGTTCCCACGAATCTGAAGTTATTTCCAATGGGAAAAACTCGCCACTATGCAAAGAATATATCTTCAGATCGCTCGCTATTTCTCTAAAGAATACAATACACATTATTCTTTAACATTCCCAAATTAAATGGAATGACAGTAATTTTTCTAGAATTTTTTTACTTCTGCTTTGAGGCTCAGTAGATCATGGAGAGTATGGGGACAAGGAACGAGAAGGAATTTAGTCATACCTTGTGAGGGATCAATCCCGGCATCTGCCTTCAGTGGTTTCGCGAAAACATGGTTAGCAGGACGAAATTAGAAGCCACATCCTCCAGAAGGTCAGACCTAAGCATTAACCACTAAGCCACGTCGCTTGTTACAAATTTCCACAGATGCAGTTTGTAAATTTTGGTCATCCCTTTCCGTCCTTAGAATACCTAGTGAAAGAGCTATCTTTTTATTTCAGTAAACACTACTCTTCGCATTAATTTTAGTGTATATGAAAGAAGACATTCAGTAACTTCTGAAGATATCGAAAAGTTACTGAAAGTCATGAACAAAATACTAAAGGAAGATTTTTGTCTAAATATGAAACAAAACAAGACAAAAGGGATTAAATTTAGCAGAAATGATACCAATAATAGTAAATTAAACATAAAAACAGGGTCAGATGCGATACAAGAAGTTAGTGAATTTCGCTTACTTAGGAAGAAAAATTACAACCGATGTTCGAAGCAAGAATGATGTTAAAAGCAGAATAGCACTAGCAAAAGCAGCCTTCATGAAAAAGAGAAATATTTTAGTTTCAAATATTAATCTAGTAAAACTCTCTGTGCGGAGCACAGAACCTTAAGCCAGCGAACCAAGGACTGTAGGAATACAAAAAGAAGGAAAATTCAGGCATTTGAAACGAGGTGATATGTTTCTGAAAATTCTTTTCATTCTAGTAGTAAACCAGAAAAGTTTTTAATGAAGTATCTTTGAAACTTTCACCATAAATTTTATTCCACAATTTCATTACGCTTGTTGGAATGTTATTTTATGATTTAGTGGTTTGACTAACGTTTTCTGAATTTTCTATAGTATTTCAGAAAACTGAAGGAATAAATAACCAAAGTTTAGTAATCAAAAAACAATAATAACATGCAATGTAATCTTCACGGGAATTCAGCCGGATGGCGTCGTACAAACACAAAGTTTCGACAGTGTTGTAACCTGATCTTTGGTCGATATTTCCTAAGCTAGTGTTCATCTTAGATGCAGTGTAATATGTGGTGCCCATCTGATTTCGGTATCGATGAATTATCATTTCTTCCTCCGTTTCCCCGTCACGTAGAATCGTAAGATATACCGCAGATTTTGAGCTAGAGCACATGCTTTGCAACTTTCAATGATATTGGTTTGGTAGTTACTGAATTATAACTGGGCAAAGGAACAGACACAGAATCCGCTGGAATAAAATACGATACGCCTGGAGACTCGACGTGGACTCGATACCTCGGCTATACTCGGCTAGTCCGATGATGTTCGAAGTGTTAGTTATACTCGCCGCCGCCACAGCGCAGCTTCACCAACCAGGAAATTTCAAATAAATAGCTGCATTCGATATAATTTGCAATTATATTGTTAAGATGAAGTGTAAATTTCAAATAAATAGTTACTTTTGATTTTATTTTCACTCATATTGTTAAAATGAAATGCAACTGCAATTATTTGCTGTCGAAATAACTACACAAATACGAACGTTTCCAGAAATAAATTCTGTTACCATCATACGTGATAACCGTAGTCTCGACAGGCGTTCTAATATAGTTAAGTTTTTGTGTTGTGAATGTCTAAACACTATTATGAGATTGTGGCACCAGGACCCTTTTTCATTTTTGTCTTTGATGGTTAACTGAAGAAGTCTGTATTCTATCACTACTTAATTTTTTTCTTTTTTTTCGATCCACTATGGCACCACTACTCCAGGTAAGTTTTGAGGACACTGTTTATTTCGGGGCGGGGACTTCGGTCACCGTATTAGAGGCCTTGATGTGAAACAAATCTCTATAGTTAAACTCTTAATTCATAATTCGGCAGGTGAAATTTCACGTAGCTTTTTGTAGTGTTGCTAATGTCACTTTCTATGTGCCGTGATTTTGTTGTCTCCACATTTGGTAAACTTGGTTCTAAATGACTCGTATCATTTTTTTGTTTGGTATATATTCTCCTGTGAACGGAATATTTGTTTTGCATGAAGATCTACTACTTGGCAGGAATCTTGGTGTTTTCAGAATCTATCTTAGAAATCTATTTTGCAGTCTCAGTAGCTGTAACATTTAATATATGAAGGTTGTGGATCATTTTTCTCAATTACTGATAATATTGATAAATAAATTCTGCCAAAGTAATTGAATGTTTGTTCGTATATTAACTTTCTGAAAACATTAAAGTTCCTTTGCAGAACCATATTCAGCGGTTTCTCATTTTTCGGTACATTGCCTTTATCTACGTTCCTTTCTCAGCACAGTGACTTTGTTTCCTTTCGAATCGAAATTTATTTTCAGCTTGCTATATCGTTCGTAATAAATACATAGTAAAGTGTTGTGCTGGTTCCTATTCGAATAACAAGCTAAAAATTAATTGCGATTGAAAAGGAAACAATATCACTGTTCTGAGAAAGGAACATAGATAAATACAATAGACGGGAAAATCAAAAACCACTGAAGATGCTTCTGGAAAAAAAAGAGTGAAACGCTTTCGGAAAGCTCATAAACGAACTAAGGCTGGCCGTCCAGTGGACGCGAATTCGCGCGAATAATCTTCGCGCGAATACACGCGAATGCGCGAGAAGAGATCGCTCCAATCCAAACAAAGGTAATTTTATGTGACTCCGTCCACTGCGAGCGCCTGAATCGCGCGAACTTACGCGAGGGCGACGAGATCCAAATTTTTTTGGATTTGTTCGCGCGAACACACAGTTCGCGCGACGGATATAGACAAACTGGTTGCTCTTGTTATAGAAAGAGCCCATTAGTGGGATCAAAATTATCTTATACCACCAAACAAATGTCCAAATGAAGAAGTGAGAAGGAATTGGAACAGAAATGAAATGAATTCACCAGGTAATTAATTCTATTACTTATTCATTTATATAAACAAAATGCAATGTTAAATATCTATAATTTTCACACAGTATAGGCTTTATTTTTTGCTTGCTGTCATCAGTATCTCTACTGGTTTGGTGTGATGGGTATTAGGTGATTAAATAGAAACTTCCTGACAACAATTACGGAAACAATACAAATCACACATAAACAAAAATTACTGGAAATCGTCATTAAACGTTTTAAGTGAAAATATAAAATATTAACAAGCATTCAGCAGCATATTTACAAAATAAAACGCTTTCAAACATTTAAAGTCTTACTCATAACATCATAGGTCGCATAACATTCTTAATTGCATTCCTTTAATCAATATTCCTTGCACTGTACTGCTTTTAATAAAACAGTCATTCAATTCATTTAAAACATTTTCATCCATTCTCAATGTATTTAAATTCACAATTTTTTAAATGTTTTTCATCTCTTTATTTTACACTGGTTTTTAATGAATGTTTCGCCGAAGAGAAGATGTGAGCCTAGAAATTTAGCCGATCTAGGACGTATACTTGGGAATTTACATGTATTCTTTCTCCATTAAAAAACTAAACAAGTATATACTAAGGAGTTTTTGTTCTTATTTCTTTTGTTATAGTCGCTGACGTTAAGAAGAAATGGAAAGGGTTGAGGGATACATTTAGAAGAGATTTAAGAAATTATTTGGAAGAAAAATCCGGAAAAGGTGAAGTCTCAAAACAGTGGCCCTATTTCAACCAAATGGAAAACTCCTTTCTTTTGGCAAAAATATTACTCATCCATTCCTCTCCCCTTTTTGCAGTTCTTCTTGCTAGAGTTGTTGATTCCAATGCTTATAATTCCAACAATTGAGAGAAAGGCATTGCTACTGTTCTTTCTGGCACAAACAACAACAGAACTGGCGATAGAATCGCGCGAATCTGCTTTCAGTGGACGGAGTGTCTTCGCGCCAACACGATTCGCGCGAATACAAGCGTATTCGCGCGAACATTTTTCGCGCGAATACGCGTCCACTGGACGGCCAGCCTAACAGTCAATAGCGAAGGCAGTATTATTTATCGATACAACATAATTGTGTTGTTCGTTGTCTCCCATACCTGACAGCAGTAAAAGTAAGGGAGAACGATCATATTCGTAATTTTGATTCCAATGTTAAATTTGCGTTTCGCATTATTGCACTCAAGTTTTCTGATAAGCCTAATCCTCTTCTTTCCATGACGTGGATGTGGTCCTTGTAAATCAATTTTTATTTTTCTTCAAGTGTCTTCCCCAAGTAGTGATAGTGGATACCCAGCGAATATGCCCCATAAACATTAGTTATTGGTTCATAACGTGTAAGCTATCACCATTATCCTGGCAGTGGTAAGCCAGATTTAAGACTTCCACTTAACTGGTACGGAAAATTCGCAGTCGTAATTTACCAAGACGACACTCGCGAACCATGTCGGTTACTAATACCGCCACACTAATTTATGATGACGGCGTGTTATTGGGTGTTTTCGCCACTCAACACATGCGAGCCGACAGCTGATAGGTGGATGGCGGAGTATGTTGTCCGTGGACATTGGTATTTGGGTGATGCAAAGCTTTTCTGTTAGTGTGGCTTCTCGGTGGTGTTTGTTTGAGTTAGATGATCAGACCTAATGCTTCCTTATGACGGTCAATGGTGATGTCATAGCGACCGATGTTGTTAACTTCCGGATTATTGCTTCTGTTTGAACTTGTGTAGAATACTTCAGCCAGTTGTCGAAATCTGTCATGAAGATATGGAACTCCAGTAGCCACAAGGAGTGCGTCGGTGGAAAACCTGAATGGAAGGTGAAACTCACTCGCTCAGCGAACACTGAATAAGGCGCTCAGTTGGAGCGGGACAAAGATGCCACAATACAATTATTTTAGACAATTAACTAACTGTACTACTACGAATGAAATACAAACCACTATCTGTGAAAACGAGGAAATACTATACATTAGGTTATAAACATGTAGGATGCCTATAATTAATAAAATGAAATAATCGCATAATAATCTATATACTGTATATAAAATCCTAGACATGCGTTGAACCGCATTATCACGGACAAACAACTGGACGATTGAGGCCATATTCACATGAAATGTTATTTAGGTGGGGCGGAAGGTTTCTGTATATAAATCACTCCGATCGGTGGCGCTAGAGTCTGATAGGTATTTCGACAGCGAGAAAGCTAAAGTACGTATGAATAGGGTCAATCGTTCATCGTGGATGATGCGGTTTACTCATGCGCAGTGTATTTTTTTTTTTTTTTTTTTTTTTTTTTTTTTTTTTTTTTTTTTTTTTTTTTTTTTTTTTTTTTATGGAGATGCGGAGCTTTCTGGCAGTCGAAATGTATAACAAGAGTAATGTATTTTTGCGTTTTATGTGTTTTTTTTATATCATAGTTATGGAAATAAACAAATCTGTTTGCGCACACTCCAGGCAGCATTGCATCAAATATTGCTTGCAGAGATGCTATGTGAACAATATTGAAGGTTACCTGTGGCTCATCGGTTAACATAAAACCTTCTCCAATTAGTAATAGTTTTAAGGGTGATTAAAGCACTGCTTATAATATAAAAGCAGAAAGTGAAGTAAAAAAAAAAAAAAAAAAAAAGGGGAAAATACAGGCAGGGCAGCCAACTGTGATTTTGTAGATGCCACCTATTGTTCGCGTCACCATCACGTCACGTGTTGCACGTATCACTTGCGCCTTGGAAGCTTTTCGCAAAATCTTTATACAAACACACTGTGTTTTCCACATTTTGTTGGAACTTTCCATAGCTATACTTTAAAGCAAATAGATAAACACTGTTTACGTATGATTTACAGAAATCTAAGCCCTCTCCTCCTTCCCCCTTCCATTTCTGTCACCGTTGTTCATACAAAATCCACAGTTTTTATCTGATTTTGATAGTACTTAGCACATATATACTTAAAACAAGGCAGTCAGGTAGCTAACAGCTTCCACTGTGGACACACTATCATCAGACCACTTACCAGTTATATTTCAAGGCGGCACAGGCCAGTTGCAGCCAGATGAGGGGCTAAATCCCACTTTCGACCAGAAGTATACCAACTGGAGGATATATAAGAATCTAATAACTGAAGCACTGGCGGACCATCCTGCAGATAACAATGCTGAAACAGCCCCGGAGGCTTTTGAAACCGCGGTCTTGTACGCCATAACAGCCTCCACGTCGAAGCACTAAGAGAACAGACAAATCGCTACAGCTCCCACCTCACCTGCCAACAGCGATCCGACATGAAAATCGGATCGCCAAGGAGAGTATGATCATTACGAACCCCAACACCAGGAAATTACTTAATCGCCTCCAAAGAGAATTGAAAGTGACTTTAACCGAACATCGAAATCGTGAATGGGAGGCCAGACTCGCAACGCTGCGACCGTACGATTGCTCGCTATGGTCACAGACCAGATAATTTACTAAAAAGAAAAGCCGAATCCCACCTCTACCAGGAGATCATGGATACATATATCACCCTGAAGACAAAGCCAATGCTCTGGCTATCGCTTTCGAACGAAACTTTCAACCAGCTCCCGGTGACCCCGATCTAGCGGAAGCAGTCAACACTCGTCTCAGGGTTTTCTTTGGAGCAGAAGATGAAGACGAACACAACATCGAGCACTTCACTCCTCACGAAGTCCTCACCTGTGTGGTCAGCCTAAACCCAAGGAAAGCCCCAGGCCACGACAGAACTAGCAACATCTGTTTGAGAAATCTGCCTCCAGCGGCAATAAACCACCTCACGATGCTGTCCAAATGATTGTCGAGACGAAGACCTTTCCCAACCGGTGGAAACAGGCCGTAGTCGTAGCAATCCACAAGAGCTAGAAAAACCCCTCTCTATCACAAAACTATCGGCCCATAAGTCTGTTACCATCTATCAGCAAGCTGTTTGAGCGTCTCCTGCTCAAAGGCCTAAAGCTTTACATCGAGCGACAGAGTATTTTCCCAGACCACCAATTTGGGTTCCACCAGGGACATTCCACCATCCAGCAACTGATGAGGGTGGTCGAGACAGTTACGACGGCCTTAAACTACAAAGAAAACTATGGCCTAGTATTACTAGATATCTCCTGGGCATTTGAATCGGTATGGTATGGCGGAATGCTACTCCATCTCTATGAACTGGGACTCCCGGGCCAGCTAGTCAAACTGATAATATCATATTTGGAAGACCGCACATTTAAAGTAAAAATTGGAAACGTATTCTCATTTAGGCGAGGAATCCAGGCAGGAGTACCACAAGGCTCGACCCTGGGGCCCCTGCTATACTCCCTATATACAGCTAATGTACCCTCTCAAAACGGAATTCACACCACCACATATGCAGATGATACAGCTTACTTCACCCGCAGCCGCAGCAAAGCAATCGTCACCCGTCGTCTGCACGAGGTATTGCAGAAGACTGAGGCCTGGGCGAGGAGGTGGCGCATTGGAATCAACCCAACGAAAACCCAAGCTATCTTACTAATTAAGAGGATAGGACCTCGTCTGAGACCTCAGTTGTATCCACAACTCAAAATTCATAACAACTCAATCCCATGGTCAAACACAGTTCGCTACCTTGGAGTCCTGCTTGACTCCAGGTAGACCTGGAGGGTCCCTCCGCAGAAGAGCTAGCGCGAGACTTCAAGCGTTGTACGTTGTACCCAGTGCTAAACAGGGACATTAAGCTCTCCGCACCCTTAGGAGTACGGATCTACTGCACCCTAGTAAGATCGATATTTGAATATGCCTGCCCTGTTTGGGGACACACAGCTAAAACAAATCTAGACCGACTCCAAGACGTTCAAAACCACGCTCTGAAGAGAGCCCTTCATCTCGACTGCAGATTTCCAATAATAGCCCTCCATGAAGCCACAGGACTACCAACCTTAAAACAAAGATTTAAGGATCTTGCTACCAAATTTTACAATGCAACCCACAAATCTAACAACCCACTAATCAAGGACCTGGTGAACTATCCGGTAGGAATAGGTCCACAAATTGAAGCTGTCCCTTTTCTTCTTTAAACCCCCAAACCATCTGACAATATCTACGCCAAACGTTACGACACATCTAACCTGAAGCAATAAACCATCTAGAAGACCAGGAGTAAATATCGCAAGACAAACACTCCACCCTACTCTGCCCAAGGAGGAAATGGGCAGCTAATGGCGGTGTCCAGGTAGCTCGGTGGTTAAGGCGCTGACTTCTGAAAGATCTCTCTCCGGTCGCGGGTTCATAACCCGCGGTGAGTAGGAATTTTTAGGAGTTGTATTTGGTTATCTGAGCTAAGCCGGGACATTCCGTTGTTCTGATTCCACGTTAAAAAGCGGGCCACTGTAGAAATTCGCCTACTAACCTCTGACACAATAGCTTGGTACATCTTCTTCTGGAAGATCCGACGAATCTTCGGGTTGTGTACGAAGTGAAAACTTCTTTATGCGCGTTGGGCGATTTTTTTAATGGGTAAAATCTTATGAATCTTACCGACATGCTAACGCCAACAAGTATATTCGTTGTGGTCTCGTGGCTCACTGGTTTAGTTGTCTGACATGAGAACGAAAGGTCGCCGGTTCGAATCTCTTTCTTGGCGGGGATTTTCATAGATCATTAACCCGATCTCCCCCTCTGACGTAGCTTCCTGTGTAATATGAAGTACACCAGAATGTTTCCGTGGTTCGGATTCCACGATAAACTTTAGGTCCTCTGTACCTTGTAGCACTACCGTGATAGGTTAAGGCGGGTAAGACAGGGGCGGAAAGTGCAACCAATAGAAGCCCTGCCACCAGGTCATAACGACTACAACGATTAATTATTATTTTGTATATCTGTAGCTATAAGTAGGGCCTATGACTTTTGCGCGTATGATATTAATAGTTTTAAGCTTTTACTTCTTTCGGCAGTCTCAAATGACTGCCTTTTTTTTTCCACTCCTTCCACTACTTGGATCAATGCTGCCTGAATTCGTTTAGTCTTCAACTGGTGGTTGACAGCTGGTGTGATGGCGACCGTTACGCGAGTTTTTCGACGCCGGGGAGGCAGAACACCCCTAGGAGTCGTGTTTCTGCGGTGCTCACTGTGTAAACGCACTTCCCGTGCGTTCCGTCTGCGGCCCTGGGGAAATCAGACGGCAGCGACACCGAACCAGATTCACTTCCGGTTATAGATGAGCCGCCCCCAACCCACCAATCCGGTCTGATCAAATACCCCTCTCCCCGTATTACTTTTCATCCCTTCCTTTTTCATCAACCACTATTTATTTGGCCGATTGACGATATCACTCAGCTGTCAAAAACAGTCTTCGCGAACTAATCTGAACCAGAAACGTATTTACTTCGTATCCATTACGACTTTGGACATTTGCATGCTACTTCATTTTTACAATCGAAAAATTCACTCCCTTTAATTTATAACAAAACTTTCTTAAGATGGAGTAAAATTAGAAATAATTTCCCACCTCACTAAAATCTTTCATAACAAAAAAAAAAAAAAAAAAAAAAAAAAAAAAAAAAAAAAAGAAGAAGAAGTAGAGGAACTTTTAACTCTGAACTGAATTATCAATTTACTTCTGATAATTTGATTTCGTGAGTTTTATCATGAAAACACAGAAAAACCGAACATCAAATCAATAAGAATAATGTTCATTAAGTGAATACTAAACGAAGAAACCAAAATATATAAGGTTTATACATATAACTAAGAATAAATTTTACTGGATCAAAGCAAATAGATTTTGTAGTAAAATGAACCACAATAATATAATTTGCTGTAGGTCGCGTCATAGCAAAATGAGTCTTATTTATTTTATTTTATTTTAAACGTATAATAAGAATTATCTCATTCCATTTCAATTAACGGAAGTAACAAAAATATATCGATGCAATTAAATCACTTATTGCTTGAAGATTTCTCGGGTGTGCAGCCGGGTCAATTGATCGCAGATGTTCAAATTTTCTATGGCGTAACATGCCATCACCGAGCGTGGTGGTGTAACGCATAGCGTTCTGGCCTCGCATTCGGGAGGGCGGCGGTTCCAATCCCCGTCCGGGCATCCAGATTTGGGTTTTCCATGGTTTCTCAAATCACTCCAGGCAAATGCCGGGATGCTTCCTTAAAAAGGCCATGTCCAAATTCCTTCCCATTCCTTGCCCCCATCCTTTCCCCTCTCTAAAGACCTCGCTGTTGAGAGACGTAAAACAGTTAAAAAAAAAAAGAAAAAAGAAAAGAAAAACATGCCATCATCTTCAGGTAGCGTCCACTGGGCGGCTGCTCGCGTCCTGGAAAGCTGCGATAAACGATGAGAGCGACGATACTCTAACAGCAAAGCGAAGAGTAGTGAAACACTGTCGACAATGGAGGTGTTTATACTGGAGCAGCGCATAGTAGCAGAGCAGCGATGAGAGCGACGCTAATCGCTGCGAGCATTTTATTCGCTATTATCGCGGATGGCTGTCGACCGTTTGATCGGTGAAATTTCTGTTAGGCTCCTTTTGTGGGACTGTGAATACAAAAATCACCATTACATATTCGTTTTAGACAAATTGTAGTATGAAACGGCCACTAAATGTAATACAACACGGAATTATAAATGTTTTTAAATTAGTACAATTTCCGTAATTTATACTCATTTTAATGCGTGTACATTACAAACTTGAGATTAAAGTAAAAAAAAGGAGAAAGATAAAACATTAATACAACAAAAGAGAAACGGTACATAATTTGTTGAAAAAAATATGTTTTCCTATTACAAGTAATTTAAATTATAAATATTAAATTAAATGCCTAACATGTATATACTCGTAGTAATTTTTTCAAATTGTAACAAAAGTAGATTTTAAATAAGATGATATTTTCTGCATTTTGGTTTGGCTTTCCAACATTTTTTAGTGTCTAATACTTATTATTTAGATTACTAGTTTCTTAAGGTGATGTTCAATACATTCTCTGTCAATAATAATGTTATGTAGCATACAATTGGCCTTAATAAAATTGTCAGATCGTCTACAGAAGTTTCTGTTGTTTTGGCTAAAATCCTCCATTGAATATAAATTATGCCGAAGGCACATTCGACGATTCTTCATGTTCTTTTTATTCCCTAGCATTGAAGTATCCTTTGCCTGTATCTAAATATTGCCCATAAGGTTCTAAGAAATTATTTAAAAAAAGATAAGCTTCGTCACCTATAAAAACATGAGGTTCAGTGATTTCAGAAAATGGTAGAGAGATTTGGAATATTCAGTCTTCCATCTGTTAGACATACAGAGCAGTAGCTCTAACTGTTCCACCGTCACTCTGTTTACCATAACCTCCAGCTTCAATGCTTATAAATTTATACTCAAAGTTGACCAATCCTTGCAGAACAATAGAAAAACGTTCTTGTAATTATGGAACATCAAGCCAGAGTGTGCAGGACAAGTAACTCTGACGTGTTTTCCTCGTTAGCGCCCATGCAATTCGGAAAGTTACAAATATTGTAGCAATCTGCAGCTATTTTTATGAAATTCTCTTTCTTTTTAATTATCATATGAAGTGGTTGAAGTATTTTCCATAATTATTTCTCTTACAATATTTGGGAATGTTGCAATGCAACTCCCAAACAAAAAGGAATAAGCTAGATTTCTACATGTTTGGCCGGTTGATAATTACCTGCAATATAAAACACGAATCTAGGCTACTATCGAAGCTCCAATATAAACAGCACATGGAAAAATAAATTGACCGCCGATTTTGTCGCCGCGTTTATCGTCGCTCTCATCGTTTATCGCAGCTCCAACATAAGCGCACCTTAAGTGATAGTGTTAAATAGAAAATAAGGAATATGATTAAGAATTTTAAATTGAGCCAGGCACTGTATTCCATTATTTAAGAATTTTAGGAGATGGCTGCAGCGACCATTATGAAACGAAGGTAAAGCTGAGGGGTCAGTCACCGTTTTTTCCAGCCCTTACGTTGACGTGGAGAGAAGTGCGGTCTGTCGGCAGCCCACAAACGCAAATAGGCGTCTTCTGGGAGAGGTAGTATCTGTGAAAGTGGCTCTCTCCCATTTGGAAGCGAGAGTCCTCACGCCAGCTGGATAGTGAGAAAGTCAATGTTGGTAGTGCTCCCCCAAGAAGAACATCAGCCCAACCCATAGTACAGTTATCCGTGGAGTATTTAAGGCCCCATGGGTACAATAGCGTTCTCGGATTTTGTTAAGCGTTTTCTCAGGTGCGCTGCGTACGGTGATTGCCTGCATGATGTAAGTCCATGTTATATACTTCTCTCTGTGTGTGTGTCTGTGCCGATTAATCACTTTCATTAAGCAAAAAAATCTTCTCGGGTGTCCAGCCGGATGGTGGTGTAAAAACACGACGTTTCGACAACTGACTCTGCTGTCTTCATCAGGTATCTTACTGTTCTCAGCTGACTGTCTCTGCCTCGACCTCGAGTCAGCTGATAACACCTACAAGATACCTGATGAAGACAGCAGAGTCAGTTGTCGAAACGTCGTGTTTTTACACCACCATCCGGCTGGATACCAGAGAAGATTTTGTTGTATCGATACGCTGGGAAAGTCTCAACTCACACATCACTTTCATTACGATTATGAAATGAAGTAAAGTAATACCGTTAAGATGATGTATATAGCTGCTTTTGAGTATTTATATTTGAGGAAGTGCTTATGAAAAACTGCACTGAATAGGTATTCCAGTTTTGAGTGTGGACCTATGTAGAAAAAGTGCTATCTGAGCTGAATATAACTTTATTCTGTGTGGTACATCATCTACTCAGTTATATTTATTCTTTGTAATTGTTCCTGTTCCCTACTAACATTCCATTGAGAAACGGCTTATGAAAATTTGAATGCAGTTATTCTTCGGCTAAGAAAGAATATCGATTGAATCAATAATGAATAAATTAGCCGAGAAGTATTCAAGCCATGGGGACGGAAACGTTACGGAGGCCATTTTTAATTGAAGCTTCGAACTTGTCGTAAAACCAGAAATTAATACCAAGAGTGCTGTTGACAAGATAAATTTGCAACAGTTGTGCGTTGATGTCTCAGTTGCCCTTATTGCACCGCGGAGCATACCACTCGACATGATGACGTCACGCAGCCTTAACAGTTCGCATCCAAGAATCACTGAGTTGGGAACCACAATCCCGGCTGACAAGATTCTACGTGGGGCGAATTTCAACTGCTTCAGTGAGAATACGGTTCCAGGATTTTCTAGGACCCAAATCAAGCCTATTTTCCTATCACCGCAGATTTTTCCTTTTACTCCTAAAGAACGTGTTGGTCATTTTCGATACAGTACTTGTAATATTGAACCGTAGTGTCTGACCGATGTACTTTCTTCCCACATTCGCAAGGCATGCGAAAGGCATTCTTAACCAGGACCGGATTAAGATAGCGCGGGGCCCGTAGCAAATGTGAAGAAGAGGCCCTTGATTTTTGCCGTCTGGGGGAAAATTGTAGAGCTAAAAAAAAAGGTCGGCCATCTAGCCTAGGTAGGGGGCCCCCTAGAAGGCCCCTAGAAGGCGCGAGGCCCCCTAGAAGGCGTGAGGCCCGTAGCATTTGCTACCTCCTGCTACGTGGTTAATACGGTACTGTTCTTAACGTTACGGAAAACGCATGTTACTCACTTGCCGGTAGTAGAAAGCTGGTTTTAATCCCATTTCTAGTTAGAACGCTTACAACCCTCGTAACACCAGAGTACGGCAGAAAATTAGGATGTTCTCGGAGCTTGTAGTTGTTATTAATTCGGTTTCCGGAAAGTCAATCTTAACTGATGTTCAATTACATCTGAAGGTCTTATGTAAACGTTATAACTCACCGAGTGAACTGTTGTCATCAAATATTGCTCGTGCGCTATGAACTACAGTTCTTTTTTTTTTTTTTTTTTTTTTTTTTTTGTTTATGACTAACGTCGTCGAGGTCATTAGATTCAAAAGAGTGGCGGCAAATTAAGGGAAAGAATTCGGCCATGCGCTATTGAAGGCATCGTGTTGGCATTCCCCTGGAGCGATTTGGGTAAACCATGGGAAATGGTGTATAATCCACCGAAATCGTTGATAGAATTTAAAGATTGTAGAGCGTAGTAGGTGGTTATAGGAAAGGGAAAAAGTGGACGACGTGTACGGATATTGCCGCCGGAGCGTGTGCTCCATCACTATTAAATTAAAGAAGACGTCTTTTCCGGGTTCATCTCTCGCTTCCTCCGTCTATGACTTCTTCTGTTTGGTATTTACTCCCTGTTACGGGTCTCCCGACGCCCGCTTTACTACTGATCTGTCATGAATACACCAACACAGTGCTATTAGTATTTATATATACGAAAATTATCATCTTTATACAAAATATCCTAGGTGTGTGTTAACCGCATCATCACGGACAAACCACTAAACCAAATCAAGATTTGCTGATGACCCTGACTCGTTAGTGGAGCAGGTTGAGGATTGATTAGTAACTGAATATCATGAACAAAATACTGAAGGAAGATTTTGGACTAAGTATAAGTCAAAATAACACAAAAGTAATGAAATGATAGCAATAACAGTAAATTAAATATAAAAATAGGGTGAAATCAAAACTCAGGACGACTGCGCTTTGTTACAAGACGATATTATGAAAATAATTGCGAGGTGTAGAGATTGGCAGTTGGAGTTAAACGCTAAAAAGTGCCAAGTCATGCGTGTAAGTAAAAAGGTGACACCATTTATAGCACTGAATATACATTTAATGGTACTGTCCGTAGAACGGTAGATTCCGTTAAATACCTAGGGGTAACAATTCGTGATAATTTGTCGTGGAATGAGCATATCGAGTATGTAATTGGGAAAGTAAATCGTATGCTCTGATTTCTAGGTCGGAATTTAAATCAATGCACTCCGGAAGTTAAATCGATTGTATACAAGTCACTAGTGCGTCCTCACTTAGAATATTGTTGTTCTGTATGGGGTCCCCATCAAAAGGGGTTAATGGAGGGAGGCATTGGAGAAGGTCCAAAGAAGAGCCGCCAGATTCGTGAGAGGTATATATACTTGGAGGGAAAACGTAAGTGCGATGTTCAAGGAGTTAGATTGGGAAGACCAGACACACTGAAGGCGTTGCTCTCGACAGAAGCTAACTGAAAAATTCACGACTGACATATTTCGGAATGACAGCAAGCAAATATTTCCACCAGCAACATTCATATCTCGGAATGACCGCGAAAATAAGAGAAATCAGGGCCAGAACCAATTCATTTCTTTACTCTTTTTTTCCACGAGCGATTAGGGAATGGAATAGAAAGGATATACCGGGCGAGTAAACTTAAAATCAGACAGGAGTAGCTTTCGATAAAGCACTACGGCCATCCTGATGTGGGTTTTCCATGGTTTTCGCGGATCACTCCACGCGAATGGCTTTACGCCTCGTCGACGTCGAGATCATTAGAAGCGTGATGGGATTGGGGACAAGGAACGGGAATGAATTCGACCATGGCCTTTTTGAAGGAAGCATCTCGACATTTACCTGGAGTGATTTGGAGAAACCATGGAAAACCCAAATCTGGATGACGGCCGGGATTTCGAACCGCTGTCTTCCCGAATGCGGGGCCAGAGCGTAAACCACTCACCCACCACGCTCGGTAAAATTACAACCGAAGGCCGAATCAGGAATGACGGTAAAAGCAGAATAGCACTAGCAAAAAGATCCTTCCATTAAGAGAGAAATCTTTTAATTTCAAATATTGATCTTGGACTCAGAAAGAATTTTTTAAAACTCTATGCGTGGAGCACAAAACTTTATTGCCGTGAAGCATGGACTCGAGGGATGCCTGAAAGAAGGAAAATTGAAGAATTTGAAATATCGTGCTATAGAAGGATGTTAAAAATTATGTGGATGGACAAAGTACGAAACGAACTGGTTTTGGAAAGAAGAACTTTGTGGAAGAGTCTTACGTAAATAAGAGACAGGGTGGTAAGTAATATTTTGAGAGATGCAGGATTGGTTAATTTGTTAGTGAAGGGAACAGTCGAAGGTAAGAACAGCAGAGGAAGACAGAGATTGAAATATATGAAGCAGATAATTGAGGACGTGGGTTGCAAAGGGTATGCTGAGATGAAAAGGTTAGCGCATGATAGGAAGGTATGCAAGATGCACCAAACCAGTCAAAAGTCGAATGACAGCAAAAAAAAAAAAAAAAAAAAAAAAAAAAAAAAAAAAAAAAATTCACACGAAATGTTATTGAAGTGCAGCAAAGGTTATATATATATATATATAATATATATATAATTTCGATAGGTGTATCTAACGTTTGGTGGGGATTTCGGGCTCTGCCAAACAATATTAATGGGATTCCAGCAAGTATGAACAAAACCTACCTTTAAATATAAAAGTTAGTCTTCAACGTCGTCTGTAACAATGCAACCACTAAAAACCATCTCAGTAATATGTGGTGCGAATATGGCTCAATATACGTATATTAAGTGGTTTGTAAGTATGATTCGGTAGAAGAAGATGGTGGAAGTTACTCGCGGTCAAAATAATGCATTCGCCTTTCTTATTAGTGTTTATGTCCATTTTAATTGTTCCAGACGTTTTCTGCATCTCCAGTAACCCTTCAGACATTGGATGCGGATCATCAGCAGACAAAAACTTTTATAATCATTGGGAGATTCAAGGAAAGGAAAAAATAAAAATATGCGTTGAAACGTTATCAAAATATTCTGTACCAAATAAATTCAGAAAGGGAAGAGTAGAATAAAGAAAATTTGAGAAAAACGGATTGCTCCTCTGATTTTTGCCTATCCAGTGAATATTTCTTTGGTATTTCATCTATGAATTAAAATCTCAAATCCCGCGTTACCAATTTGCGGGCCCAGCTCGTACATGATAAAATACATTTATATTTAAAACCAGACTTACCGCCTAGCGTGATGTTGGTCAATGTCCTTTACAACTGATAACATACAAACCACTCTCTTAAGCCAACGTCATCAAAACCTAATTAATCCACGATCTCTGTGGGTCCCTGAGCTCAAGTTCATTTTGCATGAAGGGTCTCCATAAAAAAACAAAAAAAACTGAATTCCTCAGTAGATCTTTTTTATTATTATTATGTTTCGCTGCCTCAACGGCAGTTGCTGAAGTACCACTACTTTTGGTAGTATAACTTCTAGGTGTCAATTGGGTGTCGTTTTGGGGACGCCTTTTATTTTCACTTTTGGCCGGGAACTTGGTTATGGACAACGTAGGTGTCCTTATATTAAAACCCCCTACTCGGTTCATATGGTCAATTGGGGATCATCGCCGTAATAAGCTGCGTTAGTAACTGGTCGATTTTCTCCACGTGATTTTGGCTCATGGTTGCAGCTTTGATGCACGCGCTGGTCAGTTATGTCGGTCGGCGGATGGTTTTTGCTGTGGCTTGATGTCCTTTTCTGTGGGCTGCCCGGTCCTTCGCCTGGGTTGGTATTGACATCTTACGATGACTGATTGAAACTATCTCTTTGCAGGACATCCCCCGTAGATGGCGGCGTGGTCAGAACCACAGTTAGCACATCTCGGCGTTGCTTCTCGTGGACGTGAGCATACCGGGTTTCTGTGGTTCCAGCCGTAGCGGACGCAACACACTCAATTGTTGCAGTTCGAGGCTTTGTGCCCGAAGCCTTTGCAGTGGAAGCATTGTTGTATCGCTTCCATCTGTTTGCTCCTCTCTGGTTGATTTTTGAAGTTCCGTCCTCTCCTGTTCGTGTCTTGGCTGCTGGCCAGGTCGGTATGCTTGGCTTTTGTGTGCACGCTCCTGTCTGGTGTTGGTCGTGTGGTGGAGCTTCTGTCTTGAGGTGTTTCGGCGGAGTCTTCTGGATATGATTCTCCATGTCGTGTGGCCATTGCTGTGTGCCGAGTGTTCCCTTGGGAGTCGAGGCTGTATTTTATGTTCCCAGTTTCTAGGAATTTCTTCCGAGATCTGCTTGGCTCTTACGGGTGACAAGCAGCTGAGTTGGTAATAAATATGCATGCGCCATTATTGTCTCGTCCTAATGGGATTCTCTTGATGGGGGACGCTTCTGATCGTCGTGGCTGCTGTCCTGTTGCTCGGTTGTGTTTGGTTGTTGCTCGATGTCTTCACGGTTTGATGTCGCCAGTGCCTGTTGCTCCATCACTTGTTCTACGTTGCTGCTTGAGCTTCGGTGAGGGATGTAGAGCGTTCGATGGAGATTGTCGAAGTACTCGTCCTCATGCTAGGGATTTCCCATACAAACAGCTTCACCCCTGTTTTGACTCGGAGTTGTACTTGGAGCGGGATATCCTTGGCGTAGTAAAACTTCTCCCACTTTTCCGGCTAGCAGTCTGAAATTGTACTTGTTGCCTCCGGCCTAACATTGGAAGTAAATGACAGTCTCCATGTTTTTGAAGTAGTCGACATCGACGATAGCGGATGTCGGTGTCTACCATGAAATCCACCATGAGTCGTCCGCTACAGACATTTCCGTCCAGGATTCATCTTGGTGAATCTGAGCGGGGGTGTCATACGGGACGGGCCGCTCACCGGCGTTGTCTTCTGACATTTGGCGCGGAGTACTTGCTTCCGGAAGCGTAGGCTCACTGTTCTTGGTAGCGGCGTTGACCATTTCTGAGGTGCGCGGGTGTGCCAGCTTAGCACTGCTGCCACCTTGGCCGTCGCGGCGGCGTCGGTAGATACAGCGGTGTCTGCCATGGCTCGCTCTAGCTGAAGCAAAGCGCTGGCTGCAGGCAGTAGCTGGCGAGGCGACGGTGGCGCATAATGGTGTCGCACAGGCGTTTCGCGAGACGAAACTGGTCGCCGCCTTCCCCATGCTCGTCTCTTCTCTCTTCCTGCGAGTAGGTATGGGTCAACCCACAACCATTAGGAAAATACGGCGCCTCTCGTACCCTGAAGTCGCGACAAACATTTCGACTGAGAGAAGTTACATGATTTTTGTTGCTTATTGCTTTACGCCTACTCAGCGACGAGGTCATTAGGGGTGGAACTGGGGACAAGGAACGGGAAGGAATTCGGCTATGACCTTTTGGAGGAAGCATCCCGGCATTTGCTTGGATTGATTTGGGGAATCCATGGAAAACCCGAATCTGGATTGTCGGACGGGGGATTGAACCGACACGCTCATGAATGTGTAGCCAGAGCGTTACCGAACAGCCACCATGGTCGGTGACTAGGGTATTGAGTTCTGTCTCACGCTATTCAGGATGTTACATACTGCGCGAATTTAGGTACATTTCTGTGTGCGTTGGTTTTCTTTACCCAGAGTGCCTTAATGTTCCATCAGGTTTCTTCTCTATAAAAATATTCAAGAGGCACAGTCCGCCTTTTTTTTTCACCTCCACCTCCTGAATTTTATAAAACTCAAATTAATTAGTAATAATAAGAAAACTTTAGAGATGTTACAATAACTACTATGTTAACGATGCTAATAAAAGGCTATGATTGGTCACTGTACCATCTTGTGCGCAACGCCGACATAACGCGCCCAGCTTTCGATACCGGACTAATTGCGACTAGAGTTGTTACTGAAAAATTGAGGTTACGGGCATTATTTAATGAAAATTCTATTTAGTTGAGCAACCGCTAAGAAATAAATTTCCAGAATGCTGAACAAAGTATGTGATGCTTTTAAATTTAGTTACATTTTGTTTATTTAATTTTAGTCGACGTAGATGTTTCCTTCCACTCTCTGCCCACAGAAATCGCTGTTACAGTGAACTATGAAACATGAACCACATCGCATCATTTTTAAGGTTATGACTGTTACTTAACAACAATTGTATTTAGTCAGGCAACTGCGAGGAAATGGTCTGCCAAAGCGCTGCGTTCAACTCGTAATTTTAGGCCTGCTTACAAGGTATTTGTATTCGATGTATATGCTTCCACTGTTTTCTTTGTCACTGATATAGTAACGGCGAAGAAATTAATTTCATGAACTCTACGTTCAAGCTGTAATTTTTGACGAGCTTAGAACCTAGTTACAGTTTAATTAATTTCTTCCGTTCAGTTTCTTTACCTAATGACGAGAGAGTAGGTAGGTGTCGAAACGTTGTGTTTTGAGAAAATTATCGGACACAACATCCGTGAAAACTATGTACTTGTAATGTCCTGTCTCCGCCAACGTTGGTTTCGTCGTTTTTACATATCTTTATAAGATATTTCAGGGCACACCCAGCCGTTTTGGAAGGTAGTAAATTCCTGTCTGGCGATAAATTATCGGCCAGTGGCTGGGATCCTTTGTTTGTTTGACGCAAGTAAACCGTACGTGTGTGTATGTGGGGGGGGGAGGGGGGGGACTCTAAAAAAACGTGGAGCCGTGTTTTGTCACGGCATCTTATTGGCGTGGTGGTTTCTTCAATGTTGCCAACGCTGACAGCCGACTGCAATCACGGATAAATGAAAAATTTATATAAATATTTCTGCCCTTTACACAACTGAAGGAGCCCATTGCTCTTCCAAGTTGGGAATATTTTGTGCAAAATTGATTTTTTTTCTGTATTCGAGTTGTTTCTTTCGTAATTAGAGTATGTAAGCTCAATTTACATCTTCCCATGAGATATAAAAAATCCATAACTTGTAAAGAACAGAATCTTGCATCTCATGCAGAGAGGAACGTGTAATTTGGGCAAGTATAAAGTTCGTAAAGAAACAAGACATTTCGTAGTGAACAAAAAAAAATAATGTTACATTGGTCACGGTCAGTAATGAGAGCAACCCGCCATTTTCTCGTGTTTAAACCCCCGAGTTCTAAATGTGACCACGTGACTGGTTGAAGTAACTTCTGGAATCGTGAATTATTGACTATAGAGAGAGCGCTCTACTAGTCTGAGATAAGAAGGCTAAGAGCCAATATTGCTGCGGAGGTAACAGCGCGGTTTCAAAGCGGAAACTTTGCGGCTGTGCGATGAGTGAACGAAGACGGCGTCTGCGGCAAGCTCTCCTTTATCCCGCCAGCAACACTCAGCAAGTTTGACAAAGTCGCGGCTTCAAAGCCACTCATTAGCGATTGATTTTGTTCCGGGATCGAGGTCAGGGTGAATCCCACAGGCAGGCAGGCAGGCGCGGCAGTAAATTAACATCGAGAGCTCTCGTAGGAAGCGGTAACTCTGTTAACCCCTAGCAGTTAGTCTGTTAATTGATAGCGGAACTCAGCGTTGCCACGGACAGCTAGCGGATGCGCGAGCGGCAGTTCCGTTAGAGAGTCGTAACGTCTTCCGACACTTGTAGTGAACGGAGTTTGTCGAAAGTAAATGTGTGCAGTTTAACTGGAATCGCTTTTATAATACAGATAATTCTCATTTTCGTTCCAAAAAATTAACACCACATTAGAAACAACAGTAAGGTCCGAAAAATTGTTAGCTGTAAGTTACGGAAGCGTTTTCACATGATTGTTCCCTTCAAATTTATTTCTACCTTCATTCTTGTTCACCTACGCATATCCTCGACACTATGTCAGCCTATTTCGCAACTTGACATATCATCTCAACTGACACAAAACTTCTCCGTGAAAATCTAATATTGTGATCACGAAGCACACACAAATTTAAATATTACCATCGCTTGGATGAACCTTCTCTAGTTCGGGAGTTTGCATGGTCCTTAACAACACTTCAAAACGTCGCCGCCCTTTCAAAACCAAAACACTGAATTTAATCTGTGGGTCTGCAGACAATTATTCTGAGCCCTATGCAGACCTTCTCAGGGACTTACGACTCTTAACCAACACTTTGCCAAATAACTTACTCCCCATAAACGTCGATCAGAATTCAATTACCAAACCACAAAAAAAACTAATAATGTTTCACTCCACCTGAAGATTTATTACACGACTTTTCTTTTCCTATGGGCAGAAACATATGCTCCCACTGTCATTCGGCGATGGACTCTCCCGCTTCTCCCAGCTCAACTCTACTTATAACATGCAACCCCACTAGTGTCCGACCGAAGGTCATTTTTTGGCCGAAGCCGAAGCCGAATGTTCGGCTCTTGGGATAACCTTCGGCCGAAGCCGAAGCCGAAGGTTCAAAAATAATTATATATCTTAGAACACTAACATGAATTATATATGACATGCAAAAAATGAACTGTTATTTTGTTTTATATGTGGAATTTTTTATATAAATTGAACCTTTACAATAATTATAAACAAAGTTTTTAATATTTATTTACTAGAATAAAATAAAACAATAAAATAGTACCAAACCAGGTTCTGAGCAATGCAATTTAGCAAAAGTAATTGCAGTTATTTTTATTTAGCAATAATAAAAAGAAACTATAAAATTTAAAACAGCCCGAATCAAATCAGAATAATTTGACCGTGGATTAAATTAATACGTTTTGGAGCTTCAGCTTTGGTAAATCAAATAAATGTTAACTTATGTATAGTAATAACATCGTTTTTAACAACAATAAAAATAAATTTCAACCTTCTTACCTAGCATAAATTATTCTAGCTTTTAAAATACGATATTCTGCTGTCTAAATTAGTATCACATATTAAATTTTCAGTTAAAACCGAATCAATACCAATATTTTTAAAGTAGTTTCACTTATACAGATTAATTAAAAATGCACTAAATAGTCTATAACCAAAACAAAAAGTACATCGACACTAATAAAAAAGATTTAATCGCTCCAAATGACCCGTTTTATTTCTAATTGTCAATGCACAGTTTTGACGTAGTTTTGAAGTATCAGTCTTCGTATTTAAAATTTCGTCGCTAGTCAAATACTTAATTTTAAACCGTGGATCGATTAGAGCGGCAATCAACAACCGTAAGGTTTTTCTTGCGAAAGCAGATCTCCTGTTAACAGACCCACACAAGCGGCTTTTGAGCAGTATTATAAGATCATCCTTCATCCTTCTGAGCAAGTTTAGAGTTTAAGATGTCAATGATTGATATAATTAAAGATACTGTTGATAAATCGCTAGAAATATTAGTTGTTGCTTCCTAAAAACACTTCATCACAGTTATAAAATTATTCATCTGTATCCATTCTTCTGCAGTTGGAATTTCTATTCCACCACGTTCTAACATATACAGATTTACTGCATTTTCTGTTCTATTAATTAAGATATCGAGTGGCTTGTTCACTCTTCTTACGTTTTACAACACTTTTTCACTATTTCTATTATAGCAATATCTTTAAAAATTACTTTTTGAATCATGAGCTGTATAGTGTGAGCAACACAACCAATAAAAACGAAGTTTCCATAGTGGATGGTTGCATTCATATTTGAAGTATTATTACGTGTACTCGTATGGAATATTTTCTTTTGAATTGTATTTGGTAACAGTTTCGGTGATTTTTTGTGCAATATATTGCCTTGTATGATCTTCCAACACACTAACAGCCAATTTAATTTTTTTTTTTATTTTGGAACCTTTGGAAATACCATGTGCTGTGACATTCAAAAACGTTTTTGCTTGATCACTTCATATCTTCGTGATAAAACTGATCCATTCAGCCTTTTTCTAAAATCAATGCAACTTTACTGTTTACTTTTTCGTACCTAGCTGGCATTAAAGACTTTCTAAAATATTTCTCTCGCTTTTGTCTGTACTAGGGTCGAGTTTGAGGATCAATAAAATTAAGTCTGCGAAGTCCTTCTCCTTCAACGAGGTTGTACGGAAACATGTTTACAATGATCAGGTCCCTACGTAATACATTAATCCGCAAAGAAATCGGATGATCAGCGGGCCATGGTGGCGCTACTTTTTTTCTACGATATCGCGTAAAGTAGACTGTTAAACTTCTTTTGTAAAATCTTTGAGTGTATACAAGATCTCTGATTTAAAAAAAAATCAAGGTTTGGTATTTAACATTGGCTTCACAATATACTTCCACTGATTTTATTATGTTTTCCAAATGGTTCTTTATCTTTGCTATCATCTGCTGGCGCGCTACGTTGACGGTATTCGTAAAAGTTGGTTCATTTTCAGGGGCTGGATGTAAAACTTCGGCATCGGCCAAATATTCGGCTAAATTTGGCCGAAGCCGAATGTGCTTTTTTGGCCGAAGGTGGCCGAAGCCGAAGCCGAACCTTCGGTAGGACCCTAAACCCCACCCGACGCCTCGGTAAGGTGCCGTTCTTCCACTAAGCACCCGATGGTGCGACGCTTATGCCTCGCGCATCTCAAACCATTGCGCCACTTTCTGAAACGGCCCAATATGGCCCAAAACGCTCAAGTAAAGCCCTAAATAAACCACTGTAATGCTACGACAGGCCACTACTGGATACTTTATTAAAATGTTACACGGAATGTTTATACAGGGTGATTCCGTGATGATGTTACAAACTTTCAGGGATGATGGAGAATGACAAATTCACCAATTTTAGGTAAGACACCCTGGTCCAGAAATGACCTAGCTAAAGTTATAAATGAAAGTCACCCTCATACCTCTAACAGTGGAAAAAGGGAACTTTGGGCAGAACGGGGTACAAAGTTGAAAATAATGTTTAAAACTGCAAAGGGGTTAATTAAGAGACCTTCAAATTTTCCTATGAACGCATTATATTGTCTTAATCACAAAAATACGGTAAAATTGTTAGAAAACAAAAGAACAAAATTTTTATTTTTCAAAAACAGAAAATTATGTCATTAGCCCCGTTCTGACCAGGTAATGGGGCAGAATTGGATGGCAAGGACAAGTAATTATAAAAACATATCAAACTAGTGTCAATGCAGAAAAAATAACTTTTCTCTGTGTTTATTTATTTTCGTGAGACTATAAAGATTAATCTACAGTTTTCATTGATTGTTTCATTTTCTTAAGCCAATTCACAAAGTTCTCATACTAGGACAGCTTCATCATCTTCGCTATCTGTTACCGCACTCGAATTGTATGTCCATCTTTGCACATGGGTCAAGCCAACCAATGTTCACCTGACTTTGAGTAAAATTCATCGCTATATAATCATTCACAGTCAGAACAATCCTTAGAATAATTCTCGTTAGCTTTGAGTTCAGTTTTTAGCTCCTTCTTTTTCAATTTGTCTTCAGTTACATTCTTTTGTTTTCTTTTGGCTTTTACATTGTTAATTTTAATATATTTCTCAAATTGTTTTGTGTTTGCTTTTTTCTACTTTGCCATAAGTTGTTTTATCCTTTTCCTTAATGGCCCATTCTACATCTCTCTCTCCGTGTCCGTTTATATATATATATATGTATATATATATATACATATGTATATATGAGGAGACTGTTAAGATAGCGATCTCTCCCTCTCTTCCGATTCGTCCTTTTCGTGTTGTTTTTTTTTTTTTTTTTTTTTTTTTTTTTTTTTTTTTTAACTTCTGAAATAGGAATTAGAATTTCTGGTGAAACGTAAAATAAGGAGGCTTTGTTGATAAGTGTGTCATCCCGGAGCACCCAACTAACAGAGGAGAATGAAGTACTTTACCATTCTGCTTCCCCCCCTCCGTTCCACCCCAGGCTCACGATTTAGGTTAGGGAGGTAAGGTCACTCGAGAAAGATATGTAAACAAACATTTAACTACATAAAACTAAGGACAATTATACGTAGTTTAGGCAGGTACTAACTATATTTGCAATTTAATCAAATATTTATATTTTTCCTTGATTAGAAAAGAATCAGGAGTTCGAAGGCGAAGAAAATTATACTACGAAAATTTTACACACTAACGCTGGAAAAAACTAGACTAAAATGGCTGTCCTAGTCGAGCAGCAGTAGGAGTGTCTAGTTCCACTAGCAGGAAGTTCTACGCTGGCAGGAAGTAACTCCTTGACATCGATCTTCATTCCGTCCCGTCACCCCGTTGTGTACTGGGTTTCCCTGCATGTACTAGCACTGATGTTGCTAACTTTGTAGGGTAGCCAATCCCGACGAGCAAGTGTAGAATGTTGGCCATGTCAAACGTCCTTGTGTACGAGACTGAAGAGGATCTCATTACAAGAATTCTCGCTGCCTGCCACACTGTTCAAACGTCACCGGTAATATTAGATCCCATACGACAGAACTTTGTGCGACGATGCATTGCCTGCAGTGACTCTGGGGGACGCCATTTTGGACACCTGTTGTAAATACAGCAGCTAGTGAAACTTTTGCAGGTAAATGGAAATCATTATTACTGTACCGTAGACTTAGGATTTTCGGCCTCCCTGACATCAAGTTCTTTTAAAAATTATTTATTTTAAGGGCTTTCGGCCTTGTCAGCCATACAGACAAGTTCTTTACGTTTGATGACAATTCACATTACAATTCCATCACAGTTCTATAAACATAGTTTACAGTTCTTTACGTTTTATAACAATTTGCATTACAATTCCTTTACAGTTATATATACATAGTTTACATTCATTTACAGTTCTATGCGCAACAGTTTACATTTTGATCTTTTACATTTAAATTCCTTTACAGTTCTATATATATGAGTTTACATTCTCGGTGTTATGATGCAGTGTGTCGACTAGGGATTGCAATTCAGCAAAGCGGGATCCCGCATCGTTAGACAGTCTGGCGGATCCCGCACAAAATTAAGCGAATCTGCAATCCGTAAAATGCGGCGGAAAAGCGTATCAGTCTGCGTGACTCGCTGCCCCACTCGGTCTCTATCGGATATTTTGCACTGTTTGCCTGTACGGCTGTACCCTTCCAGTTGGCATTTGACTCATGTGAACAAGCGTTTGTTTTTGTCAACCTTCGTCATTCGTAAGTAAATAAATACACTTTTACGTATTCATCAAAACTTACATTTGTTTCTAGTATACATTTCTGTAATTTGAGTTATGGTGCGTATTTAGTTCGATTTTCTAACTATATAATTATTTTTTAAGTGTCGCACACGTTATCTGAACTACACGGTTACAGCTTTTTATTCACGGTTTCATTATTCCCATTTTCTGTATTTGCAGATAAAGTAATTGTGACAATTTCTTAATTTTCGGCTGAAAATTTGATTATTCTTTGATATGAAACTAATGTTATCGTAATTTTAATGATCGCGTACCTATTTATTTAACACCTATCAAAAGGAAATTGTATATCCTTTGACTTGTTGTTATTTTGGCCGCTACATCAATGCGTTTCCTTGACGAAAGCCACCTGCTTACATGTGCTGCTCAGGCTTTCGATTAATCCCTCATCTCCTTGTTATTATTTCGAGTAAAGGTAAAAAAAGTTATAATGAAATGTTCACGGGTGTATCGACGAATTGTGTTGTAGGAACACCATAATTCGACAGCTGCCTCCGCCGTCTTCCTCACGTGTGTAATTTCGTGTGTTTGCAATGAAATCCGGAGATACAACCTATGAGGACTTCACTGCAATCATTCGCCGAGAAAGTCTTCTTCTTACTAAAAAATAATAATTTCCACTCTAAAAACGTCGTTACGCCACATAAGCAAATCTGAAATACTTGACAGTTTACGTGTTGGTGAGTAGTTTCTTTTAATAACATTGAATCAACTGTAATATCAATCAAGGAATCATGAAATATAATAATGAATCAAGCAAAAAAAAGCCAAGTCTCGTGCTTGTGCAGTGACAAAAAGTTATGAGATCTTGTTCTGAGCCAAGTCTACATTTTACAGAGTATATTCACTTCACTTTGTGAAATGGAATGCTTTTATCGGTGTTATGGATCGTTTATTTAGAATTTTAAAAAAATACTTTGGTAACTTGGCCATTAAGCAAACCATATTATTAAACTTATGTGATGTATTGTAAGGCACATAATATGACCTAAGACTCAATAGTTTCCATTTTTATTATTTATTTAAAAATTGGTTTAGATTAAAAAACAAAAATGTAAAACCTCTAATTACACTTAAGACACGCTAAAAAGTTTTAATGTCATTTTGTCAATCAAAATATTGTTAACTGTTAATTTTTATCATTTAACATTAAAAATATTTATTAATTTAATTATTATTTAATTTATTAACGTTTTAAATACATGCGTTAAAAAACTGTTTGTACCAATCCCGCACGGATCCCGCGGGATTGGCGCAAATCCCGCGGGACTGAAAACATTGCGGGATTGCAATCCTTAGTGTCGACATGTAATTAGTTACTTTCTTATATCTCTTATCTGCACCGTAGAGTGTTTATTTTACAATTTGTGGGACTTTTTACACTGTATCTTAATTCTATTTGCTCAATGTAAAGCATTGGTGCCGTAATAGTTAACTATGGCCTCAAGTTCGAGTATTATGTCTGGCTGATATGTATGAGGATATCTCTGTTCGGGTGGTGTACATTGTAACTTTGTTCCCGTCGTTTCCTGTTGGATTTCTAATTGTGTAAGATTTATATTTGATTGTTTCCCTCCTTAAAGAAGGTCATTACGATTCTTTCGTATTTATTTGAAGTGAGCAGGATTGAAAGGTTTGTTGGGAGGGGAACGAGCGCCTTTAGACTACTAGTCGATCAACAGGGCAAATTATCTGAGAGTATTGGGAGGTATTCAGTGGGTATTCTGTACTTCATGATCAGGTTTCGGAAGTTGAGGTCCTTAGTTTGAGGACTGCGCGAGGCTAAGGCAGAACTTGAGCAGATTTTCGATCGTAACTTTCGACTCGGTCGTTTTGGGACCAGGGTCCCTCACCTCAAATTGATGCAAGTACCCTTCTACATCATACCTGAAAGTTTGTAACATCACCACGGAATCAGCCTCTACACTTTAAAACTGCTTATTCAATCGGTCGCCAAATATTACTACCCACAAGAGTGATTAACTTGCTTAGTTGAGATGATCACGTTATTTTAAATGAGAAAGATACGATGGCTCAGTTGGTTGCGGCGCCTTGATGATCGGTTTGCTGAGTCGAGTCCCTGTGAACTAAGAAGTTTTGGTATTCACGTTTGGCCGGCAGGGTAGGAGAATCAAATTTTAAAATCCCTCAACGATTTTTCCTGTTTTGTTCTCTTACGTCGTAACTCTCTTTCATTACCTCGGTTGAAATATTTCTGTAATAGAAAAGTACATAGAAACTGGTTTACACTAAAACAAGCCATCGTATCTCATATCAGATGCTTTAAATTATTTACGCGCAAACTCAAGGCAGTTGTCTCCCTAATTTCCTTTTCAATAGAAATAACTGCTTCATAACAATATTTAATACTGTTATTATTTCTCTATTAACACATTTTCTTTATTTCGTATAACTGATTACAATTATTACATTAATTGATTTCTCTTTTTATTAATACACTATGTAACAGCTCTCAAAACTAAACTTTAACTGCACTTGTATTTTATGAAGCATTTGTAGCAAGCTAGAGTTTTACTGAATATGATTTTTGTATGATTGTATTGTAACAAACTGTAAATGGATTTTGTTTTGTGAAAACAAATTATGAAAATTCCATTCAATACGCTGAAGGACAGAACTATGCAAGAGAATTACTTAAATGTTTGTAATTGTAGGTATTAAAGTGAGCTACGAAGTTTAAAGGAGGATTTACTATACTTTAAAAGGATTTATGTGGAAAATTTTGTGTTTAAGTGTCTTTAATTTTTATTTCCAAGCATTTCGTAATGATTGTAAAGGATTTTGATTGTTTGTAATATGTTTTTAATCGTTTAAGTATTGTTAATGTTCAAGAAATATCTGTCGGAAGAATTTGTGCTGTTCTAGAACTTTCGATGGAACTTATATAAACCGAGACAGTTTTAGTTTAGTTTATGAACACGGTGGTGTGACGGTATTGTCTTTGGAAGAGGTGGTGAATGTAATCGCGGGAGTTGTTTACATATGTCCAGTATCTTTGAAGTTCGATGTGCTTATGAAAATACGTTGTATTTGAAACTGGATCGTGGAGTATGTCATTTAATACATGTAATTAAAACCACGAGGCATCTAATAATTTGCTTTGTCCATCATGTGTTGCAATGGCAATTTTTGTTTCTTATAAGAGGGTACACATAAATAAAACAGACACATTAACATGTATCAAATAAATGAAAGCATTTTTCATTTATTTTAAAGAATACGTGTGCAAAAATCCGTCAATAGTGCATAAAAACTGTTTGCTATGTGTAAAGATCATTGACAAAAATTAAGATGGTAGAAAGGGGGAAAAGATTTGGGTTTTCGCAAATCAAATGTATACAGTATTTTGCTGTTTGTTTTAAAATATACGTGTGAAAAGTTCCGCCCATATCGGACTTAAACTTGTGGATGTGTATAAAAAACATGACAAAAATTATGGGGGTAGGGGGAAAAGGATACAAAATGTGGGTTCGTATGATATTATGGTTTTAAAGGGGGAGATGGGAGGATTTTGTGAATTTTTGGTCAGAAAAAAATCATTTTTATGTATAAGATATCATTAATAATTATGTTCTTTCATACGTTTATTCACAAATACTCTTGAGATTCTGCGTCGTTAAAGTTCAATTGATAGCCTCTGTTATAAAACAATAACTCTGTCCAAATCCAAAGATGTTTTCAGTCTGGTTGGAACCGCCAAACATTAAATTCTTCTTCCAATTCTTACGGATATTGCCTTCACGGCTTTCTACTAGAGAAAAATTTATAGCAAATGATTAGTAAACATTTGATGTAAAATTGAGAACACGCTATAATGTTTGTAACAAGAACAATCAATCCCCTTCTTACGCAGACAGTGGATCCAGCTGAAGAAAAGTAGAGAAATGAACTCTTTGCAATTAATACGCCTAGCTCCAGTGTTACACACGGAAACTTCATTTTCTCCGTCTGAAGAAAATAAAACCTCAAAGAATTTTTTCTAAAAAAAATGGGATGAGAAATTGTGCCATATTTAAACACAGCGGGGCACGCCTTAATTAATTGCCTTGGCGTGTCGTGGTTTGACCAACATTTGTTCGCAGATCCAAACGAGCAGAGATTTATTCAGCATTTAATCAAGCCGCCCCCGGCTAAAAATTTAATTAATTCACTCCCTCTCGTCACCGCACGCGTGCTAAACGCCTCCTGCAGGACTAGTTACCCCAAGGTCGCCGCGCCGGGCCGAAACACTGTGTTACCTGAATATCAAGCGTGTTACTGTGGTTGAACGTAACTCACGTACTTACCATACGTGTTAAGTATGAGTCTTCACCACTGTGGTTTTATCTTGGAAAGAAAACACACACAAAAAATACAGAAAAATCTTACATTGCGTTTTCACAATTTCAAATCAGCTATAATGTATCGTATTTCTTATGATTTTACGTAACATCAATAATTTTTGTAATGGAATGGAGGCGAAAATAGACTATTTCCGATTATATATAGTAATAAAAATAAAAACATAGTATGACTCTGTCTTGTTTTAATAGCCGAATTTGTGAAAATAACATCCCAGTGCGAGGAATGGAAGCTAAAGCTAAACTTTATAAAATTGCAAATTCATACATTTAAGTAAAAAGCTGACGCCATTTAGCACTTACTTCTCCTATCAAATATGATATTGAAGCTACTATTATTTCTATAATTTCTTGATTTTTATCTTCCTTTAATTTTTATTTAGTCCAAACCCTTTGCTCAGTTTTTGCCCGTGCTTTTTTGTGGCTTTACGTCTAGCCGACGTCCAGGTTATTAGAGGAGGCAAATGGACTGGGGCAAGGAGCGGGAAGGAATTCGGCTCTGGCCATTTGAAGGAAAGATCCCGGAATTCGCCTAGAGTGATTTGGGCAAAACCATGGAAAACCCAAATCTGGATGGCCGGACGGTATTCGAACACGCGTCCTCCCGAATGCGAGGCCAGAGCGTTACCGCTCACCCACCACACACCGTTTGTTCGTGCCAGAGAGTGATTTCTCAGTTCCCTCATACTGTTCTGCTAATCATACACATAATAAAACTATAACCAGGAAAAATTCTGTATATATAAGATTTTTGCTGTTTTTTATTTCATTGTTAAAAAATGGGTTAGTCTGTTGTCAACTAGGAGTAGAAGGGTTTGACGAATATACTACATAATGAATGTTTATAGAGTTTCATATAATGTGCAACAGGTGGCCCAAGCTTATAATAACATATGTTTTACTTTGATGTAATGACGAAATGCAGACAAATTAAACTCCAAGAATATAACACCGAGTCTGAAGTAATGCGATTTCGCACTACTATCTGCTATTCGGGAGGACGGGGGCCATCCTGACTGAGGTTTTCCGTGGTTTTCCCCTGTCACTCAAGGTTAATGCTGGCATGGTTCCCTACAAGGGCACGACCGACTTTCCATCCCTCCTCCCTCGATTTAGGTTAGTCGGCATAAAAAAAAGGTTAGTATCCACTTAAAGTCAAGTAACTTCTCGCAATCGAAATGTTGGTCGCGACTCACGCTATCAGAGGCGTCGTATTCTCTGAGGATATTCCGTTTTGGTTTGATGTGGAGACCCTCCATCATAAAGATCTTGATCTCAGTGAGCCACAAAGACCGTGGATTACTTAACTGTTGTTGATGCTGGATTATGGGAGTGGTTTGTACCTTATCAGTTGCAAGGGACATACGTCACGCTAGGCAGGAAGTGTGGTTGTATATACAAATATAATATAATATATAGTAAAAATTTATGTATTTTGCTGTCAATTCATGGAAGAAATACCACCAATGAAATATTGACTGGATAGGTAAAATCAGAGGAGCAATGCTGTTTCCCCCCCTCCCCCCACTTTTTTTTTTTTTTTTTAATTGGATGTTCTGTGCTCCTTCTGAATTTATATTGAACAGAATGTATGGGTCACGTTCGAGCGCACCATTTGTTTTTTTCGTCTCCTTGAAACAACCAATAATTGGGAACGTTTTTGTTTGTTGATGATCAGCAAGCAATATCTGAAGTGGTATTGCCATTTATGTGTACAAATAAATTCATTTAATTGTATGGTTATAAACTGTGATAGACTGGGGCCAAATATATCGATATATAGAAATATCGGTATCTTTCATAAAAGAATCGATATTTATCATCGATATTTTTATTCACGATAGATCGAAAATCTATATTTCTTTGGAGTATCGATTTTAAGCACCAGTTCGATGTTTTTGTACGATCGCAAATCAGTATCAGTTTCCAATTTTATGTGTTGCATACACACTGGATAAATATACATACATATCTGATCTGAACGCGTCTTATAAAATTGAGTTGTCATATTTTAACAGTTTTTCATCAGTGGTTAACAGATGATAAAAATTTTAACAGGTTTACGTAAACGTTTTTTTTAAACTTATTTGAATGTTAGTGGTAAGATTTTTTTTTTTTTTTTTTTTTTGCTGGAAAATATTGCTTAAGCATCCGTATTGTGAAATTGATGTTTGACGTAAATTAACAGCTTCTGTTTTCAATTATTTTTTATTTATTGATGAAGGTAATGCGTTGACGAAGTACCCGGTATGCTAAGGATCTTTTGTGTCGTTCGAAAGAGAGATTTCTGCTGTTAACTTGGCGGCACCGGACTATAGAAGTTGATTGACTGGGGAACATATAAAACAGAGATTTCTTTTGATGTATACGACAGATGAATACTGGTGTGATTCACTACAAAAAAAAGATAAAATAATGTCAGTTGCTATAATTTCCAGATGTGTTTTAATTTTTCCGAATTTTCTTCAGTATTTTGATATATTTTGGGAATATTTCTACAAAATTACTAGCTTTAGGAAAATATAACGATCCAGTTTGTATATACCACCCTGGGTTGCCAACCCTACGAGACAGAAAAACAGTAGTTTCCCCGAAAAGAAAACAGTAGAAAACAGTATTATCCTATGATTATTTGAAAACATGAAATTTACTGTTTGCACATTTTTTATGGAAATAAAACAAGTGAATAAAATATAGATATACTGTTTTCAAAAATACAATTTATTAGGTATTTTTACAGTCATAAGTTTTATTTAAGAAATTATGTACAATGAATAGCAAACATTTAAAAAAATCAAAGTGAAATTATATTTTGTCTTCATCATCAATTATTTCATCTTGAAAGTTTTCTGATTCATTTTTCAAGTGGAAATCGTACATATTTTTACTAAATTTCTTCATGTGCTTTTCTGTGGTACTAAATGAGTAACATTCAGTTACTTCAGATTTTATATGTAATGTTCCATTTATACTTGTTGTTGATAATTTATTGCGTATTTTGGTTTTCATGATATTTATAGCTGAAAACAATCTTTCCACAGTTGCGCTGCTGTGAGGTAGGCACAAAAGTTTCTTTACAAATTCACACAGCACAGGAAATGATTGAGACCCATCTCCATTTTTCAGTTCTTTTACACATGTCCAAAAGTTGTTAACATCGGGGATTTCGTTTTGGTCAAATGGAAAGTTGACATTTCTTAAAACTCGCCATTCTCTGCCCAGCTCAGTTATATCATCTGGACAAATCTTTGGGAAGAAATAAAGTAAATCCGCAATCGAAGGGAAATTCTTCTTCATCTCGGTATCCAAAATTGCTTTGGGATTTAGCACCTTCAGACATTTTATAGCACGGCAATGTCTGTCATTAAAAGGAAACCTTTTTAGTATTTGTTTTGCGGCCTCTAAATAAAACTCCTTATATTTCATGTAGAAATATTTAAGCTTTTCTTCATCCATTTCTCCGATTTCTTGCTTTCTTCTGATTAGGTTTGATACCATTCCACCGACATATATCTCGTATAGTGGTAAATGTTTCTGTTCATCTGTGAAATCAAGGTTCAATATTTTTGTTTCTTTTCTTTCTGAAATATTTCTTGTTTCACGTTTTTCTGTTTCCGTGAGGTCTAAATATTCTGTTTGTACAAAACATTCCAGAATAGTTGTGTATGCAGTCAATATTTTGTCATATAGCAAATATAATTTTGGTGTTCAGATTGCATTTCTTTGTTGAGCTCTGTAAATACAATTCTGTCGTTGGTTCGTGAGCCATAGAGAGAATTGCTTGTGCCGAAAGTAAGCGATCGACATGAACTGCAGCTTGGAAATATAATTTTACCGAGGGCAATTGTTCTAAAAGCCTGTTTACTACCTCAATGAGTGACAACCATCTTGTTTGGCTAGGATGAACTAATTTCTGTGGCTTGACATTTGTAAAAGCTTGAAATGTTTTAAAATCTCCAGTACGTTTGGGAGAATTTTGTATATAGTTAAATACTCTACAAAAGTCCTCAACGCCTGTAGGCAGTTTTTCGCATGCGTATGAAGGGCATAAACTAAAAGAATGACAAATGCATTTAACAGCAAAAAGGTGCGGTATGTCATTTTTTAACAAAGTGATCAGTGAATGATTACCTCCAAACATAACATTGGCACCGTCAGAGGCAAAACCAAGCATGTTTAATTTGTATGGTATGCCTTTGTTGAGAAAAAATTCGATGATTTTGTTGTACAGTGCTGTTGCTGTTCCATCTAAGATTGGAATTAAAGTCAGAAATCTATCTTCAACATTGAAATTTGAATGTACCATTCTTACTACAAGCGCCAAATGTTAGACTGTAGACTTGTCGGTGCTTTCGTCAACAATTAATGAAAAGTAATTGTTTTCATCTACATCTACATATATACTCTGCAATTCACAAAATTGTGGGTGGCAGAGGGTGCTCAGCACCAAAGCTAATCTCTTTGCTGTGCATTCCAATCCCTAATGGTACGAGGGAAAAAAGAATTCATATAAGAATCAGTCCGGCACCTTATTTCTCTAATTTTATCTTTCCTGTCCTTCCGACTCAAATAGGTTGAAGTATTTCACTACACTCAAAAGTGAAAGTGGGAGTACGCATGTTTTCCAATAAGTTTAAACGAAACGTGCGTCGTCTATCTACCAGAGACTCCCAACATAATCTACTAATCAGTTCTGTGACGCTTTCATAAGGACTGTAGCAAGCGGTCACGAATCGAGCGGCTCCTCTCTGTACTTTCTCTATACTTTCGATCAATCCCTTACGAAACGGGTCCCAAATGGCACAACAATAATCCAAATGTGGACGTACAAGAGATTTGTACGCTATCTCCTTTGTTTGTTCATTACAATTTTTCAAGATTCGACCTATGAATCGCAGCCTACAATTTGCTCTACCAACTAACGAATTAATGTGTATGTCCCATTTCATATTCCTTTGTACTGTTACTCCCAAATATTTCATAGAATCGACCATATCAATAACTGAACTGTTTACCTCGTATTTCTGAACAATCTGATTCTTTTTGTTAGTTATGCTCATTGTCTTGCACTTTTTACAATTTAGAGTAAGTTGCCACTCAGTGCACCAAGCCAAAATTACATCCAGATCGCGCTGAATTTCTAAGCAATCGGCCAAATTTCTATAAATAACCGCATCATCAGCAAACAATCTAAAAAGGCTTTTCACTTTGTCTCCGAGATCGTTTATAAAAAATTAAGGAAAGAAGTGGTCCTATTACACTTCCTTGAGGTACACCCGATGTAACATCTAGATTGGAAGAACTTTCTCCTTCAACGACAACATACTGCGACCGACCAGTTAGAAAATCCTTTATGCATTCACAAAGCTGCTCCGATATACCGTACGCTCGAAGCTTCGCTAAAAGGTGGTTGTGTGGCACAGAGTCAAAGGCTTTCTGGAAATCTAAAAAAATTGCATCTACTTGTGAACCTGCATCGATAACTTTCATTACGTCGTGTGTAAATAGGGCCAGCTGTGTTTCACGTGATCTTTTCTTCCGAAATCCGTGTTGATTTGTTGTAAGCAAATTATTATCATCTAGAAAATTCATAATGTTCGAGCATATAATATGCTCCATAACTCTACTACAAACAGATGTTATAGATATGGGACGATAGTTCCCAGCATCACTTCGATCACCTTTTTTGAAAATCGGAGTTACTTGCGCGATTTTCCAGTCTGAAGGTACTTTTCGCTCTTCTAATGATTTACTGAATATATCAGACAGAAATGGCCCGATTTCCGCCGCATACTCTGAAAATACTCTTACAGGGATTCCATCCGGGCCCGGTGCTTTCCCCCACTTCAGGAGCTCTAATTGTTTAACGATACCTGCAGTGTCTATTCGTAATGATTCCATCACCGACTCGCCACGGCGTGGGAAAACGGGAATACTATCCTTATGTTCATTTGTAAATGAATTTTTGAATACAGTATTTAGTACGTTAGCTTTATCGCGGCTTTCATTAACCTCGGAGCCTTCACGAATTAGTGCTGGATTATTGCTGTTGGTACAATTAACTTTTCGTACATACGACCAAAATTTCTTTGGGTTTTCTGTGAGACTCTTAGAGAGAGAGTTGGAGTGAAAATCGTTAAAGGCCTCGCGCATTACATTCTTAATACGTCCTCTTAAATCAGCTAAGGTTTCTAAATCGCTGCGACACCCCTTCCTTCTTGAGCGTGCGTGTATTTTCCTTTGTTTTTTGAGTAATCTTTTGACTTCGCATGTGTACCACGGTGGATCATTCTCCCCCTTTATTGTCCGCTTTGGTATATGTATTTCCATTCCTTCCCTGACTATATGTATAAAACGATGCCACATCCCTTCAAATGTGTCCTTTGTTGACTTGAAGTTATGGTAATTATTCCTCAGGTAGGTTCTAAAACACTCCTTTGTGGCCTTACTGAATCTGTATACAACCCGCCCTTTTTTCCTTTTTCGCTTGGTCATTAATTTGATTGTCGCAGTTACCGCTTTGTGATCGCTTATTCCTGTGGTCGTTGAAATGTCGGTGAATAATTCTGGCCTGTTGGTAACCAGCAAGTCTAAAATGTTTTCGGTACCGTTATGACACCGCGTAGGTTCATTAACTAGCTGCTCGAGATAATTATCTGACAACAATTCGAGAATTACTTCAGAAGCTGCCTTATCCCTGCTACCTGTGATTTGAACGTAATTACGCCAGTCAATATAAGGCAGATTGAAGTCTCCTCCTAGAATCATAGCATGATCCTTAAAACGGCTAGCTATACTATTTACATTATTTCTTAACTCCTCGACGATAGCTATGTCGGAATCGGGTGGACGGTAGAAGGCGCCTATGATAAGTTTTGACCCTGCAACGTTGAGTTTAATCCATATGATTTCACAGATCGTATCGACGTCTATTTCATTATATGGGAGAAATTTACTCACAGCTATAAATACCCCACCTCCATGAGAATGTAATCTGTCTTTACGAAAAACGTTCGTGCTATCTTTAGAAGTTTTGGCGGAACTTATTTCCGGTTTCAACCAACTTTCTGTACCGATAACGATATCCGCTTCTATACTACAAATAACGCTTTCAAGTTCCGGTTGTTTGTTACAAACGCTTCTACAGTTAATTACGAGAACTTTTAACTGACGAGATTCTTTTACGTTGCTCCTACATTCCGGTGTTGCATCTGATTGGGTTGCCCGTAACTGAATTTCCTGTTTCGGGTCTTCCTCCCTCAGCATAAAAAACCACCCAGTGCATTCCACATGGCCCCTGCCACCCGTGTAGCCGATTCACGTGTGTAGTGCACACCTGACCTATTTGTAGCAGCTCTACTAGATTTTCTTCTGCTGTTTGTCCTATAACATTTACAACAATCGCTCTAGCTTTCGTCCAACTCATTGATAATTCTTCCGAAATTTTGGAATCTGGACACACTGCACAAATTAATTTAGTCAAATGAGATGCGATATTAAAAGACAGGTTACGTTCAGCAATAAAGCAGGCTATTTTTACTTCACCAGTTTTGGCCATTACTTTTGGGTCCTGTGTCTTGGTAGTTGACACTAGCATCGATGTTAGTTTTGGTTGTTTTTTTAACTTTGTACAATTGTTGAGGTGTTTTATAGAGGATTTGTGTCGTAGCAATTCATGTATGCCACATTTTCGGTCACATTGACACACGGAACAGAAAAAATAGGTCTCACCTTTGGCGCTTTTCTTTATCCAGTCACTGAATGTGTCATCTTTTAACCACGAATTTATAAACTTTTGCTCGTATTTTACACTTCTCTTCCTAGGTGGAGTTTTTCCAGAAGATGAATCACTGCTCATTGTACCGAGATACTGTTGCGATATTATAATTTAAACGTCGTCACGATTACACATTACTTCACTCGCTTGAGACAAAGAAGTGACTGAAAGATGAAACAATTTCCTCCCTCGATTTGCTGCAACCTCAGGTACTGCCATAAGCCTCCGTGCTACTGATATTTTCCGTATCAAAATGTTATCGCTACGTTGTTTTCAAATAATATTTGCAAATGGCGCTAAAATATAAAAAAACAGTAAAAATTCGGATCGAAACAGAAAACAGAGGTGTCATTGAAAAAACAGCAAATCTACTGTTAAAACAGTAGGGTTGGCAACAGTGATACCACCATTTAAAAGAATAATAAAACCCTAATCTTATCCATTGAAATTTTTTTTTTTTTTTTTTTTTTTTTTTTTTTTTTTTTTTTTTTTTTACCATTTCATTCCTTCCAGCAGAAGGCTGGGAGGCGGGCTGCTGGAGAGTCATAGGGGACTCTTTTCAGCCAATCTACTACTACGGGGAGGGAAGGGGGATGGAAGGTCGGCCGTGGCCTTGTAGGGAACCATCCCAGCATTCGCCTAAGTGTCTGAGGGAAACCACGGAAAACCTCAGACAGGATGGCCGAACCGAGTTTAACCCCGGTCCTCCCGAATGATAGGTAGGAGGCCAATATTGGCCTCCTCCCATCTCGGTCTGAAAAAATTGATATAAACTCCGTTATAAAATGTCAAACACTTTTTTTTTTTTTTTTTCCTACTGCGAGAAAGATCCGCCATCTTCTTCCTCCACATCATTACTTACAATTCACACAATTTATTGAACCATATTCGTACCATATGATACTGAGACGGCGTATGAGGATTTCAGTTGTATTCCAAATAGAAGACGCTGGAAACTAACTTTATGTTTAAAGGTAGATTTTGCTCATATTGCAGGAATCCCTTTAAAATTGTCTGGTGGAGCTTTCTCCCAGTCGAAATCTCTACGAGACTCTAGCGTTACCTATCGAAATAAAAAATAAAAAAAAAAATAAATAAAAAAATAAAAATAAAAAAAAATAAAAAAAAAAATAAAAAAAAATAAAAAAAAAATAAAGCTTTCGCGTCACCTCACTAAAATTTCGTGTGAATATGGCCTGAATTGGTTCAGTGGTTTGTGCTTGATGATGGGATTTATGCACTCCTAGGATTATATTTAAAGATGATTATTTTCGGTAACACGGAGTAATTATTACACAGAAGAAAGATGGAGGAGGCAAGAGATGAACCGACTAAAAATGTCATAATTTAATTTAATTACGATGGAGCGCACGCTCCGGTGGTAAATTCGATACATTCCCACCTTTCCACTTTCCTTTACTAACCTACTTTTACCCTCCACAAATTTCAACTTTAAATTCTTACAAACTTTTTGATAAAATATTCATCATTTCCCTACGAAAGAGAATCTTCCCACACCCTTGTGCCTGAAATCGAGTGCCGGATTGTGTTCTTGGTCAACTGTTCCCTTCCATGCAATACTTCTAATTCTTATACATACCAATATCTTTCAACACCTCGTCACCGATATACGCCTTGTAAAGTCCCGTGACCCTCTTCACCCTCCTCCTGTCTCCCTAAGAATCCCATTCCAGCTGTTTTATCATATCTGTTACTGATTGCATTATGTGATAATTTCCAGAAACAAATCTAACAGCCCTTTTCTTTTTTGCACCCCCTCCAACTCCTACATTTGATACCCAAAATATAGGCTACGTCCCATACTGAACTACCATATTCATCAGGGGTATGACCAAAGTTTTGTAATGCAATTCTTTTGCCTCTCTGGTATATCGTCTCATCCCTCTTTCCAAAAAATACACGATTTAAAGCCTTTTCTTACTACATGTCCAATATGTTCTACCCAGTTGAGCTACTTGTCAAATTCTATGCCAAGACATTTACGTTTCAAGTCTTCAACAGATAATTCTTTCCCCATTTTATAATCATAATATACTTTTATTTTTTGTCTGTTTACCTAACAAGCTGACTCTTCTTTGCATTTATCTTCACCCCAAGTTTACCAACCAAGTTAGGTATCCGGTCCAGGTCACCCTGGAGCTGTTCACAGTCCTCTACCGTTTTTGTCTTATTATATAGCATTAAGTCGTCTGCAAATGATCTAATTTTCGATAGTAAACCAGCGTGTTGAACTTGGAGTTTTAAGTTGCTAAAAGGACGGAAGTAAGAAAGACTGTAACGGACAAGAAGAGTTGTATAGATGTATAGTAAGATATTTTGCGTGCGGTCTATAGTACAGCTGTTAAGTAAATGTTCTTTCAAGTGAACTTTCTTGTGATAAATAGTGAGCGAAAAGGTGAAGAATCTGTGTAAACGACAGGAAAGGTGATGTATATTCTTTATAATAGGTTTAAAAAAAAAGTGAACACTCGATAAAAGTACAACCGAAGAGCCCGTATTAGAAGTCATATACAGGGTGATTCAAGAGGAAAGGTAAATATTCAAGGAAGTGGTAGTATCAACAATATTGAGTAAAAATGTTCATATAAACATGGGTCCGATGTCCATTCGTTTTGGAGATACAAGTGCTGGAATATTGTGCATAAAGTAAACCTCAGGAAATGATCATGAGCATACAAATTACCTATGGAAGAACTTTATTCATGCAAAAACACATGCATATTTTACAAAAGTTTAATTTAAATGCTTGAAAATCCCACCATCGAATTCAATACACTTTGCAGCTATCTTGTCAACGGCACGTGTAACTCTTCAGAGTACGTCTTGCTGTACTTTTATGAGGGTAGCAGTGATTACAATTCGAACATTTAATTTAAACTTTTGTAAAATATGCGTGTGTTTTTGCGTGAATAAACTACTTCAATAAATCATACCGATCGTGGTGGTGTAAAGATTAGCGTTTTGGCCTCTTATTCGGGAGGACGACGGTTCGAATCCCCGTTCGGGCATCCTGATTTGGGTTTGCCATGGTTTCCCAAATCACTCCAGGCAAAAGCCTAGATGCTTCCTTCAAAAGGCCATGGCCGAATTCTTTCCCATTCCTTGCCCCCCCCCCCCCAAAATCCTTTCCCGTCTCTGAAGACCTCGCTGTTAAGAGACGTTAAGCAGGTAAACAAAAAAATTCAATAAATCATATGTGTGCTCTTGATCGTTTCCCGAACTTTATTTTATGCATAATATTCCAGCACACGTATCTCCAAAACGAATGAAAATCGGACACATGTTTATATGAACTTTTTTTACTTAATATTGTTCATACTACCACCTCCTTCAATATTTACCTTTCCTGCTGATCACCCTGTATAGTAAAATAGTGGACGAAAAATTTACTCTCCTAGTTAGGGGGGGGGGGGGGGGGAAAGAACCAGAGGAAACAATCGAAGGAAAAAATATACTATAGTATCTGCAGCGACGATCGGTTTGAAGCACCAATTTATGTGCAACGGGGGGAATTAAGCAAAACTGCTCGTCCTAAACTGTTTTCTAGCAGACAACAACCACAATACAGTGCGCTAGAACAAAGTTCCCAACAAGAGCTAATATAATATATACGAAAACAACTCTAATCGTTAAAGAATTATAACTGTCAGAGACATTTGTAATTTATCTCAAATCAACTTGTCTCCATTATCGATTACTATTTTCAGGACGTGTTTGTTCCTACACATTGGTCCAATGAGACCCCTACCCCGTCGACCCAGTGTCTGTATAATATGCAAATAAATGACGTTCGGAAATTCCGAATGCACCGGTATATATTGCATTCGTCATAAACACGATGCTCGTTGCGGGGGTTATTTATCGCCCGTGATACGCCGAATTGTAGGTAATTCCAGTGGATTATTTTAACGCACCCTTCTGACAGACGTATGGATACGCTTTTCTATTATCGACAGATACGGCACTGAAATTACTCACGTAAATCGGCGGTGTTGTCGTAAATCTCCCTCCGGACATTTGTGAAAGTTTAAAATATATATTCGGTGCATAAATGGCGGACAATAAAGATGCGTTAAGCACTCGAAGCCCCCCTACTGGCAGCAAGTGTAAAACATGGAGGGGAGGATGAATTGTGGGTTTGAAACGAGCTCAAAGCTGGATCAACGCATTGTGTCCCTATCGCTGCATGTTATCTAGCGTCCCATAGCCTACATGTGATACGGTCGAAACTCCACGAAATACTTATTCTGAGTTAAACCATATAAAACATACGCGCATTGTGCTCTTAAAGCAGGTAGCTGTCATTAACAGTGGTGCATGATACCCGAAAAGTGATAGATCACCGTAGGAGAAAATTGCGACGCTTGTTCAAACAATACATTGGTAGTTCAGAGCCCCACAGAGATTGTTTTGGGTATAAGGGTGTGTAGGAGATTATATTAGCCTCTTCTAATCAAATTTTAACATCTTATTTAAGTAGATACACCCTGTTTGAATGGACGAGGCAATGGTGACTGAATTACACCGTGCATAAGAGGTCACCTACTGTTTGTGAACTATGAGTGTGTTCTTCGACACCACCCTTCCCAATACTGAACCTGCAATAATTTTATGTTTGACAAGCCAGCTGTACAATTTACATCTGGCGTGCAGGTTGAGCGGTAATGCTGTTGCCTTTCGTTCGGAGAGATGCGGGTTTGAGTTCCCGTTCGTTCCTCCAGATTTCAAATTTTTCCATGGTTTCCAGAAATCACTCCAGGCGAATGTCGGTATGGTTCCTTCAAAAGGCCATCGCCGAATTCCTTCCCCCCCCCCTCCCTTGCTCGCAGTCATACCCCAATTCTACTGACCTATGCGTCTGCGAGGCGTTAAACAATAATAATTAAAGAAAGATGTAATCCAGGGCACACATTTACCTTACCCCAGAGGTAGACGATGATAAATTACTATTAGTGGAGTGGGGTCCAGAAATGTTACTCAAAGGGTCTCCTGAGGACATGTAGTCGTCACAAATTATACGAAAAAAATGTTGTGTAAATGACAGACGAGGAAATTTACTTGGGAGGGGGGGTCCATTAATTATGTGGGCTGTTTTTCAGGAAAGCTGAACACCCCCCCCCCCTTCCCGGGGTGTGATTTGGTGAGATCTGGTGGGATCTATTCCCCTGAGATCATGAGGGTCTCCTCCCCTGCTAAGAACCTAGTTGTTAACCTCCACTCCACTATTTGAGATTTCCCCGCCTCCCCCCACCCCCCACAAAATTGGTATTTCAACTCACCTAATTAATGTATGACCCCTTAATTTGTTAGTTGGCGAAATCGTCGATGGAATGACCTGTAGAGGAAGAAAAAAAAATTATAGTATGTGAGTCAGATAATTCAGAATGTAAGATTCGGTTGGTTTAGTAAGATTGAGAGTTTACTACGATATCCGAAAAATCCGTGGATTTCTTCAATAAGGTTGAGAGACAGATGATAGAAGAAAGTTCATAGAATCAATATAGAGAGATACGAGGTAATTGACAAAGCCTGTTTAGAAATCAAAGATACCAGGAGCCTTGCTGACTATTAGTGCAAATTAACCACCTTAATCAACAAACGGAAAATCTATATACTATATTGAAGTTTCGCGCTAATTGCGACATCAAAAATATGTAATTAATTTTATTTATTATAAATCATCAATTAATATTTATCATGAAGGATGTGAATTATTATCAAAGGCACAATTTGAAATTACTATTTATTAGATCACGTACATGGATTGTCGCAAGGCCTGAGCGACCACAGAAGGGGATTTTGGTGTTAGGTAGCTCCAACGTTAGGCATTTTATTGAACCCCTTAGGGACTTGGTGAATAGGTCTGGGATGAAGTCCTGTGTCCATTCATTGTGTATTCCGGGAGGTCTGATCCAAGATGTGGATCAGGCCATCCCGGATGCCATTGATCGGACGAGGTGCAGCCAGGCGCCGGGTCCTGATGGTATTCCAGTAAGATTATTTTCGGAATACGCGGAAGAAATAGAACCATTTCTATCAGATATATTTCGTAAATCTTTAGAAGAAAGAAAACTACCTTCTGACTGGAAAATAGCGCAGGTGATTCCCGTTTTCAAGAAAGGTGATCGGAGAGATCCTAGGAATTATCGACCCATATCTCTAACATCTGTCTGCAGTAGAATTCTGGAGCATGTCATATGCTCTAACGTTATGAAGTTTCTGGATGAAAACGAGTTACTTACAGCAAACCAACACGGATTTCGTAAGAACCGTTCGTGTGAAACGCAACTGGCTCTATTTTCGCATGACGTAATGAAGGTTATCGATGCAGGATCACAAGTTGATGCTATTTTCTTGGATTTCCAGAAGGCTTTTGACTCTGTACCACATAACCGCCTTTTGGCGAAGATTCAAGCGTACGGTATATCTGATCAGATCTGCGAATGGATACGCGATTTTCTAACTGGTCGGTCGCAGTATGTCGTTGTTGACGGGGAAGCCTCTTCAAAGCTAGATGTTACTTCGGGCGTTCCTCAAGGAAGTGTAATAGGACCACATCTTTTCTTAATTTTTATAAACGATCTCGGTGACAACGTTAATTGCAAGATGCGATTTTTTGCTGATGATGCACTTATTTAATAGGGAAGTGGGGTGCTCTGACGATTGCTTAGAATTACAGCGCGATCTGGATGTTATTTCGGAATAGTGCCGTAAATGGCAGCTTACACTTAACTGTAAAAAGTGCAAGGCAATGCAAATAAGTAATAAAAAGACTCCGTTTGCTCACGAGTACAAAATTAACAATTCAGTTTTAGACACGGTCGATTCCCTGAAGTATCTAGGCGTAACAGTACAAAGCAACATGAAATGGGACTTGCACATAACTTCCGTCGTAGGCAAAGCTAATTCTAAACTACGTTTTATATGTCGTATTTTGAGAAGCTGCAATGCTCATACAAAGGAAATAGCGTACAAAACACTAGTGCGTCCGCATTTGGAATACCGTTGTGGAATTTGGGATCCGTATCGCAAGGGATTGATTGACACGTTCGAGAAAGTACAGAGGAGAGCCGCTCGATTCGTGACCGCTAGTTACAGTCCTTATGTAAGTGTCACAGAGCTGATACGTGGGTTAGGCTGGGATTGTTTGGCGGACAGACGACGTCGTTTCCGTTTAAATTTGTTGGAGAATATGGGAAAATCTCTAATTTACGACTGCAACGAAATACTTCTTCCGCCAAGCTATTTAGGTCGCAATGACAGAAGGGATAAGATTCGAGAGATAAGATGCCGTACTGATACATTTAGGTATTGTTTCTTTCCTCGTTCTGTTCGGGATTGGAATACTCTAAAATAGGATTGGTGATAGCACCCTCTGCCACCCACAGTAATTGTGAATTGCATAGTACAGATGTAGATGTAGAATTAGTGTGACGTGATTAAGAGATGTGATTTGGATGGCATGAATTGACTTGTTCATCAGGGTCGTTTGCCGGGCTTGTGGACGCGGTAGGTGAACGCACTCAATACACACAAGTTCGTTAGTTTCACAATACCGTGAAGTGGCGTCCTCGACGGCAGCTGTAGGCAGGTCCGTGGAGGCGCTTCTTGCTGCGGGACTGCGCGAAGTCAGTCAGCTCCACTCGAGGTCGGCGTTGTGTTCGACGCTGTCTGGAGTAGCTGCACCAAGGAACTTGGATGAGAAATGGTCGACGCGGTCTGGCGACGAACCTGGTCCTTGGAAAGCTCTTCCAGCAGGAGCGCGAACTCACACTCACACTCGCGTATTTTTGCACGTCCGTCCGCGTACCGCCACGAGGTGCACACCTGTGCGGCCTCCCTCCGCTCAGCGGTCCAACGGATTAGGGGAAAAGCGAGGGGAGCCACATTCCTTCACCGACAGCTAGCTACCTGTCCTGTCTGGCTCCTAGCAAACTTACGTGGCTGCAACATCACACGGCTGTAATGTGTCATTACATAGCCCACTTTCCCCGGAAAATTTAAAAATTTGCGTCCATAAAATTTTTAAATTTCTTAGTGCACAATCACTTTCTCGATAATCAGTTCGTCTGACACTGAACATAGTCTCACCACTTTGCACTGGTCATGACATTTATACAGTTTATCTCCAATCAACATCTCTGAATTCTGTATCTTATTTACATTCTTAATAGTACAACTTGCGAGGTAATCTTTCTCGCTCCCATTAACATTTTTATATTTTAACACGAATTATAAATTGTGCCTTGTTGCAAATTCACAATCACAGAAGGTAATATTAAATTGACGGGGTTTGGCAAGATGATTTAACTTCAGTTTAGCGCCCCGTGAGTCGCCAGTATCAATGATTCAGATTCAAACACTCAATTACTCACACTAATTCTACAGTTAGTCTACAAAATAATTAGAGAAATTGTTAAAGGTATTTATTCATGCTACTTACTCATGCACTAGTGTAATTCTATTTCTACAGGATAGTAATTATTTACAAGATGTGGACCAGTTAGCTTTGACTTCTTCAACAGCGTTGGAATGGCAACATGATACATCTAGTATGGTTCCTTATTCCTCGTCTAACGATGAAACTGATAGATCATCTAGCATGGTGCAAAGTTGGAAGCATGTAATTTTTATTTCTATCTCCGTTATCGATATTTAACATTTCAAGCCACCTTGGGGCATAAACGTGGTATTGGAAAAGAATAACTTGAGTCGACCGTTAGCTATGAGGGTTTCCTTAACTATCATTTTAATTTCAGCGGCTTCATTTCGCCCTGGCACATTTTACTTTCACTCTCACGAAAGCGCTATTCTGTCTGTCATTTCAACGAAACATACACAGCTAGGCCAGATTCTAAAAGTAATCTGCTGCCAGGAATCCTAATGGACTTATTTTGCCATTTACTGTAGGTCCCGGTGGCACTGTAAGCTGAAGTTTGACTGACGGTACTAGTGCAGTTTGCCCTGCAATCCCGCCGAACTTTTCCGACGACTCATACATCTTAATTCAAGAGGAAAAATATCTGCAGCTAGCGCATCTCTCAAATGTCGACCAAAACCTTCCGTTTAACCACTCAATGCAAAAATATTCGTGTGACTTCAGACACAAACAACACACCTGGCTTCTAGCTTTTAACATACTCGGGGTTCTTAATCTGATATAACCATTAAAGTATTACATTAATTTTGATTTAAGTTATACTTCTGAGGAGGTTACAATACAAGATTTTCCGTACCACAACTCTAAGTAAGATAGCATTAACAAAATATATTATTATGTACAGAATGTGGTCTTGAAATACAAACTCACGTGACCTAAACATGGCAATTCCGTCCTCATTTCATTCGAACGAAAGTCTCATTTTAACTTTTAGCAGTTGTTTTCATCCTCACGGTATATCTTAACTACAGATGCTTATGATATATTCACACAAATTACGATTACGGCAATCTTGCAATAATTTCCGTGCAATCAATGGAAATATTTGAGCTTTCCTTTCAGTGCACAATGGTACCTCATGTATACAAATGAGAGGCCACATTTCATCATGGGACGAATGTTTCGATATGCAATAGGAATCTCTGAACATTGATAATATTTATTATAAATGTCACACTCGACTGAACACACATTCGTGCGGCAGCCTAAGTTCGGAATAGAATTTATCCATCCGCGAGCAGGAGAGATTTTGAATTGTTTATATGAAATGATCAAATCAGCTCACAAACGCTCTGTCTCGATCTGCAGAATGTAATTACAATCTCTCCTTTCTCAACCAAAAACTGACGTCCCAAACTGTTGACGGCTTATTGTCCGACGAGGTTTGGAGGTTGCTGCTAGTGGGGTTTGATTCTGATTATGCTCAGAGAAAACTGCGACGGAAGTTCTGTGATTAGAACCTCTCTTATTTTCTGTGCACGCAACAAGAATGTCAGTTTTAACTTCAGGGGTGTTCTGGCTACCTGTTTTAACTTTATCAAGAGCCTCAATTGTGACCGGAATGGAAATTTCTAACTGCTCGTGTTCACCAACCAAAACCTTCCCTGGCAAATTAGTTTTATTGTCTTTCGCTCAAATTCCAATGTATGGCTTGTGTGTTGTGTTTGCCTAATTTCTTTTTTAATTGACTCAGTGCAATTACCAGTTTCTTGCGTAATGATTTTGCGGAGTTCAGACTGTGTCTCAGTGAACCTGCGGTTCAATTCCTCCCCTTGAGATCGCACAGTTAAATTTAACTCTTTTAAGAAAGCCATTACCATCCCCAAAATTGGTTGTTTAGGGTTGGCACTGTCCTCACGAACACGCGTGTGATCGGAAGGCGGTGGAGATGCCATGCTCTCTCGAATTTTTTTTGAAACTATTTGACAGAATTAGTGGTTCTACCCCTGCACTTTTTTAAGACACAATCATGTTAACAAGTGCCACCACCAATTGTGGGTCCACTTCATAACCACATGAACAAAATACATTATGCAAATGATTTCCAAAACAAATACAACACAGAGAATACCACTGAACTAATCAGCAACAGAAACAACGACGAGAACGAACTTCCCTGCAAAACAAAGCATCACCATATTCTACCACATACTGTACATTAAACCATATTCTGAAAGAACAAAGACATATAAGCATTCATTCTGCCATCGATACATGACGATATAACTAGATATGCCATCTGAAATTATTAAAACTACAGAGTTCTTCACCACAATTAATGTTTGGGATAAAATTTTGAATTATTCTTACAGCGCCAACAATTATTAAATCGCAACTGATGTTTTAATTATTAATTATCGTTAATTATTCATTATCGGCCCCACGTTGTAACGACAAATGAAGTGTCGCGCTAATTGCGACAGCAAAAATATGTAATTAATTTTATTTATTATAAATCATCAATTCATATTTATCATGAGGGATGTAAATTATATCAAAGGCACCATTTGAAATTACTATTTATTAGATCACGTACATGGCTTGCATTAATTAGTCTGACGTGATTAGGAGATGTGATTTGGATGGCATGAATTGACTTGTTCATCAGGTTCGTTTGCTGGGCTTGTGGACGCGGTAGGTGAACGCACTCAATACACACAAGTTCGTTAGTTTCACAATACCGTGAAGTTGGCTTCCGCGACGGCAGCAGTAGGCAGGTCCGTGGAGGCGCTTCTTGCTGCGGGACTGCGTGAAGTCAGTCAGCTCCACTCGAGGTCGGCGTTGTGTTCGACGCTGTCTGGAGTAGCTGCACCAAGTAACTTGGATGAGAAATGGTCGACGCGGTCTGGCGACGAACCTGGTCCTTGGAGAGCTCTTCCAGCAGTAGTGCGAACTCACACTCACACTCGCGTATTTTTGCACGTTCGTCCGCGTACCTCCACGAGGTGCACACCTGTGCGGCCTCCAAGCGAGTGTCCATCCCTCCGCTTAGCGGTCCAACGGATTAGGGGAAAAGCGAGGGGAGCCACATTCATTCGCCGACAGCTACCTGTCCTGTCTGGCTCCTAGCAAACTTACGTGGCTGCAACATCACACGGCTGTAATATGTCATTACAATATTTTGCCGATTGTGGTATAACTGAATCCGTGCCAAGATATTCACACTTCAAGCCTTTAACAGACAAATCTGACCCCACCCTACAGTCACGTTAATAGAAACTAAAGTAGAGGGCAACAATGAAGTTTCGAGGGTAGTAGCTTGAGAACCGTGAAAAGTAGTGAACTTAAGATTGTTTTGAAGCTAAAAATGTGAATGTTTCTTTCTGTAAAGAACCTTCGCAGTATAAGTGAACAAGAGGCATGAAATCTGTGATACGCGGCCACCTGAGAGAATTAAAACTCAGTTCCCGTTGGGCCCCCGGAACAGGGTTCCGTGACCGCCCGCCGATGTGGCCCGCTTAATTTGGCTAATTCAGCTCTCTGTCCCTTTGAGTTCTAATGAATGTAGCCGTCATTGCGCTAATTTTGCGCAGTTAGTCCGAAATAATTTATTGGAATAACGCGAGTGTGAGAGCGGGCCAACTCGGCCGCCCGTGACAATGCATTTAATGTTTTCAATAAACACGTTTGTCAGCCCATTAGGCGGGCAAATTGGAAGGTTACCGCCCTATAATAATAGATTCATTAGGTCGCGCGCGGCTACTGCGCTTTTGATCACGGAGGCGGTCATAATTTCCACTCCGCGACCACACAAAATGTACGGACTGCCCTACTACGTGCATTTCGTGATTCCGAGCGCACAACTTTACGGCGTCCGAAAATGGGACGTCCTTATACCTGATATTTTTTAAATATTCGAAAATAACCAAAATGTTTTTCATATTTAGACCGTAATTTACGGAGCTATTGAAAAAGAACTAAACATGACAATTAACCAAAATTATTTATCACAAACCCTTCCAAATTGATTTTAATTCCCTACGATAGTGCCTTATTCGCAGAACATTAGATCTTAGAAAAATTTATGTAGAACAAAAATTTATTTGGTGCACAGAAGTTGTTATTCTGGTATGTGGTGTGATTTGTTATAATTTTAGTGCTTCTGAAAAATAGGCCTGCAAGTATATCTGCATATGAGGTCATACTGTAATTTGGGTCTGACGTAAATAAACTATGTAATCATTAGATATAATAAGTAAGTAAATATGTAACTGGAAGAAAGGCTGGAGATCAATTTAAGAAACGTTTCTTAAAAAGAACCAACAATAACAACGCTTAGCTCACTTTTCATAATCTACGGTGAAGGAACGGATAGTTTCTAAAATTTGAGTGTCGTATCAGTTTCGTAAACTGGATTTTGGTTAAACATTTTGGTGGATTTTGATGGGGTTTTGAATAATGTACAACAACTAATAATCACAAGAGCAAATTAGCTATGTTCCATCTTGATATGAAGTAGTAAAACTGAGAAATTAGAGGCAAAAGTGTCCACAAATTAATTAATATTAAGATATGTTACTTCTCGTAGTCGAATTGTTATTTTTAACATACAAGTAAGATTGTATTAATAAGAAAATTGTTTTGAATGTTCCGACGCAGGGTATCTGAACTTTTTTTGTATTGATGTCGGCAGTCATTCGACTATTTCGATACAATCCTCCATTAATTACTATAAACTCTACATACGCCTTACAACCCACGTTCTCAATTGTCTGCTTCAAATATTATAATCTGTCTTCCTCTTAGGGCTGTTGGTATTTTAAAAAATATCGGATTTACGATATATCGATTTTTTTTTAAATATTTATATCGGATTCGATATATCGAAGAAAAAGTATCGATATATCGACCCTATTATATATAAAAAAAAACAATGTTACAAAAACAAATCATTTTAAAAAAGGGCGAAGTCTTGTGGCTATTTAATGATGAAGAGTTGTGAGATATTTTTCTGAATCAAGTTTTGATTTCCTGAAAAAAAATGGTTTTTCATGACGTTACTGATAAATAATATTTTTTTAAATTGTGATTTAGCCATTATACTACTACTTTACTAAAAGGAAAGCATAATGTTTATGATTTACTCGAAGACTTGTGAATCCAGATAGAGCATCGAGGGAAATCTTGGCTTTTGTGAGTTTAAAAGCTCAATAATGCAACATTGTAGAGGCATTTATTTAGGTTGATGTTCTATTATCAGAGTTTGCTTAGTGACCAAGTCACTTTTTTTTTACAAGTATTGTTTTATGTGGAATTTAATTTCTTTTTGTAGGTTGATAGCTTATTCTGAGTCTTCTTACTTTTTTGGACCAAATGTTTGCACCTTAGCAAAGATTGTGTATCATAATTTATCAATATTCCTGCTTACATCCAATTTTCATGTCAAAATACTTTCCTCGACAACGCACGTTCATGTAAAACAACGGGTTCGAGTCCGATTCGTTCTGTGCGAGCGACGCCGTGTCTGCATTGTTACCATTGGTGTAGGACTACTTGTAACTTCCAAATTAAATGTAGTAACAAAGTAAAATTAATTGTGTTTTTTATGCTTCTGATCTTTGTGCAAAACTGAAATTTAAGGCATATAGCCTCATCAAGAAGAAAGCAATTAACCTACAAATTTTCTCTAAGACGTTTCAGCTTTTAGATTGGCATTGAAAAAACACAGGAACTTTTGTTATACTGTGGGCATGACACCAAGTATGTGTACCAAATTACCATTTTCTAGGACAACTGGATGTTGCATAGAATTATGATGAGAGAATGTCATATTCATTTATAAGAGTTTCAAATCCAAAAAAGTTCCAAACTAAGGTCATGAATTAAATAAAATTTTGCACCAAAACTCATGTCAGAAACTTCATTGGAAGTACTTTTCAAGAGCATGAACTCATGTTTTTCCCGTTGTTTCTTCTACTATAAATGGAGAACTGCCTACATTAATTGAAAATTTCCCCTTCTTTGATATTGCTTTGCTAATGGGTAACGCTTTACCATAATACAATTTTTTAAAGCTGAGATTCTAGGTGGAATGCAGGATTTATGGCGAGGGGTGGGGACAAACTGGGGTACTTGCTCTGGGCGATAACTTGAGGGGTGGGGGTGGCAAAATCGTGTCCAACAATGCGTTTGGCAAACAGTTAAAGTGATTACATCAATGCGTTTGGCCAACAATCAAGGAGACGATTCTCGGCTGATTCTCGTGGTCTGGCTGGCAACAATGTTTGAAGAGGCGGCAATCTCAGTTTTTCCCTGGCTTGAAAATATCCTAGAGCCGCTACTGTCAAGGCAGTTACTTTGGCGTTAACAAATTGTTTTTTAAAGGCACCAATCTATAATAATAAGTTTTTAGCATAGCCCTTTGTAAAGGCAATCCAAAAGTGGTAGATTCTTTTTTTCAATTTCTTATCTTAATAAATTCGTAAGTGATATAACAAAACTGGCTGTGACATAATTTTGGAGCTCAAGTCTTCTGTTGGTATGGAACAAGAAGCGTATCTAATTCTCGCGAAATATTTAACTGTGGAGTGCCAGATACAGGCTTATAATTTCCGGGATATTTCTGGGCCTAAAAAGTATTTTAGCGGTATATTTAAAGAGTGAACAAAAATGCAAATTACTAAAAAATTCTATTTTAGGTAAATATGCTATCAAACGTATATATAGCACCTCTTTTAAGTTTATTAATTAAACTATGGTAGAAAGTCAACATCAGGTATTATGAATCAAAAGGAAAAATTCTAAACTTTGTAATAAGTCACGTTTCCAAAGCGACGCAGTGTGGACAGATAAAGCGAGGGCTATTTTTCGGCGTGCGGAAGCCGCGAGCCGGTTCGTAAAGCCACCCGCTGCGCTGTTGACAATAAGAACAGGGACAGCCAACCTACAGACAATAGTGACCCGCCACTCGGATATTCTTGTATGCTGTTACATGGAATGCTGCTCGGAGGTGGAGTGGAGACGAGACACTTCTGGACTGTATGTCGTGGTGAGAGGAGGGACTGAGAGACCACCGCCATCCTCCGTGGGCCCGAAGGTTCATTTCCCGTCGCCGGCAGTGAACAGTGCGCGGACACGGTAATGTGCCTATACAGTGTAAAAGTGAGACTTAGTGCAACATATCAAGAGCCCGGAAAATACCCCTGAGAAGTTACCCTGATTAGCTGGATACTTGTTTAAAGTATTCAAATTTCACATGTCAAATTGGATGTCTTTTAATTTGTATAATAAATTCATGTCTTTTGTTACCCATCTTTCATATTCTTGTAACCCCTGAGGCATGTCATGTGCGAGGCTTAATATTGATATATTGATAGAGAAAGATAGAAAAGTTTCAATTGCTGACGCCATACAGGGTGTCTAAAAGGTAGAGCCACCCCCACCTAAAGAGATTATTACATATGGCGCGCCAACCTGCGGCCCGATTGTTTTGATATGTTGCAAACAAGTCGTAGTAGTGCGTAGAACTCTTTTTTGATTTTCACAGCCATTATCGATGTATATTGAAATATGTAATGTTGATTGTGTTGCTCAATTGGGGAAGTTGATTGATGGAATGATTGCTAGCACATGTGTGATACACTGAAGAGCTGTTTATCAGTTGATTCCACATATGTTATCTCGTTATCTATATAGTTTCTTTAGGATAATGGTATTTTTGTTGTGAAATTTGGTTGTGAGAGCAGAGTTTTCAATGTCTGGCGGTTGGAATAGAGAGATATAATGTATATCGAAGTTACATTGATGTGACCTATATTGATTTTCATGGATATGGTTGACATTCTTTGGAAAATGTCATGTTCGTTGTGTCATACTGCTGTAGAATTGGAGTTAAGGATGTCTGGTGATCAAAAAAAATGTGATAGCTGATATATGTGGGTTTTAAGATATTTGTTGATGTTCGCATTTGTTTCGGTGCTTAGACAATTGGATTTTGGTAGTGCTGTCCTGTTCTGTAAGTTCAGTTTTTCATGCCTGGCGGTCCGACCATCGTTGTAGTTGGTATATGTGCTTTATGCTAATGGATAGTTTGTTGATGTTTTATTGTTTGACGGTATTTATTGGAGATTTTATGATGTGGTTGTTGTCCTGTTGTGGAAGTAAAATTAATGTCAGACAGATCAGCGTTGCAAGTCTCATGTGTTCTCAATTGATGGGAGATAACACATAAGTTAACATGGAAATTAAAGACGGCACTTCAAATTGCGAAGAAGCGATGCCCGTTTCGCACATCTTGGGCGTAACGAAAAAAGGGGATGAAAGTACCATGTCTTTTTCTGGAGAAATGGTTGCCCAACAGCCGGAGCCAGCCAAAAATCCACTGAGCAAAGCCGAAAAATTTGATCTTCTGTTCGCGATGATGTCGGAGATAAAGAGCGGACAAGACCAGCTAAAGTCTGAAGTCACAGAAGAAATTGCAGTACTCATAAAAGAGGAGGTTGGTGACATAAGGAATACCGTGTCTGAAGGACTCAGGGGAGTCAAGATAATATTGAAAACGATGCAGGAAGAACAAATCAGAATGTCCAGCGCCGTGAATCGCGTTAACGAGCAGTCAACACAGAAGCAAAGAGAGATGTTGGAATGGAAGCAACGGACGGAAGCGCGAACAAACCAATTGGAACTGCGAGTCGCTGATGTACAAGCAAGCACTGAAACAGGGATGAATCATATCGGAGGGCAGATCAGTGAGGTTCGCCAGAGTATCGCCGAGTGTAAAGAAGAATGCAAAAGTCTAGGTGAGACGCAGAAGAGTTTTTCCAGACAAGTTGTAAATGAACTGCATATCCTAGGGGATCAGAAAGAGAATGTCTTGCAAGCATGTGCCCTAAGATATGTCAAGGTGCCGAAGGTGACGCTTGTAGGAAGTGAACGTATGGACTTGCAGTACATTCACTTCATTCAAACAGCAAATACATGTTCAGTGATTGGGATTTCTATACTAGACCTGTCATATGGCCGAAAATCTAAGTGTGTCTTGTATGAACAGATATTTCACGGTAGGGGTCTGCCCGGTGTTCCACTGAATGAAAAGATTTCGGCACAGGTGCCGAAGATGAATGGTTTTCACGGAATGCGTTCCATGACGACGCATGTTCAAAAAGCAGCATGCCGCAACATAAGCGTGAAGTATTTTCATTTCAAGGTTGGAAAAATAAGAGCTCAATGCCGTGATTTCGCCCTTCTGAGGTTGAGAGGGAACGATGGTGTGAAAATCGTTTCCAGACGATTAAAGTCAACTCATAATCAGCAGACTTATTATGCTTTCTCGATGGAATTGACACTGATGTGAGTTTAAAGATACCTTGTTGTTTGTATTGGTTGTAAATATGGCCCTTAATTAAGACTTAAGCAGGTAGTATAGTGGATTTAAGTACAATAGTCTATTCTGTAAACGGTAGTTTTTGTAAGAAAATCGTGTACACACATTCAAGATGAAATGCGTGAGTTCTGATGAAGAAGTAATGAGAGTTCACGTAAGGTTTGCTGACCTGACTGACTTCGCTACCGCTGTTAAATACTGAAAAAAAAAGATCGGAATATAAAAGTTGGGATAAAGAAGAAGTAATGTCTTGATAGGCTACGAAAACGTTACATCCTGTAAAATAATTCATCCATAAATAATGCGCTTCAAGTGGCGTGGGAATGAAAACCAAAAGTGTTCATCTGCATGAAAGAGAATAATCTAGCGGCCAAATTCAGAATTAAATATGACGATAAGGTTGTGAACGAAATGTTGCTCGCGGGAGTAACCAATACACATAAGATGGTCTTTTCAATGAAAAGAGAACTTCCTTTTTGTTTACGTAGTGTGTCGGAGAGAGGTACGGCGTCAGAAAGGCGCAGATGTGTTATGTGCAGATAGGCTGAAGTGGGAACTGAGTGCCTACAGCTGTCTTCTAATGTGGCAAATAAGTCCACCTCTTTAAGCTGGGCAGCTCAATCCCTGGAATAGCCAAAAAGCGGCAGAAGTGGATTGTTGCTTTAATTAAATAAAGAACAGCCTCTCGCAGAACAGTCACCGGTAAACTAAGAAAAGGAAGCCATCAATTGTTAAAATTCATGATTATCTTATGTTCCTGAAGTTCTGGTAATTACTCCCATGAAGATGTAAATGAAAAAGGGGAACACCAAAGTGAGTTCGAGAGAAACAAGATCGTAAGTTTTAAACATCACCATCTCCATACGAAAGGCCGCTTAGATGAGTAAAATGTCCCACTACACGCAATTATTGTTTCCCAAGGATGTACGGTTCAAAAGGACTGGTGATATACTGAAGTAGCTTAATGTTAAAATTGGCAAAATTATAGCAGTGACAAAAAGTTAAGTAGGCTACTGAGGATATGGAATGCCGAGAAGAAACAGGAGAAAGTAGCTTGTTGCGAATCTGGGAATGTCAGCTGGGGCGGATGTTGTCCCTGACAGCGGGGGGTCAGCAGTGTTTGTGTGAATTTCTCGGAATAGGGGAACCAGCAGGTAGACTAATCCCCTAGTCTCTTGAGTGGAGTTAGAGCCCGGCAGGTGTGTGTCCTTGACTTTGTTCTGGGTGAATGGACGGGGTGAGGTGACTATTTGTTTGTGAAGAGGCAACTACCTTCGCCTATTAATGCGTGTTTGAAGTTTTGTCTTTAATACTGTTGTATTGTAAATAGATGAGTCGTGTTAGTAAATGCTCTTAGATTCGATTTATGTGTACAAATGTTGTGATGATATGTCGTCAGAGTAATTGGTTTTGTAGCATGAGCTTTGTTATGTTGCGCTTTGTATATATTAGAAGACAGTGACTAGTACTATTCCACCCTATAGTCTGATGTAATTATGTTCTAAGAAATTGGATCATTATGTGATTACTGGGTGGCACTGATTGATATTGCCACGAGTTTTCATCTGTAATTGTATTATGTTTGAAGGTGTATGTGAATTATTGAGGATTATCTTTTATTCTGTATGGGAGATTAATATTTGGAAATTTTAAGTTCATAACGATTCCTCAGAGCACCATGTTCTCAATTAATATTTTGGAATAGTATAAAATGCATATATTATAGGTTATAGGTTAACAGACTTCAGCTGTGTAGAGGAAGAGTTGTGGAGGGACAACCTCACGTAAAAATGTCCGTAGTTTCTTATTTTTGATGGACCTGTAACACTTAAAGACATTCCATTGTTAATCTATAGTGAGTGCTTATGACACTATCATAAGTACTGTGAACCATTGTTTTTTTATTTTAGTGTTGTATATTTTTTATGTTGTGTGTATAATGTATAATGATAGATTAAGGCTGGACCCTGCTGTTATGTGGATGGTACACTTTGGATGGCTGATGCATTGGGGAGTTTTGCACACGAAGCGAGTTGTATTGTAAACATTCACAGTTTGGCGCCTTTAACGTGTCCTCACATGACATTTCCGCAGGGGAATTTTGATTGAAAATGGGTGAATGTTGTAAATATCTTATGAAATTATAAGTTTGCAAGGTTTTATGGCTTTGTAAATCAAGGGTATTGTTATAAAGAGGGCAGGAACTGAACTGAGAACAAAGTTGCAGAGAAGACTTTATAAGCAAATTTAAATTCCATGGAATTTAAATTTAGGTGGGTTGGTCGGCAAGCTGTAATAAGTCACGTTTCCAAAGCGACGCAGTGTGGACAGATAAAGCGAGGGCTATTTTTCGGCGTGCGGAAGCCGCGAGCCGGTTCGTAAAGCCACCCGCTGCGCTGTTGACAATAAGAACAGGGACAGCCAACCTACAGACAATAGTGACCCGCCACTCGGATATTCTTGTATGCTGTTACATGGAATGCTGCTCGGAGGTGGAGTGGAGACGAGACACTTCTGGACTGTATGTCGTGGTGAGAGGAGGGACTGAGAGACCACCGCCATCCTCCGTGGGCCCGAGGTTCATTTCCCGTCGCCGGCAGTGAACAGTGCGCGGACACGGTATAGTGCCTATAAAAGTGAGACTTAGTGCAACATATCAAGAGCCCGGAAAATACCCCTGATTAGCTGGATACTTGTTTAAAGTATTCAAATTTCACATGTCAAAGTTGGATGTCTTTTAATTTGTATAATAAATTCATGTCTTTTGTTACCCATCTTTCATATTCTTGTAACCCCTGAGGCATGTCATGTGCGAGGCTTAATATTGATATATTGATAGAGAAAGATAGAAAAGTTTCAATTGCTGACGCCATACAGGGTGTCTAAAAGGTAGAGCCACCCCCACCTAAAGAGATTATTACAACTTAAAACAAAAATTAACCACCTCGTTAGGAATTTTTACTTTGGTACAAAATCAACATCGGGTATTATCAATCAAAATCTCAAAAATATTAAACAAAAACTGATCACTTCTGTTAGGCTCATTAATTAAAATTAGGCAGAAAATCAGCATCAGGTTTTATCAACAAATAAAAAAAAAATAGCATATATCTTTTTCTAAATCAAAATCAACATCAATCAAAATAGATCTTAATCAACTACTTTTAAAATATTTATTACTAGATTTTGCCATTTTCATAAATATTTCTCCTTCACTGCTTTGCAAAACTGATAAATTTTTCAGCAAGAGTCTTCAAAATTGATTGAGTTTGCAGTTCAGCCTTGATCAAATCCATGAACGTTCTGTTTCGCTCTTATTTCATATATTATTCAATGCACTAAAACTTGTCTCGTAAAAGTCATTGCTTGTTGGAATTGAAAAAATAAAACCAAATTTTTATTAAATATTCAAAATCATTAAAAATGCTTATTCTAAAGAAATTGGCCCAGATTTTTTCGTTTGGAAAGTCTTTTGGAAGAACCTGAAAAACACGTTTCAGACATGTGAACTCTGTATAAAGGGAGTTAATGTTAACTGCGTCTAGAATTTTCAAAGTCCCAGAAAATTCAAAGAGTATTTTCCTGTCATTTTCAATTCCTCTGATCTAAGGGACATTCCATCCTCCCGCTGGGAGCATAGGATACTTGGCTTGGCCTCATGGCCACCGTGGTGAACTGAGTTTGAGAAAAAGCTAGTATACGGAAATTCCGGGACAGTAACGCATAATTCCTGGACACGAGATCAGACACAAAATTCCGGGACATTCCCGGATTTTCCGGCTATCTGGCAACCCTACCCATACCTGGTACATTTACGATTAGTTTCTTAATGCTAATACTTTTGCATTGATTGAAGACAAATTTTAAAAAAACTTTTCAAAATGTCCAGACAAGAATTCTAATGAATATTGAATGAGTTATTTTACCTTCGTTTTTTACTTCTTCACAGGCCCGCCGCTAGCTCTTTGAGCGCCCGCGTGCAATAGCGATTATGCCGCCCCCTGTCCAACTACAGCCAGTGGTGGATATAGGAAATTTCCGAACCGGGTCAAAAACCTGTGAGATTGCCGCCCCCATTGTTACCATCCCGAGTGTTGCCGCCGACCATCCGAAGCAGCTGTTGAGCTAAAAAAAAAAGGGTCGCCCGCTACATAATATGCTGCCTTGCACGCCCGCTTACGGCGGCCCTGCTTCTTCATGTGCTGGGATCATAAATTGTTTCTTAAAATTCTATCTGTGAAAACGTATTGCATGTGCAACACAGGTAATCGTTTTCCCTCCAATAATAACTTGGAATATTCTACGAGGAAAACGGAAAATAACAACTTATTTTTAAAAAATATCGGACTCCGATATCCAGATTTCAATATCGATATATCGTCCTAAAAATATGACTCATAAATATCGATATTTTTAAACAAAATATCGATATATCGATATTTTATCAACAGCCCTACTTCCTCTACAGTTCTTACCTTCGATTGTTCCCTTCACCAGTAAATTAACCAATCCAGCACGCCTCAAATTACGACTTACCAGCCTGTCTCTTCTTTCTGCAAACTTCCACAAACTTCTTTCCTCACCCATCATTTCCTAAACTAGTTCATTTCGTAATTTGTCTGTCCAGTTAACATTCAGCATTCTTCTGTAGCACTACATTTCTTTCGAGTATTCCTAAAGTTCATGTTTCCTACCATAAAGTGCTGTACTTCACACAAAGTTCTTTCTAATCCCTATATCAATATTTGAAACTAAACGATTTCTCTTTTCCATGAAGGCTCCTTTTGGTAGTGTTATTGTGCTTTTAACATCATTCCTGCTTCGGCCATCAGTTGTAATTTTGCTTCCCAAGTAACAGAATTCACTTACTTCTCCTATTGCATTCGATCCTATTTTATATTCAATCTAGTGTGTTTGGTATCATTTCTGCTACATTTCATCACTTTTAACTTGCTTTGATTTATATTCAGTCCAAAATATTCCTTCAGGATTTTCTTCATGCCATTCAGTAACTTCTCAATATCCTCTGCCTGTTCTGCTAACACGACAATGTCATCAGCAAATTGTAACATACTGATTTTTTCTCCCTGAACACTTATGCCACGTGAAATTTTTTCTTTTATTTCCTTTATTGCTTCTTCTACATACAACTTGAATATTAACGGGGATAAAATACAACCATGTCTCACACCCTTTTAAACTAATGCTTGTCTCTCATGATTCTCTACTTTTATTATAGCCACTTTAATCTTATATAGTTTATAAAGTATTCTTCTATTTCGATTCTTTAGAACTGACTTCTTTAAAATTTTGGACATCTTGTCCCACCTAACATTATTAAAAGATTTTTCTGAATCAACAAATGCCTTAAAAATATCTTTGTTTCTCTTCATCCGCCCTCCAAATATTAGTCTTAAAGACAGAATTGCTTCCCTTGTAGGGAGAGTTTTCCTAAAGCCAAACTGATCTTCACCTATTATGTCTTCTACCACCGTTTCCATCCATATATATATTATTGTGGTCAGTAATTTTGAAGCATGTGATCTTTGAATAAGGGTTCAATAATGCTCATATTTATCTCATTGTGCTTTCTTCGGAAGTGTGAAGCTGATATTTTTATTAAAATCAGTTGGAATTTCTCCTGTTTCATAAATTTTTGATATCAGCTTGAATAATCTTTCAATCCTTCTTCTCCTAAGGATTTAAGAAGTTCTGCAGTGATCTCATCAATTCCAACTGCCTTATTTGCTTTCAAGTCATTCAGACCTCTATTAAATTCTGTCCTCAAAATGGGTTCTCCTAAGTCGTCAATGTCGACATCGCCTTCCTTTTCCATTACGCTTTTGTTCAAGTCGTCCCCATCATACAGTTTTTCAATGTATACTTTCCATCGGTTAGCTCTATCTTCTGAGCTTAAAAGAGGTTTCCCATCGGCAGCTTTAATGTTCATACCACTTTTCTTCATTTCTCCAATATTCTGTTTGATCTTTCTATATGTAACATCTACTTTACCTACGACCATTTACTTTTCTATATCTTCACATTTTTCTTCTAGCCATATATCTTTTGCTTGTTTTGCATTTCCTGTTTATTGGATTTCTAAATTGCCTGTATTGCATTCTTTCTACCTCATCCTGAGCATTTTTGTACCTTCTCCTCTAATACATCAGCTCCAAAATTTCTTCTATGCTCCAAAGTATTCGGTCGGCTTGTTTCCTAAAGCCTAAAGTTTCTTTACCAGCTTTCATTATTTCGGTCTTTAATCCATTCCATTCGTCCTCGGTTGAGCTCCTTTCAGAGTTACTTCTTAGACCTGAGTCTACCATTTCTGAAAATTTTTGTCTTGTGTTAGATTGTTTCAGTTTATTCCCTTCCAGTCTGCTTTGCTTATACTTCTTCCTTATTCGCTTGAATTTCAGCCTGCACTTCATTACTGTCAAATTATGGCCAGAGTCTTTGTCTGCTCCTGGGTACGTTTTACCGTCTAGAACTAGATACCTGAATCTCTGTTTTACCATGATATAATCTAGCTGATATCTGCCTGCATCTCCTGGACGTTTCCAGGTGTATATCCTTTTTGCATGGTTCTTAAAAAGTGTGTTTACCACAACTATCTTACGTCTTTCACAAAATTCTAGCAATATACTTTATCGCTCATTTCTTTCTCTTAGACAAAACGTCCTACAGTGTTCCCCTCTACACCTTCTCCCACTATTTCATTCCAATCACCCATGTTTATTAGATTTTCCTCCCCCTTCACATATTGAATTATTTATTCAATTTCGGCGTATATTTTCTCTATTTCTTCGTTATCTTCCTGTGACGATGGCATACACACTTGCACTAACGTGGTTGGGGTGGGCTTAGTTTCTAACCTCATCAAAATAATCTTGTCCTAAACTGTTCATAATGACTCACCTGTTTCCCTACTTTGTGGTTCATTACAAATCTTACACCAGTGACTCCATTGACAGCTTGAGTGCTAATTATCCTGTGTTCCCCAGACCAGAAATCCTGTGCGTCATTCCATTTAATCTCGCTAATCCCAACAAAATCTAACCTAAGTCGTTCCATCTCCCTTCTTAAGTTTTCTAACCTATCTGCCCTATTGAGACTTCTAACATTCCTTGCTCTGACTAGTAGAATGTTACTGTCCATTCTGATAACTTCTCCCAGAGTACCCCCCCCCCCCCCGGAGATCAGATTTGGGGACTATTTTATCTCCGGAATATTTTACCCGGGAAGAAGCCATCATGATATATGTAATTTGAGTGGATTACATGTCCTCGGGATACCCTTTGGTTCTTTAATACAGTGGTGTCCCATTGCCTTCTGCTTCCCCATGCCGTTGATGATTTCTGATTCATCCGCCTTTAGAAGCAGTTTCCAACCCCAAGGGCAAGGGGGTGCCCTGTAGAGTTCCCCGCTCTTCTGCCCTCTTTTCAGAGGCCGTTGGCAAGCAGTGGGTGACTCCTTATACCAGGAATCTTTCAGTCGCCAGAGCCTCGTCCCTGCAAACAGTGTGCACCACGTGAAGGAGAGGTTGACATTGGGTTGGAAAAGGCTATTATAGTCGTTCCAATACCCTTGCACCCCTGTCTCTGAGCAATATTTGTTATATTAGTGAAGTCTGTAGATTAACATTCTGGTGAACGTAGTTACTGGAAACACGTAATTAGTAATAACTGCTACAATAGTTGAAATTAAAACAAAGCCATTGCTGAGTTTCACAATTTTATTGCTGTTCGTTTCTATAAACTTCGTCTAAGGAAATAATTCAATAGCACGGATCACATTCATGAAAAAAAAGAAAGAAATTATTTTGCGGCAAAAGAACTCACACGTATTGTGAAAGCCTGTTTAGAAATCTAGATATACGTACTTACAAGACAACCACATTATACACCCTGTAATGTCCAGCCTCTGCTGTCATTGATTTTCCGTCACCTCTCCATTTGTGAGACATTTCATCCAGCCGTTTTGGAAGACAGCGGAAGGTGGCGCATTCCTGTCTGGCGACAGGTTCCTGGCGCGTGTGTGTGTCTTTGTTTGTCGCAGGAAGAAATGCCACTCCCGGAGGCAGGGGGTGAGAGTGGTCGAGCTGTAGCGGGCACTTGGGGGCTAGACCCCGTACAGTCCGCATGTGTGTGTGTACGCGGATTTCAAAGAAACGTGGAGGTCGCGTTTTCGCACGACAATATTTGTCGTGCTGTTTTCTTTATGTGTTTCCACAAGTGAATCCACCTCAGTTGCCAGATGGAGTTAAAAAGTGTTTCGCCACAGTCAAGGAAACATCAAGGTCACAGACAGCCTCCTGCAGTTACGATAAGTAACAATTACATATAAACATTTTTTACCCAGTACACCCAAACTAAAGGAGTTTCTTGCTCTCCCTAGCCGGGAACATTTGTTTATTGTCTATCAGTTTCTAGTTTTTTTTCTTTTGCTGGCTGAGTTTCAATTTTTTGTGTAATGTTAAACAAACATGTATTTCTTTCAGTGTTTTATTCATAAATGTTTTTTTTAATTCCGCACTTGTGTTTTCCTTTTGTAATTAGAGGGTGTAATTTAAATTTAATCCTGCTTTTTGCAATTAAAAGAAAATGTTAAAAGAACATTTGTTTTTAATATAAATAAATCTTGCATCTCATGCACGTAAATGTTTTCTCGGCATAACGAGCCAAGACATTTCAATGGCGCGCCTCCGTTGGGGCCGAAAAAATAATCAGGCCTGATACGATTTTTTAAGGATGTTTATTAAATTGGAGTGAAGTTTATTTTTCAAATTCTTGTGACAAATAGAAGTATCTAAATTTACGTTTCAAGTATGCTTCCATGTCGGGTTTTGTATATCCCCATAGTGTATAAAACTATTAAGTATATTTTTTATGTTAGCAATTATACACGCTAATATTTCTATTGCAGTTTTTTTATTTGATGCTGTTTACGTGGTGCAAATTTGTTTTGTTAGTGTAGCTGTCGAGGTGTTTTTTTTCTCTCCTCAGAACAGCATGTTCATTATTCCACAAATGTTGTTGCTGGTTTTTTCTATCTGTTTTTTTATATGTTTAGAAAATTTTTGCTTTGCTCACTGGCATAAGTTTTGAGTTTTCTTTTTTTGGAGATGTTGCTGGATATTCTGACATCTAATGTCGTGATATGTTGTACGATTTTTCTGCTGTTCGTCTGGAGTTATGTTGGCAAGTTCTATTTTTGATTAGGAGAAGTAGGAACTATGGATTTGAAATCGGTTCTGGTCCGATATAAGTGCTGAGTGGTTACATTGAGAGGGCAGAACTTACCATTTTATCGTAGGATTTGATTAAGTCAATTATGGAAAATTTTCTGTCACCTGGTACAGTCAGGGAACCACATGCAAATATGAGTCAGCCACTGGTATTATCAGCTGATTCTCATGGAATACCTAACAGCCCGAACGGAACATTATTTCTGTTGTTGCAGAAAATCCAGGGCAGTATATTGAAAAATCAAAGTCAAACTGAAAATATGCTAGCTGGTATTAAGCAGGATATTCGCGATGGGTTCACCTCAGTATGTGAAAAAGTCGGTCCACCTGTAACGAGTGTTGTTGATTTAGAAGAATCTGGCCAGGAAACATTAAATTCCGATACTAACATTGATCACATTGGAGACGAAATCAGTAAAGAGCAAATAAGTAAAACATCTGGGACACGGGGCAGAAACAACATGTCACTTATGGCGGGATATACAGTTCAATCAATGAATTATCCTTCAGGAGCTCATGTCAAGCCATTCGACACAATTAGACGCATCCTTTCACACAGATTTGGCAGTGAATATGGGGATAGAAGCTACGTTAAATTTCTTGAGGTTGAGAAAAAAGTTGTTTTGCTAGGCATAATGAGCGAAGACCTTTCAGAGAAATGGAATGTCTATTATTGTGTTGGCGGAGAGTTCACATGCCGAGGGGTGTCCAAGCCGGTTTTTCGGCACCGATACTTCAGCAGTAGCGGAGTGACAAAATCCAAGAGCTGAGAATGGATTCTGGCATGCCAGGATAAGAGAATTTGTTCTAAAAATTTACCCAGGGTATACAACAGAATAATGGTTCCGAAGAAGAGATTAAAATATTTTCATTTTCTCTTTGGAAATCACAGAATCAGATGTCGAATGTTGCCGTTTTTCATTTGGATGGAAAGCGTTGTCTGATAGCTGTTTTGTCCAGCATACATCAATTTGCTGTTTGTGGTGGAGGTATTTTTGAAAGATTTCTTTTTATTGTTTTTGAATTATAGGCTACTAATAGATTTTTTTGAGCTGTTGATTGTGTGTAGTTGATCCTTCGTTTAAGTGGTTGTTTGGCAAACATAATTTTTCTTTAATTCAATGAAAATCTGCACTGTTACCAGGGTCACTTGAATATTCTTTTATTTAAGATTTCAGTGTATTATGGTCTGATGGTTTTCATGTAAGTGGGAATAGTTTTTGCAGAAACGTTTCGTTTTATGATAATGGTGGGAATAACTGTAAAATCATATGTTTTCTCGCATGAGATGAGGATTTTATTTGTTTTGTCAGTAAAAATAATAATAATTTTTGATCAACAAAGTTTCTCTAGTACGGGTGTAAATTTAGATAGCACACTCTAAAGGTTTGCGAGAATTTTTTTTGTTAATTTTACCTTTTTTTTAGAAAATTAATAATAATAATTGTATGTTGTAATAGATTAGTTTATAGACTCAGCCAGAGGTTAGTTTTGATAAAAGAAAATGTATGGTGTAAGATGTAAGATCATTAGATTAAGCAAAAGATTGTTTTATTTAAAAATTGTTAGATAAGAACATGGACTCAGCCAAATGTCAGTTGAGAATTTAATTAAGTAGAAGTGAAACAATGCTTCAGGCCCATCACCGTTCATTTAAAAATACGGGCATATTCATACTGGTTTTCGAGTGTCAGTTGGGCAATAACAGTTGTGTGGTGGCGTCGAAGTTTTGAAAGAAATGAGAACTGAAATGAAAATTATGGGACATCAAACCACGGACTTTCAGTTTTCTTCGTCAAGAAAGACTTCAGCCAGTGGTCTGGGGCTATGTAATGTCCAGCCTCTGCTGTCATTGATTTTCCGTCACCTCTCCATTTGTGAGACATTTCATCCAGCCGTTTTGGAAGACAGCGGAAGGTGGCGCATTCCTGTCTGGCGACAGGTTCCTGGCGCGTGTGTGTGTCTTTGTTTGTCGCAGGAAGAAATGCCACTCCCGGAGGCGAGGGGGTGAGAAGTGGTCGAGCTGTAGCGAGGGGCACTTGGGGGCTAGACCCCGTACAGTCCGCATGTGTGTGTGTACGCGGATTTCAAAGAAACGTGGAGGTCGCGTTTTCGCACGACAATATTTGTCGTGCTGTTGTTCTTTATGTGTTTCCACAAGTGAATCCACCTCAGTTGCCAGATGGAGTTAAAAGTGTTTCGCCACAGTCAAGGAAACATCAAGGTCACAGACAGCCTCCTGCAGTTACGATAAGTAACAATTACATATAAACATTTTTTACCCAGTACACCCAAACTAAAGGAGTTTCTTGCTCTCCCTAGCCGGGAACATTTGTTTATTGTCTATCAGTTTCTGTTTTTTTCTTTTGCTGGCTGAGTTTCAATTTTTTGTGTAATGTTAAACAAGCATGTATTTCTTTCTGTGTATTTATTCATAAATGTATTCTTTTTTTTAATTCCGCACTCGTGTTTTCCTTTTGTAATTAGAGGGTGTAATTTAAATTTAATTCTGCTTTTTGCAACCTCCGGGAGTGGCATCTCTACCTGCGACAAACAAAGACACACACACGCGCGCCAGGAACCTGTCGCCAGACAGGAATGCGCCACCTTCCGCTGTCCTCCAAAACGGCTGGATGAAATGTCTCACAAATGGAGAGGTGACGGAAAATCAATGACAGCAGAGGCTGGACATTACACACCCTGATCAGTCAAAACTTTATGACCATTTGCTTATTAGTGTGTTGGTCCATCTTTGGACCGACATACAGCAGCGGTTTGGCATGGCATGGATTCGAAAAGTCCTTGTTACATTTTCGGAGTTGTCTCGCACCAGATGTGTATGCACTGTATGGGTTTACTGTTTCTTGTAGTGTACGAAATTACACTAGTACATCCTTCATCTTGATCCCATTTATTAAGATCGCTTCTTAGTACGAGACTTGCTTAATATTCTACAACATTTTTGTTTAATTCATTTAGTATTTAATCAACAAACAAATTGACATACGAGTCTATTAACTAATACTTCCCTTTTTTTTATCCACTCCCAATTTTCATATATATGTCGGACCTGAGGATGGGGTTAGCTGCTAGAGGGCGCCACAGGTGCAGCGGGCAGCGCCACAGACGCAGCGAGCAGCGCCGCAGACGCAGCGAGCAGCGCCGCAGCGACATCTACGAGGGGCTACTTAAAGGCGGCGCACAGCACACGGAGCTCGCTTCCTGCTTGACCACCGAGGCGACATCACTCCGTTATCTGTCACTGTGTATTGCGAGACTGAGTCTAATAAACCGGATCCTTGTATCCGCTTTGTTCTCGTAGTTACTCCCCACTGTCCGAGGGATATCCACGGCCTACCTTCGCTGACGAGCCACCTGCCTCTCACTGGGTACTCCATTCAACCCGCCCGATTCCTGATCTTTCCCGGGCGGATACGACATCAGAAGTGGGATTCACCCGCGGACTGGAGAGAGCTGCAGAATGGCACAGCCCAGTGCAGCATCATTTCGAGCCTTGTGGGATGCCAAGCAGCTAAACCCGACGAAAGTCATCGCGGCGATAAAGCCGCCCACATCTGGCAGCGAACTACCATACTCGTGTAAGCAAACGACTGCTTCAAGAGCTGCAATCCGCCACCCACTCCAGAGATCAGCAGTCTCCGCGGGTATCAGGTAGACGCATTTCAAGGAGTTCTTCCCCCCCAAGATACGACCAAGTGAAAAGCGCCACCACAACGCTGAACATTAGTCATCAAAGGCAACCCAGCACCGACGAGGAACACGCAGCCTAAACATCGAGACCACGCTCGCAGGATTTCGCCGATGATTAAATAGCCTTGGCTAATATTGTGGCCAACCTAACCCAATCGCAACAGACAGCATACAACAGGGAAACAACTAGAGACTTGCCGATTCGAGTACTACAAGCAACCACATGCCGGAAGAGGAAGCTGACTTCGGACACGCGCAACAGAAGCCGGGTAGTACTGTTCTGAATGCCACCGGCTGCCTACTATCGTAATGGCAGTGTTGGGGAAAACAGCTTCACCGCTCGACGAAAGGCCGAGAATTCTCAAACCCGAGCAGAGCAGCAGAACCAGAGCCAATGGACAGCCAAGCAGCCAGCTACTTTCGCGGACGCATAGCCAAGCAGCCAGCTACTTTCGCAGACGCAGCGGCCATCGGACAGCACAGTGCCCATGATAGCGGACACGTGATGGAGAGCCACCTTAGCCGCTGCCCCCGTCACCGGCTACAAACGGGTCAACAGGTCCACCAGGAACTGCGAGGGGTAATGCTGAGCAACAACGGTGAGTCTCTTCCATTTTAATATGGCCTCGGATTTGAACGACCCCCCCCCCCTCCGTGTCAAAGAGTAGTGCCATCAAATTGGCTGGAAAATGGATACTCCTGACCTTGATGTCGCTATGTTTGGATGCGACGCGCGCTAACTGCCAGATCTCGAACCAGGCAAAGATGTTATGATCGTAGACACGTTTTTCAATGCGCTTTCTAACCAAGCTAGTAAACAAGATACTACCAGGGCAAGAAATCTTTTAACAAGGAATCGACGCTAGGTCAACTAGTCACCTTTAGCAGAAGCCGATAAGCGCTTGGACGTAGCAAATTTTGGGAATCCGACCACCACCAAAATAATCAGATGTCCCACCCTAATATTACCCACCCTCGCTAAATTGCTTCGTTCTACACTCTTCACGGATAATGGACGAAGCGTTATCATGGGCGTATTGCACATGCGATTCGTAGACCCATGGCGCATAGTCGTTTCCGCCCCATAAAATGGCACTAAGCAACAAAATAAACAGCAAGGCAGAAAGTATCAGAACTATTAAACGCAAACATAACGGCGTGAACTTCGCCTTACGTTAAGGCCCGTATCACCGGTCCAAAACCATCTGTTCAGTCAGCACATTAATAGACAATAGTCAGTTCAATGACAATACCATCACAGATGAATTCCTATTGCCTTCCAATTGAAGACCATATAGCAAAGAGTTAACTTGTTGTTTTTTTATATTATAAGCGACTACCATCACTCACCAAAACAAATACAAAAAAATTTTCATCCGACTGCAGCCGCAGTTTTCAAAGGATGGATGTGAACGCTTTAGGCCCAGAGTAGCGTATACAATAGCAATAGCAAATATTGACAACTTTTTTATCCAACACTGACATGATTCGAAGGTCTAAAAGACGGGCTAAAAATCGAAACCGCCGCTAGTTTCTTTAATACAGCCACATACACATTTCTTAAAAGCCATATTCAATGCTTAGGATTTGTCACAACAGATCAAATCATTTGACCCAACCTAAATAGAATACCCGAGCGCACATATCAACTTCCTCCTCCACCATATGGATCACGCAACTGCGACAGTTTATAGCGCTTTAAATTTCGACAATTCATACCCCAGTTTACCAAGTTATGGCCACACCCGCAGGAAGAAACACGAATACGCTAGACTAGCAAAAGGACAAGGAAATCCGTAAACAGGGCAAGCGTACCTGCAGACCTTCGATTTGAACTTACAACACCAGGAAGGAAAACGGATTGCACGTGTTGACCTCCGTACCCGGAACAGCCACGCCGTTACTAACAAACAACTACCGCTGCATGCCACGGAAAACCAACTTTGTTAGTCAATTGGCTACCCGCAGAGTATAACACCCGGAAGTCTAAAAGTTCAAAGCCGATATGCGTCCGAAAATCTCGACAGCAGGCACGTTCCAAAAGATGCAAAATTCGTATTACTCAACCATTCAAAAAAATCACAAGTAATTCAAAAACCAAACAGCAAGGGTCATTATCTTCTCTACCCACCCAGCCGCACAATCAGTTTCCTCACCTTTCATCTCTGCACTCCACATATCCGGCACAAAGGTAACACACAGCATTATAACGCACGCATTACTAGTGAGTCTTCACCATCGGGATTCATTTTTCAGCAGTAGATGTTCATGTCGAACTAAAACATCCGATCATTAATAGCGCCTAGAGCGAAACTTTAGCAGGATACCAACAGGAGCAAAGTCCTTTTTCAAAAAAAAAAAAAAAAAAAAAAAAAGTTACCCACACGACCCAAGGTGGAACGATGGTTCAACCACTATCTCTTAAAAGGAACACAAACTTCTCAGTCCATGTTTGACCTTGCCATCAAAACAGATGGAGACAACTGGATAGAACGCCTTGGAGAAATATATCTAGCAATAAACTCCACTATTTGCCGCACTACGGAAGCGTCACCACTAGAGTTAATGATCGGAAAAGCAGCCAGACCCCTAGGACTAATGGCGAGCACCGATATCGAACAGCCAATAGACATAAATCGAACCAGAGAAAGGGCACTCCAAATCACAAAGAAACAAGCAAACTACGACAAAGCCCGCTTCGACAGCACCAAAGCACAGTTCGCAAGACACAAAAAGGGAGATTTTGTCCTACTGCAAAACGAAGAGAGAAACCAAACTCAAACCGAACGTACAAGTACGCCAATGACCGCACGCGAAGCATGCCCCAACAACAACCACTTCAAGAGACTGACAAGTAAACAAAAAAAAAACAAAAACAAAACACAAAAAAAAGGAACACCGACCACCGCCTCCCCTACCCAACCACCACGCCGACCAACTTCAGCAGGGAGATTCCAAAGTTGTGTACTTTGTTGATATTCCAAAGTTGTGTACTTTGTTGATATTCCAAAGTTGTGTACTTTGTTGACATTCCAAAGTTGTGTACTTTGTTGACATTCCAAAGTTGTGTACTTTGTTGACATTCCAAAGTTGTGTACTTTGTTGACATTCCAAAGTTGTGTACTTTGTTGATATTCCAAAGTTGTGTACTTTGTTGATATTCCAAAGTTGTGTACTTTGTTGACATTCCAAAGTTGTGTACTTTGTTGACATTCCAAAGTTGTGTACTTTGTTGACATTCCAAAGTTGTGTACTTTGTTGACATTCCAAAGTTGTGTACTTTGTTGATATTCCAAAGTTGTGTACTTTGTTGATATTCCAAAGTTGTGTACTTTGTTGATATTCCAAAGTTGTGTACTTTGTTGACATTCCAAAGTTGTGTACTTTGTTGACATTCCAAAGTTGGGTACTGTGGTGAGATTCCGAAGTTGGGTACTGTGGTGAGATTCCGAAGTTGGGTACTTTGTTGAGATTCCGAAGTTGGGTACTTTGCCTACAGTCCAAAGTTGAGTACTTGGCAAGGACAACACTGGCAACATCACCTCGAAGAGTAAATGTTGTTACATTGTACCGGACCTCACCCTGAAGAACAAATTTTATGATTTTATTTGGACCTTGCTCTGAAGAGTGTATTTTATAATCTGGCATCATGAAACTTTACTGTCATCAGACATCACTACAAGAAAGTCTATGGATGGTCCTATCAGGAAATTTCGGTCTCTTGTAAGGCTTGGAAAGAAACTTGTTAATGATAGTGTCCAGAAAACACTTTTCAAATTTCACTGGGATTTCGCCAGGAAGAAAATGAGTTTCTAAAAACTTGCTTTGATGTTAAGAAAGTACATATTTTTCCCTGTTTAATCTGAAAGGCATACATTAAACCTGGATTATCTTAGTTTTTTCCTCATTACTTTGATAATTTCAATCAACAAAATTGTTCCTTAAGTCAGGATAGCCGAACATACTGCGGTAAACCATCTTTTGTTTACAGACTCTTCACACATTCGATGGATGCTGTGATAAGGAGACGGCCGTGGAGCAACGCCAAACCAGCCTCACCAAGCCGGGCAACCAAACAGCCATAACGGATCCTACAAACCCTTCCGGGATCACAAGAAAACCAACAGAGCACCGCCTGAGACAGGCATTTTTGAAGACTCCATTGGAACAACCAACTACCAGCCTGATTTCGGTTGCCATAGTTTCCCGAAATCGCCCCACGCGAGTGCCGGGATGATTCCTTCCTAAGGCCATGGCCAATCATTTTTTTTTCTTCATTTCTAGCTCCGACAAGTCACACCCGGAGCCCATGAGCGACAGCCAGGGACGGCTGTCTCCGCAGGATGGCCGTGTCGGACCTGAGGATGGGGTTAGCTGCTAGAGGGCGCCACAGGTGCAGCGGGCAGCGCCACAGACGCAGCGAGCAGCGCCGCAGACGCAGCGAGCAGCGCCGCAGACGCAGCGAGCAGCGCCGCAGCGACATCTACGAGGGGCTACTTAAAGGTGGCGCACAGCACACGGAGCTCGCTTCCTGCTTGACCACCGAGGCGACATCACTCCGTTATCTGTCACTGTGTATTGCGAGACTGAGTGTAATAAACCGGATCCTTGTATCCGCTGTGTTCTCGTAGTTACTCCCCACTGTCCGAGGGATATCCACGGCCTACCTTCGCTGACGAGCCACCTGCCTCTCACTGGGTACTCCATTCAACCCGCCCGATTCCTGATCTTTCCCGGGCGGATACGACATATAGATATTCATCTTACTTTTAGATTAATAACAAATCATTAATCATTTAGTAGTTTAATGAACATATTAAACAATAACAGCTGGAATCTTTCCTTTACATATTAATCTTGATTTAATGTGTCGGCAACAACATTGTGATCCATTCGTCTCCAAGGTCAGAATCAACACACACAAACTTCCTTGACAACGCCAAACTATATACAGAGATCATCATTCTCGGTGCCCAGAGAAGTATTATTTCTTTCCTACTCAGAGAAACAAAATTATTATTCAAATAAATAGTTACCCTACAACTGGTCACGCAATTCCCTTAAATTACCGGCCGGTGGTTTTTGGGCGCGGCGTTTGGCAACGTGCATCTCGGAAACGGCGAGGATGGTCGGCTGTTCGCGTGCTACTGTAGTGAGCACCTATGCAGAGTGGTTGAAGGACGGTGAAACCACGACTGGGAAACAAGGTGGTGAATGTCCACGCCTCATTACAGAACGTGGAGGTCCGAGTTTGCTTGCTCTGTAAAATGGGAAAGGCGGTAATCTGTAGCAGATCTGATAGCAGAGTACGATGCTGGTGCAGGCACAAGTGTTTCTGAGCACACTCTGTTGTCAGATCGCCACTTATCCCACTTTACAGAGCGGCCAATCCTCTGACCTCCACGTTCTGTGATGAGGTGTGGACGTCCACCACCTTGTCGCCCAGTCGTGGTTTGACCGGCCTTCAACCACTCTGCATAGATTCTTATTACAGTAGCACGCGTAAAGCCGACCAGTTTCGCTGTTTCCGAGATGCTCGCTCCCAGGTGCCATGCCCACAAACCACCGGCCCGTAATTTAAGGGAAATGCGGAACCTTTGCGCAGACATCTGATGCCAGACAACTCTGGAAACATAACTAGGACTTTCAGAATTCATGCCACGCCGAATCGTTGCTGTATTGCGCTCCAAAGATGGACCAAGAAGGTCATAATGTTTTGGCTGACCAGTGTACTTCCTACTGCCTTTTTAAATACTAAGGCATATAAACTTCTGTCTCATTCCAGATAAATATAGAAAATACTATCAAAGGTAGTGCAATTTCCAACTACAAGCAGAGGATACAATTATCTACAACGTCTTTAGACACTGTCTTTCCACAAGAAGTAAAATGCTACATATTAAACGAGGAGTCTCTACTTCCAATCGCATCTGGCATTCGGGAGGACACGTGTTCATACCCCGTCGAACTATCCTGATTCGGTTTTGCGTGGTTTGCCGAAATCACTCCAGGCAAATGCTGCAATTATTCCTTCACAAAGAACTTGGCGGAATTTTTTCCTGTTTCCAGTCTCCAATCCTCTGGCTTCTCTAACTACTACGATGTCAACGAAGCATAAGGAAAAATCTATTTCCAAACCGAAAATCGTTGCTTCGTAAAAATCGAATTTTCTTTTTGTAGTTTTAGAGCTTGGAGCACGTTTCTTGTGAATCGAGTTACTTTTACAGACGCCTAGAAAACGCGCCACATCAGTGAGATAACTACGTCATTAACGGATATGATTTCTGTGTGCGGTAATAATTTCTTGTGAACCAAGCAGAGAAGCCAATTTTTCGCGCGATCGCACAATTGGTGGAGTTCTATTCTTAAATCGAACACGAGATTAACCGAGGCAAGCTGTTGCTTGAGGGAGAGGATTTGAAGAATTTAATGCCCCCCTTCTCAAGTAGGACAAGTACTCGACAATACCGGACATAGTAGAACAAACAGCCAGGGAACATACAGTGGTTGCGAGAACCTAGTATCACACATTATATTACTGTCTTCGTCGCTGAGGGTCCTGCAATTTACACCAGGACCTTCATCCTCCATAGCCGGAGCCAACTGTTTCATTCCCTGTTACACAGCAAGACGCCACTCACCTTCCAACAATGCGGTAAACTCATAATTCGAATTACTACAAAGAAAGACCCACAAGCATCTTGTTCGATGAAAACTGAAACTACAGTTTTTTTTTTTTAATCCAAAATTCATAGATAGTGATAGTTAAATTGAATTTCAGTTACTAAAATTATTTACTGTAATGTTTACAAGAAATAAGAAGTACTGCATTATTTACATCTTCGTTCATTTATAATCTAACTCAAATTATTTTAATTAATGAAGTCTGTCATGCAAATAATGGTAAAGTCAACATCTATATTAAAATATTAATATTGGTTGCTTACTAAGTTTCAAATGGCAACCCCACCACTGCATCTCTTTACATTTCAATATCATCTATGAGTTTACACATATATTTTTATAATTGCGTTCATCCAAGAACGAAGGTGATATGAGGGCAGTTGGATATCTTGTAATGTGTTTGTAGTTGTAGGTAAGCAACTTGTCGGAGGTTAAGAGCTTATGTTTTATCTGCGGACTAGCAGTTATGTATTATCTGTGGACTCTGTTTCAAATAGTTACGTTGTTAGTCAGAGAGATTAATAAAGAGTACAAATACGTTAGTTTATATGATTTAATACGCTACATTTGATGGTGCTGAAACCCGATATAACAAGCTTATTGTTATAAGAAGCACGACTTTCATACTCTATCTTCGCTACGAAGATATTTGAGAGGAAGAAAATTATACGACAGCTTCTATCCGGTAACCTACGGCACGTAAGTTTTAGAAGCTACAGCACTTAGAATAATACAGGCATTCAGTAATTTAATTGCAGCATTTACTGGAAATGCTTTCATTTTAAAACACGCGTAACCTGTGATATTACAACGACAATTTGAATTAAGCTGGTATGTAATACGGTGCCTAGCCATTTACCAGCAAAATTTTATAGAACGTCTACGAAGTAAAGATTTGTTCGCAATGAATGAAGACACTCAGCTGCGTAATTTGAAGTGCAAACGGGAGGTATAAAGAAGTTTAATAACTAAATTCAGTTCTACTATTAATAATGAGATTTCCGATGACGAGAACGAATGTAATTTAACAAGGCTACTAGAAGCCCTACGTGACCTGCCAATCTTCGACGACAAAATACATGACTTTCTGCACGACGATGAATATTATGAAGATGTCATACTATGTGAAGAGTATATGGACATCGCGAAGAGAGAAATTTTCAAGGCTAAACGAATGACTGGAAGAAAACTGCATGTTTCGTCCGCCGTATCTGAGACGCCTGCTCCAGTGACAGCAAAGTCAATATCTCACACTGCCAAACTAGCGGCTCCCTCACATCCTTCGGCGTTGGTCTCCGACTACGATGACGACAAAAGAGAAGGGATGAAGGGCTGGGCGAGCAGACCACAAGAAGCCACACGGAGAACATGGTGAGCCACATACCTGTACGGCTACACGAGTTCACATTAACAGACAGTGACGCAAATTCACTACCGTTGCAAGAAATGTGGACGGCTGAGGAACGAGAAATAAAAGCAGAAAATACTGCAAGTGATACATTCTTCATCAACCACGAAGACCTTGCAGATGCAGAAATGGAAGGGCCTACAACGAAGCCAAACGTGCTAAAGACCATGGCCACGTTTTATGAACCACTTTGCTTAGCATCTTCGGTTATTGGAATCACTGCAGTTCAGCTAGTTTGTAGCAAAAATAGACTTGCTTCCCTGAAAATAGTGACATTACCACGACTTGACATTAGCACTACAAGATTTCTACAAGCTGTGGACAGATTCATTGCCATATATTGCATGGCACACGCGATTTACAGGGACAATGTTCTCGCCTTTCATTTCACCAATAAGGATCTGGCGGACGTGTGGGCAAAGAAAGCTTATCAGCATCTCACCTAGTAATCAACCATGTTGATATTTATTACGCCACGGGCGGCTTGGTGGGGAGGATCGTGGGTTCGAATAGTTGCCTGCTGTAAATGTTACATACGAAATGTGCTTGGACACTCCATGATGGACATACAACGAATGCAGAAAGTACTGACCAACGTTGAAGCCGCACTGACGAAAGACTAGAAAAACGGAGACGTACTTACTCCGTCTCACTTCCTGGTCGGAGGCCTCTGGACCAGAATCCGCAACAAGCACGTCTCTAAAGGAATTTAGATTGCAGCAGCAGTTGGAAGATCACTTTTGGAAATGGTGGAGTGACGAGTACTTGTTGCTCTTTAAACGTTTCCTCAAAACAGGAAATCGCAGAAAGAAGCCAGCAGAATTCAAAGTAGGAGGTGCTGTCCTTCAAGAACGTGTGCGGCAACGTCACGTGGAGGAAGAAAGGAATCCACGAGCTGAAGACGGGAAGAGACGGGGTTATATGAACTGCTTTGCATTCCACATCATAAGAAAGATTCATTACCAGATCAGTTCGGCTGGCCATCCTCATCGAGATTGACCAGGATGGGGAGAATGTCGGAGATTAAGAGCTTATGTTTTATCTGTGGACTAGCTGTTATGTGTTATCTGTGAACTCTGTTTCTATTAGTTTCGTTGTTAGTCAGAGAGATTAATAAAGAGTAAAAATACATATGTTTATATGATTTAATTCGCTGTACAACTTGCACAATAGATCTTAAACGCTAGTCTCATAGCAAGAAAAAACGTCTGGTTTTCCAAATGTCTCCTGGCCGTACCAGAAAGAAGTGTCTCAACTCCACGATATATCATCTACTCAACACATCATCCTTCCAGCTATAATTGCTAGCGTCTCTACCGATGCCTATTCTTCTTCTTCGGAATAATGACGACGCTAATTGGCTAGCTACATCCCGCCAGGATTCACCGTGTACTTATTGGGTCCATCACACTATAAGGTTAACCCAAAAGAGAATAATAGAGCACATTCCCATCAAGCAACCTGTCAGTTCCCTTTAATGTCTCAGTTTTGCCTTGAAAGAAGGGGTCAATGCACAAAAGGTAGCAGACCACCAATTTTGCTGGAAGCCCAGTATCGGTAATTCCCCAGTGGCCGCACAAGAATTCAACAAATCTTTTGTGGAACGCCACGTGGTAAAAGTGTGCCGTCACTCCCGGTGCTTCTTATAATAATACTGTGGTGTGATCGTGTTTTGGGTGTGGTAACACGAAATGAAGAGTCCCCTGATGGCTGGAAGGTGGGTAAACGGCTACTTTGTTGAAGATCTGAGATTTCAGGATCACAGATCTTAACAGCGTGAGCCCATTTGCTCTATTTCTATAGTTTTATCATTATTGGAACCATAAAAGTATATTTAAACCAACACATCATTGCGCATAGCCAGAAAGTGGCAATAAAACAAATTTTAGATACAAAAAAATGGATTTGTAGGGCAAATCGTCGTGACCGAGTGACACTGTTTGATCTCCTACCTAAGGTACTTTTTTTACCCTTCATTTATACAGCCTAATATTTAGTGACTAAATTAGGCCCCACATTTTTAGTTTTTAATTGTTCAGGACAATGGTTCGGGAAATTTTCAAGAATCATTTTCATGCAAGGGATTTGGCGTGTAATTCCATTACACTTTAACTTATTGTGTAATTGTTTCTATAAAATTACATAAAGAATTTAATTATAAGAATTAGAGCTGCTATTGCAAACTTTTTTAATATATATATATAATAACAAAACGTCGCTTATTGTTGTTTTGTTGTTATACGCAGTACCTCCTACTTACGAGCTGAGCTTGAACTACCACCTCTGGCTACTATTTAGAATCGTATTATTCCGTTGTTTTAACACAGTTAACGGATTCAGTTTGTTTTGCTAACGTTTCAGTTAGTGATGCCAGTGCGCTACATGGTGTGTTGGCGTATACGTTTTCTGTCACGCTCTCGATGCGAAGGCGATTGTAGGCGTAAGTCGCCTATTTCTTCTTCTCTGGGGATATCCTTAGCCCTCCCTGCCTGCCCTCCGAGTGATAGGGATATACGTCCTCACGGCCGAGTTTTTTTTAGGGTTATTTCTGGTTCGGGCACCCTTACGGTGACAACAACGGATCAGAACAACACTCCCCTTAAGCCTTCTCCCACCTTAGGAGATGTCTGAATCGAGCGGCACTTCTTGCGCTTCGGCGCCTGAAACCTACAGTGAATCTCCGCGCTCGCCTTCACCAGAAGACAACGAGACGGAACTGACGAATCCATCCTGTGCGTCGGCGCCTGACAACCTCAGCTACTCTCCGCGCTCATCCTCCTCAGAAGAAAATGAGGACGGACGGAATTGATGAACAGTCAGAACACTGACACGAGGATGGACACATCCCTGCCAGGTCACATGTTGACGCCCCAGCCCCCACAAGGACGGAGTGAACCACACGTAGCAAAGAGGCGCATCTCGTCTCTTGCTGCAGAAACTACAAAATTCCCAGAAGGAATGTACAGCTAGTGTGCGGCCCTACTGTAGAGGGCACGTCCACCACTATCAGTATTTACACTAAAAGGCTGGAGAGGAATGTTGCCAGAAAAGATAGGAAGACGCTGAAGAAGAGAAAGTGGGTGACTGACCAAATAACTGCCACACCACTTGCGCGGAAACCAGGAAGCTCAGCTAGTCCAACTGTTAGGAGACAACCTCACCAACGAGTTGATGAAGAAGGCTTTGTATTTCTCAAAAGTACTAGCAAACCTCCACCAGCGCTGGACCCCAACATCGTCGAAACTAGATACCAATTCCAATCCCTACAGCCTGAACCAACACCACCAGTGCAGAGATCGATACACATTCCTCCTATCGTGGTTCAATTTAAGCAGAGCTATAAGAAACTCCATGATAGGGTTGAAGCTATTGTGAAGAACTCCTTCGCTGCCAAAACTGCCGGTGGTGATAAGATAAAGTTCACCTTCACCACGGCAGAAGACTATTCAGCCGCTACAGGGATGTTGCAGGGCTGCAATGTCCCATACTACACGATTGCAGTCGGAGCAGTCCCACTACTTAAAGTCATCTTCAGGGGCATTCCAAGAACTCTACCCACTGAAGATCTCAAAGAAGAACTCTCAGAGATGGGCTTTACTGTACAAACGGTGGCCAAACTTCACCGTCAAGGTGGGAACATATTAATGCCACTATTCTTGGTGATCCTTGTGGATTGCCAAGAAAACAGGGCAATCTTTGAGGTGGAGTAAATTTGCCACCTCAAAATGAAGAATGAGAAACTCCGAGCACAGACCGGACCTGCACAATGCTATAACTGCCAGCGTTTCGGTCACATGGCCAAATGCACCTCGCAGAAGGAACGAGACTCCACCAAATGTTCCAATTGTGGATGTGGACATGTGACCAGTTACAAAGGCTGCCCCGCCTTTAAGAGAGCCAGAAACCGACTAAGAGGCCTACCAACTGAACAAGAAAAACCATCTGACCGTTCATCAACAACAAACAGCACAGCGCGGCCATACCAGACTCCAGCTCCAGGACAGCAGGGCAACTCTCCCGCAACAGGGTAAGATCAGGGCCCCACTGCCACGGCGAAGAAGATGACCAAGTCTCAATTGCGCTGCAGATGGAGGAGAAAGATGGGATCGAAAAATATAACTGAGAAACAACACCCGTTGGCGAGAGAAGACTATTCCACTTCCAGAAACGAACGAGTCACCCCTACCGGGAGCTCCACTAATTCATCTGCATCAATGTCACCTGAGCAATGAATCACATCAGTTGACCCATCTACTGGTCACGACGTCTCCCCACAACAGCAAAGAACCACAGGCGAAACAGGCCGTGAAGTGCAAAACAACCTAGGCAGACTTATTAACATGCTGGAGTCTGCCATAAAGATGATATGCCAGCTTACTGACCAGCTTGAGAAAATTACCAGCGCCGTAAGTAATGCTATGACTGTCTCAAAGTGCCCACACTGCAACCACAATGGATAGAAAGCTACAAATTCACTCCTAATCCTTCTGTGCATGGAATGGTAATATCATATTTCACCAACTGCTTGAGTTCAGGCAGTTTCTTCGAGACCAAGATGTTGACGTGTGTCTGGTGTCAGAGAGTTTCTTGATACCCGGTCTGCGAGCCGCAGTAGCCAATTACAGTTGTTACCGCCGTGACAGACCCATCGCTTCCCCATCCCCTTCAACAGATGGAAGCCGTCAGAGTTGAAGTAGCTTCTGCTAATGGGAGCTAACCATCATCTCATGCTACTGACCTCCTCGAAGACAGCTCGAAGAAGCCGACATTACGACTCTGGAAAAGTTCTGATCGGTGGCGACCTGAATGCTAAATATTCCGAATGGAATAGTAGGTACAACAACACAGCGGGTGTAGCATTGAGACGCCTCACAAATAGATACAACATGTGTATATGGGCACCAGAAGAGCCCACACACTACCCCCAGATGTACTAGATATAGTCATCACCAAGGGCATCCAGGGCTACATTACCACCTCAGTCATAAACCGACTCTCCTCATATCATTGTCCGGTTATGATTGGGGTTGAGGTTGGACCCTGGCAAACTCAAGAAGAACCATCTTATAACTACCACAAAACAAACTGGAGGCGTTACCAGGAGCAGCTACAGACTAATCTGTTTGACCCACCCGAAATTGACAACATTCACGTCGCCCTTCAGTCTTTTGAGGCAGCTGTCAAAGATGTAACCGCAGCTTCAACTCCAGTCAGGATACCTAGGCCAGCTCCCAGTCCGCCGCTTCCCCCCACCTCCTGGCGGAAATGCGCCACAAAAAACGGAGTGCCAAAGAGTGGAAGCTCACGAGAAATCAGGCGACCAGAAGAATACTAAATCGCTTGCAGAGGGATATTAAAGCTTCCTGATTCAGCATAGGAACCAAGAATGGGAAGCAAGAGTCTCCATACTCCACCCAGAGGATGGATATCTATGGCTAAAAACAAGAAGACTCACCAGGCGAAGGCAGCGGCTCCCCCCCAAAGTACGGCGAAAGAGGCCTAGCCGTCACCCTGGGGGAAAAGGCCAACGCACTGGCTGACATCTTTGTGAAGAACTTTCGGCCTTCGCAAACAAACGTGGATCTCACTTACCTCACTGCAGTCCACCGACGGCTGAGAGTCTATCTCGACGCCGAAGATGACCATCAAATAGATTACATCACCCCGGAGGAGGTAGCCAGCTACCTGTTGAAACTGCACCCACACAAAGCACCAGGGCTTGAAGAGATCAGCAACACTCTCCTCAGGCACTTACCACCGGAAGCCTCTGTCCACCTCGCCGCTATCTTCAATGCCATCTTGAGACGTCAGCATTACCCTCGATTGTGGAAACACGCTGTAATAGTGGGAATACACAAGTCTGGGAAAGACAAACACCTACCTCAGAATTATAGGCCTATGAGTTTGTTCCCAGCCATTAGCAAGGTGTTCGAACGGCTGATACTAAAACGACTGTCTGCCTTCATCGATGACGCCAATGTTATTTCAGATCACCAGCTAGGATTTCAACGCGGTCACTCCATCACCCAGCAGCTGATGCGGGTAGTAGAAGCAGTGACCCACGCTTTCAACTTCAAGAACTACAGCGCTATGGTACTCCTTGACATTTCGCCTGCCTTTGATTTCGTGTGGCATTCGGGGCTCCTGCTAAAGCTCTACGAGCAGGATATCCGGGGCCCATACGTGAAGCTTCTAAAATCCTACCTCACCACCCGGACCTTCAGCGTCAAGGTGGACAAGGGTTACTCCTCTATCAGGAACATCGAGGCAGGAATCCCACAGGGCTCTGTGCTTGGGCCAGTGCTATACTGCCTTTACACCGCTGACGTACCAACTAGCAATGGTATTCTGACAGCTACCTACGCTGACGACACCGCGTACTTGGCCTCCAGTCGCAGTAAAGCACTAGCCACCCAACGACTGCAGGAAGTTCTCCAAGTAACGGAGGCCTGGGATAGGAAGTGGCGTATTGACATAAACCCCACCAAGATCCAAGCCATTATACTAACCAAGCGACTTGGGGCCCGTCAACTCATCCTCACCCAACACTTCGCCTGTATGGTAGAGAAATCCCATGGGATTAACTCTAGACAAGAGACTGAACTGGTGTAGCCACATCAATGAAGTCCGTCGGAGATCAAGCACCAGGCTCCACAGCCTTTACTCAATTCTAATTAAGGACAGCAAGCTAGCTCCTTCCATTGGAATCAAGATATATACATCGCTCATACGCCACATTATGGAGTATGCATGTCCCGTATGGGCATACGCCAGTGACAGGCAAATCAGAGAGCTCCAGGTTATTCAAAATAGAGCCCTAAAGAGAGCCCTCCACCTCCCGTGCCGGTTCCCCATGGATACACTCCATGAGGCCGCCGGCATACCTAAACTGAAGGACATTTTACAAAAATATCAGACATTGTTAAAACCCGGTGGTCAACTCGCTTGGACGCTATGACAATGGCGACGATACGTATAGAAGGTCGCTCAGTCTCCTAGCAAACTGACACCCAACAAGAAGACACACCAACAGTTAAGAATCGTAACACCTTCGTGACGTTGGAGGCAATGTCTTCGGACAAATACTCCACCCACCACCCGCCTATAACCTAAGGCAGTGACGGTCCCATGTGTGTGTGATGCGCATAGGTGTTTATGTGAACGCTTCCACTTCATTAGCAAGAGGGATACGCGAGAATCCGGCATTGTAGTTAACAGTTTTCTAATTTGATTTTATTGTAATATTTCAGTTTTCACTGAAGTACCGCAGCATTACAATGTTATTTTACCACAATTTGCAAGTTAGTCTTAAACTGCTCATCGTTATATTGGTACATTTCTAAAGAGCCATGCTATCCACTTAGCTTCTTTAGAAATTTTATTACATAAATATTTCAGTACTTTTCGTACTTAGCTACTATTGAATATCTAGTGATCATGTTTTGCATATTGTCGTGGAGCTAATTCTCAGTTTGCTGACAGTTTTAGGCAGGTAACAGATACCTAGCATTGAGGGTGACCGGAAATGTTTTGGCCTTGTTTTCAGGAGGACGTATGTTCGAACTCTAATCCGGCCATCCAGATTTCGGTTTTGCGTGGTTACCCAAAAATCACTCCGGTCGAATCACAGGATGGTTACTTCAAAAGGCCATTGTTGAATGCGTTCCTTGCTCCGGTCCCATTCTGCCTCTAAAGGGCGCCACACACGTTCGGTAAATCCTCGATGTTTGGACAGAATGGTCCCGTTCTAGAGCGATTCCGGCACGTGTGTGGGCATTTCCTTGCAGCCATCGCCGCACCCCAGTGGCCTGCTCATTCGACCAAATCCTCACCGAAAACAAATTCTTATTTCCTCCTAGGTCGGGACGGAAGAGTGAGAACCTCAGCGTATGTGTTTTGCGTTCTGTCTGCCTTGAGGATTTCTTGTAAGTTCCTGTGTGTGTTGCGATTTTGCTTCTCTGTTTTATTTGTACTATTTGGTTTCGTGAAGTTTCGTGAACAGGAAGCGTTATTAAAATGTATGAATGTTAGCCACGTCTGTGGGAAGTGAAGAGCAAAGAATACCACTACACAAACGATAATCTGGCAGGAAACAGCAGCAGCACAGTTGCCGTACGACTTTAGTCCAAACGCAGAAAACCACAGTTCACATGAACCGCCCCCGACAGCGACTACTTCTACACGTTAAACCCTCATTAAATGAATCTTCGTGATGTGTTGATTTCAACATGCAGTGCGGTCAAAGAATATTTAAAAAAAAACGGCTGGAAGAAGATTGCTTTGACGTTGTTGGAGAAACCGTTGCCATGAAATTATCTGGCCTTTTGACCAATCAGATGATAATGGCAGAGAAAATCGTCAGTGACACCCTGTTTCAAGCCGAAATGGACTCTTTAAGAATGCCTTAAGTCAGCAACGGTTAGCTATTTCCGGCCGTGACTACTCTGCAGGAAGTAGTACTGGATTTTTTGTCTACGAACTTCATCAAGTAGTGCGTGCTCAGAACCATTATGATCTGTATTTTTTCACCATTCACAGCAACATCATTATTTTTGAAAAGTGGGGTCTTCATAGCTTCTTCCTGTAGCCAAAAACCGCAGTATAGCAGGGAGTCTTACATGGGGAAATTGCTTCCCGCATACCAGTATATTTTTTGTAATACATGGAGTGACTATCGATAACAGATGGAAATAGGTTTCTTCGTCCATCCTAAAATAATTATGAAATTCTTTGCGAAAACCAATTCCGATAGAAGATTTCTATGACAGTATTTCCTTCTTTCGAATAGCCATTCTTTCCACCAAACCCTTCTTCTGGTGCGCTTTTTTGCACTAGTTTTAATACGATTAATAAACTAACAGCAGCCAGTGCATGATCATGATCGGATGCTGCCAACTGTTCGACTGAGAAAACCTCGCGATTTCATGTCCCGTCTGTGTGCAGGGCGACATCGATGGAAACCTTGAGGCCTGGCCTGGACCCTTTTTCCTTGAGGCCCGGCCTCCACGTGTATGGCGACGCCAGCGAAGCATAAAGCCCTAAATGTAAGGTAGTTTCCTACTTTTTCCGGCGTCTGAATTTTTAGTTTCGCTGGTCATTTTCACGTGACTTAATCTGATCTAATTTTTGAGTTGACCACTGTTGCACCCCTTAATGTTGATTTAAATCAAAAATGCATTGGACAGTGTCTAAAAGTGTCAAAAATGAGCTTTAAGTAACAAAACTTAGTTTTTATGTTCAAAGGACATGAATGGGTAAAGTGATTTGGCTGGAATACTAACTTTACCTATATTTTACCCTAAGGATTCATTCTGTAAAATCTGAGGAATGTGTACTGAGTTTAATGAATCTTGAAACAATTAAATAAGGACAAAGAAGATCTCTCTGTACAGTACGTTACGTTAAAAGTATACTCTATGTCGTTTAAAATGTGGCATTTCCAATTAAATTTTAATGTTCTTTTCATGTTAATGAAATTTTAATGTTATTACTGCGTTAGAACTGTGACTCGTAGTTCGTTCCACTGTACTTAATAATCGTGCTAGATGAAATGGTAGATTAAGTAGACAAATTTGATTCACTGTGCAGAATCTCAACCTGGAACACGAATAGACTAACGGACGCTTGTTCCATTTGCCTGTTAAGTCTTCCAGAGCGAAATTACGTCCAGTCAGAAATGAGCACTAATGCATTCTAATGACTAGACACTGCACCGCGTGAAATTAAACTCCGAGCGAGTGTGCACCATTAGAGGTGGGATAACATTGTTTGCTTTAATGTTGTAGCTGGTCGCAGTTCTAGCTGCAATTCATTTTGTTGACATGAGTGGTAAAAGACGAACCCTGCGACGCAGTTACTGGATATATATATAAGGCGTATCGCTTAAATAAAAAACATCGCTTTAACTGTCGGAAGGCCGTATCGTGATCTAGCAAATATAAAAGTTTTCCCTGAATAAAATTGTTACGGAGGTCAAAATTTTTTTCCGCTCATGCTAATAGTAACCTTACTGTCCAATTTCAAGTGTGTGTCAAGTAAATTGTTCAATATGTACAGTGGTCACACTCTGGCATCAGTTACTGAGGCTTTTAAATTACTAAACCACTCTAAATAGACAATTTTAATTACATTTTCTTATCAAATGATTTGCCTAGTCTGTTAATTGGTTGTGGCTATCGAGCTGTGGACGTGCCAAAAAGAGACAATACGTTTTATTTTTGATAGCGTCAAAGTCCACCCTTAATTCCGTTCTCCATGGTTTCCCGAAATCACTCTAAGTGAATGCCGGAATGCTTGCATTGAAATACCATTGCCGAATTCCTTAATGATCCTTGTCCATGATTCCGTCCCTTTTGCCAGAAAGGACCTACACCAGCGAGCCTCTTGAGATTCATCTGGGAGAAAAAAAAAAAAAAATCCAGAGACTACATTGTGTTTACCTATCAATCAAAACATAGTTTTATTCGATTTGGAAAATTTTTAACAAATTTTTTCTGTTTTTTTGGTTTTCATTTCAGGATACACTTGCCTCTTAAACTTATTTTAGTTGGTTTATTTTTTTCCTGATCCGGGCAATTAAGGACCAAGTGCCACGGGCCCCTGTTGTACAGAAGAGGTCAGTGTGATTCATCAGACGGGATAGGTACATAGGTCATGTGTACTACCAGAATTCAAACCAGGTTTGTTAGTGCCGGCGTACTCAAACCATAGGAGGATAGGCTCTGTTACCATCTGTCTGCAAAAGTACAGTGCATGTATTCTGTATGATAGGCGTATATTTTGGTTGTAAAATGTGTAGTTTATGAAGTGGATATTAGGGACCGTGCCATCGTTCGACTTGATGACGCGGGTAGCCGCCTAGGAGGGCCGGTACGCGGGGACCAGGACACGAACCTGGGCCCGTTGTACCTTCCCGATATAGTGTGTGGTGCCTAAACGCGCTATACCACACTGTAGGTTTAGTATTTTAAGTTAGTTAGTGTTATTTTTTATGTATGAAACTTGTATAGCTTCTGAAAGAACTTTAATTATTTATAATAGTATCCCTGCGGGTTTCCCCTTCCTAAAGATCCACTTATATGTTTCAGGAATAAAATATGAGTCACTCACGAATCTTCTGTTCTGTGCATTTACCAAAAAATAACTTCTCGCATAGGTTGTTCTTTACGTGAGATTACTTGCGCTTAACCTGGAATAACGTTAAGTAATTACTAAAATATAAGGTACTTTCCCTTCCGTCGCGGCCATTTCAAACCTTCTTCTAAAATTAAAAAAAAAAGTTAGATGGAAATTTCAAAACTACTAAATAATAACAGTTAGAGACAAAATCGTTTCCACTTAAGTCTTAAATGCACAGTTGTCCTTAATATTGTTAGATTGATCGAACAATATACTATTTAAATTACTATCAGAACATTCCTTACATAACAGATTTTTCGCCAAGTAATAATTTTTAAAAAAGAATCAGTTCTTCTGCTATTACAAATAATCGCTCAAAGATTCTTTATACTGTTCGCTAACAATCCCTAACCACTTCTTTCAATATCACACAAATTGCGTAATATTGGAAAGTTGCGATTTTTCAATAACTAAACTTCCTAGCAGTTCCTAATAATTACTTTCAAACATGTTGCGCAATTATAGGTTAGTAGCACCGAGCTCGTGAAAAAAGACAGTTTGAACGCAATATTCTGGCAGGTTAACATTTTTTTCTTCCGTTTGGTTAATTATACAGAATTGTTCTTACTTAGTGCTAATGGCTTTTATTTTCTAATACTCTACATATTTCATTTGCAGTACACATAGCAATACAGTAGTAACTTCTACTGAATTAATGATGATGGAAGTATAGAACCAATGAAATTGAAAACAAATTAGGAACCCAAAAACTTTTGCTATTCATGGAATATCAGTTTTATTCCTCGTCCTGGCACAATTCAGCACGATAAATATGGAACTACTTCCACCCGCATTAATTAATACCTTCAGTAACATGGCGCTTATGAAAGCAGTTTAAATGGAATGTAAAATAATATAACATAAACAATGAATACCCTTCTACTTACTTGAATTTCTGATCTTGCTGCAAATAAACAAAAAGCAATAAGTAAATTTAAACGGGCGTACCAATTACAACTTTCTAAAGTATGATTGCCTAGCATTAATTTTTTTTATCCCTGCTCTTCGTATGTTTGTGCAAGTACTTCCACATCAGACTACTACGTTTTATCTGGCAACGCAGTTACGTAATAGTAGAGACCATGAGAAATTAAAGTTTCTAAAATGTTACTTTCATTAGCGCCATGTTACTGAGAAGTACTCGTAGTTCCACGTTTTTTCAACCGAAATGTTTTTCCACATTTTTTTTAAGAATAAAATGTTACGAAAAGCAAACTTTATGACTGTGTTATGGCAATTAATTTCACAGCAGACGTACATAATCTCTATTTGTAATATCTCTGGTCGCTATTTTTCGGCAAAAATATCATTGTTGATATAGATTAGATAAAGATTAGCTTTGATGCTGAGCCCCCTCTGCCACCCACAATTTTGTGAATTGCAGAGTATATATGTAGATGTAGATGTTGAATTGCGATTAATAAATTGAGTTTGATATCGCATATACATTGTTATATACTTGATGATTTAAGTGTACATAAAAAGGTAAACTTAAATCTCATTTAATAGCTAACACGTGTATCAAAACTAAGGGTAGGTGGTATGGTGGTAGGAATTAATTCCGTAAAAGCTTATAAGGAAAAACGGATAAGAATCATTTTTAATGATATTTTTCGTGATAAAAGTACCTTTCACTGGTAAGATTAACAGAGTATTTGGTTAGGAATTTCAAAAAATAAATACATTTTATTTTAAATAACGGAGACTGTAATTTCGAAAACGGATAACTATTATTTATTTGACTGATACATTTCGCGATTATGTACGTTTCTCTGAGTGTTTAATAAACTTCATTGTTTCTTATCGTCTGCCAAAAATATTCTTACTTTATGGTTTAACCTAGTACTTATAACTGATACAGATAAAATAGCGTAAACATTGACTACCCTTCTCCTTACATGAATTTCTGAATCTACGTAGTTGTCGTAAATAAACAAAAAGCAATATGAAGAAACAATTGTAACTTTATGGTTCGCGAGTGACGGCTGGCAAGTGACCGTTCTCTAGCCAATAGCTATAGACGACGTGCGCAGTCTCCAGATTACGCATTGTATATAAGAGGATAACAATTTATCCAAAAAATAATCCATGTCTAATTGAATATAAACAGCAGGCTAGACGTGGCATTTTTTTGTATCCTTTGCACAACTACAAAGTGTCTACTACGAATTAATTTAGTTGGTATTTTGTTGCTTCCCTAAACCTGACCCGCTCTGGTCACTTTTATATAAACTTAGCTCTTGTTAGATTCGATGAAAAAATCTAACGAGTAAATCTAATAAAATCTTCACTTTCCATTAACAATAACAATAAAATATACCGACTAATATACTTAATCCCCATACATAAGACCATTTCAGACGGTTAAGGCAAATAACTACATGCAGACGCTAATCTCAGACACTACCACAAAAGTTAAAACTTTGCTCTGTACATAACGTCCTGCTTCCGACGATCTCTTGGTGGCTGCTCCACTGTTTATAAACTCTCTAAACTGACGTAATCTCTCGACGCGCTTATCCTCAAGCAGAGTATCCTGTCGCATTTTTTTTTTTTTCCTCTGCAGGTGAATCCCAACATTGAAACAAGCTCGCAATTCATAAATCGTATGACAAAAATCAGAATAATGTCCTAAAAAAACACTCTGTAAAGCATTATAGACGTCACAAGGTCCACATTTAAATTTACAATTTTTTCACTTATGTATTTGAGTAGGTAAGGGGAAATTTAGTGATTTCTTCCTTTCATTGAATAACCCTTTTAGAGGGTACGATATCTTCAATCTCTTTTGTGCCCATACTTCTTTTTCACTCTTTAGGAGTACTTTTCCTTCTCTTCCGGTGTCCCCTTTCTTCGACAGGTTGATTGTTTCCTTCTTTCTTCAATCCTTGCTTTTTGAGTTTCTTCCCTAAATCGTGTTGTTTCATTTAATGAGTCTGTGTTGATTTCAGAATTTTGTATTCCTGCAAAATTGAGGGTTTTGACTTTTAGTTGTTTACCAAGACAAATATCTGTTTTGTTAATATTTCATTATTGGTTCTGTGCAAGCGCCCATAGAATTGTATTGGACGCTAAGAAAACAGTCGTTGACGAGCCCTAAAGCAACAACAACAACAACAAAATTGTAGTCTTCGTTTCCTCATTACATCTATCAATTTTTGATATTTAAAATTTATTTCTTTGTTTCATCTTAATTTGTATTCTAATTGTCTGTTGATTGTAGGCCCTAGTATTATTCTCAAAATTCTTCTGTGGATATTCTCTACTGCTGTAGTGATTTATTTTTATGGTTTTAATCTCTGAATCTGTCAAAAAAGTAGGAAATAATCTGTACAGACGTAGCTAGGGATAAATTATTAACCATGACAATTGTATACTGAAATCTGTCGGAAGATATATTCAGCATGAATGATATTGTTAGTACTGTCTTTTCCTGCTTTCGCCTGAGCTCCACTTTTGCATGTGACAGCCAAAGTGGATACCTGTTCTATCGTCGGTGGTGAATACCACCTGCAACCCCTGTGACCTGGTTGTGTGAGGTGCATGACGCGTACTCACACACAGTGAAACAAATGCCGCGGTTCTCCAACACCATCTCTCCGCTGCAATCCAAACTAATTTCGGTGCCTGCAAAACCCGCTGATGAGATCACCTCGTTAAGGCCGTGACAATTTGTCGCTGCCGGGGTCATAGGGCCGTGCGCAATTGTAATTCATCGCATCGTAATTGCATCCCGTAAACGTGCATTTTATACTAAATAAGCCTATAGCGTTCAAAGCACAATGGAGAAAAAGTGGCTAAGCACAGCGAAACGATAACAGCTGCAGCTATCCAAAACATATTTGAACTAGATAAACGCATATTGGTTCGCTACAAGATATTTGCGTCTAAACATTCCTCTTTCATTATCCCAAGAACCGGCTGCATGATTTATACGTCAATCTGTTTTTTAATCGAAATACAAATTTTATGTATAATTGTTAGTAGCAGAATGCGACTTTGCCGGGTTGTCTACCGAAGTAGGGCCCAAAGTATTTTTAATTGATTTTTTTAAAAAAAAAAAAAAAAAAAAAAAAAACTCGTTCTATTGAGTTTTTAAAAACAAATTATAATTCACTTCAGAGAGATACATGTAAATAACTTTTAAAAAAATGGTTGTCTATGTAAACGTGGTCGCAAGTAGGGATTGCCAGCTGTTAAAGATATGAAAGAACGAGAGAGAGTTAGCGCACCACACCCGTCCATCAGAAGGTGTGGTGGGCCAACTTCAACAATTGGAAACCCCTCTTCACCCTCCTCTTTTCCTCCAATGACTCCCGACCCAGCTCCTTTGTCATATCAGTTACTGACTGGGGCCTGCGGTAATTTGCACAAACAAATCCAGCTGTTCCTCTTTTCAACACTTCCAACTCCTGTATTTATACCCAAAATGTACGTCCCATACACTACCGTATTCAAGCAATGGTCTGACCAAACTTTTGTAACCCATTTACTTCTCTGGTACATCCCCTCATCACTCTCTCCAACAAGAGAAGGATTTTGAAACCTTTTCCTAATACCTGACCAATGTGTACTGACCGGTTAAGCTTTTTTTCAATGTTATATCAAACTATTTACGTTGCAGGTCCTAAACAAGCAATTATTTTCCCACTACATAACCATAATCAATCTTTAATTTTTCATCTGTGTATCCAATTTGTTGGTGCGGCCGTGGAGCGTCTGAATGCGGTCTGGACGACCGGGGTTCGGTGTTCGACGAAACCGAGGATTTTTCCTCGAAGCTGAACGTCTGGAAGGGCCCCCCAGGCTAACTCAGCATGCTGTCCAATGAGTACCGGGAATGAAACTCCTCGGAATGGGAAGAAACGGCCGGAGCGTGGCGCTGACCCCGCCACATCCATTCTAGTGCCAAAGGTTGTAATGGGACTGCGGAGCTCTATCTCCGTGAATCCTACGGTAAGCGACAGCAGCCGTCGGTACCCTGTGGCCTTTACCTAATAAGCTGACTCGTCTTAACACTTATCTTCATCCCATGTTGATCCCCCCCGATGTCTGCCCCGTGCACCCGCCAACTCGAAGCCAATGGCGGTACTGCCTACCCTATTCTCGAAGCGATTCCGGAATTTTTTTTACTATACCTTAATTTCTTCGGCTTTACCGAAGCTACATGTCTCAAATTTCCGTTATGCTTAGATATCAGCAATCTTAGCAAACATACTAAAGTTTATTTCGTTACTGTTTTAATTCAGATGTCACATGGATGAAAACTTCAACTATTTTGTCACTCACTCACTGACTGATGATCATCAAAACTCTAAGGCACTTCCCGTAGCCTTAGAAATCTGAAATTTGGTACACAGATATCATCAGTCTGAAACTCATACATTTCCATGCATCTATCTCTTACTTATCCCTAACGTGAAATCGCTGTCTACCTTAATAACTTTATATAACTCAGATTTTCATTGTAGAGTGAGCTTACTAAGTTAAACTAATGTGATAAATTTTCCTTTTTTCCTTTTCTGAATTTCGAAGTTATTGAAATTCAAAATTTTATTTCGACCACGACACCCCGACATCAAAATTCCACTGTATTTCCAGTTATCCTAGAAACAAGTAATTTGGTATGCTTTCATTCCTAAATCATAAGAAAAGTCTAATAATGGTGTTTTCCTCGTATTTCTTTAGTTACAATCCCTAACATCCTAACATGATAAATTCTGTCACATATTTGCGCGTTAATTGATTTGCTTTTTTTTTTTTTTTTTTTTAAACTTTTTAGAGATCAGCATTAAAGATCTGCGTGTTTAACTAACTGCTTAAAATTCGGTTTGTTCTTTCGTTTAGTTTGGAGGTTACTAGCAATTTATTTATGGTGGTAGTTAAATCAGGACTAGGACTGTGCCTTTTTTAGGTTAGGGGCTGCTGGTGAAGGGCCAAAATAGATTATCAAAGTGATACTGATTGCAGATTCACGATGGGAAAAGTCACAGAAGTTAAAGAAATAGATGAAGTGGCTGAAACAATAACTGACTGGGGTAAAACTGGGAAAGAGGAGAGAAATTCTGAAAATGTAAAGCCAAAAATAAGGGTATTAATAGTAAACTGTAGAAGTATAATCAACAAAGTAATCGAATCTGCAAACTTAATAGAGTTACACCATCCACAAGTAATAATTGGAGTAGAGAGTTGGTGAAAAGAAGAAGTACTAAACAGTGAGGTTTTTCCTGATGGTAGTGTACCGTAGAGATAGAGGAGCAATTGGTGAAGGAGTTTTCATTCTAGTTAGCAAAAACTACCACAGTTCACTGGCGTTCATAGATCAAGACCATGAGTTACTTGGGGTAGATTTCTGGGGTAATAAAAAAGAAAAATCAGAGGGATGGCTGTTTACTGCAGTAGAAGAATGACAAAAGAAGATGAGGCTCTTGGGGAGAAATTAAATTCGTACTCAGATTTCAGAGGTGAGAATATAATGATCATCATTGGTGGGGATGTAAATTTACCAGATGTAAACTGGGAAGGAAATAAGATTAATAACACAAGGAAACAAAGATTTGCAAATATCTTAATAAGGGAAGGAGGATTTACACAAGTGGTTGAGCAAAACACTAGGTGGCAAAATATTTTGGATATATTTCTAATTAAACCCGATGAAAACCATGTGGGGTGTCAAGTCTGAAGGAATAAGTGATCATGATGCAGGTCTGATGGATATTAGTGGATTCAATAAACCAGCAGACAAAATTGAAGGGGGAAATAGGTACAATTATAAAAAGGCACATATTTCAAATTTGAAGAGATATTTCAGAGAACAATTCAGCAAATGGAAGGAAGACTCAAGTACAGTAGAGTCAAGGTGGCAAGAGTTCAAGGAGATAATAAAAATGGCGGAAGAAAAATTTATTCCAAGGCAGAAAATAAAGAGAAGTAGAGAACCTATGTACTATAATAGGGAAGTGAGGAGGTTAAAGAGGTTGTTAAGAAGAGAACATAACAGAGTTAAGATACAGCAGGGAAGTAGGGAATATTTAAAACATTTAAACAAGGACTTAACAACAGCAAAGAAAGTGGCTAAAGATGGGTCTATGAAGAGTATTGACAGTGCAGGAGGACCATTGATTGATGCATCTAGAAATTTCTATAGCTATATCAGGAAACTGAAGGGAAGGGAGGGTGTAGAGACACTTATAGATAAGTATGGAGAAGAATTTACTGCGGATTTTAAAAAGCAAGATACTTTAAGTAACTGGTTTAGTTAAAGCATTAGGGACAATTAATCAGAAACGGGAGGGTCTAATTCGGAGAACGAGCTTAACAACACAATTAGAAATGAACAGTGTAAAAAATTTGAAATTCATCCTGAGGAAATCATGAAGGAAATAAGAAAGCTGAAAAAACATAAAGGGGCTGGTGAAGATAATACAGGGCGTTCGCCGGAAAACGCTACCCTCCCAGTCTGTTGCCGTCGGCTACTTGCTCGGTCAGTAGACCCAGCAGTTTTCGCCACACGGCACCGTGAATCACCGCACTGTTTAACAACTCCGCTGCCCCAACAGTGCAGTACAGTGACCCTTACATTGTTAAGAACGGTTTCTTTGCATTGTAGATAGTTTGTGACTTCAGTCTCTTATTAATCAGTGTTGTGAATAAACGTTTCTTTGCGGTTTGGCTGGTTTGGGGCTTCATACTCTTATTAATCTGTACCGTGTTTGAGTGTGAGTAAAATTATGGTACGTTACAGTTTGCAACAAAGAATATTTCTCTACGATACATATGTGAAGAAGAAGTCGTTTAAAAAGTGTCGCAGTAAATTTCGTCGCGAATTTCCTGGCGCTTTACTGCCAGCTAAATCAACAATTCTGCGTCTGGTTAAAAAAGTAAGAGAAACGGGTTCATTTTTTAACAAAAAGAGACTGTCGGTCAACCGTATTCTCACAGAGGAGAAAATTGACGATATCGCTTTTCGACTAGAACAGTCACCCAAAAAATCATTAAGTCAGTTAGGGCAGCGTGTGTCTCGAAATATGTTCAGAAGATGTGAAATGTGCATTACACAAGAGGGTCAACACTTCCAGCATCTTTTATAAGGTAAGCTAATGAATTACGTCACATTTAAATGCTTAGCACACAAGTTTATGAAGCGTAATTATTATGAAATAGTCCGCGGCCGACGGTCGAACAATGCCGGAAACTGAGCGCTCACTCGCCGGGAGCAGTTTCTTCCTTGTAGCGCTAACAGTGGGTTGCGTTTCCCGGCGAACGCCCTGTATTACTACAGATATCTTAAAGATAGCAGGATGTGACATTGTACCTTATCTTGAAATATTATTTAAATTGAGTCTAGACACTTGCTGCTTACCACAGGACTGGAAAAGTGCAATAGTAGTACCGGTACATAAGGGAGGGGTGAGAAATAGAGTTGAGAATTACAGGCCAATCAGTTTGACATCAGTGGTAGGTAAATTAATGGAAAGATTGATATGCAACCACATCAGAAATATATGTGAGGAACGTAAGTGGTTTTCAAGCAGGAAACATAGGTTCAGGCAAGGCTATTCATGCGAATCTCAGTTGGTGGGATATATGCAAGAAATTTCAGATGAAATAGACAAGGGAGGCCAAATTGATAGTGTAGCACTAGATCTTTCAAAGGAGTTTGACAGAGTGAGCCACAAAATGGTAGTAAATAAGGTAAAAACTATTGGAGTGGATGATAAAGTGATTTGCTGGGTAGAAGAATTTTAAAAAGGTAGAAAACCTAAAGTTAGGGTAGGAAATGTAGTATCAAAAGAAATGGAAGTAAAAATAAGAGTGCCGCAGGGTAGTGTATTGGGACCATTGCTATTCATTATTCTAACGAGTAATTGTGATGATTGTTTACTATCTGAAATTAGATTGCTTGCAGATGACATAATGCTAAATAAAAGAATCAAAACGATTGAAGATTGTAAACAGTTGCAGGGTGATATGGACAGGATATCTAGTTGGGTTGGTAAACATGGGATGAAGATAAATGCAAAGAAGAGTCACCTTATTATATACACAAATAAAAAACAAAAGGTTAATTATGAATATAAGGTGGGAAAAGAATTGCTTGCTGAAAACTTGAAATGTAAATATCTTGGAATTACCTTTATAACAAGCTCAACTGGGCAGGACACATTGGACAGGTGGTAGGAAAAGGTTTCAAAGTTCAGCACTTGTTGGAGAGAGTGATGAGGGGATGTACGAGAGAAGTCAAGGAATTGGGTTAGAAAACTTTGGTCAGACCATTGCTCGAATATGGTAGTGTAGTATGGGACCCTCATTTTACGTATCAAACACAGGAGTTGGATAGGGTGCAAAAAAGGGCTGCTAGATTTGTTTCTGGAAATTATCGCAGAATGCAATCAGTGACGGATATGACAAAGGAGTTGAAATGGGATTCATTGCAAGACAGGAGGAGGATGAGGAGGGTCATGGGAGTGTACAGGGCGTATACTGGCGATGAGGCATTGAAAGATATTGAAGTAGGTATGAAAAGTAGTGCATGGAAGGGAAAAGATGACCATGACCACAAGTTGGCACACGATTTCAGGCACAACGGTGTGAGATTCTCTTTTTTAGGTAAGGGTGTCAGGGATTGGAATGAGTTACCTAGAGAAATGATGAATAATTTACCGAAAACATTGAAAGAATTTAAAGATTAAATTTGTAGAGGTCAATGATCGTTTATTTAGAATTTTAATAAAAATGTGGTGACTTGACTTTATGCATGTCATAATTTTTACTAAAATGGAAGGCATGATCCATACTTCTCAAATTCGAAAAAGTGTGAGGGAAATATTGTAATTTTGATAAAGCAACAAATTTAATGTATTTATATAGATTTATCAAAACATGCAAGTCACCAGAATTTTTTTTTATTATTATTATTCTAAATAAATAATCTGTAACACCAAGTGAATACACACTGTAAAGCATACACTTGGCTCAGAAGATATCATAACTTTTTGTCACTACACGAACGTGAGACTAGACCTATTTTTACAATAATTGTTTTTGTGATATATACTGTCCAGATTACCCAGCAACTGTTCACAGTCTTCAACCGTTTTGATCCTGTAATGTAACATTACATCATACGCGGAAAAAATCTAACTTCTGATAGTATATATCAGACTTAGTTTCGCAGATTATGGAAGCACATTAGAAATGGCGTAACGCTGTGTTAGCATTATCGGGAACCTGCTCGCCAGATTGCAATTATCGGGGGCTAATATACACAGCACAAAATTTTCTGAAAAAAAACCAACAAAAACGCCAACGTTTTTTGGGGCGTACAAACAATTATATAAACAATGTAAATGGTACAAAAACAGTTAAAGCTGATGCAACATTAGCTGAAATAACATTGAATCAATTTTAAATGAAAGAGGCAAAATATTTAGAAGCATTTACTAGCACATTTAGCAAATTAAACATTTCAAACCATCAAAATCTTAAAGCCAGAAGTACAGCCTTTTCAATTACGCTATCTTAATTAGTGAGTTAGGCACTGTAATACTTTTAATACAATTAAAATGTCATTCAGTTTATTTACAACAATTTCATTATAAAAAAACGGTGCACTGGTAAAATAATTATACAAATTTACAATAAATCATTTTATTCTCCGTCAAACACAAACATTGTTGATTAGAAAGGAGGAAAGAAAATGGTTTGAAAGTTTGAAACTTGGCCTTAAACAAGGATATTTCTGTGAATATCATTTGGTAGCCTATATGCAAGATAATTGGGATGAAATGAACAACGAAGGCCAAGCAGGAACGGTAAGTTTATATCTTTCAAATGTTTTTTTACAGAATGAGCTATAAAATTGTCTTCAATAAGGTGAAAACAACTTTACTGGATGAAATAGTGATTTGCGACATACTGGAATTTTTAAAAGACAGGATGGATAATGAAAGAGTAGGAAACGCAATGTCATTAGAGATGGGAGGGCGAATGGAAGTTACACACGGTAGTGAATTGTGAACACTGAAATTCATTATTCCAATGAATACTGTGAACAGCTGCAGGGTGATCTGGACGGGATATTTAACTGCACTGGTCAACAAGGAACGAAGATAAATGCTAAGAAGAGACAGCTTATTAGGTACACAGACAAAAAATTAAGGGTAGAAAACGATTGTATAACTAAAAGAATTGTTCGCTGAACACTTGAAACGTAAATGTCTGGAAAAAAACATGTGATAACAAACTCATATGTTCAGGACACATTGGGCAGGTGGTGGAAAAAGTTTCAAAATAATTCTTTTATTGGAGACAATGATGAGGGGACGTACGAGAGAAATAAAAAATTGGGTTAAAAAACTGTAGTCAGGCTATTATTATTATTATTAATAATAATAATTTTTAATTGCGATGGAGCTAACACTCAAGTGGCAATCACTATAGTTACATAATTGCCACCTTTTTAAATTATATTATACAATTATAGTGTTCAGTTCCACCTCATTTACTTTTTCGATTTACGAATTTTATTTTTAAATTCCTGAAGGGCTTTTGATAAATTATTTATCACTTCTTAATTTTTTCCAATCCCTGACACCCTTAACAACAAAAGAAAATTTTCCCACTCTCTTATGCATGAAATCGTGCGCCAACTAGTGGTCATGGTCGTTTTCCACTTGCACTATTCCTAATTCTTTGACCAATATCCATTCCAAGTCACATCACCAACATATGCCCTGTACATTCCCAGCACTCTCTTCACCCTCCTCCTGTCCTCCAATTAGTCCCAATCCAGCTCCATCTTCATATCAGTTACTGACTGCGTCCTGCTATAATTTTCACAAACAAATCTAGCTGCTCTTCTTTACACACCAAAACCAAACCATAACCAAAATGTGATCTGAAAATACACCACCATATTCATCTAATGGTCTGACCAAAGTTTTGTAATCCAATTTCCCTAACTTCTCTGGCACATCCTCTCTCCAGTGCTTTAATACCGTGCCGTAGATTCAAAATCCCATTTACCGGGGTAAGAAAAGGAGGGCAGCTAGATTTTTTTGCGGCAATTGCCACATAACACAATTAGTACTTCAGTTGCTAAAAGAGCTTGATTCGGATTCTTTGAAAGATTGGAGAAGAGAGTGCTGGAAGTGTGTATACTGATCATGAGGCTTGAAAAGATATTGGTCGAAGTTTTAGGAGTATTATATGGATGGGGAAAGATGACCAAAGGCTGACACTCAATAATGGCATAAGGGAGTGAAAAATGTTATTTCTTAGGTAAAGGAATAAAAGTTGGAAAAATTACCACTTGAGTTAAACAGTGTTGTGGCTCAGTGATTAATACACCTAAAGGTTCCAAGTTCGAATCCCTGTCTCGGCGGGTCCTTACATAGCCGCTTATGCAGTCCTTCACCTCTGGCACAGCCTGCTGTGTAATGAGAAGTAGCCACAGCGCCGTCGCGGTTCAGATTCCACGTTAAACTGTAGGTCCCCTCCAGGGTTAACAACCCTAGTTGCAATACAAATGAGTACACGTGCAAAGCAAATTCATGCCAAATAAAGACTCAAAGTGGCCCAAACGAACATCTGTACCTAAAAAAGCTATTCTTGGTCACGATGTAGCGATGTCTTCACGCTTCACACCGCCGCTGCCAACCAACGACGACTGTAGATGTTGTTCGAGGTTATTCGCGTTATTTAACAACAGTTCTATTTTGCTGGGTATCTACGAGTAAATGAGCTGCCAGCACATAAAAATGTATGTATTTCGTAAAAATCGACATATTAATTATTAGTTGCTTTTTCGTATTGAAAATTCGTTCGATGTAGGTTTTTCTCATATTCTCTGCACAGCGATATTGTTGTTACAGTAAGCTGAAACATATCTACATCATATCATTCTCAAGATTATGAGCGCTATTTGATGAAAATTATACTTTCTTAGCAAAGAAACGAATTGCTAAAACACTGTGCTCAACACGTTAATTTTGATGGGATTACAAGGTATTTATATTCGATGTAGATATTTTAAGTCTGTAATAATATACGTACTCGAAGAAAAGAATTGACGGAACACTGAAATATAAGTATGTACTTCCTTTAAATTAATATATTAATTATTAGTTGCTTTTATTACTGATGTCACCGTATCAGACACATGTAAATATTTCCAGGGGGTCAAATTTAGATCGCATTTCAGTGAATGTATTAGTTCACGGGTAATAGAAGTTATGAATTCTGAATAGCAATATTAGTAAATGTTGTGGTTATGTCGAAACGCAGAAAGGTTCAGAATGACAATTAACACAATTTTTTACAGAATAATTCACAATGAATTTAGTTTTATCAATAACTTAGCCTCGTTTCATAAGCGCTGAGTTACTGAAGTTATTATTTCATACGGATGGAAGTAGTTCCGTATTTATCACGCTGAATTAGACCTGTACCAGTAGTAAAACAGCTGTCACGCGCTATAACATAAGGTTTTGGGATGCCTAATTTATTTTTAATTTCATTGGTTCCTTAATTCTGACATCATTAATTACGTAGAAATTCCATCTGTATCGCTGTGTAAACTACAAGCGAAATATTTACAAATTATAAAATAAGGTTATGAGCATTACGTAACAACAATTCTGTTTATTTAGTCAATCGCAATCAGTTGCCACAACATTCCTTTCAACCCTCATTTTTGACAGGGTTAGAGGCTAGTAAAGACATAACAAGGGAAGTGATCAGTAGTTTATCAAAAACACTGACAGAATTCAAAATTAAAACTCGTAAGGACAAAAGTAGATGTGTTGGCTATTTAAGTCAGAGGACCTAACCGAAAAAAAAGAGGAAGGGTGGAAAAATGGGTATGTGGGGAAATTCCTATTTTGTGAAATTAGTGTGAACTTGGTGTTATGGACATTACCATAGCCAATATAGTATAGGCTTTGGGTTTTTAGTAGACTACTGTGTATTTTTTTTCTAAATTTCGTTAAAACTTACCCTTTAAGTTTACATGAGATTACGGGTAACACGGAGGCTCGTTTGTGCCCTATTCGTCAGGTGCAGCGCCATCTGTGCAGATATATCGACGGCGCCACTGGAAGTGACCCCTCGCACCGAATCGCACATTTCGCGATTTACTGGTGCGGTGGTGCGTAGAGCGAAAATTAAAAAAAAGGGGGGGGGGGGAGCGGGTGAGTTGAAAATTGAGGTTCCGGGGAGGAGGTTAAATAAAGTAAAAATGGCTGGGTCGAGCGGCAGGCAGTTTACTGTGCGTAATGCGGCGTGGTCGCGCACGGGTGATGCGCTAACTGACGAGGAGGGTAGGACCGCTATAAGACGACACACAACGCGCAGTATTTACTGTCATAAATATTCATCTCCTTTCCGCGCACTACGGCTGTAATCACGGAACGAGTACGCGTTTTGGGCTCAGCGTCCGGTACATATTTTAACTGCTGCGCGGTAATATTTGCTGTGAGCTTGAAAATAATTTGCAGATTGATTACAGAGATCCTAACTCCCAATGTTATCACTACACTCATTAGCATTGTTCCATACAAATTCTAACCGGTTAGTAGCGTTTGAGATGTGTAGGTGGAGGAGGATAAGCTGGGTGGATAAAATAAGTAATGGTGAACTGCTGTACAGGGTTATTGAATGGAGAAAAATACTCCAAGTAATAAAAGAGAGAAAGAAGAACTGGTTGTGGCACTTGTTGAGAGGGGAGTGCCTGATAAAAGACGCCTTGGAAGGTCTAGTTTGTGGGAGGAGAATTAGAGGAAGAAGGAGGTACAAAATTATAGACAACGTCAAGGAAGACGGCAACTACATGGACCTTAAAAGAAAGACAGATGATAGAAGAGCATGGAGAGCAGCCAAGTGAAAACCTGCCCGAGGGCAGAAAACTGATGATGATGATGATACACATTAATATGGTGTTCTCGTCTAACAAGTCGACTGAACAAGATGTTTACGCACGATATCTCGGCAAAGATACACGGAGGTTTTGCTCACCCAAATATCGAGTTCGTAAACATCTTTTTCGCTAGGTAATTAATAGTCCTTCCGCGCATGGTGGGTGAACGGTTAACTTTCTGGCCTCTCATTCGGGAGGATAACGGCTCGAATCCCCGTCCGGCCATCCAGATATGGGTTTTCCATGGTTTCCCCAAACCACTCCAGGCGATGGCCGGGATGGTTCCTTCAAAAGGCCATGGCCGAATTCCTTTCCGTTCATTGTCACCAATCCTAATGACGTCGACGAGGCGTAAAGTCATAAAAAATCTTAGTTCTCGAAGCCGAAAGATACTTCATTCTTGCGTATATCTTTTCGTTTTGTCTAAGGATTTACGGCTTGTCGACGTCGACGTTAACGTCGCTAGAGTCGGGACATGAGTTTTGGTATTTAGTTTATTTAGAATGTCCAGCAATTCATGCATGCTACAAGGTTTTTTGTTCTTTTATAAAACTACATGGCTTTTTACATCGCTTCCTCCGAGGGCAATCCAGTCGGATCCCCTTGCATCTGTGTAATTGCACATGTAACATATACATTGATAAATCTTACAACATATTCGATGCAGATATTAAGAACTATTTAAAATTTATTTAAAGGTGAGACGTTGTGAAATATTTTCCTCTAGAATTAGGAGGTGACTGAATTGACTCCGGAGGACGCCGCTTCGAATCCCAGTCCGGTCATCCAGATTTCGGTTTTCCATGGTTTCCCCAAACCACTCTAGGCGAATTGGCCGAATCCCTTCCCGTTCCTTGTCCTCAGTCCTTTCCCGTCTCTAATAACCTCGAGGAGGTGTAAAGCCAAAATGAAGTCCTTACGAGATCCTAGTTGACACAAACTAACATACAAAAGAAATTAAGTAATAGGGAGATAAATAAAATAAAAACAACACTTCCACCCATACTGAGAGCTCATGACGGTGTTGGATGCGAAGCCGAAAACGGGAATAAATTCCGCTATGGCCTTTTTGAAGGACTCATCCCAGTATTCGCTCGGAGTGAATTCTGGACACCATACAAAATCTAAATCTGGATAGCCATACGGGAATTCAAACCAGAGTCCTCCCGAATGCGAAGCCAGATCGTTACCGCTCAACACGGGTTCAATGAATGTGTATTTAACCATTCTTGCTTTTCATGATTAGTTTATCTACTTAGTACAAATATTTAACAAATACAATTTTACGGAACGAATTAATTCAAATACATAAACTATACATTACAATTCTCGCCTAACTTTTTGGTTACATAATCTATACGTTACACTGTTAATCATCGATGAAGTCATTATAGGCAATTAAGTATCCTGTAAAGGAAACAGGAAGTTAATGGGACAAGACGCTTATAAAAGAACCGATGCGGTTCTGTGGAATCTGGAAGTCCAGACCAGAAAACAAACCCAGATTCACCGCAACAGCATATTTAAATATATATGTACGAGGGTGGTCTGAAACGTTTCCTACCTTAAAAAGATACAAGACACTTTTTCTGATTTTTATTTTTTTATTTTTCAACATAGTCTCCTTGTAAATCTATACACTTCTCCCAGCTATGCTCCCATCTCTGTAACCCGTCCAAATAGTACTCGGCGTTTTTCTCTGCAAAATAATTGTTCACGAAGGTGATTGCCTCTTCATTTGACGAAAATCTCTGCCCTCCGAGCGCAATTTTTAGATGAGGGAACAAAAAGAAGTCGCTTGAGGCTAGATCTTGTGAGTGAGGCGGATGATCAAGCAGTTCAAACCGTAATTCCTGAATTTTCGCCATGGCAACCGCTGAGGTGTGAGACGGTGCTTTGTCTTGGTGAAACAGTATTTTCTTTTTCTGCAAATGTGGCCGTTTTTCCGCAAGTTATGCCTTCAGATTGTCAAGTAATGATGCGTAGTATGCTCCTGTAATGGTTTTTCCTTTTTGAAGGTAATCGATTAAAATAACTCCATGACTATCCCAAAAAACAGTCGCCAGCACTTTCCCAGCCTAAAAAACAGTTTTTGCTTTTTTTTTTTGTAGCCGGTTCCCCCTTTGAAGTCCACTGACTGGAGTGTATTTTTGTTTCGGGCGTATAATGGTGTATCCAAGTTTCATCTACAGTAATTAATGGTCGCCAAAACTCGGATTTATTGTGCCTAAACTGCGCCAACAGAGCGTTGGAAATGTTCATTCGAACACGTTTTTGGTCTAATGTGAGCAAACGCGGCACCCAACGCGCGGACAGCTTTCTCATACCTAAATGTTAATTTAATATGTAACAAACACGTTCATTTGAAATGTTCATAACCTCTGCTATCTCTATCACTTTAATTCGGCGGTCGTCTGGCACCAGTTGGTGAACTTTGGCGATGTTTTCGTCGGTAGTTGCAGTTGTTTGACGTCCCGAACGTTCATCGTCTCCCAAGCTCTTACGCCCACGTTTAAATTCAGCTGCCCAAAATTTCACTGTGGTAAGTTATGATGCAGAGTCCCCATACACAGAATCCAACTCATCTTTGATTTGCGTAGGCGCATTGCCGTTCAAAAACAAATATTTAATGACAGCTCGATACTCGATTTTGTCAATTTTCACAAAAACACTCACATCAACTCACTCAAATGACTGTTAGATAACAACTGCGCGTCCAAAATGGCTGAAACTTTGGTGAGTAACTGTCAACAGTTAATCAACAAAATTCACTAGCTTTTATTTACGAGTGCTGCCATCTTCACGTTGAGGTCGGAAACTTTTCAGACCACCCTCGTATATATACCAAGCATGGTGAGTGAGCGGTATATAATATATATATATATATATGTTCGTTTAGGCCAACTAGGAACTCGTTGAGCCTTTGTCTGGTTTGAATTTGTTGTGGATGAGTACACATCAGTGTTAGAAGTTAGTCCTGGAGCAGACCTACAGTTTAACGTGGAACCCGATTCTCGGAAGCGTTCTGGCATACTTCACATTACACAGTAAGCTGTGCCAGAGGTGAAGGTCAGGTTAAGAGCCTATGAAAATCTCCGCCGACACACACCTTAATCACTGATCCACCTGGCCACAATAGCTTCTTCAGAAAAATTCGATGTTAAGGCATACTAGGGTTTGTAGTCCTCCCGAACAGGTTGTGACAATCGTCGTAGCGTTTTCACGCAGCTGTCGGTGTTTAGTCGCCGTTCTCTACCACCGCACACTATTTACAATTGCGCGCCACGCGCCGAATCCATTAACTGCAATCTCTGGTAATGTATGCGGCCGTATTTCAGGTGGCCGCACCTATCAGATACGCGCACGCCGGGGCCGCACTGTTATGTAAATTTACGATTCCGGTCGTCGTTAGGACGCGGAAGCGATCATTCTTCTTTCCCCGCGAGCGGGGCTGCCACCGGCCCCACGGCTACCAACATTGCGACCCCGCGGGGTCAACCCTCCCAGCGCTGACCGATTCATCTTCGTCTGCGTGTAGCGGTATTTTGTCCTGTTAATGTGGCTGCACTGGCTTTGTGACGCGCCAATAATATAAAGCGCGTCGCCAACGTTACAATTCTTTAGGACCATGCCGACTATGATTCTGAAAGGGATTATTAACTGGTCCTTATAGCCCGTAACTTCGTTCAGTTGGATTCTTGTAAAAAGTTACGAGATCGCGCCGCATCTTATATCAAAGTTACTTGCAGAAACAATTTTATCTGCTAATTTTCAGTCAAGGCGTAGAAAAGAATGTCACCAAAGCAGTAAAAAAATCTAGTGTATTCTTTAACATTACAAATGAGTTCAACAATTGATACAGCCAACAGCATATGGCGAATGTTTCAATCCTGACTAATACAATGCTGTTTGTACTTATTCAGGCAAACATTTCGCCTTGGGAGAAATTTTTTCCATATCGCTGTCTGCTCCGTCAGTGTGAGGGTCTTTGGAGGCGGTAAAGGACTGGGAGCGAGTGTTGCGTCCTGGTTGGCTATTTACTTCCGCGAGCGGTTCGGAAGATGGGAGCTCAAGTGAGACTGTCTAAGGCTGCTTTTAGAAGTCTCAGAAATAAGTGGAATTGGATTTTCAGACAAGGGAACTCGGTGTGGAAGGGTACTGATAGAAATAAAAACTCATACAAGCTGAAATTACAAAGACCAAGCTTGCAGCTCACGAAGACCGACTTACATCTCTTTTAGACCTAAATCCCAGGGAGGTGCGTGACTAGAAGGTACTACTCCTCCAACATCTCCAACTCAGGGAATTCCTTCAGCAGGAACTGGATCCTCCGCATCAACTTTAAATAAGTTCGGTATGCAAAGTATCTCGCATAGGGATTAACCAGCTTAGTTTCCCTACGACTACCGTCCATGGGACTCCAGAGGCACTAAGTCCTAAACCAGCATCGAAGACTGCTACTGATCATTGAACTACCGACGGCGACTACTGTGCCCTGCACTAGTCTGTCTCTCCGTCCTACTCTCTGCTGCTGCCCCAATCTGACAGTCCTGCTCTGTTACTGCTCCGCCCTACTCTCTAGTAGCTGCCATGCCCCGCACTGGTCAGCTCCGACCCCACACTCTGGCGGTCGGTCCTACTCTGGCTCTCGGTGGCCCAGCCACCTCCTTTTATACTTCTTAATGACGACATTATTTGTGTCCTCTTAACCTTCTAAATCTAGAACATTCTGTGGCGTTGGTCGCTTGTTTACGTTCTTGCATCAGTCCTATCTGCCCTTCTGGAAACTTCCGTGTTTCCCGTCACGTAGGCTACCGGGTCGGGTCGTGTTAATGGAATCCTCCGCTGCTGTCAACACGCAGCCCTATCACCCTCGCTCCGACCTTCTGCTTTCCCCACTTTTAATGTTATCGCGTTGCCTCTTGTTGACTACATATTGCTCTCCTACAAACATCCCGTGTTTCTCCGGTTTCGTATCGCTACGGCGTTTTCCTACACCAATACTCTCACGTTGTCTTGCTGCTTCTTGCACAACTTAACATAACTAAGTGTTCCCGCGATTATTTCGCGACACGAGGAAGAGATGGAATTCGGTCGTGGCCTTTTGAAGGAAACATTCCGGTGTAACACAAAAGAGGATTTGTTATAAACGTAAACATGTTGGTATAGTATCTCAAAAAATTGTAAAAGTATTTAGATCGCACAAAATAAACATAAGGTTCAGAACAAAAAACAAAATATAACAGAAATTAATACACAGTATTAACATTAATGCAGACACATCCCTAGAATCAGGTATATATTTATTTTTCTTTAAAAAAAAAAAAAGAGAGAATATGTTTTGAATTCTATATAGGACAAACTGGCAGGAACACATTAATGCATTCAAAAATGGGCAACACACAAAATGAGCTATAGCAACAAACATACACAACACAGGCCACCCTTTAAGCGATATTTATGACAGTGATATTTCTAAACATCTGAATGTACTCCAATGCCTAAAAAAAGCCACCAAATGGACTTGATGGAAGAATTTGAAATTTATTTGCATCAAAAATTGTCTGAAGACACGATGCTGAATGAAAAATTAGAAAGTGAATCTGTGAACTTTTTCAAATGTTTTGACACCTTATTATAAAATTTTACCATCATCGCCTAAATCTCAACAGAAATGTTATATTTTTTATTAGATATCTACAACAACTGTAAAATCGTAAAGCAACCTCAGTTATAAATAATATCTTTAGTTATGTCCATGATTTATCATTGATTTGTTTAAATGTAAGATGTATTGTAGCATCCTTTATATGTATAACGTTTTATTTTCAACTAGTGTGTATTTCACCTAACAACTATATTTAATGTAGTGAGAAAGTGCACATGTGACTTTCTATGGTTTCTTGCTGAAGAAGCTTTCTTAAAATGTAAGTCTGAACTGAAATTTTCCATTCGTTCTTAGTTGCAAAATCTGTATAGTATAACACTCCACATTATCGTTTTGCAGGAAACACACAGAAAGCTGTGTTAACGTCCAGCAGAAGCTGACACGAGCGCTGCTAACACTGGAAATGTTGTCAAACCGCATTTGAAAATGAGAATTATTTCTCGATTCGCGTGATACTCGTCGTAAATATAAGTAACTGTGTTGCACAACAATTATTTGCTTACCTTTCTTTTGAAACAGTTACAGACTTTCAAAGAATCCGTATATTATGGATAAAGTAAAGGATTTACAATAGATGTGCAATCCACTTTGTGGGAAATATTATAGTTTCGGGTGGGTTTGGAAGTGATATCAGGTTCTTAAGCTATTTTTCGAGTTGTAACAGACGTTTTTGTTAGGATAATATAGTTTGACACGCGGGCGACTTTTGTTAAGGCAGGGGAACCGAAATGCTCTAAGTAGTAATATTACATTAGTTCTTACCTTTTCGGCATATCACCAACTTCTTCCACCCAATTACTATCTGAAATAATCCGCGTACTGACTTAACGACTGAAATGACCACACATTAATGCGCAATTACTGACTACGCAGGAAAGAAACGACATACATGCAACGTTTGGCTACAGTGCTACCAATTTGAGTTTGCTAAATGACTGAATGGCATCCTCATACGAATATAACGGAAACACGACTGTACTGAATTAATGCACCGAACGACTAAATAATTAAATCACGATCTAACCCGATTTTTCCAAATAAGTTCACTACGAGACAGTGTTAATATAAATTATTTATAGCAACTGAAGCGATCCTCTTATCGGGACGCTTTATATTCGTTTGGTAATGCATGATTGAGCGCCACAAGGACAATTTTGTTTCGCCTGCCTACTGGACGCTGTTAGGGAACGTCTTTGTGAGGAATGTGCTGGGAGGCCCCAAGGCAATGCGAGCATCGTGAGTGTGCAGGTGTGCATGGAACAAAGAAAGAATTAGCGGTACCTGAAGGACAGCAGGAACGCCGTGCAAGGTGGCAAACGGGAGTGCAGAGGTGGCCCTGGTACAGAGCGGCTGTGTACGTTTATGCATGGAATGATAACACTGTTAACTGATAATAAGCTCAGACAAGTATTTTTTTTTTCCGTGACAACCCTTGTTTCGAAGAGACCATTGCAGCTGGACTAGTGTGACGTATTCGAAAGGATGATCATCGAATGCGTTCCAAAGCAAGTGTTCGTCTAGTGTAAAACACAGTACGACGATTAAATTTTCTTTTGTGTGTGTTGCGCACAAAAATTCCAGAAGACCGGACAGCGCTCACTTCAATATAAACGTCAACTAGATGGTAATTACACAATTTATATTCCACCAGAACAAACCGAGTCAAAGTGTCCGCATTGTACCCGAAAGCCAAAACCTGTAGAGACTTGTGCTCTCTGATTTTATTTTGAGTTAGTCGGACTTTGTTCATGATCTGTCATTTCATTGTTTATTTAACCATTTTTTTATATAGATTTAATTTTCTTGTTATATGTGTCAGTCAATGCAAATAATTTTTCCTTATGTTGATAACAATAAATGCAAGTGTCAATATATAAAATTAATATAAATTTGCTTATAATAAAATAAAAACAAATAATTACATTTCTAAATGTCTCCTTCCATGGCGCCCAGGTAAAATTGAGCAAGGTGTTTTATATACAAAATTTTTATGATAGAGGGTAATAGTAACTGGTGTCAATCATTACTCCGGGATACACCACACAACTTTCATATCACTCTGACTGAATGAATTAAGTAACTACTTTATCTAACAGAATACTTAGACGATAACCAACAAGAGACAATGGTGCGTAAAAGGGTGGCTTGGTCGTAGCTAGCCTACTGCCAGACACAGTTCTTACATCTTACATGATTGCTGGCAGAAAAGACCTAATTCAATATGGCGACACGTTTTTTTTATGTTCTGGTGAGGTGTCCACGAGCAATGTCCATGAATATGCTACGAGCTACGAGCTGTAGTAACCTTGGACCCTGAACTTGCAGCTCCGCGCTTTCTCCGTGCGAGCATCTCGATGCGATTGCTATGTGTGGCTTGACTGAATGGAGTACCAAAATTCCAAGTTCACAGACTGCTCATTACACCGATATGGTTTTTTTTTTTTTTTTTTTTTTTTTTTTTTTTTTTTTTTTTTTTTTAAAAAAAAAACCATGGAAAACTAAAATCTGGATGGCCAGACGGGGATACGAAACTACATCCTGCGCACCACCACCGCGCACGGTTGCCAGAAATAATTTAAACTGATCAGCCAGAACATTATGACTACCTACCTACTATCGATATAAACCCGTCCAGGTGATTGCAGCGTCACCTGACGAGGAATGACTGCTAGACACACGCACGGTGTATGTAGTATCAGTGAACGTGCTATCCGTGTTTAGAACGGGGAACATGCGCGATCTATCTCAGTTAGACCGAGGGCAGATTGTGATGGCCCGGAGGTTCATCAAGAGCATTACGGAAACTGCATGACTTGTCGCATGTTCGAAGAGTGCTGTGGTTAGTGTCTTCAACAAGTAGCGAAACCAAGATGAAACCACGTCCAAACGTCGAGGGGTTGGGTGGTCACTTCTCATTACAGATGTCGGACGTCGCAGGCTGGGCGGACTGGTAAAACAAGACAGGCGGCGAACTGTGGCGGAACTAACATCAGACTTTAATGCTGGCCAGAGTACAAGCTTGTCTGAACACACAGTGCACCGAACACTCCTAAAGATGGGTCTCCACAGCCGACGACCCATGCATGTTCCAATGTTAACACCACGACATCCGCAACTACGACTGAAATGGGCAAGTGACCATCGTCTCCGAACGTTGGCGCAGTGACAGAGCTTTGCATGGTCTAATGAATCCCGATAATTTATTCATCATGCCGATGGGAGTGTGCGTCGTTTTCCTGGGAACAACTTCTTGATACCTGTACTGCGAGACGGAAACAAGCTGGCGGCGGCTCAATTTTCTCTGGGGAGCATTCGCATGGGTCCAATTGAGTTCGTGCAAGGAATAATGATGGCCAATAAGCATCGTACACTGGCTGCAGACCACGTACACCCCTTCAAGTCCATGTTTCCCAACCGCAGTGGAATTTTTCAACAAGATAATGCGTCATGACACAAGATCAGGAGTGTGATGGAGTGGTTCGAGGAACACAGTGGTGAGTTGCCATTGATGTGATGGCCCCCCAACTCGCCAGATCTGAAGGCGATTGGCGATTGGGATGTGATTGAACGTGGCGTCAGAACTCATCGCCCCCCTACTCGGAATTTTCGGGAATTAGGTGAGTTGTGTGTACAGATGTGGTGTCAACTACCTCCAGCGACCTACCAACGCCACATTGCTTCCATGCCAAGACGCGTCGACGCTTTTATCCGTTACAAAGGTGACAGCCGACTATTACGTAGGTCGTAAAAATGTTTTGGCTGTCAATGGTTTATTACTTCTAATCACATTTCTCTTAACTTCTCCGCTTTCCGACATCACATCTAAATTAAACAAATCATATTTTACTCTTGGTAGTGCGGGCTGTACATTGTTCGAAAGGCCATTAAAGTCCGAATGTCAGATTTTACGGGAATCGCGTTCAACGAAACTGACAGGCAGATGAACAGATACTTTTCCAATTATTTATCAGCTTCCCAATTCCACATCAAGATGAAATGGAAATCATTTTATTACTCTGGCACTGGACTGCTCAGTAATTAAAACCCTGTGCAATGTGCATATCTACAAATTGTTTTTGCATGATACGATTCTCGCAGTCGGTAAGCTTATTGCCAGTAATATAAATGAATCTATGTAAAAAAAAAAAGAGATATGCAGATAAATATTTTAATTATATTATGTTTTCTTTCACTGGAACGTATAGTCTATATGTTACGCCTGTAAGGCTCCTGTTTAAATGGCGTTGTTCACCATACTCTGTTAAAAATAAGGTCACATCGATTATTCTTCTTGTAACCTATAATTCTAAAGAGCTCCATTTTCTTTGAGTCGTAATCCATTTTTTTAAGTAGTGATTTCATGCCGCACCTCCTAAATGGATGAAGTGTACTGAAGTGGAAAAAAAACAACATATTTTTAAAAATACTTTAATAAATGGTAATAACAATATTTGTCTATTGTTCATAGTTTGATTAACAAATACGCATTATGAAAAAATAATAATATTACTAGTTACAGAGGAGAGCTCGGTGTAATGACAGTAGTTTTTTGATATTTGGTGATTTAATATCGCTGGTGATTGAAAATTTGAATAGGGGGCGTCCTTTAATTACGTGCGGTATTTTTTCGGATCCCCTCTCCCCCCATTATGGCTAGATTTGGTGAGATTCAGTGAATTCTTGAGGGACATCTCCCCTTCATTCTTCCCCCTCGGTCACGACCTCGTAATCTTGGAGAACTTTTTTCTTTAGCTGTCCTGTTCTGCAAGAGCTGTGAAGCAACAGATGACGTGAGGTTACTGTCGATCCTCCCCCCCCCCCCCCCCCCAGGTATGATTTTATGAGATTTTGCCGGATCCCTCCTCCCCCATTCGAGCACACGAAATTAATAGATGCCCTCTTACTTTCTCTGGTTTTTTTTATTATTATTATGGAGTACCCGAAACATATGTAAATTATTCGACCGATTTTGTGCTAGAAATCGCTCATACCCTCGAAACGAATGTTTCTGCCATCATATAAGATACTTAACATGGTACCAGATTTGAACATAATTCACAGTTAACTGTTACGGAATTATTATTAGTACGCAGATCACAACATCAAGTTTACTTATAACACGAGCTTTCCGTACGAAAGGAGCGTCCATAAACTACGTGACTCCATTTTGGCCTCCTTTGAACCCTCTCCCCACACGTAGCCTGACGTGGCTTGTGCCTCGATACTTCCCCCTCCCCCCCCCCACACACGCACAATATGGCACGTAGCTTATTTCCTCTGTTAATTGCAGAAGACATTTTTAACTATTTTTCTCTTAACATACTGTCCTTAAAATTATACAAACACAACCGATATTTGCATGACGCACTCTTCTATAATTGTACTTCTTTTTCCTGCCACAACTGCATAGCACAGACCACTGGTCTTTGTGTGTAGTAGTGGCATCGAGCCTCAAACGTGCACTATGGTGGTTAGATGTCGGTAGCTGTGAGGGTGTGTGAGATATGGTGATTGAAAATGGTCCACCAAAGACGTATGTGTCCACATGTGTAACTTTTCAGCCAAAACTGTATAGCGCAGACCACTGGTGTTTGTGTGTGGTTGTAGCATGGAGTCACCGATCGTGCACAACTTTGGCCGAATTACCGTAGCTGTAGGGGTGTGGGAGGTATGGTGTTTGAAAGTAGCCGATCAGGGAAATTTTCGTATTTCGACCAAAGACATATGGGTCCGTATATTTCACTTAGTTGCCACAACTATATTACGCAGATCACTTGTCGTAGTAGCATCGAATCTCCCATGGTGCACTATGGTGGTTAAATGTCGGTTGCAGTGGGGTGTGGGAGATGTGGTGGTCGATCTGGGGCACTTTCACATTTCGACCGAAGACGTGTGTGCCCCTATATTTCACACTGCAGTCAGAACTACCAAGCGCAGACCATGGACGTCTGTCTGTGGAAGTAGCCTGAAGTCTTCCATCAAGAACTATGGGGACTGCATGTCGGTAGCTGTGGGGATTTGGTTGATATGCTGGTTGAATATGGTGGAACTGGTATAAAAATAGATTTGTGTGTCCCTATATTTCACTCCACAGCTCAAACTATCCAGCGCAGTCCAGGTGATTGTGTATGGTAATAACCTCAAGTCTCCCAACATGCACCATGGTGATGTCATATCGGTAACTATGGGGGTGTCGGAGTCATGGTAGTTGAAATTAGTCGATGGAGGGCATTTTCATATTTCGACCAAAGGAACGTGCGTCCATATATTTCAGTTTACAGCTGCAAATACCCTGCGCAGATCACTGATGTTTGTTTGTGGTAGTAGCCTCGAATCTCCCATCGTGCACTATGGCGGTTACATGTCGGTAGCTGTCAATCAAAATTCTTCCCAATCTCGAAAGAAGTCGTTGGCATCAGCTAGTTTTTTAACAAATTGATCAACTTCCAAATAATTAAATGGTCCACAAAAATCTAGTTGATAACGAAACCCAGCCAGGAATTAGCAGTGGACATATGCATACAATAAAAGAGAATACATCTAAAACTACATAAGTCTATTCGGAATGACGAAAAATTGTAAAACCGATTGTGTTGAGCTTAGTTATATCAACATTAGTATTAAGTCTCAACATCGTCGGTGAAAACCAATCAAGCTGCTGATAAGCAACTGTTACGATGGCAAAAAAAAAAAAGAAGTAGAATTCAATTGCATTGGTGTGTCGTTAATGTTTATAGAAATAAACTAACTTGAAATTGAGGAAATGACCCACAACGTCTAGTTATTGGGAACTTTTTATTGTTTCGAGAGAAATTATGATATCAGAAACACTATTTTCTTTTTTGATCTATCACATACTGTTATCATCAATAAAAAAAGTTTTATTACGTAATTGTTAACATATTTCAAGCTAACTATTGGCGTATTTCGTGATAACCTGCATTTCGTGTAAACTTTTAGAGAGAAGAGGTTAAAAACACAAATCGTAACAAGTACTATCAAAATTTAAACTAAATACATTCCTTTCAAAATTGTTGGTTTGAAAACGTCATAACTATTAAATTATTAGATACAATGTAATGCATTACACATACATAAACAGGTTATCTCACTCTTAGCTTGTTATTGCAGCGCCATCTATGAGAAGAAGAGCTCAGTAAAACACCGAAGTACGCCGACAATATTAATGATTAACATGAAGATTTAAGCAAAGTACGTATTTTTCTTTATGATCCTTTTGCTATATAATTTAAAACTATATTACACTAAATTATTACTTGAAATAACTAAATAAGGAGATAATAACAGCAAAGAAGGTGGCTAAATATGGGTGTATGAAGAATTTCTATTGGTGCAGGGCGTGCAATGGCAGATGCTTCTAGAAATTTCTATAGGTATATTAGAAAACTCAGGGAAAAGGAGGGCGTTGAGACAAATATAAATAAAGATGGAGAAGAAGTTTCTGAGGATTTGAAAAAGGCAGAGATTTTGAGTAATTGGTTTAGTGAGACCATTAGGGATGATGATTCAGGAATGGGAAGGCATGTATCGGAGAGCTGCTTATCCGAACAATTAGAAATGAGCAGATTAAGAAGTTTTTAATTAATCCTGAGGCTATCATGAAGGAAGTAAAAAAGCTAAAATAGCATAAAGGGACTGGAGTAGATAATATTACTACGGATGTCTTTAATTAGCGAGATGTGACATTGTACCTTATCTTGAAATGGTATTTAAATTGAGTCTTGATACTTGCTGTCTACCAGAGGACTTGAAAATTACGATAGTACTACCGAGCGTGGTAGTGTAACAGCGCTCTTGCCTCGCATTCGGGAGGGCGGCGGTTCGAATCACCGTCCGGGCATCCAGATTTGGGTTTTCCATGGTTTCCCAAATTATTCCAGGCAATTGCCGGGATGCTTCCTTCAAAAGGCCATTGCCGAATTCCTTCCCATTCCTTCCCCCCCGCCCCCCATCCTTTCCCGTCTCTAAAGAACTCGCTGTTAGAGAGACGTTAAGCAAATAATAAAAATAAAAAAAAGATAGTAGGTACATAAAGGAGGGGTGACAAATAGAGTCCAAAATTACAGGCCAATCAGTGAGTGGTAGCTAAATTAATAGATAGATTGATATGCAACCACATCAGATGTAGGCCTACCTGGGAGAACTTAAGTGGTTTTCAAGTCGACAACATGAGTTCAGGAAAGGACATTCATTTGAATCTCAGTTAGTTGGCTATATGAAGGATATTTTGTATGAAGTAGACAGAGGAGGCCAAATTGATAGTGTGGAACTAAATCTTTCAAAGGTTTTTTTTTATAGACAGAGACATAAAATGGTGCTAAATAAGGTAAAAACTATTGTAGTGGATGAAAAAGTGATTTACTGGGTAGAAGAATTCTTAAAAGGTAAAAAGCTTAAAGTTAGGGTTGGAAATGCAGTATCAAAGTACGTGGAAGTAAAAATGGGTGTGCCATAATGTAGCGTATATGTATCATTGCTATTCGCCATCCTAATAAATGATTGTGTCGGTGGATTACTATCAGAAGTTAAGTTGTTTGCAGATGATATAATACTATATAAGAGGATCAAAGCGATAGAAGACTGTAAACAGCTGAAGCAGGATCTAGGCAGGATATATAGCTGGGTAGTTCAACATAGGATTAGGATAAATTCAAAAAAGAGTCATCTTATAGAATAAACAGATAAAAAGCTAAAGTTCGATTATGATTATAACGTGGGGGGAAGAATTGCTTGTTGAGGACATGAAATGGAAATACCTTGGCATAAAATTTGGAACTCAACTGGGTAGGACATATTGGTCAGGTAATTGAAAAAAAGTTTCAAAATCCTTCAATTGTTGGAGAGGGTGATGAGGGGGGTGCTAGAGAAATAAGGAAATTGGGTTATAAAACGACGGTCACACCATTACTTGAATATGGCAGGTTAGTACGGAACCAACTTTTTGTGTATCAAATATAGGAGTTTGAGGGTGCAAAGAAGAGCTGCTATTTTGTCTTTGTAAAATACAGCAGAACACAATCAGTAAGTGGAATGGGAATAACTGAAAGCCAGGAGATTCGTGGGAGTGACATTGGAGATTACGTCTGGAAAGGTATTGGTGTAATAATTAGGGGAGGTGCAGAGAAGGGAAAAGATGACCATGACCACCAGTTGGCAGTCATTTTCAGGCAGAAGGGTGTCGGAAGATTATCGTTCGTAGGTAAGGGGGATCAGAGATTGGAATAAATTACCAAGAGAAATGATGAATAATTTACCAAAAATGCTAAAAGAATTTAAAGTTGAAATTACTAGAGGGAAAAATTAGGTGGGAAAATAAAACGGGAAAAACGGGTGTGTAGGGAAATTGCCACCGTAGCAAGTGCACCATTGCAATTAAATTAAATTACTCAAGCATAAATAGGTAATCTTCTCCTTAGTTTGCTAGGACAGCGAAATCTTTCGACAGCAAGCGAAAATATTCCCCGCCGTCATTGCTGCGCCCAGGAAAGCCGAGCAAGTTTACGGGTGACATACATCACGATCAAATTGGCCTTTTGTGATTACTATTGAAACTGTTCTACTTCCCCGATACCCGTTTAAAATTGGATAAAGTGAACAAAATTTCTAATGTGAGAATGGTAGCTGCTAACAAGTTGCAGCTGACCATCATTTATAAGACGATGAATATTAAGAAACACTGACACCGGCAGGCGGAAAAAAATTATTTATGGGCAGCGATACTGGAGCTGTACTACTATGTAATCTAATCCAGGGTTTCTCTAAGTGTGGTACGCAAGGTCCTAGGGGTTCGCGAGTTGATCGCAGGCGGTTCGCGACAAGATTTACGTTATGGAGGGTGACTGGCTGTTCGTAATAGTCGGAGTAAGGTTTTTAGTTTGTGAAAAATTGGAAAATTAGGAGCAAACTGATAAGTCTTTTTTTCTGTTTACCGATTTGGCTAATTTTTTTTAAATGTTCGTAATAGTCCGAATAAGTTTCTAATTAATGAAAAATTGGAAAAGTTACCTAGAAAATTGGAAAATTCGGAGGAATCTGAAAGTCTTTTTTCTGTGTACCGATTTGGTTATTTTTTTTATTTTTTTTTTTATGTTCATAGCAGTCCGAATAAGGTTTTTAAAGAGAGAAAAATTGGAAGAGATGCCTGGAAAATTCGGGAAAACCTGAAAGTACTTTTTTCTATGGAACAATTTAGCTATTTTTTTAAAATGTCTTTACTAGTCTGAATACGGTTTTTAGAGAAAGAAAAATGGAAATGTTGCCAGGAAAATAGGAAAATTCGCTAACAACTGAAAGTATATTTTCTAGAGACCGATTAGAATATTATTTTTAAATGTTTGTAGTTGTCTGAATAATGTTTTTAGGGAAAGAAAAATTTTAAATGATGGCTGAAGATTTTTGGCAGAACTATAAGTGCTTTTTTCTACTGGATTCTATTTCAAATTGTAGACCATAACTTATGATTCAAACGATGGATATGCATAATCCTTTTTTTGTCTTGTTCCTTATTTCCCCGGGATGAAAGTAGCTTAATTAAATGTTTTCTATTAAAAAAATATATAAAACTGGAATTTGTAGCATGTCTCTGTGATTATGTCATCAAAGTATTTGAAATCAATTACATAAGCCTAAAAAGCAGAAAATAATAATAATAAAAAAATCTTTTTAATGTTCCATGTTTTTTATCCTTCATAAGTATTAGATACATTATTTTATACTCTTTAGTCACATATTATAAACATGGAACATTAAAAACTTTTTTATTTTATTGTTATTTACAACAAAACTTTTGGTAGTTTTGTGCTCTTCATTCTTTTGACACCTCAAAACTATTTAAGTCTCTCTTCCATGGATTCCTTTCTCTCTAGGTTTGGTCTAAGCTCATATTTTTCTAGTTTTCTGGAACGCAGTTCTAAGAAACTTCATTTCTCAGGGTTGGATCTTGCTGAGGTCCTTTGATGTTATTGTGCATGTTTCCAGAACATATGTGACAAAGGAATGAGATATGGTTTGTACAAAGAGGTTTTTGTTCTTCCTGAAACTTTCATGTCTCATAGTAAGCCCCGTGCGATACTGTGAAAGTCTGATCCTTCGGTTGCTCTATTCATTATTTCTAACTCACCTCTACCATTGGTAGCCATATGAATGATTCTACTGCATTCAGCCAGCCTAAGCGTCATAACTCACCACAGGATATCTTCAACGTTGGCTGCACTGAAGCCACATTCGTCTGTACGTATAATATCGGACAACATTATCACCGGTTCAGTGAGGAATGCAATTTCTAGTTGTCGATGAAATTTCTAGTTGCGAATGCCATTAACATTTGTGAACTATTGACTGTAGCCCTAATTAGATATGTCCTTTGTTAGCTTTATACAATCTCGTAACCCGCAAATTAAATTCGTGACGCATGATTCGATAACATTGCGAGTATGTGAATAAAACACGAGCGCAGTGAAACCACTTCATTTTGCGTACTTCGAAAACAGAGCCGGTTCATAGCCAACAGAATTCTAACATCCTTCAAATAAAAACATGGCAGTTAGTGTCGAAAACTCTCACTAGCTTCCTTTAACTGTTTTTCGTTAGGGTTTTACACCTCATAGACATCCAGGTCTTTGGAAATGGAATATGATTTCTTACAAAGAATGACAATGAGAAGGAAAAATCCTGTCATTCGCGTGAAGTGATTTCGGGAAACCATAGAAAACCGAAATCAGGATAGTTGGACGGGGAATGGAACCAGGTTCTGCAAAATACCAGTTTCTAGAATTACCCTCAATCAGTACGTTCGATCGCTCACTGAGCTTAACAACTTTATCTATATTTTACGCATGCATAAAGTAATACAGAAGGTGTTTCGCTATCAGTAAATTCTGCAGAAAAAAATCAGTTCTCATGGCTGTTATTTTCTTTGTACCTCTAGTTGAGCACAGTGAAATATACAACCGTTAATAACACTTCCCAAGTTAACAGGTAGATCAAACCGAGCATATGGGTGATCGGTTAATGCTACGGCCTTGCGTTCGGGAGGACGTGGGTTCGAATCCCCGTCCTGCTGCCCAGATTCGGATTTTCCATGGTTTCCCTAAATCACCCCAGGCGAATGCCGGGATGGTTCCTTCAAAAGGCCATAGACAAATTCCTTCCCGTTCCTTGCACCCAGCCCTATCCCGCCTCTAATGACCTCGACGAAGCGTAAAGTCATAAACAAAAAAAAAGGTAGATCACATTAGGTGTAAGGTCCTTACTCTTCTACCCCTTTATTTTCACAAAGACTGTACGCATAATTTAATAACGCAGAGCACAAATTAATTCCGGAAAATAATAAATAAAAGTTTTCCATAGGTGGTTGTTAATGGGAAGAATTTTCCTGTAACATTCCTGAATTAATATTAGAAAAAGAATAAGCCTTCAAATTCTAGATGAAAAGAATTATTAGGTTATAAGAAGAAAGTGTATCTGATGTGGATATTTCTGCGTCAGTATTTTTGTTACCATATTACGCAGATTCAACTTCTAACAAGGATACGAATGGATGGTGGCCATAACTGGAATAACGATTTTAGTGAATTTTCATCGCGTATTCCCGGAGACTCGACACACCTCAGTGGGTCGGCAACGTTCGGCGAGTCTCGATAATGCCCGAAGTGTTGGTTACACTGCCTGCCACGACAGCGCTGCGTGGTTAACCACAAAATTCCAAATGAAAAAACTTTATTTGCGCTTACATTGTTAACGAGAAACGTAAATGTCGAATAAATAACTGAATTTTGTTTTATTTGAACTTACATTCTTATAGAAGATGTAACTGCGATTCCAGCTGAAATGTAATTGTCTGTTGCGTAGCAGAGATAAAAAATTATAATGTAGTCAGAGATATAAAAAAAATTATAATACGACGCTCGTTTAAATTTTCAAGTTGCTTTTAATTTATTTATGACCAGATGTAGAAATTCATGTAAGGAGAATAGCATCCGATGTTTATGGTGTAATTTCTGTAACAGTTACAGGAACCAAGTCGCAACAAAACCTAAGAATTTTTGTGTCAGAAGATAAGATCCAGGGAGGTTTATTAACAATTCAGATAAAAGTAGCGTAGATAATCGCTAAATATATCAGTCAATTAAACAACGGTTTTTCGTTATTGAAATTGCATTTTACTTAGATACTTTTTCATGACAACAAATATTTCCATCAAATAAAATCAAATGGAGTTGATTAAAAACGTACTGACCAAATACTCCAAGAATCTAATCAGAGAAAGCTTACTAACATCACGAAAAATCAATAAAAAAGATAATAATTAATAGTTATTCGTGTTTCCTTTTCCATAACAAATTCCTATTATAATTTTCATCAGGCGTTGTAACTAGTTAAGAATATTTTTGTGTTGTTCACTATATACATACTGTATTTCGTTGTTAGCAGAAAGGTTCAGATAGATAAATGCCTATTTTATCCAGGGTCTGAGATTTTGAGGTCATAGCTAACTACAGTGTGATAAAGTATGATGTATTTCTTGATTTTTATCATTGCTGCATCTCTTAAGGGCGATTAAAACTGAAAATAAATATATCAAAAGTCAGAGTAAATGAGTTTCTCTGAGAAAAAAATGAGTTTTTAGCATTAAAGGTCCTCACCTGGGGCCAGATTTGTCAGAAATACGAACCTGACCTGTATTTGCCAATAAGAATCCGCTCTGCAAAATTAGAAGAATATCTGTTGAGTATTAAAGAATTAAGAAATATTCATGAGGGACAGGAGATAATTTTGCTTAGAAGTAAATTGCTTCACATTGGTTGTAAAAGTCATTAATATCCAGACGATTCATTTACATTTTTTGAGGGATATGCGCTAAGATACTTTTAGAAACTCACCAGCACGGCTTCTTCTCTCATTTGTTTCCATCCTGTTTCCTCCATTTTGTGGGTACATGGAACATTCTATTTCTTTTTAAGAGACATATTCCTAGTTTTATCCCAGTATCCAGTGTTTTCAACATCCTTTGTGCTATCAGCATTTCATTTTTTGTCGCAGAGAACTTTAAACCGTGTGACACCGTTACCCTCACTCTGACATTCACCAACTCCAGCTTTTCTCTCTCATCTTGCCAACCGAAAGAGGAAGTTGAATGGAAACTATCACACGAGGCATTTGCATTTGGAAGGACGTGAGATCAATTCGCAGTCGAGCACTCCAGATTTCACTTTTTCATGGTTTCCCGTAACCACTTGTGACGTATACAACCTCACCTTTTGTGATTTTAACATTAGTAAAGCTGTTTTTTAATTATTGTTTATAATTGTAAATACTGAAATTGAATTTTTAATTTCCTAGGTCACAGAATTTCAAGACAAATATATGAGATCTTTGGCGAATAAAGAATTGAAAAGAGTTGAAGAAAAGGTTTCGTTGGAAGAGGATGAGTTGGTTTGAAGAGAAAATTGTATTGAGAGAAGATGTAAAAGAGAAAAGCTCGTTGGAGAAGCCGCGAAGAATCCTGTCGGGATTAGTAATTGGAAAATATTAGCCTTAGGGCAGAGAAATTAGAGTAATCATAAAGATAATGAAATATGAATTTTCTATTGATAATTGGTTGTTATGTGGAAAATAGAAGATATAAGATAAGTAGAAGATGTTTTATTTAATATTGAGATTGCAATAAAGACAAAGGAGTTGATTTTTAAAGTTGGTGTGGTATGATTTTGTTAATAGTGATTTGATTTATAGCGTGGGTATTGAAATAAATTCAGCGACCGACAAAGAGGGATAAATGAAATTCCTGTGTACTGGTCTGACGCTGGAAACATATGTAAAAGTATTAAATTTAAGTGGATAAAGCACATTTTCATATTTTCAAAAAAAAAGAATCTTACACACTACAGGTGAATTCGTTCCCGTTCCTTGCCTCCCGTCGTCCGCTGATTCCAATTATCTCGACTTCGACGAGCAGTAAGGGCAAAGGGTAAAAAAATAGCAACAAATGATAATTCTTTAATACCAAGAATAGATCACATTACTTATAAGAAGAACATTCTACAACGCAACAGTTGGTTATTGATGTCTGAGAATTATAAAACGATATAACAAGATGCCAGGGAGTCAGCAAATTGGAGAGCGGGCGGTAAATGCGGATGGTCGGATACGCCCCTTATGGGTGTAGTCGGAAGTGCTCGAAAAGTGTGATTTGAAGTCGATCGCACTGTCGTTAACTAGTTTCCGCGGTGATTGAGATCAAGGGCCGAGTGTTAAATAATGTTCTCTGCGTAATAGTGGACGAACTTGGTGTTATTTACGCGTATGGATCGCTGGGTACATGGTGTTTGCTGAATACCACCACGAGTGTAAAACCTATGACACGCAGTTTTTGGCTTTGAACTGGGGATGTGACGAAGGTCTTCTTTGACGGTTACGGATCCGGGGATGTTTTGCGAAAGCGGAAGTGGAAAGATTAATTTATAATTATTTAGATTTTAATATTTTATCAAAAATTAATATAAAATAAAAATATATTTTTATGCCAAATTCTATTAATTTTTTATAAGTAAAATCTATTTGCATATAATACTGCCTTATTGATTTATTTTCTGTCTCATCTGTCAGCAACCAAAAACGTGGGATGATTTTACAAGTGAATTAAATTATTAAATGACTACACAGGCGTCTAAAAACAATCTTTGTCATGTGAACTTTGCGAAGTTCGCACCTCGACTAATTCAAGGGTCGAACAGAAACCCACGCGACCGCATTTCTCCGTGCCCGCCACCTGGCTTCCCACCGCAACAGTGTCCCAGTCCCTTGTTCCATCATGTAGGACCTACGATGATCCGATTTTCTGATAAAGGTCCCTTGTTGGGCCGTGAAAGGTGTTGAAGGGCTTCACGTAGGACGTGTTCGAAGCTGTTGGACTCCCAGACAACCTAAACCGGTCCTTGCCATCCAACAAGCTATAGCGTTGGATCATGATTGGAGGAAACAACTTGGGAGTGTGCGATAAGAACACTGGTGTGCGACGAGAAACTAAGAGTGGAAAGGGTTGTTTGGAACATTTTTGGATCTCCTCAAGTAGCGTGAATGGGTGAGCGCAACTTAAAGTAGTTCTACGTAGATATCCTATAAGTTGGACGGTGAATAAGCCGCTTTACTTTACACACAAGTTCAAACTTGTAAATTCATCGATTAGGCTGAAACATCGTTCACTTCATTGTTACTTTTATTAAAAGATCGTAAGAAAAAACAAACAGATTGTTGATAGCTAATCCACGATGGACAGAATCTCGTAAAAAATAGTAGGCCTATATATTGCAATATAAACAAAACATCCGCTATATATCCGCACTAAAAATTGCGGAAGCAGACGTAGGGTTTCACATGAAAGTTCCGCACTTGCGGATGCGGATATGCGTTACATCCCTATTTTGAACCAAAGGTGTTTGTGATTCACTTGAACTCCTCTTACTTTTCACGAATTTGCTTTCTTTGGAGATGTCCTTATTGATAACTGTCTGTTGGCTGAGGTCGGCGTGTGTCTGAGGATTGTAATAAAAACTTATTCGTGGAATTTGATAAATGTCTTCATCAGTGTACTAAACTTCATTTCTTAGTTAATGTGACCTGTCATTTGTGACTTACACGAACGTGTAGACGTTTGGCACCTAGTTGGTTTCCGCAAACTACTTACCTGAAACCGGAATCTGCTCATGGTATCGAGCCCAAGGCTAATTACGCACCGTTCTGAATGAATAACCACGTTACATGGCGGCACATTGGCCAAAACGTATTAGTTTAATCGCATAGAGCTCCTTTACAAGATTCCCACTAAAGATCAAGCTACGACGCTGATAAGACACTCCGCCCTTTAGATTTTGTTAATATACTGATTACTTACGTCATCGGTTTTCAGCAACATAGTACAGTAGAATACACGGGAAAACGTTAGTCAAATAACTCCAACAGACTAATAGAAATTTTAAGATGAAATTTATGCAACTATACTAGAAGAAAAACAAAAGGCAAACGAATATCTACGCAAACAAATTCCAGGTGAGCGATGTAGCTGGAAAATGCTAGTTTCATTATAGTTCGGATCATTGAGTATTGTAGAAATGAGAGAAAAGTGGTGCACGAGGTAAAATGAAGTTTCTGTAGAATCGAATAGGAGTGACAAGATTCTACCTACATCTACATCTATACTCTGCAATTCACAAATATTATGGGTGGCGTAGGTTGCTAAGCACCAGTCATAATACTGTGCATTCGAATACCGAAAACGAGAAAAGTATGAATACATAAAAGCATCAGTACGGCATCTTATTTCTCGAATCTTATCCCTCCTATCATTGTGAACTAAATTAGTTATCGGAAAAAGTATTTCATTGCACTCGTAAATTATAGGATTTCACATATTCTTCGATAAATTCAAGCGAAAACAACGTCGCCTGTCTTCAATCAATCCCAGTCCAATTTACATATCAATTCTGTGAGGATTGTAACTAGCAGTCACGAATCGAATGGCTCTCCTCTGTACCTTCTCCAACGTGTCAATCAATCCCCTGCGATACGGATCCCAAACTCCACAACAGTAATCCAAATGCTGACGCACTGGTGTTTTGTACGTTATTTCGTTTCTATAAGAATTACAACTTCTCAAACTACGACCTATGAATCGTAATCTAGCATTACCTTTGCCTACGACGGAAGTTATGTGCAAGTCCCATTTCATGTTGCTTTGTGCCCAGGTACTTCAGGGAATCAACCGTGTCAACAATTTAATTGTTAACTTTGTAGTCGTGAACAAACGAAGTCTTTTTTGTTACTTATTTATATTGCCTCGCACTTTTTGCAGTTAAGTGTAAACTGCCATTTATGGCACCATTCCGGAATAACATCCAAATCGCGCTGAATTTCTAAGCAATCGTCTGAGCACCTTATTTCCCTAAGGATCATCATCAGTAAACAGTCACAACCTGCAATCAATGATGTCACCGAACAAAGAAGGTAAGAAACTAGTGAAGCCGATAATCAGTAAATGCGGATTCGTTACGTTACAATATACAAGGTTACAATGGTCTCGAAATGCGAAAAGAGTGGGAGAGGAGATTACGTAAGAAGTTGTTTACTCGTGAGTCTGAATCTAAATAGAACTGCCGATAAACCTAGAGACAGAAAATTGAAAAGAGTTAACATTGTCGAGAAAAAAAGAGTGCAAGAGTGGAGGAGAGTTTAATGGCTGATAAGAAACCTTTAGAGGAAATTTTTCGACCAGGTAATATCTGTCGCTTGAAAAAGGCTAAGATGGCTATCAACAAAACTTTTGTTACAGTAGTTTCCGCCTGTGAGACGCCGCAATAAAATGAGTAATGGAAAAGTAATGGGGTCAACGGTTAAACAAATCCAAGAGGCAATAACATCGGCATATAGCTTTCACGAGCTGAAAGTGTATGAGAGATGTTATCAACATAAACAACTTTATTTACACTCAAAATTGTTCTAAAATTAGAATAATGGTGTACAATGGGTATAGTCAAAATTCATCTAAACTGATTAAGGAGGAACTGTCTACTGCGCCGTCATAATTTTAGAGCTCATTAGAAACGTAATTCTACTTTGAATTAAATTGGAGAACTATACGCCGATTCCGACATTTACTTATGGAAATCACCGAAAGACACTGGCTAGAAAACTTCACTAATATTTTACGGTGATCATAATACGGCGTGGACTATACTTGAAATATTTCGAAACCGAAGAATTTGGGAAAAAATGTTTTGAGCGAAAGTTAATTGATGTTAAGGAAGAAAGCGAAATGAGTACGTTTTTGAAGGGCATTTCGAGGTCAATATGAGTTTTAAAATGGAAACCTATATTTTTATTGTTTATTTCTTCTTCCTTCAACAGTAAATTAGTTTCATATCAACCATTTTTTAGTCCTAGTTCTTAGTTTGGCAGATAATTGAACAACAAACTTTTTCTTATGGGGTTTTTTCAAACTTATTCCGGTAAACATGAAGGAAAGGATACGAGATGATTGTGCCGGTATTCCCAAAGAAGTACTACACAGTAATCTTTCCTTCGGAAAATTACAAAGTGCCTTTAAGTTGAAGGGCACCAGTTTGAGTTTAAATTACGTTGATCTAATAGAATTGTTAATTATTCCGCTGTGAAAGCTAATACCAATGTATACACGTAGTTGCTAGGATAAGAGGTACTTTGATCGTTTTTCTAGAGCTAGAGTTGCAAAATAGTTGATTTAAAACTAATTTAATGTCGAGCAATAAATACGAGTAAGCAATAAAAATGAACATTTTAATTTCAAAAACTTGTATTGACCTTGAAGAATGTTGCAGTTTGTTCTCTCAATTAATATAACTTAAAGTCTTTTTGTCACAAATACTTCGACTATGATGTAATTCAAATTATCAGGTTGCATGGATGACACTGCACCTAATAAAGTTTCATTAACGTTTGACCAGGTCGCAAAGAAACTGTGGTACTATATGAATCTCGACTCACATCTACCCGGTTCGAGCACCAGTGATGTAGTGTGGTTCTATAATTCTGAATTTGGTCGGCAGGGTATGAGAGATGGCAGTACACAATTCCCAGACTGTGTACCCAGAAGCTACGTTATATCCGAAACCTATCCGTAATCAATATGAATCGAGCATACACGATACTGTTTATGATGATCTTAAGTTGGATGGGGACGTAAAATATGGCGTTCCCGTTTGTGTACCTCGGAAGAATGGAACTGATTGGATTTTCACTCTCTTGCGTTTTTCAATACAACATACTGAACATAGCGACACTGAAGAAAGCCATATTTTTCTATTCTTCTTACACATACTACGAGTATATACCGCGACCATATCAGCCCCCCTTTGATACTTGTAAGCGCCTTTAAACTCAACAAAAATTCTTCAGATTTCACGTAAAGAGTCCTCAGTGTAAAATAGAGGTAACGTTGGTATTTCAGCCAGATCAGGTGACATAGTCGTAAGCTTTGCTCGTAAAGACTGAACCGAGCGTCGTGGGTGAGTGATAACGCTCTGGCCTCGCATTCAACGGAACACGGATTCATAACTTCCATCTAGCCATCCAGATTTTGACTTTCCATAGTTTCTCCAAAGAACTCAAGGCTAATGTCCGGATAGTTCAAAAGGCCATGGTGGAATTCCTTCCTGTTCTATGCCCCCAGTCTTTCCTGCCTCTACTTACCTCCATATCGACGATGCGTAAAACAAGAAGCAAGAAAAATGGTATAAACTCTTTTTTGCTACACTTAGATTCTATTAATTCATTTTGAATTTAAATCGATCATAAGATCCCCAGCAATGCTGAAGCTAAAGAAATAGATCAAAGCAGGTTACGTTCTAATAGACTATCACCATAATAATTTATTGTTGCACCCATAAAAAAATATTTTCCCACTTTTCCACTATGTTCAATGATTTTGATTCTTTTATTTAGATTCACCTTAAGATGCACAACAATGATGAAACTCAGAGATCAGACCAGGTCACATAGACTTGATTAATGACCCTAAAAATTCATACCATGTGGACAAAGCAGGAATTTACTTTTATTTTCTCATTGCTTTACGCCTCGTCGACGTCGAGGTCATTAGAGGTGGGACAGGTCTGGGAACTAGGAACGGGTAGGAATTCGTCCACGGGCTTTTGAAGGAAGCATCCCACCATTCGCTTGGAGTGATTTGGGGAAATCAAGGAAATTCCAAATCGTGATGCCCCGACGGAGATTCGAAGCCACGTCCTCACGAATGCGAGCCCAGGGCGTCACCACTCTCCCACCAAGCTAGGTCAGGCATTTACCAATTGGAGCATGCCTGCCAACTGGACTTGTGACCATACACAAAACTCGGCCACGGATTAACATTTAAAACGCAAACATTACAGCAATAGAACACTTCTAACAAATGCTGCTCTCCTACGCCTACTAAATATACAAGGGGTGACCAAATGAAAAGGTACGAAACGACGTAAAAACGTAACAGTTAAATATTTGTAAATTCCGCCATGGGAGAACGTAGCGAGACATCTCGGGGTGCGATTGGAGTCTCTGACTGGGATCGGAGCATACGTGGGCGCCCGTATGCGCAGTAGAGAGCAGAGGCTCTTATCAAAAGCGGCGTCCAAATGATGCGGCAGTCCGTATGAGGACAGGATGGCGTACAGGTGGGGGATGTGTACTGTGAGACACTCCGACGCCTACGCAGGTCCATCAAGAACTAAAGACCGGGGCTGCTCACGGAGGGTGTGGTTCTGCTCCATGATAACGCGCGTCCACACGTCTCCAGAGTCACACACATGGAACTGGCCAAGTTCAAGTGGGAGACGTTGCACCATCCGCCCTACAGTCCGGACATGTCGCCCTGCGATTTCCATGTGTTTGGTCCACTGAAGAAACACCTGAAAGAGAAGTGGTTCAACTCGGACGACGTACTCAAGGACGCTGTGAAGGACTGGGTCTCGTCACGGCCACAGGAGTTCTGGGAACAAGGAATCCTGCGGCTTGTTCATCAGTGGGAACGTTGTGCTCGGGCCTATGGTGTATATTTTGAATAAAGTCTACATTTGTACCCACCGTGTCGTTTCGTACCTTTTCATTTGATCACCCCTAGTACAAATAATCTTCAGATGGGAGTAAATCCTATAAACATATTGGCAGAAACTTCCAGCATATGTAGACACTCGGATCATACAACACCGGATCATGTACACCGAAGAGGTCAACTTCAAGTACTTGTTGATGAATCTAAATACTCGGTAAAGAGCTACGACAAAATTGCGATGCCTCCTGTTATATAATATCTGATGTCTGAATGCAGTCATCTTGAATTTTTTGTTTGTCATTTTCAATAACTGATAAAAAATATTATTCTAAAAGTGTGCAAAAAGCTCTCTATATGTAAGTGGAGCATCAAGCATGTATAATGCGGCACTCTGAATAGCTTGTTCCTGAAAATTATTAATAAGTCATTGGAAGGCCCAATTTCAGAGAAAACTCTTTTTCTTATTTGTGGCATTAGAGGCGGTAATGGACAGGTGGTGAGGAACTGGAAGGATTGCGGCCGTGGCCTTTTAGAGGAACCATCCCGAATTTCACCTGTAATTATTTTGGGAAACCATGGAAAACCAAAACATGGATGGCCGGATATACATTAGAACCCGCGTTCTACCGAATGTGAAGCCAATAACGTTACCGCTCAGCCACCACGACTCCTGCTAACCACTGAATTTGCCGCTACCAAAGCGATTGTTAAGCGAGGCAGGTTGAGTTTTATTCACCCTAACACTGTGGTGAAAAAACTGTCTCGAGCACCCGTGAACGCGAGTTGAAGTTAACTTTTAAGCGGACAGTGTATTTCAAAGCAAACTGTCTATGCTATGTCATAAGTCCGTAAAACATTGTAAGCACTGATACATTGTTCATCGTTGTAGATTTGTAGGAGGGAGGCCCTGAAACTAAAGCACCAATTTTTTTTTCTGCAACAATTATTTATTGAACACAATGAAACTTATACACAAGAAAGAATGATGTTTCTTCCACACTCCCTACTTTTCCACGTAATCTCCTTCCTGTTCTATGGCCTTCATCCAGCGAGACACAAGAACGTGTATGCCCTGGCAATCCCCAATCGCTAAAACAATTGAAAGTCAGAGGGAGCTAGATCCGTCTATAGTGTTCCAACTTCCTCAAACTTTTGTGAGGGCGTGCGTTATCATGTTGAAGCAAACGACCACCTGGAATGTTATGGCGTCCAAGTCAAAGGCCTTCTTGTGTTTGGTTAATGTGTTCACATATGCCACAGAATTAATGATGGTGCCTCTCGGCTTCACATCAATGAGTATGACGCCATCACAGTCCCGAAACACAGTGATCATGACCATACCAGCGCAAGCAGTTGCTTTGAATTTTTTCTTCTTTGGGGAGTCAGGATGGCGCCCTTCCACCGATTGCCGTTTTGTTTTGGGCTAAAAATAGTGAACCCAGGTTTCATAACCAATCACAATCCGATACAAGACGGTTTCCCACTCAGCTTCAAAACGTTGCGGCAGCTCAGAATTTTTTTCTCTCTCTCTCTCTCTCTGAGAGTTTTGCGTTCCTCCATAAGACGGCGCGGAACCCATTGTGAACAATTTTTTGTTGCGTAATCAAAAGCACTGACGATTACACCCACACTTCCTTTGCTGATTGACAGCTCCCGCGCCAAGTGCCGAGTCGTTATCGTCGGCCCTCGCGAATGAGCACACCAACACGCTGCATTTTGTCAGGTGTTACAGCCTTGGGTGGCCTTCCCGACAGCTGCAACTCTGTGTCCAGGGACTAACCGCACTTCTTTCTGTCGACTGCTGATGCTCAATAAACTGCAAATAAACGTTTTATGAATGTTTCCAACCGTTTCTTGCTCCGCAGTGTGAAATTCAATGACGTCACGCTGCTTATAACGTACATCACTTATAGACGCCGTGTTGAACCATTGCTGGAAGTTCGCTATTTGTCGGAAGAAACGGAAATTTTGCGAGCCCACTCTGAAGACTTCAAAGAACTCATATCTAAGGTTTCACATTCATACCATTGTAGGGGGCTGAGAAAAAAATGTGGTGCATTAGTTATTAGTTGATACACAGTGATGCTGACAAAAAAAAACAAAAAACATATACGATGATTCTATGTTGACGTATCTGGTTACCTATCCTTATGGAATTCGAAATCGTTTTGATATTTTGCACCTCCTCTTGAAGTTTATACTTTTTTGAGGGGCACGATTGTAGTGTACCCGGGAGTAAGGATTGCCACCAGTTATTATCACTCTCTATCATTAAAATTTTGTATATATAAAATACCTTGTTCAATTTTGCCTTGGCGCCTTGGAAGGAGTCCTTCCAGAATTTTCAATAAACATTTAGAAATGCAATTATTTGTTTTATTACAAGGAAAATTATATTAATTTTATCTACTGACACTTGCATTTATTGTTATCAATATAAGAAAAGATGATTTGCATTGACTAACACATAAAACAAGAATTGATTAAATATACAACGAAATGACAGATCATGAACAAAGTCCGACTAACTCAAAATACAATCAGAGAGTACAATTCTCTACAGGTTTTCGCTTTCGGGGACAATGCGCCACACTTTGACTCGGTTTGTTCTGGCGGAATATAAAATTGTGTAATTACCATGTAGTTGATGTCTATATTGTAGTCAACGCTGTCCGTTCTTCTGCACAACCCACACAAAACAAACTTCAATCGTCGCACTGTGATTACACTGGATGAGCACTTGCTTTGGAACACATTCGATGTTTATCCTTTCGAACGGCGTCTCCATGGCAGGCTGCAATCTTCTCCTCAAAACGAGGGTTTTAGCGTGAAACAAGAAAAACAAACCTTGTCTGAACTTATTATCAAATAATAATGTATCCTTCCATGCATACACGGACACACCCGCTCTATACTTGTCGCACCGCTGGCACGGGGCGGACTGTCCCCACTGAAGGAATGCGGTTAGCTTGTCTCCTTTCTCATCTCCAAACACCTGCACTTAAAGGGTGACGCAATTGTTGCACTGAAGTCTCTCCTACCCGCATCGACAAACGCTTGCTTGTAAAATATGAAGCTTCCACGAGCGGGCCGCTTCACGCTGTATATGAATGAGCAGCTCTCCTTGAAACAAAAGGGGAAACAGAAGGTGTCGTAAAGTACGACAAATGTCTGATGTAGAGAAACATGCTAAAGAGGATATTCTAGAATGAATGCAAAGACCGAGCGTGGTGGGAGAGCGGTTAACGCACTGGACTCGCATGCGGGAATACGCCGGTTCGAATCCCCGTCCGGGCATCCAGATTTTTGGTTTTGCATGGTTTCGCCAAATCACTCCAGGGGAATGTCGGGAAGCTTCCTTCATAAAGGCATAGCTGAATTCTTTCCCGTTACTTGTCCCTAGTCCCATCCTGCCTCTAAAGATTTCGACGGCGACGAGGCGTAAAGCCATAAGGAAAAAAAAAAACATGAAAAAAATGAATCACGTTAGATACGTCAGTCAACGATCAGAGGGAATAAGAGCAAACAGCAGCTACTGCACGCGCTGATTATAGCGGCAGTGAGTACTGTATCTGGCCGGAGGCAGTGTCATCCTTTGTACTGAGAGGCGGTGAGCCGAGGAGTGCCGTTCCGGTCGAGCTGTGAGGTGAACGGACGAGCTGCTCCGGAGTCTGTGCACGCTCCCGGCACGCGACAAAGAGCCGCTCCTCAGGTCTCAAGACCGGAGAGCCCGGGAGGCTCCGTCAAACTAGCACCCAGCGGAACGAGTTGCAGCTTCAGCCACTGCACCACACCAAGTCGTTCCACCTCTAATCCCGTACTCCTCTTCATCCTCAATACCTTCACAGTTCATGGTTTCCCCAAATCACTCCAGGCGAATGTCGGGATGCTTCCTTCAAAAAGGCCACGAATTCCTTCCCGTTCCTAGTCCCCACTCCCATTCCGCCTCTAATGACCTCGACGTCAAAGAAACGTAAAACCCTAATTAAAAAAAATCCTTCCTAGTTTTGTGTTCTATTTTAATATTCGCCCTAAGAGTGAACTTGACATTTGTAACATTACAAATAAAGCCCCATCATTTTATCATTATTTTATTATTCAATTTTTATAAAGGTTTTATTATTAGCCTTAATATAGAATTTTGTAATATTTCTATCTTTTGTCGCTATGGTCAACTGAGGAGCACGATTGAACTTATTTAGCAGATGTGTTTTTTCTTATTTTCCCAAAATCTCTTCATACTCTCGCTGAGCTCTTTCTTACGCTTGTCGATCCGGGTATTCCTTCTTCTAGTAGGCCCTATACTGATTGTTTGCAAATTGGTGGTTATTGACCATACTACTAAATCTGTATCTGTCCTGTATCATATCGTCTGTGATTCAGATTTCCTGGAGATCCTTTTCGATTTAAATTAGCCATCGTTTTTCTTTCTTTTTTTTTTTTTTTTTTTTTTTTTTTTTTTTTTTTTTTTTTTTTTTGTATATCGCCACGTCGAGAATTCCTTTGGTTAGTCTTTTGTTATTCTTTCCAGTAATATGATCGAAGAATTTAATTCGACTTTTCTACAATGTATCTGAAATTTTTTCCGAATGCTGATATAGTTCATGTGATTTCTTTTCATCCAAATTCCTCCTGTACAAACTGGGCCAAAGATTTTCCTTAAAATTTTCCTTCTTCCTTTTAAACATCTTTAATCAATGATCTACCCCCAATAATCAAAGTTCCGGCTGTATAATGCCTCCGGTTTGATTATAGTGTTATAGTGTCTTAACTTGGCATTTCGCAATATTTAAATCTTGTTATATCTTTTCCAGGTGATTCTATAGGCTTTTTGTAATTTAGAAATTCGTTCCTTGTTTGCTTCATGATTTAGTCCAGCAAGTTGAATAATTTCTCCTAGATATTCGAATTTAGTTTCTTGAGAGATACTGTCCAATCGCGTTTTCATGGATCGTCCATGTTGGTACCACAAAGATCCTTCCATAGAGTGGGTTTTAGCATACGAGATTTGGAGCCGAAATTTTACAGAATTTTTCAACGGAGTGGATTGCCTCTTCACTGTTATTGGAGAGAATTGCTAGGTCATCTGCAAAGACTAAACACCGCAGGTGAAGTTTATTTTTGATTTTTTTGTTTTTTGTTTTTTGTTAATTCTGTAACATTTGTTAGATATGAGTATCATAAATAATTGAATTACTGTTTGTAACTTGATTTGTAATAATGTTGGGTTTTCGCAGTCTTTGGTTTGTTTAGTGACCGGTGTAGCATAGTGCTGTTATATTTAAGTAACAGTCATTGACCCTGACCAGCACATCTGATTTCTGACTCCACATCAAAATGAAACACATCGTACTTTACCACCCGGACTATGGGTTGCCCTTCAAAGCTCACCAGTGTTTTTTGCATGAACCACGTCCAGAAAAAAAAGCTAATTTCTGAACACTTATCTTAGATTTTATAGCATTAAAAAAAATTTAAAAAATTAAAATAAACATGGCACTGTCACTGCCTTATTTTACATGCAGGTGGAAGACGGAGTGTTTGTCCAAAGACATTTACTCCATCGGAACTGTGAGGTTGCAGCACATAACAGTTTGAAGTGTTCCCTATGTTATAGGAAAGCGACTTTTCGACCTAACTGTGGCCGTTTGCTACCAGTTGTTAATTTCCAAATAATATTGTATTAAGTATAAAAACAAATCAGGTGGGCGCCAGAGATTGGAGAGTACCCTATTCTGAGAGGAGCGACATCCAGATCTCAAAGTATTATTATTGAAACATGAATTATTGAATTAACCGAGCAAAATCACACATTACAGGACTGGATGGGATCTATTGATAAAATAATTGTTTAAAAAACATAAAAACCACCTTCAAAAAAGGGCACTAAAATTTTTAAATTAACTTTATACCTTACTTAGAAGAAAGTAAATCTAAATGGACAATATTTTACATTACTGTTATTGAAATTTTTCATTAATTAGTTATTTTTGGAGTCGGTGCCAGCTGTCAGATCGCGCAGGTCGAATTACTGAACTTTATTTGGAGTTCGAGACGAACCGAGAGTACGAACAAAAATTCCAAATATTTTACAGCATGTCGTGAGGAAGATAGTTTTATTGCGGGAGACAACTTAGGGAAACAAATTAACGATATGTTATCTGTTGCTCGGCCTCGTTGGTCATCCAGGCATATCTCTGGCGCTATAAACACTTTATAGTTAGTATAGTATCGGTGTATCATATATATGTTTCAGTTTTGTTGAAAAATATTTCTAGAATTAATTGTAGGTAAGTAGAGACATGATTTTTCATATATAATATTATTATTGTTTTTATCTTTTTGTTTTTCTTGTTTTGGCTGGCACCGACTCCAAAAATAGCAAATTAATGTAAAAATTTCAATTAAAGTAATGTAAAATATTGTCCATTTAGATTCACTTTCTTCTAAGTAAGGTATAAAGTTATTTTAAAAAATTTAGTGCCCTTTTTTGAAAGCGGTTTTTATGTTTTTTAAACTTTTATTTTATTTTTAATTTTTTATTGGTATTATAGTTAACTTGTATTTAAAAATTCCACAGCAGTTCTCATTTAGGGAACTTCCTGGTAGCTCATTGGTTAAAGCGAATGCTTTGAAAAAAAAATCTGTCTTTACTACAACTTTCAGAATGGGGTGTATTGGATGCTGTGTTAAGAAATGTCAGTTTACATTTTGGTACAGGCTGTGTTTCGATCTAATCATAACATCTGTTAAAGCTGTTGCTCGACAATCGAAACATGTAACGTCTGGACATTAATACATATCACACACACAAATCTGTCTGGAATATATCTGTTCGTTCCGGCATCACACAGAAAATATAGATATTTAATTGGTTTTCTCAACGTAAAAGCTCGGGGTCCAAGTTGAAATCTGAACTACATGTCGAGAGATTAGGACACATACATTTTATAAATATTCTGCAATGACTTAAAAATAGCTTAATTGATTTTGACGGTACTTAAAACTGTGGATTTTGTAAAGAACATTGTAAATTATAAACGATGGGGGTAAAGGAGAAGAGGGATTGGGCTTTTGTATACCAAATGTAGACTGTCTTTTCTGATTGATTTAAAGTATACGTTTGTAAATTTCTATTGATATCATATAAAAATTTTATGTGTGTATAAAAAAATAATTAAGGGGTGTGGAGGTGAAGAGTAGTTTTGTTTTTGCTAAGGTAGTGCGGACAGCATTTTTCTCTTTATTTTAAAGTATACATGTGCAAAGTTCCATCGAATCCAGATAAAAACTATAGCTTTGTGTAAAGAACATTTACAAAAATTAAATGGGGTAAGCGAGTGAGCGGTTGGGTTTTGTAAACAGAATGTTTCTCTTTGTTCTTAAGTATACATTTGCAGTGTTCCATCGAAATCTGATAAAAACGGATGGTATCTATAAAGAACATTGGAAATTATGAGGGGAGGGGGGGGGGGGTAGAAGGGAGGAGGGGTTGGGCTTCTGCAACCTAATTTAAACACAATTGTTATGTATTTTTTAAAGTAAACGTGTGCAAATTTTCTTCAGAACCAGATAGGAACTGTGCATTGTGTAGATTAAAGGGGTGGAAAGGGGAAGAGAGGTTTGGCTTCTCTAAACCAAATGCAGACAGTATTTTTCTGTTTGTTTTGAAGTATACACGTGCATACTTCCTTCATAATCAGATAGAAACGGTAGCTTTATATAATGAACATTGACATTAATTAAAGAGGTAGAAAGGGGAATTGGGTTTGTGTTTTTGTCAAAGTAATGGAGTATTATGTTTCTTTTTCTATTAGCTTTAAAGTATACACATGCGAAGTTCCACCGAAATCGGATTAAAATGTGGGTTTGTACAAACATTAAGGGATGTAAAAGGGGAGCTAGGGTAGTTTTTTTATTTATTGGCCAGAAATCTTCTCCATAAAAAATACATATATGTGCCAACTTTCATAAAGATCGGTCAAATGGTGTTAACTGTAGCTTTTCAAAAACAAAATTGACACTAGTCAATGGGTGGAAATGGGGAAAGGGGTTCAGTTTTTGCAAACCAAAAGCTGACATTCTTTTTCTCTTTGTTTTACAGTAAAAGTTTGCTAAGTTCTGTCTAAACTGGTTAAAAACTGTGGGTTTGTATAAAAATTAAACGGTTTAATGGGTAGTGGGGGTGTTTTTTTTTAATTTTTTGATCAGAAACCTTACTCGTGAAAAAATTCATATAAGCGCCAACTTTCATGGTAATAGGTCAAATAGTGGCGACTGTAGCTTTCTATATATATATATATATATTTAAAAAAATTGACAAAAATTAATGGGTTGGTAGGAGGGAGACGGGTTGAGCTTTGGCAGACCCAATGTTGACAAGATTTTTCTGTTTGTTTGAAAGTATACTTCGGCAAAGATCAATCAAAATCAGATATGAAATATAGGTTTCTATAAAATTAAGGGGTGTAAAGGGGGAGATGGGGTTGCTTTTTTATTTCATATTTTTTTGGTCTGAAACCTTCTCCATGAAATATTACATGTATATGTATAATGTATAATGGAGATCAGTTAAATGATGTCGACTATAGTTTTGTATAAAGAACATTGGCAAAAATTAAGGGGTGGATAGGGTGAGTGGGGTTCAGTTTTGTCAAACCAAATGTTGACAGCATTTTTCTCTTTATTTTTGACTATACATGTCCAAAGTTCCATAGAAATCGGATAAAAAATGTGGGTTTGTATAAAAATTAAGGGGTGTAAAGGGAGAGAGAGGTGTTTTTTTTATTTTTTTGGTCAGAAAACTTTTCCATGAAAAATTGCATGTATATGCCAACTTTAATGGAGATCAGTTAAATGGTGTCGACTTTAGCTTTGTATAAAGAACATTGGCAAAAATTAAGGGGTGGATGGTGGGAGAGGGGTTCAGTTTTTTGAAACCAAAAGTTGACAGTATTTTTCTGTTTATTTTTTATTATACATTTCCCAAGTTCAATCATAATCGGATAAATAGTGTGGGTTTGTATAAAAGTTAAGGGGTGTAAAGGGGTAGAAGGGGTGGTTTCTCAATGAAATTCATATGGGACCACTTTGGAGGTATATTCTGTCCACTATAAAATTTCATTTAAATCGGTTCAAAATTGCGAAGATATCGCTGAACATACATAAAAAAAAAACTGTATTTGAATTGTTTACTTGACAAAATTTTACAAAGATTAATTTTCTTTTTACAACACAAGGGTATATAACTTTCTCGGTTGGGCAAGAGACTTTGTCTCAGAGCTTACTAGGGTGAAAAACGACTATGATGCAAAAGTTCCTTTTTCTGAATGGTGATTACCGTGTAGGCGAATCTAAGTTGTGCAGTCGGTGGATTGACGAGCTCTCTGTGACCGGCTGGCTGCCTCCCTGCTGTCTCTCCCGTGGTCAGCTAGATTGCCGATGTACCGCCCTCGGCAGGCAATCTACCAGCCCTCTTCTCTCGTCTGCGCTGCCCCAAGCAGCGTCGTCCTTCCCACTTCTTGATGTCGTCTCCCAATGTCCGACTTCGGAGGGAAGCTCTTCTCGCTGGTTGGCTCGAGACATGCACCAAACCACCCTTAGTTATAAATATTATTAGAAATTACCTCCATTGGTTGTACTCCTGGTTCCCCCTCACCCATCATTCTCGCATACAGATTTCCTTTTTATTTTATTTGTTTCTTTGCTGAAACAGTCCAGGCTCCTCTTGAGGTGTGAACCGGGACTGTTATGCCATAAGTCAGATTTAATGGTCGCCACTCGGGTTGACGTCCCACAGACCCGAGCAGAGCGTTCTCCCGGACCCACAAAAAAAAAAAAAAAAAAAAAAAACACGCACACATGTGTTTCATTCTCCCTGGCTCCCTGAAGGCCGGAACATTACAAGTTGGTGCGTCGTGTTTTATGGTGGCAAATTTTTAATAGACTTAGTGGTATTCTATGTTTGTCGGCACTATTATCATAGCGACCAAGGTTTTGTAATCTGGTGCTTGTTCTCCGTCTGACGTCGTTGATGTGGCTGATCCAGTTTAATCTCTTGTCGAGAGTCACCCCTAGATAGCGTACTGTGAGGGACTATGGAATATCACTACCGTACCGGATACGTTGGTCGACGGGCCCCTAGTCTCTTGGTTATAATAATGGCTTGGTTAGATTTATGTCAATGCGTCACCTCCTTGCCAAAGCCTCAGTAACCTGCAGGACTTACTGTAGGCGCCGAGTAGCCAGCGCTCTACTGCGGCTGGATGCCAGGTACGCGGTGTCATCAGTGCAGGTTGCAGTAAGAACACCATTGGAAGTCGGTACATCAGCAGTATACAGGGAGTATAGCACTGGTCAGAGCACGGCGCCCTGTGGAACTCCTGCCTCGATGCTGCTGTTAGAGAAGTGTGCCTTATCCACCTTCACGCTGAAAGTTCTTCCATTGAGATATGATTTCAGCAGCTTCACGTATGGACCCGGAATGCCATGCTCGAAGAGCTTTAGCAGGAGTCCCGAGAGACACGGAATCGACGGCGCGCGAAATGTCGAGGAGGGCCATAGCACTTGTGACACTACAATAACTTAGCGATTCACAATCAAAGAGTATCTGTGCATGTACATGTATCGATGATCGATACAGAGCGAGAAGCACCACTTTATGCTAGACTCGCAGTAAACTATTAACTCTCGTAGCAGCAGCCCCGGGAAAGTGGTAGTTGCTCTGAAGTGAAGTGGTGTGTTTTGAAGACTTTCGGGCATGTGGATACTTAATACGCGCTTCCACGACGGGAACAACTATTGGCTTAACGTCGTTAACGTAAGACAAGCCAGACGATGTGAAAATACACGGAGACGTTCCTAGAGAACTGATAATGTGCTATTGTGGACTAGTAATTGTTATACAGGCATTCAAGTTATTGCTGATTGAAGGAGAGTATTTTGTGATTAATCTTGCCACTCAAAAGGACTTGTAATCTTCAGATAAGTGATATCTAATTCCAGTTGGTGGTCGGTGTACTAATGTAAGACATAAACTTTTGGAATAAAAGGTGTTTAAGTACATACTTCCGAGGTGTTTGTGTTTTGCTTATTGAACTTATGAATACTTAACATCACAGAGAATTGTAAGTAATTATAGAAAGTTCATCACACAGCTGGTGGCGACCAAAAGAAAATAATAAATTACGAAATCTCGATGCCTCCATGAGGTGGGTCAAAATATAGTGTCATAATAACCTCACTAACTGTTAGTTAATAAACCCAGTAAAACCAATGTAGTTTTATCAATGTAGTGCTTGAAGTTAAAGGCAAGGGTCACCGCTTCAGTTACCCGCATCAACTGCTGGCTGGTGGAGTGACCACGTCGAAATCCCAGCTGGTGGTTTGGGATGACATTAGTGTCCTCGATAAAGGCGGACAGTCGTTTAAGGAATAGCCGTTCAAAAACTTTGCTGATGCCCGGGAGTAAACTAATGGGCCTGTAGTTCTGCGGTAGGAGTGGGTTCTTGCCGGTCTTGTGTATTCCCACTATTATCGCGTGTTTCCACAGTCGAGGGTAGAGCTGTCGTCTCAGGATGGCGTTGAATATGGCGGCAAGGTGGACTGGGGCCTCCGGCGGTAGGTGCCTGAATAGAGGGTTGCAGATGTCAACGCGCCCTTGGGATTTGCGTGGGTGCAGCTTTGACAGACATCCTTCTAGCTCTTCCTGAGTGATCTCATCTATTTGGTGTTCGTCTTCGGCGTCGAGGAAAACTCTCAGGCGTCGCTGGACTGCTGCCAAGTGGATGAGGTTCACGTTGGCTTGTGTGGTCTGAAGGTTTTCTCGAAGACGTCTGCTAGTGCTTTGTCCTTTTCCTCCGGGGTGACGGCTAGGCCTCTTTCGCCTTGCAGTGGAGGGATTCGCTGCCTTCGCCTGGTGAGTGGCCAATTTTATCCCTGGGTTATACTGACACAAAGAAACGCGGAGAAGGAAACTTAAATTACTTCTCGCAGTTGAAGTGTTTACTACTTACTATTTATAAAGAATCTCATATTATTTGTTTAATGTTTAAATTGCTTATTATCACTGAGTTAACGGATATTTTATGGCTTTCACTTCGTTATGATAATCTCTTGCAGCTCTATAGTTCGAGTTAGTAATGGTTGGCAAGTTTTTTTAATAATCGTTGAACTTACCCTATAATGATTGTTTATTAAAATTGCAAATGCGGAATAGAAACTACGATTTTTAATATCGCAGGGGCCAACGGCCGAGTGGTTCCCAACTTCGATTCCAAAAATATATATCGATCCACAAAATAATCCAACAAATCTTAGTACGGATCTTGAGTTATTAACATTCAACTTTCTTTCTTGTCGCTGGATCCCAGCAATCTTAAGGGTAGCCAAGTGCTTAAGGTGATGTGAGATATGATTCAGCAGAGAGCAAATCTTATATTTGTATAACAGGGCAGCTGGAGAAAGTGGTAGAGAATGATTTCAAAGTGGTGCGTTTGTTAGAGATGGTCATAGGAGGGTGTATGGGTAGGGTTTTGTTACAAAATGTCATATTATACTTAAGTGTAGTAATAAACTTTTCACTAATACTTTGCTTAGAGAAAAATATAGGATTATATAAAAATTCACACGGTAGTTTATCAGAAATAAAAATAATTGTGTGCGCGTGTAACCCTCCGTTTCTGCTGGAACTCGAAGAGTGATGGATGCAAAATGGCCGCAAGAAAAAAACAGCGTGTCTTCAAATTTACTCGTAATAGAAATTACGTATTCATTTATTTAGGCTTAGTTCCAGAATTAGAATGTGGTGTCAGGTATCATTCTTTGAAAGGAAACATAAAATTAACACCTAGTTGCATTAAGACGGGAAACCAACCGAACGTGGTGGGTGAGCGTTTAACGTTCTGGCCTCGCATTCGGGATGACGCAAGGTCGAATCCCCGTTCGGACATCCAGATTTGTATTTTCCATGGTTTCTCAAAATCATTCCAGGCGGATGACGGGATGCTTCATTCTAAAGGCCATAGCCGAATTCCTTCCCGTTCCTTATGCCCAGTCCCATCCCACCTCTAATGACCCCGACGTCGATGAAGCGTAAAGCCATAACTATAAAAAAGAGAGAGAGAAACTACTTATTTAAGGCAATAAATTCATAACTTCAGATTACTTTTTTTCGTTTCGTATTTTTATTTTCGTTTGCCAGAAACAAGTATACTTTTTCGAATAAGTGGGCAACGCTACGTAGGTGGAAGGTGGGGAAACTACCCAACGGAAACTTGGTGAGGCCCTGAATGAATGTTGTGGAATAGGGAGAATGCATAGACAAAGTGGCTCGGTCAAGGGGGTCGGAGAGATTAGTTGGGGGATACGTTAGGATGGGGGGATGCAAGACGAGCTGCGACGTTTCTCCCCAGTTAAAACACGGTAGAGTATGCACAGCAGCGTGAGGATATTAATTACCGTGGTTTTAATACCTGCGTATATTAGCCACGCTATAATCTGACAGTGTCGTGCGTTCATGTGACCAGAAGTCATAGAGCCGACACGCGTAGGCGCATTAAAACTAGCGAACGCTCCTAAATACACCAAGCACACGCGGTAACTGGGATGGAATTTCCTTACAGATGTATCGCGAGGTTTTCCCAGTCAGTGATAGTTCTTATTGTATGGACGCTTTCAAACAAGGCTGTATTTATTTCGATCGTCTATGTGTCGTGACAAAATAATTCTAATTTTGTTGTGTCCAGTGAATTTCGGTGCATCTTTAATTCTAGTGTTCGCTGAAGAATTGTTTCTGCTTCAAAGTACGATTGTGTTGTGAAATGTTGGCAATTTATAATAAACTTTACTACGTTTGTCAGTTTTTTGTTTTTTTGTTTTTTTTTCCAACGAGTTTTCTATGTCAAAAACGGTGTCAATGAACTATGGAAATCTTTTAAGCAGGACAATGATTCATTCCTTACTAATGTATAAAGAAAGATGGCAGAAGTGCAGCCAAGGAAAATTAAAAAAATATGCAATTGTTTTTCATGTCTTACGCGGCATGTATAGTTTATTCAGTTTCATTAATTAATAAACAACTATAAATGAGAAGGAAAAAATCCCCTGGCTGTTCACGAGTAGGATTTTTTCCCAATAACTGATGCTTTGCAGGAATGGTTTTTGATTCAGAACACATCAAGTAAACGGCGAAACTGCCTACCCTTTTCTCGAAGCGATTCGGGCCATTTCTGTACCTCAATTTCTTTGGTCTGCTACCTGCCTGAAATATCTATTACACGTATATACCTGCAATCATAGCAAACATACTAAAGTTTGTTTCAATTCTGCTCTTTGTTTGGATGTTATTCATATTCAAATTTCACCAATTTTGTAATACACACATTCACTCACTCATCGATTGATGATCATCTAAGGTCTAAGGACCTATCCGTAGTCGTACAAAGCTAAAATTTGGTAAAAAGGTAAAATTTTAACCCCACATTAGAAGAAAAGTCTACAAGTCGTATATTTCCTTATATTTACCCTCGATTACTGCACTACAAAATGTATTAACCTCAAATTTAAATTATAGGTGTGACTTTTAACTAATGTGTTAAATTTTACTTTCTTCCTCTGCTTACTTTGGAAATTAGAGAAGATTTTTAAATTTTTTTATTTATTTATTTTTTAATAACGACCCCAATCACCATAATTTTACTATACTTCCAGTACTCATACAAATGGTTAATTTGGCACACATATTTAATTTTATACCCAAATCATAAAGTTTAATATTGGTGATTTTCCAAGTATTTTTTGAGTGACTACCACAAGCATGGAAAGTTTCGGTGCATATTTGCAGGTTAACTGCTTTGCTCTGCATAACGCTATACGACTCAAATTTCTTTTATGCACAGAGATCAGTAAGCTCAAATAACACCTTAAATTTTACTTTGTTTCTATTTTTAATTTGGATGATACTTGGATTATGGGGCCGTTAAATCTATGGCAATCGACATTGCTCACTCATAGGAGTGCCAACCGTATTTTATATTAAAGTATCATACTTTAAATCTTTTTCGTATTAATAAAGTATACCAAAATACTTTATTTCGAGTAAGGTATAGAATACATGGAACGGAGTTACGGAACGTTCTTATGCAAGGAACAGTGTCTACCGACCAGGTATTGTTTGTCCTCTCATCTGTGTATTTACCACCTGGTACCAGAGGCAACCAGAACGGACCATCCATATTGTGGCATTCGTGTCTATTCGTAACCTCTTGCAGTTATTTCCGAGTGGAGGGTGGATGTCAATCATATAACCGACAAGCGAAGAATTCTTCTGTTCCTCGTTATTTTAAGGTTAGCGTTTTCAACTTGCTAGATCCTCCTTACTATTAATTAGTCGAAGGTAGATAGCCGCCAACTTCAACAAATGGCCCAAGCGTTGTTTTTCGCGGTAGTTCTATCACCTAGCATATTATTATTGTTTGATAAGCTGCTCTCGAATTACACACTCCTGCGCAACGGATGTTATGTTAAATCGAATCCACCAATATCTGACTGACCGCACATTCAGTGTTCGAGTCGACAGAGCCTTCTCAAGTGTAAGAAAAGTGAAAGCGGGAGTTCCCCAGGGCTCAGTTCTGGGTCCGACTTTATACTCATTATATACTGCTGATGTCCCCACAACCAATGGTGTTTTGGTCGCAACATACGCTGACGATACAGCTTTCCTCGCAGCCAGCCGCAACAGAATTTTAGCCACTCGCCGTCTTCAGGAAGTCCTCCAGGTAACGGAGGCCTGGGCCCGGAGATGGAGGATTGACATTAAAGCCAGCCACACACAGAACCGGGCGGGGCAGGACGGGGCGGGGCGCGACGAGTCGCCTGACTTGCCCTGTCTTGCTGCTGTCACACACAGAACGAGGCGGGGCACGAGAAGTCAAACATTTAGCAAATTTTCTTCATTGCCCTAGTCACGTGTCAGTGAACTCAGTTGGAGCATACTGGTGTGTAGTATATCATTTTGAAATGGATGAAGATGAGGAGACCGTTTTGTTAATTTGGAACTATCTGCAGCTCTTGGACCACAATGTTAACAACAGAGAGATGTGGGTACACCCTATAAACCTGAAAAGGAATATAGGAAGTTTTATTTCTGAGCTTCGAGCCGAACCAAGACAAGTTTTTTAATTATTGTCGCATGTCAATTTCGACATTCGACTTTGTACTTGAGAGCATTCGGAGCAGAATAGAAAAGCAAAATACCAACTATAGAACAGCCATACCCCCAGAGGAGCGGCTTTTGATGAGTGGCGTAGCTAGGTCGACAAGGGCCCCGGTGCAAAAAATTTATTTTGGGCCCTCAGGCCAGACGGGCGACGTTTTTTTTTTGCTCTGTGTGCTGGTAGGGGCCCCCTCAACTGAGGATGGGGGCCTTGAATTGTTCTTTTGGGGCCCCCTGAGCAGCGAGGGCCCTTAGTGAGGGGCTCCTGTGTTCTCAGGGGCCCCTTAGACGACGGTAGAGCTTAAAAAAAAAAGGTCGCCAGTTTGCCGTGAAGGCTTGAGGGCCCCCTGAGCGTGAGGGCCCCGGTGCACTGCACCGCCTAGCCCCATAGTAGCTACGCCCCTGCTTTTGATAACCTTAAGGTATGTATGTTGGTCCTCTTTTTCCTGAGCATTAGTTATTCAACCATATAGTAACACTGTATAGTCATATAAATTTTAAATCTTACAGTCATACATGGCACATATACAAATCAGTCGAATATTCAACACAACCAGACCGCGAGATAGTGGAGCCCGGGGAGGGAGGGTGGGTCCCGTGACAGCGCATGCGCAGAACGTTCTGCCCGGCAGCGACTTGCCCCGGGGCATAATTTGTTTCAGCTTCGCATTTTGCCCCGGGGCGTCTTTTCGACGTGCCCTGCCCCACCCGGTCCTGTGTGTGATGCTCCATAGTGCGTTTCCCGTCGCACAAGACGCCCCGGGGCAAAATGCCCTGCTCCGCCCTGCCCCGCCCGGTTCTGTGTGTGGCCGGCCTAACCCAGCCAAGACTCAGGCAATAATGATCAGTAAAAGACTTGGGCCCCGTCGACCACGTCAACCGGACCCCGTTCTTCAGCTTCACGGTAAAGACATACCCTGGTCAGTTAATGCCCGTTACCTGGGAGTGCTGCTAGGCAGGAGACTAACCTGGCAAGCTCATATAAATGACGTCCACAGGAAAGCAAGCACGAGGCTTCACAGTCTCTACTCGCTTCTTAACAAAAACAATAATTTAGCCCCAAGCACTGGCATTAAGATCTACACAACCCTAGTAAGACCGATTATAGAGTACGCCTGTCCAGTGTGGGCACACGCTGCTGACAGCCATATACTCAAACTACAAACTATACAAAACAGGGCACTGAAAAGAGCCCTGCATCTTCCAGACAGATTTCCTACCTACGCACTCCATGAAGCCATTGGAGTTCCATATCTCCATGACAGGTTCAAACAACTAGCTGAAGTTTTCTACAAGAGTTCAAATAGAAGCAAAAACCCCGAAGTCTACAACATCGGTCGCTATGACACAACCATTGACCGTCATAAGAGACCTTTAAATCTAATCAACTAATATACACCACCAAGAAGCCACACCAACAGAGAAGTTTTGCACCACCCAATACTTCTGGAGGCAATGTCTTCGGACAACATCCTCCACCCCCCACCTGCCTACTAAGATATAGGCAGAGACGGTGCTGTGACGATGACGATGACCACCAATATTTTCATTTATTTGCACGATTTATTGAACACTTTAAATACTCATACAACACTATACATAACTGTCCAGTTAGTACATTCCACCTTGGTCTCTCTTCGCCATCTTAACACCTTCCTTCTTTCTCGGACAAACATACAGTAGTGCCAACTACATAAAAATAACATTACTACAAAAGACTTAAAATTACCCAAACATCTATACATACTACTTATACTGTGAAAGTCTGTTATTTGCTAATTTATTTACAATTTCAGCAATGATTTGTGAGTGGGACCTCACAAACTGCATTATTTTTCTTTTAAATTGTTCGGGAAAAGCGAGTAATTCAGATTCTGTAAGTTATACTGACACAAGTGATTCAAAAGTAACTCCAAAGAAAGTAAAGAAACCTAAAGGATTACAAAAATATAAAGATTTGTGGAAGAAAACATATTACTGGATCAGAAGATATCCTCAAAATAAATTCTTTGCGAAATTCAATATTTGCGCTGCAAGTTATACCATTGCATCAGCTGGCATTGGACCAGTAAGTCAGTCAATTTCCATTTTCAGAATATTGTGAGCATGATCTTCGGTTGGAAAAATGTAATTTAATGTTTAATTATGCCGCACTAGCCAGAGGAGTAAGGTTCCTGATCATATTTTCTTCTATAGTATCATAATTATTTTTGGTGTTTATATTTTACCCTAATCATAAAGTAAGCAGAAATGCTTTATTTCTGGTAAATTATACAATACATGGAACAGAACGCTCATGTGCGTTATTAATTCCCAAACGACATTTTAGTGCTTATGACGAAACGAAACGCACACTCTTCAATCGTCTTTTTCTGAGAGGAACAGAAGACCTTCCTACACAACACTTGAAAAGACTCAAGACAATTTATCAAATATAAACATAATTGTTTCGTACCTGATCGCCTACACTACCCAGAGAATAATTAATGGAAAATGGTGGGAAGGGAGAAACAGAGCATCCTTTAATTTAAAATGAGTTGTTTATTTATTTATAATTTCTTTTAGGATATGGTACCAGCTGTAACACGTTGCAATGAAACCAAAATATAATATATGTATTTAACACAATAAATGTCTGAATTAAAAAAAAAAAATCTTTTTCTTTTATATACTTTTTATTTTCCTCTTCCAAAGACAAATATACTTTATTTTTTCTAACAAAGTTGGCAATCCTGCTCACACCTGACGCACAACCATTAATATCGACCTTTTTTTTGCAGATAGTGAGGGCATTGTTGATAGCTGACATACATTGACTGATGTCTTGAATTCTAAATTGTCCGTATCCAATAATTTTTAAACGGAAGCGTTTCATTTCAGCGATGATTCAAAATAAACGATTAAGTTACAAAAACAAATGAGATCTCACAAAACAGTTCTTGTAAAAATGGGTCAAGTCTCTTTGTGGTTAATGACAAAACAAATAAGATCTTGTTCTGAACCAAGTCTACATTTTGCAACGTGTATTCACTTCACTTTCTGATACAGCATGATTTATCTCTATGTTATAAATCATAGATATGCAATTAAGAAAAAATGTAGTGACTTGGCGATTATGCTTACCATATTTCAGCAAAACTGCATAAATACTTTAAATGTGTTTTATTATCAATATTAATAATACACAAAACCGAAGAAACCCTTGGCATGTCTTTTACGTTTAAAAAGTCCTTGAATAAATCATTTATATTACATTTCATTTCAGTAAAAACATGCCGAATGGCCAAGTCACCTGATGTTTTTAATTTTATTTTATATCAATGATCTATAATACCATGAGAAATCATTCTAATTGAGAAAGTGAAGTGAAAACACATTGCAAAGCGTAAAGTGTAAGCTTGGCTCAGGATGAAGATGTCATTAATTTTTGCCATTAATAGCCACGAGATTTGGCCTATTTTGTGAGATTAATAATGACAAAAAAGTGCATAATGCAAATATCTGTCACGTTCATGATACACAAATGAAATTTAACGATAGTCGGGTGAGAGGAAACAGCACAAAATATTTTCCGAAATTTAAAAGTAAAAAGTAGCGTCCCACCAGTGGGAAGGGAGGTCAATGTCAGTCAGTCATGCCATTTGCTACCCATTCCTTTAAGTGGGCAGAGTATAGTGAATTTTTTGTCTTCCGACATTTACTTCCATTAATTACGACGTGTTATGGCTTCATTTTTGGTTTGTCATCAAGTTATGGCATGTATTTGTTGTGACTTGAGATATTTGTTTATAATAATAGCGACAGGGGTCTGACAAGTGGCCCTGGCCAATTTGGATGTGTCCCAAACACGTTTATAAGATGGTTTCGTGTCTGGTGAGCTGCTTTATAGAATTTGGCCGCTAGTTCCTTGAATCTAGTTACTAGCATCAGTATTCCTGTTGCTTCATGGATGGCTTTTGTGGAAAATCGGCAGTTGAGATGTAGGGCTCTCTTCAAGGCTCTGTTTTGGGTGACTTTGAGTCTGTTTAGGTAGGTCCTGGAGGCGTGTCCGCATACAGAGCACGCGTATTCTAGAATTAGACTTACAACTGTGCAATAAATTCGTACACCTATGGATGCTTGGAGTTTGCTGTCCCTGTTTAGCAGGGGGTACAAATCTTCTAGTCTGGCGCTGGCGCGTTTGCGTAGAACTTCAATGCGCGCCCTCCAAGTGAGCCTGGAATCAATAGTAACTCCAAGGCAACGTACGGACGTAGACCTGGGAATTGGTTTGTTATGTAATTTTAGTTGTTGGTCCGACTGCGAACGCAGTCGTGGCCCCTTCCTTCTGGTTAGTATTATTTCTTGGGTTTTGGAGGGGTTTATCTCTATTCGCCACCACCTAACCCAGGCCTCTGTCTTTTGAAGTATCTCCTGCAGTCGCCGGATGACTCTCCTTGCTGAAACTGCGGGTGTAATAGGCAGTGTCGTCTGCGTATGTTGCAGTGTGGATCCTGTTTTGAGTGGCTACATTGGCTGTATAGTGTATAGCACTTTACCCAGGGTAGACCCCTGTGGTGCACCAGCCTGAATTTTTCTTTTGGTTGAGATGGCGTTTCCGACTCTGAACCTGAATGTACGACCTTCAAGGTATGACTTTAACATCTTGACGTATTGTCCTGGCAGTCCCTGCTAGTGTAACCGTAGCAATAGTTAGGCATGCCATACTGTCCATTTCGCCATTAGCTGCCCATTTCCTCCTTGGGCAGAGTAGGTTGGAGTGTTTGTCTTGCGACATTTACTCCTAGTCTTATAGATGGATTCTTGCTTCAGGTTAGATGTGTCTTAACTTTTGGCGTAGAATATTTTCAGATGGTTTGGGGGGTTTATTGAAGAAGTGAGATAGGTCCGATGTGTGGAGCTATTCCTACCGGATAATTCCCCAGGTCCTTGATTATTGGGTTGTTAGATTTGTGGGCTGGATTATAAAATTTGGTAGCAAGATCCTTAAATCGTTGTTTTAAGGTTGATAGCCCTGTGGCTTCATGAAGGGCTATTGTGGGAAATCAGCAGTCGAGATGAAGAGCTCTCTTCAGAGCGCGATTTTGAATAATTTGGAGTCGGTCTAAATTTCTTTTAGCTGCGTTTCCCCACACAGGGCAGGCATATTCAAGTATTGATCGTACTAAGGTGCACTAGATCCTTACTCCTAAGGGTGCGGAGAGCTTACTGTCCCTGTTTAGCTCTGGGTACAACGCTTGAAGTCTCCCGCTAGCTCTTCTGCGGAGGTCGTTTATGTGGGCCCTCCAGGTCAACTTGGAGTCAAGCAGGACTCCAAGGTAGCGAACTGTTTTTGACCATGGGATTGAGTTGTTATGAATTTTGAGTTGTGGTTACAACTGAGGTCTCAGACGAGGTCCTATCCTTTTAGTTAGTAAGATAGCTTGGGTCTTCGTTGGGTTGATTCCAATGCGCCACCTCCTCGCCCAGGCCTCAGTCTTTTGCAATACCTCCTGCAGACGACGGGTGACGATAGCTTTGCTGCGGGTGAAGTAAGCTGTATCATCTGCATATGTGGCGGTGTGAATTCCGTTTTGAGAGGGTACATTAGCTGGTATAGGGAGTATAGCAGAGGTCCCAGGGTCGAGCCTTGTGGTACTCCTGCCTGGATGCTTCGCCTGGTGGAGTAGACGTTTCCAATTTTGAGTTGGAAGGTGTGGGTTTCCAAGTACTCCTGTCTGGATTCCTGGACTAAAGGAGAATACGTTTCCAATTTTTACTTTAAATGTGCGGTCTTCCAAATATGATTTTGTCAGTTTGACGAGCTGGCCCGGGAGTCCCAGTTCATAGAGTCGGAGTAGCAGTCCGTCGTGCCATACCGAGTCGAATGCCCGGTAGATGTCTAGTAGCACTAGTCCGAATCGAATGCGCTGGATATATCTAGTAAGTTGGGGGAGGGGGGAGTTAGGAGGGAGGAGTTGGGAGGGGGGAGTTGGGAGAGGGGAGTTGGGAGGGGGGATTTTGGAGGGGGGATTTGGGAGGGGGGAGTTGTGGTGATTTAAAATAGGTCAAAATAGAACCACGTTATTATAAATGCTCCAATACTAAGTGATCTAATAGTTTTTCTTTCAGCCAATTTCAATCATGAATAATGTTAAATATCATTAATATTTAAGGATGTGAAGCTTTAATCATTACGGCGCCTTCAAAGACGGACTGCTGAATCCTATTATAATATTTGTGAAATATGAGGCTTGTGTTTCCTATGACGAGTGTATCTTTGTTCGTGAATTGTGTTGAAAGGCTTACCAAGAAGAACAGACAAATTTATTTGAGAAAATTGCCGAACAACTCATTCGGTAACTGGTATGATAAGGGATGTGGGTTCTGATGGTTAGAAAACGGGAGGTCTATGAACGCAGATCGGGACGCGTGTAAACCATATATTAGCAATGGAGCTTGGTTGTATATCAGACCAAATATTAGGAATAGTTTGTGCAGGGGAAGAAATTATCAACATCATTGGACTACTTATTGACTTTATTCTTCCACATTTTTAAATATAATATATAAATTCGTTGGGACCAACTAGGACGGCGTAAAGCTTTTTTGCGCTTGGCAGCAAGTTTCATCTTCTTTTGGGACCAGAAGTCTTTGGTTAGTTTTGAGTGTGCCTGTTTGCGATCTTTTTTCCAGGATGTAGCGCTCTTCTTTTGGAGTGTTCGTCTCGGCTTGTCCCATTTGTTATTAACTTTTTCCGAAAAAGATCTCTATTGAAAGTATCATCCGGTTCTAATCCCACCACATGGAGGTCTTCTTTAATATTTACGATCCAGGAAATTACAGTTTTAGGTTCTGAATTAAATAAATTAAAGATTATTTTTTGTTTGTTAGTGTGTTCTCCTTCATTCATTTGAAGTGGCCATAGAATAGTACCCGTCTTTTGTGGATTGTTTCGGTGATTTTATCTATTTTGCTGTAGACTTCTTTGTTGGATCTCTATTGATGGACGCCATTCTTGAAGTTAAAACCCTTTTCAATATTTTTTTATTTTTTAAAACTATTTTTAGTTTATTTTTATTATGCTTCTGGATTTACGCCTTGTCGACATCGTGGTTGTTAGATGCGGGAAAGGACTGTGAGCAAGGAACGGAAAAGACTTTGGCCATGAAATTTTTAAATGAAACCATCCCGGCATTCACCTCGAGTTTTTGGGGAAACCATATAAAACCCAAATCTGGATGGCCAGACGTGAATTCGAACCTGCGTCCTCCCGAATGCGAGGCCAGTGCATTCCGTTCACCCACCACGCTTGGTTATGTGCCAGTAAAGGAGTCTTTGAAAATGTCATGACAATGTGGCGCTATTACATAATATATGATAGCATAATGCGTAGTTTTTGAGACTCACTTTGGCGGTTATGATAAGAAGCACATAAACCAATATCAACGTTGCCAGCACTCTAATGAGGAGATGTGAATCCGCGTACACTGTACTTACTGACCCATTCTGACAAGTAAGTGACACCAAAATAAGTTAACAGTACTTTAACACGGAATGTAAATGAGTGAGGCATAGTAATATACAGAACATCAAACACAACAGTCTACATAGATCTTTCCTTTCATGTTCATATGCATATATTCAACATATTTGACACACAATAGCTAAGAATCATTTAAAACAGAGCTAGACATGTTGAAGTAAGACTTTTCTTCGCGATTGGACTGTTTCTTTCCTTCCTACAAATAAAGATGACGCTTGTAACATTATAATTCCCCTCGGAGGTTCCCCAATTACGAACTATCCTGATCTTTTTTTTTTTTTTTAACTGCTTTACGTCTCTCAACAGCATCTACATCTACATCTACATCTACATATATACTCTGCAATTCACAAAATTGTGCGTGGCAGAGGGTGCTCAGCACCAAAGCTAATCTCTTTGCTGTGAATTCCAATCCCTAATGATACGAGGGAAAAAAGAATTCATATAAGAATCAGTCCGGCACCTTTTTTCTCTAATTTTATCTTTCCCGTCCTTCCGACTCAAATAGGTTGGTGGAAGAAGTATTTCACTACTCTCAAAAGTGAAAGTGGGAGTACGCATGTTTTCCAATACGTTTAAACGAAACGTGTGTCGTCTATCTACCAGAGACTCCCAACCTAATCTACTAATCAGTTCTGTGACGCTTTCATAAGGACTGTAGCAAGCGGTCACGAATCGAGCGGCTCTTCTCTGTACTTTCTCTATACTTTCGATCAATCCCTTACGAAACTGGTCCCAAATAGCACAACAATAATCCAAATGTGGACGCACAAGAGATTTGTACGCTATCTCCTTTGTTTGTTCATTACAATTTTTCAAGATTCGACTTATGAATCGCAGCCTAGAATTTGCTCTACCTGCTAACGAATTAATGTGTATGTCCCATTTCATGTTCCTTTGTACTGTTACTCCCAAATATTTCATAGAATCGACCATATCAATAACTGAACTGTTTACCTCGTATTTCTGAACAGTCGGATTCTTTTTGTTAGTTATGCTGATTGTCTTGCACTTTTTACAATTTAGAGTAAGTTGCCACTCAGCGCACCAAGCCAAAATAACATCCAGATCGCGCTGAATTTCTAAGCAATTGGCTAAATTTCTTACTTCCCTATAAATAACTGCATCATCAGCAAACAATCTAAACAGGCTTTTCACTTTGTCTCCGAGATCGTTTATAAACGCGAGGTCTTTAGAGACGGGAAAGGATGGGGGCAAGGAATGGGAAGGAATTCGGCCATGGCCTTTTTAAGGAAGCATCCCGACATTTGCCTGGAGTGATTTGGGAAACCATTATCCTGATCTGCTCCCAAAAGTACGGCGCGTTGTGAATGGTTGGCCCTCACATCACCTCTAACTCTGGAAGCCGACAGTCGTTTTTTAACTACCGATAGTTAATACCGTACTGGCAAACATGCCTACGATATATCAGGATTCCTTAAAGCAACATTAAAGAGTGCAGAGTCCTATTAATATTGACGTTAAGTTTAATGCTTCTTAAACTCAATCACGACTTTATACACAATGTAAATTCTCCTGTAGAAAATATTCTAAACGTACTTTTCAACGAACACCCGCGGAGCTCGCTCGCGAGTTTACCACACGAACTCTCAGTACGACTCTCTTAACCAAAGATATTCTCTATCAATGTCTTAAAAACTAGATGCCAATACTACCACATTCTCTACGCACTACCATCTGTGGAAACCCTACTACATTTAATTACAATCTTTAATTATGTTCAGAACAATGATGAACACATGTTATAGGCAACAGAAATAATTATTCACTTATCAAAATACTGTACATTGGTTAGACATAAGTGTTACACGGTGCATGAAAAGATGGTCACGACAAGTATGTACAAATTTTCTGAAATCATTTATTTTGTCTTCCTACCATTTATGTTTTTTCTTATAACTTCTGTCAACAATTCACAACGGAAGCTAGAAATCAAATATTGAATTACATAGAAAGATTCGTTTTGGCGATACGGTACTTTTTCAGGAGTAATAAATATTAACTTTAAAACTACTTCGCAGCTGCCTGAATTTATTAAGACTAGTCTTTTCGATCATGGAGACTGTTTTCGTTCTGTCAGGGTCGTATACTTGATATTGAGAGCTCACTGAAGGCACCTCCGGCAGCGAGATGGCTAGCGCGGTTATTGAGGGCACTTGACTAGAGAAAGACGGAGATACTAGCTGCCCCCAACGATATTAAGTTTGCCACTCGGTTTTATGTGACTAACTTCTTCCATAAAACTCATAAACACGATCAAGTCTCAACCTGTTGTTCTCTCTCTTTTACGTCAGATGTAAATCGCGCCAAAACTGGTTGCGAAAAGTTTGACCGTTCACTCGGTCAGTTTCTCGCTACGGTATTCCCATGAGAATATTTATTTTCGCTCTTTCATATTCTTCCCGCTTTTCTGTCCTTTTCAGGATTCAAGCATAAACAAGTTATTTCGCTCGCATTCTATCTTCACATGCGCAGGAGAGTTTGTTGTTAACTTATGGTTGAAACTTTACTAGCTTTTCATAATATTCCCTCACAGAATTCTGAAGAAAAGGGATAGAGTACGAATAATTAGAATAAACTTGATGAGAATTTTTTTCCAGTCAGATAAAAGAAATGCTCTTCTATTTGCTTTAATTTTATATCAAAATTATCCTATTTTCTCCAGATAAATTATTATTTGTTAATTGGTAAGCCTATTTCATTTATTATCGAAACAAATCTCTTGACGTGTTGCAAAGAATTTTTATTGAGTTTAATATAAACCTTTTTCGCGCCTTTTCCATTTATGAACTGCCAACTTCACGCTTTTTGTTTTAATTTACTCAGCGGCGATACTACAGAAACACGCCACAAAAATGATTTTAATCACACTTCGATTTACTAATTATTTAAACTAAAATTTCAGTTATTAATTTAACTATTCTTGCATGTATTTATAATAAAACAAAAACTTCTTCGTTTAATATTTCATAACATATCATCACACGATTCTTTAGTTTGAGTCTTTAGATAAATTAATTATTATCTCTAATCGTAATTCAATTCAAAATATTGCATCCGTTAAATTTTCCTAAGTCTCTCTTTTACGTGTTTTGTTTTTGTCACATTTAAAACTCGTAATACTGCTGCCGCTAACAACCAAAGAGTCTCCTCAACAAAGTCGGTGGAACTAAACATAATCAATGTTTCTCAAATATGTCAATTACACTTCTTTTGATTTCATTAAACTAACAATCTATACTAACCTCACTATAGAGAAAATTCAAGGAAAAAGCGCTCACTCCTGGACTAGATACGTGCTCTGCGCAAGCCTGTTTGGAATATCTCGGAACAATCTGCCGAAAAATAGATTAGCCTTGGAATGTCAGATTGTCTAGGAGACAGACAACTTAGATTTTTTTAATTCAATGGAATCTTGCTAACATCCACGTTCATTTACGAGTTGGATGAAGTACTTCATCCAACAATCTATTTTGATCACATTGACAGTGCGGATAAGATAAGACAAATAGGATGCCGTACCGATGCTTACCTTCATGTTAGGTGCCATTCGAAATTAGAATGCAAAGAGCAGAAATACTTTTTGAACGCATTTCCAAACGAAAATTCTGAGCCCTAAAAAGTTTTAAAATCCAGCTATGAATGTCCAAGATGACAAATAGTGAAGCAAAAATTTAATCCAAGTACGTCTAGAATGATTTAATCATAGTAAAAAACACAACTTTTCCGGAGTGACGATAGAGACAATCAGTTCTTCGTTTTAACGCAACGATGTTTCCAGTTTATGGAATTTACAGCTGTTAAGACTCTAGAGTAGCTGATTTCTTGTTGGTCAAAAGAAAAATGAATTTTCAAACAACAGATGGATCATGTAAATCTGTTCCAGAAATAATTGATTCTAATTTAACTGCTGGTTTACATTTTAGGATGCAATTCTTGTGAGCAAGTAGTGAAGTTCTTGAATCAAATAGAAGAAGTCGTTAGTTCGATCTGCAGCACTTGCATTACCACGATTTACTTCAGTTGAAAATCCTCTTTTTCCACTTCTCCGTTTCTACAAAATCTTGTCTAGAGCTTGGGCGGGTATTAGTTCGTCAAAACATTCAATTTTGACAGCTGTTTCCCTTGTCCATCAGGCAAAGTAATTAAAGTTAACTGAGTTCTGCTCAATACGATGACAAATACTATGACTGTCTTGCTATAGCAAAAGATAAGCCATACCTACCATTCAGATGAAGAGACAAAAAAAATTGTCCATACCCTTTCCTTTTTTTAAGGAAACAGAAAAATTCGACTAGGCTCGCGCAAGTGACCACGTTCAACACAACCACATAAATGACGGTTTAGACTAGAGTTTCCTAACCTTTTTCAAACTGAAGATCAGTAAATTGTAAAAAAAAAATGACGTGGACAACCAACTTATATGAGCCTAATTTTGTTTACCTATATGTAGTTTATTAATACTTCGGACACATTATACTGTACCATTATAACCTAAACATCTTCAAGAAAATTTATTTATCCTGATGAAACCTATTTGGTGAACTAGAATCCTCAGTTTTGGATGCTGAAACAATTTTATCCACAGATCTGGAAACGTTAGGTGTTGTAAATTGCCGGCTTATACCCCTCGTGCCGAACTTAACGTTGTCAAGTGGCTTGAGCGGACGGGGGTTAGTATATGTGGGCTTTTGGTGGAAGCAGACTTTAGGGGTGAAGTTTACTGATCTTCGGGACCTTTGCTATATCTTCTGTGCCTCCTGCGCTATCTTCTCTCTTGAAGATGTCTTCTGACGTCTTGAAGTATCTTGGTCTTCTGCTGACCTAAGCAATGACTTGTGAGCTGTAGTAAGATGTTGATCGTCAGGAATCATTGAGACCACTACATCAGTTACGGTTGGAGAACCGGCTAAGGCAGGGAAATGCCAGACAAAATGATTACCTACCTGAGATTCTACCTAATAAATAATTTAGGCGACTGTCATCTTTAGAGTCCCTTTTATTGACCACTGAAGGCTGTGCAAATACAGATGAGAGTGGGATCTGTAAGGATAACACTTGATAGACCGAACGTGGTGGTGTAACGGCTAGCGTTCTGGCCTCGCATTCGGCCCCCATCGTTTCCCGTCTCTAATGATCTCGCTGTTAGAGAGACGTTAAGCAGATAAAAAAACCACTTGATAGCCTCTACAAATAACAATTATTGACTGGGCCGCACAAACTGAATGTTAGAGAATATTAACTTATTGACTGAATGGCGAACTAACACGATGGAAGCATGGAGGTGAGGCAACCTAACGAGACACGGTCTAGCTGGGAATTAACACATATTGACTGGTTGGCTAATGGTCGACAAATTGAGGGCGAGTATGGCTCGCTGTGCTCGCTGTGCTCGCTCGTAAGTTCGGTTTTGCGTCACTGAATGGTGCGATGTCCTCTTAGTCAGCCGTCAGCGTTTTACCAAAAAACAGAATTTGCTGACACTCGCGCTTGAATTCTGTTCTGACTTGAGGCTCCACTAACTTTACGAAATACTTCATCTACCTAAAAATCCTCATTCTTTCAAGTATATATGTCCAAAGTGACCTTCACAATGTATACCTCAAGAAAACCGTCATCTAAATGCTCAGAAAACAATTATATCGACATTTCACTTACGCAACGGACACTGCCAGTATAAACCAGAAGTCAACTTCAGAGGCCGATCCTTGTCATATTGCAGCACAACAAAATAGCGGAGTTTAACACTGGATAGAACTCTGACTTTAAAGCAACATCTCTCGAATGTGGCTCCTATAGTAAAACGAGAAATAATATTTTTCAAAAGTTCGCAGGTACTTCATGGAGACCCAGTCCTCATGTTCTAAGATCCACAGCCTTAACTGTGTCATACTCTGTTGCTGAATAGTGTTGTCCGTCGTGGATCAATAGTGCCCACATGAAGAAGACAGACGTGCAGCTCAATCAGGCTATGCGGATAATTACGGGATGCATTCGGAGTACAAACAATATATGGCTTCCAGTTCTCTGTAATATTCCACCTCCAGCATTAAGAACATCGGAAGCTTCCTCAAAGGTGTGGAAAAACTTAAAAAATTACAGACAGCTACCAACACGTCGAGACGTTACACAAGCGAAACACCAACTCCTGAAATCAAGGGAATCGCTGTGGCGCACAGAAATGAACCTTACAATGTCCCAATTCAACATCAACAAGCTGTGGGTAACTCAGTGGGAACAGTCATCAGTAGCGAATTAACATTTAGTTTAAGACCCTTCAGTACGGTTACAAGGATTTGATATCCCCGTACGGCAATGGAGAGTCATTAGTCGGATTCGAACAGGACAAGACAGATGCGGCTACTACCTACACAAATGGAGCTGGGTGAGTTATGCAAATTGTGACTGTGTAACCATCTCGCTGTCATTCAACCTCATCGTTTCTGACCGTTCCCTTCGAGACTATGAACGTACGATAGCGATTATTCATGATGCATCGATAAATGGAATTGAAGTGATCAAAACACTAGATCTAGAGATATAATATTGTTCGAGCTTGTGGTGTGCACATGTGCCCACACCTCTGGTATATCTTGTCATGTGATAAACAACTAAATAACTATAAAACATCTTTTGAATTCTTATAGTTATGAACAGGAAGTGAACCATTATAAGTTAATTATATGTTGACCAGACTATTAATATTCAATAACCAAATGAATAATAATGTTACTGTGGGCATATTCCTACGCTATATCACCGACCTACACGTGCAAAATAAACAAGTAGTACAGTCAGTTTGTGCTCAAAGGGGTACATAACAGGAGAGTTTTGAATAGAAATTTAATCAGGACAAAAATTCTGCATGTGATTGCGATTTATTATCAATGCACACCTACCTAGTGAAATTACCAAAAGTATATATATATAAAAAAGAAATTAAATGACTGCGGGAAAAGATTGAAGAAGTAGAGAGAAATGATTGTACCAGCGGCTTCAATGAGAAAATGGAGAAAAGTTTAAAAACATGAAAGGTGCTGTTTGAAAACGTCTTTCTTAATTTCAAAAGAAAGAACTATAGTGCACTCAATTTGTGTTGAAAAGCTCCCCTGAAGGTAAAGTTGTTGGGTAGTTACGATTTTTTCCATTATGTATGTTTTTTGCGGAGCTGAATCCGAATTTGATGTTTTCTAACAAAATTTCGTAATGTAACATCGAAAAAAGTTTAAAAAGTCTTATTTTTGGCAGTTTTTTGCTTACAACTTGGAAAATATCATTTTTTTAAAAAAATTACCTCCATATTAAAAAAAAAGTAGAAAAAATTTCAATATTTAGCTTTTTTTTCCTTGGATGAACTGTTCGGGCTCGAGCACTAGTTGAAAATTGATGTATTTCATCTGTCTCTGTAAAAAAACACTTTTTCCACTTCAGAACTAAAATTTAATGTTAAAGGCTGTGAAAATTAGTAAATTCCTCCTAGCTTGAAGTTGAATACAATGTAGATTAGTTTTAAGTTATTCTAAACATTAATATAATGTTTTTAAGGCTATGTTTACGGTTTCAAATTCCAAGGCGGAATTGTGGGGTTTTAACCTCCTACTCTGCTATTAAATCTAATGTTTTTGTTCAGTAACTTGCTCTTCATACATAAACCCGAGACATTTAGATTTTATAAAAGTTATCATGGAATAATTCATTCAATATTATTTAATCCTTTTCAACATGGACGAAACAGTGATTCGTTCTTATGAAGTGAAGGAAATAGTTAAAGACGCCCAACAAGAATTGAAAACTAAGCTTCAACTCTTGGCAGAACGTCTTCCTACTGCCAAGCTCTGGGTTGTATACTCATTGAAGTCGAAACAAGCAGCAACTGGGATCTACACCTCCAAACGGTATATGAAATTCTCCATTTCTTTCACGCCAGTGGCCATAATCTGTATGCCAAAAGCATCCATCTTTACTTCCAGCACTTGCATATCTTGAAAACTGCAATGCCATCTACATCATATGGGCATTTAATCACCAGACGATGTTTCTCCATTCGTAACAGTGAGGATCTGTGATGTGTATCTTGGTGTGAAATGGCCATTTAGCAATCTCTAACGAAGTCGATGAAGACAAGTGGTGGTCCCACTTATTGGCATGGAGTAACTGCAAGCGTTGTGACAAGATGGATTCAAGATATGACTACACTGCATAATGTGTGTCAAGAGATCAGGCACTTTACGGGAGTATTTGCTTCACTTTATCGTATCCACACATCATAATAGTTTTTCCCGATGCTGGACAAAGTTGTCAATATATCTTCTTGTCCATAAGTCTTCGAGTGTTGTTGAAAACAGTCACTGATTACACGAATAGAGGTGATCCGTGGTCTGCTGATCTCCACACTCAAATTGATCGTCTGTTGTCAGACCCAATTTATACATGTTAGCTTTTACTGGAGCCACTTCTGTTCTTACGTGGTTGACCGTTCTCCATTTTACCCAGTCCAATTTTATGCCAGAAGGTTCGTCCTCGGAGACTGGTTCCCCGTTTGGAGGGTCGACGTTTGTGTGATTTAGAAAAGGAGTCCTAGAGATTAGCCTTCTAGGTGGAGGGCTTGATATCCCAAACATTACGTCCCTCTCATCGAATGTTTGTTTGAATCGCTCTGTGTACTCATATGAGCTACGGCGTATTTTTGGTTCAGCAAATCCACCTGCTTTATGCAGCAGGCGTGTTGGGGTCTGTTTCATGCAGCCAGTCACTATCCGACAAGTTTCATTCAAGGCAATATGTACTTTTTTTTCTAATTTGCGGATTGGTTCCAAACAGGGCTTGCATACTCGGCAGTGTAAAAGCAGAATGATTTAGCAGATATGCGCAAGACCGCCGGATTCGGTCCCCATTTACTGCACCATAAATTTTTTAGGATGGGCTGTCCCATAACATTGTAGTATCCATGTAACCTGTGCATGGCTGTATGGGTGCGCAGCCGAAATGCCAATAAAATAAAAAATAAAAACTTTTTTAGGATTTTGTTTCTCGTGTGTACTTTAGCTGCCGTTAATGGTAGTGCTTCTTCTAAGTAAGACTTCTATCTATAGTGACCTAAAAGTTTTGGCTGGTCTGTATTTTCCAATGAATGGCCTTCCCATTGTAACATATACGCTATATAATAAGTAGTTTGTTATTGTAATTATTAACTCATAGTAATCCAATGAAAAATATAAAAATTTGAATACATGTACTCACTCACCAATTCTTCGACCCTAGGATCCTTTACAGTGATTGCCGATGTCATCAGTGTACAGGAAGTGTTAGGCATTGGGATGCATGGGTTGGTGTTAGTTTATATATTAAATAAAATAGGGGACAACATTATGCCTTGGGATAATCCATTATTTTGAATTCTCCACCTACTTTTCTGGTTATCGACACAAACATAGAAACGTCTATCAGTGAGTAGAGATTCGATGAGTTTCATTAAATGGAACTACAAACGTCAGAACAACATGTTGACAGCAGAGATGCTAGAAAAAAACGAGACACAACTGATACAGATAAATTGCTGAATTGGTTTCACGAACAGCCCAAAGACCACTGACCTAATGCCTCTAAGCACAGGTATTGTCGCAGATGAGAGGATCAACTTGTGCAGGGAAATACAGATACACAATACATTATTCGTGGTGATTTTCGTGCTTTAAAATGCAAACGAATCGAAAGTGTGCATCCTATTGCGATCATGAATTGCTCTATTGAGATGGAAGACAGGACTGTTGTCATCAATCCTACCATACTTTTCAGACGAATGAACATCGTGAAACATCCACATGAAAAGCTGCGATAGTTTTTGCGTTATGACCTTAGCCCCTACCCTATCTCTCTTTTTCTATCTCTTTTCTATCTCTGGATGAGGAAAGGAATAAAACTGAGCTTGTACAGGGCTTTCCTACTAAATGAACAGGTAAACTATACAAAATAAGTGATCGACGGTTGTTTTTTGTCACGCCGGGTCAAATGGCAGCACGACCAGACATATGCAGAAATTAGCATGAGTTATATCTCATATATAAAGCCAAACTACAAATCAACTGCCACTGTCATTTTTGATGGGTACCCAGAAGAAGCCTGTGAAAGTACCAAAAGCATAGAACGATTGGGAAGATCGCAAAGAAAGCAATCTGCTGCTCTATCATTTAGTGAATACGCAAAAATTTGATGAGTCAAAAATTGATTCACAGCAAGCATTGGAGGATGCTGATATCCTAAGTATCACAACAGCTCCTAAGTTGGCCTCTTCAAATGAATCTGTGACAGTGGTCGGGGAAGATATTAACCATTCTGTGATTTTGATTTCGTTGTGTACCCATAATATAATGAATGTCTTATTTATAAGACCAGGTAGAAGAAATGCCGGTACCCGCAGTGTAGGGGAAAGTACCAAAAGCATAGAACGATTGGGAAGATCGCAAAGAAAGCAATCTGCTGGCTAAATGGTCTCAGAGACCGAAGTCCATAATTAAAACAAAAAAGGTATCTCAAACTATTTACTATCTTCGTCTAGCTGACGAAACCCTATCAGACCACATATTGTTCGTGCACGTGATAAATGGTAGTGATACCACTTCCGCTTTGTCCAATCAGGTTAAATTAAAATTTCTCAAAGTCCTACAGAAGAACAATGACTTGCAACCACTCATTGATGCTTTCAAAGACCCTCATTCGCACCAGGACGAGATTTCCGAAGCAGGAAAAATGTTTTTAATGGTTCTGTATGGGGAAGGATCAGAGAGGCTATCCTGAACGATTTGAGATACAGCAATACGTATCTTGATCGTATAAGAGCAAATAAAACATCGCTCCATTAACCCTTTCCCACCCCCCTCCCCCTCTCCGCCGAAACTGCTGCAAGACAACAACATTCACTGAGAGTTTACTTTCAGATGCAGCAGTGGTTATCCGGTCAAACCATGTCTCTTTAAGCAGGCGTTGGCTGAGTTGCGTTGATTCTCTCGTGACAGTACCCAGAGGCTGTGTGGCAGAGGGAAAGCGGTCGGCCCTGCATTGTTCCTGTAGAGTTCACCAGTCGGCCGAGCGGCTTTCGTGCCCGTGCGTGCGGTAAATGCAATTTGCGGGGCCGAATTAATTCCGCGGGAAATGTAGTGGAAACTACCGCCGGCTCTATGAACTGCGCTAATCCGGACAACTAAAAACAGCCGCCGCGGCATCCACTACGCTCTCCTCTCCACGGTCTCTACGTCACGCACAGCACGCTAAGAAACGTACGAGCTGGGGCATTAGTAAGGACACAGGTACTGTGAGGAGACTTCAACACTGAACCCGAGGAAGCAAGCAGGTACTCATCCCTCAAGGCACAACTTTAGGTCCTGCAAACTAATTTCTTTCGAGTAAAATTCTAGCACAATGTAACAAATATTTGGGACAACATTTGACATGAGTCTCAAACCTAGACTTGGACAAAAGGAGCCATAAGCAGGTTGCAGACAGCAGAGATGTGATTTCTGAGAGGGGTAGAGAAAGTAACAAGCAAGGATTGAATCATAAACTAAAACAACAGGGAAATTTTAGGAATTGAAGCCTTACATAAAGAATTGATGTTTTGATGTTTGCAATGGGTGAAGTATGTCATGAGAAAGGTGGAGGCGAGAATGTGATTGGAGAAGGACTCATAGGAATTCCACTTAAGAGGTGCATGGACCAGGCGAAGAAACACGAAGAGGCAAAGGGAGTTGATTGGAAACAAGTGGTAGAAGAAGAATCTTTAAGAGACCGACAGACACGGGCGGAAATGTGCAGGACATCCCGCGAAAGCGGTAACACCAAATGTTGATAATGATGTTAACTGTTTGTGCATTGCTCTGCACCGGCAATAAATTCCTAGTGGTGTTTGGCACTGTGGCTCATCTATCCAACAATGACCCCATTCATCCAAACGCTGTTCTCCATAGCAGTTGATTCCGGACATCATCATTCTCCAGCTCCAGTCTCCCTGGTGCTGGTCACGAGCACTCTCCACTTCTTTCTGTCCATCAATAACTGGTGTTCATGAACAGTCTACCAGTCAAGCTCTATGTCTTCCAGATCTAACACTGAAAGCAATATCCTGATCACTCCTTGAGATTATTAATTAATTAATTAAATTTCGTATTGCATTATGGGCCGGGATATTTTCGAAGGGTTAGACACCGACTGACTCAGTTTCGATTTGCCGCGCATGCACCTCTGTTGTTTCTGCCTTAACTCTATAATATTACTGCTTACAGGAAATTTGTAGTTTAATACGAAATCTGAACCACACTTCACATGACACAGCAAGGTACAAAATTCGTGGCATGTAACATCTTCAATAATTTTAAGTCCCTTCAAACTGAAAATAAATTATTCCAAATTTTGCAGGGTCATTATAGATCACCATCTTATTCCGGCATGATCAGGTAGCGCTGTCGTGAACTTTGATACTAATTTTTTTTTTTTTTTCGTATAAAATAATTTTTTTTGTCACTTTTAAAACTTTTTGTAATGAAGTTTTGATTTTAATCGACTTTAATTAACTAAAGAAATAGACCAGTCCATGTCATGCTGCCATCACCTCCGACGCTGAAAGCTCGTCAGATGGATTATTGCCAAAGTGTTGAGTGAGTCTGCGGAGAGTGAGGTTTTATTTATTTGCCACATAATTCTCCAAACACCAGAAGCAGGCGTTAACCTTCTTTTTCTAATGGAAGCGTTACTTACTACGTTGCTGTTTGTCATAATAGTTAACAAGTCTCTAGGCATACCATAGACGAAGAAGACGTTTGTGGTACCTGCTACAACGTATCTGCCATTTGGGAACTATTGTAGATCCATGACCATGTTAAACACCTAATTTCGCAGGTGCTCTGAGGATAATTAATTAAGCGTTCAATCTGACTAAAGTCCTAACACGCGCCACAAATAAAGCAAAAAATAAATGGCGGCACCAATTCTTACGTCAGAGGCAGCTAACATTTGAAAGATTTTTCACGCGTAATAGACAAAACAAATAAAACTAAAATACAAAATAATTAAAAATTAATAAAAATGATGTGGGTTAAAAAAATAGTGTTGCACTGGATAATTCAAAAGTACTTGACAGATGGATGATGAATGAATCATTAGGATAACTAGAAAACGACTTTCTGGGTTAAGTTATGCTTAATGAGTAGAGCTGGGTCAGGAAACTTAGTATTGAAAGATGTTGAATATTGAGGCCATTGCTATTTAAAAAGTGGTTCTGTTCGTTTCTTTGTTTTCAGCGTGGAGCCGCATAGAATTTTTTAAACGAAACGTTTCCGCTATTCGCTGTAGCTTTCATCAGGCAATGCCACTGTAAGATGATTGAAATATGAGGGGTCGTAAAATTTATGCTGCGTCAAAAGGAGAGTCAGAAAAACATTGGCAACAACCGAGGGAGTCAAGGTAATCATATACTTCTGTTGATTCACATTCATAAGTTAGGTCTTTGAGGACATTAAATTGAATGTTAGATTTAAAACGAAGAGGATTATCAAAGCTAGACATTATATTTAGCTGTTTAGATCAATATTTAATGAAGGTATTTCTGGTAACAGTCACATTACTAAGTACGAAGGCATTTATCTATGGCTGTGAGGAAGGGTTGCTTGTCGATTTCACTATGCTTTTCGTAATTTATTAGCGACGTTTTATATACAGAAAAATAGAGCTTCAATTACAATGTGCTGGATTGACGCCTCATCAACATCGAGTTCATTAGAGGCGGGAAATAGCAGGGGACAAGGAACGGGAAGGAATGCGGCCATGGAATTTATAAGGAACCTCCCTGTTATTCGCTTGGAGTGATTTGGAGAAACCACAATCTCTGGATGGCGGTTAGGGATTCGAATATGTGAGGTCAGAGCTATTCCACTCAACGACCACCTTCGGTCGATTGAAATGTTAACGCAGATAGCCACGAGGTGGTTTCAAGTCAACATTATCTTGCCTTAAAAGTGATTCGTGAATAGTGTATAAACTTTACAGCGTCACTTATTCTAAGATAACGTCGCTTTTCGCCTCTAAAAGCTTTCTGAAGTATGCCATGCTCCTAATGCAACGTCGAGGGCTCTTAGGACGATAATAAACCTAGTTAATAATAGGAAGTCGTTATTCTGAAGTGATGACCTCAATATAAAGCACCGTAAGATTACGTTCACACAGAAACCGAGTTTCGCCGATTTTTCACTCTGCGCAACAGCCAACCGAACTCTTCCGACTGATTTTTGCTGACTGAACTAACTACACTGGCCCAGACTTCGGCCGATTTTCCTTCAATTCTCTTCGAATCCAGTCCGGGCATCCCGAATTGTGTTTTCTATGGTTTCCCCAAATCACTCCAGGTGGATGCCGGGATATTTCGTTCAAAAGGCCATGGCCGAATTCCTTCCCGCTCCTTGTGCCCAGTCCCATCCCGCCGACGAGGAGTAAAGCCAACATAAAAAAAAAATTTCAGTCCCCAACATATCTCGTTGCAAGATGGACGAAATTGACGTTCTTGAAACGTTAAGTGATTTGAGATTTAATTTTATGTTTGGTGCTGGAAAAATTGAATGGGAAAATTATATTTTTTCATGGAAAGAGTTTGCGAAATAATTCCGTACATTGTTCTGCCAACTATTGAAGTGGAAGATTTTTTTTTGAAGGCATACGACCGGCTTTAGAAATTTCACAATATGTATTTTTCCATAAGAAAGGCTTACTGTGACACAGAGTTAGAGGAGAAGTGTTTAGGATCTGCGTTTAAAATTCATTCGAGTTGCTGACTTAATTAATAAGAAATAAAAAATATTACACTTCAGTATAGCTGGAATGAAGTGATTATTTGAGAACATGATTCTTGCACATTCCATTCTTTATTCTCCATGAAATATCTACGCACAATTCTCTTCATGCGCTTTACGTCTTCCAACGAGACCCAACGCAGCTGTTTGTTATATCTGCTGCTAATTGTGTTTTAAGACCTAAGGTAATCTTAGATATATATAGACGTGTATTTCCCTATATTTCACTTTTCAGCCACCACTACCTAGTGGAAGTAGCATGGAGATTCCTATCGTGTACAACGTTGGCCGAATGCCAATAGCTGTCGGGGTGTGGGAGATATGATGGTTAAAGGACGTTGATGCAGGGCATTTTCATATTTCGACCAAACACCTGTGTATCCTTATACTTCTCCTGCAATAACTACATAGGATAGACCATTGATGTTTGTGTGTGGTAATAGCATCAAATCTCCCATCGTGCACTATGGTGGTTAGATGACGGTAGCTATGGAAGTGTGGGAGATATGATGGTTGAAAGTGGTCGACCTGAGCCACATTCATATTTATACCAAAGACGTATGTGTCCTGGTGTATCACTTTTCAACCAAAACTATCTAGCGCAGATCACTGGTGTTTGTGTCTGGTAGTAGCACAGAGTCACCCATCGATCACAACGTTGTCAGAATTTCGGTAACTGTGCGAGTGTGGGGGATATGGTGGTTGAAAGTGGCCGATCAAGGATATTTTCGTATTTCAATCAAAGACATGTGTCTTTGTATATGTCAGTTTGCTGCCCCAACTACATAGCAAAGACCATTGGCGTTTGTGCGTGGCAATTGTATCGTGTCTCCTATCGTGTACTGTGGTGGTAGGGAATTTTTCTGTTTCTACCAAAGACGCGTGTGTGTCCCCATATTTACATTTCAGTCAGAACTACAATGCGCAGACCATGGACGTTTGTGTGTGGTAGTAACCTGGAGTCTTCCATCGTGCACTATGGCGATTGCATGTCGGTAGCTGTGAGGTTGTGGTAGATGTGGTGGTTGAAAGTGGTGGACTCGATAAAAAAAATAGACATGTGTGTCCCTATTTTTCTCTCTACAGCCAGAACTACCCATCGCAGTCCACTGGTGATTGTGTATGGTATTAATCTCAAGTCTCCACCGTGCACCATGGTAGTGTCAGTCGGGAGTTATCGTGGTGTGGGAGATATTGTGGTTGAAATTGGTATACGGAGGGCAATTTATATTTCGACCAAAAACGTTTAGACCCTATATTTCTCATTGCAGCCATAAATATCCAGCGCAGCTCTTTGATGTTTGTGTGTGGTATTAGCCTCGAATCTCCCATCGTGCAGTATGGGGGTCACATGTCGTTAGATGTGAATCAAAATTCTTTACAATCCCGAACGAAGTCGTGGGCATTAGCTAGTTTCCAAATACAAATCTAGCTGCCCTTTAGTGCACCCCAACCAACCACTGTATTTGATAGACTTAATGTGTCTGCGATGATATCCCACTACACTCAAAGAGGGGCTTTACTAAAGTTTTACATCCCACTTGCCCTTGTTATACAAAAATTAATAAATTAACAATAAAAAACCAAGTAAATTCATCGTACGATCTTCATTGCAGACCGAGTGTGGTGCGTGAGTGGTATCGCTGGGTTCTGGCTTTCATCAGGACGTGGGTTTGAATCCCCGTCCAGCCATCCAGATGTCATTTTTCCATGATTTCCCCAAAACACTCCAGGCGAATGTTGGGATGTTCCTTCAAAAGACCATTGGTCGGATTCCCACCCGTTCGTTGCTCCAATCCACTTCCGGCTCTAATGACCCCTTCCGACGGACGGTATAAGCTTTCCCAAAAGCGTGATCATCTCCTGCTACCGTCCTCCACGGCGTCAGCTCAACGAGGATGATTTCACGGCCTTAGCCTCCATCGGTGGTAAGCTCCTGATTGGAGGAGATATAAATGCCAAACACACCGACTGGAACAGCAGATACTCTAACGCTGCGGGAGTAACCCTGAGAAGACTGACCAACAGACTTAATATGGGGGTGTGGGCACCAGATGTACCCACTCATTATCCTAGCAACGGCCAACGGCCAGATGTTTTAGACATCTTCATTAGTAAGGACATACAGGGCTATGTCGCCACTGCAGCCTTAAACCGGCTATCCTCCGATCACTGCCCGGTTACAGCGGAAATTGAGATCGGACCATGGCAGACCCTGAAGCACTCTACTTTGGACTACAAAAATACAAATTGGAGGCTTTTCCAAGAAATCCTCCAAAACAAACTTTCGAACCAACCTGAAATCACGAACATCGACAATGCACTCGAAATCTTTGAGACAGCAGTCAAAGAGGCCACTGACGCTTCAACACCCATTAGGACACCTCGGTCAGCTCCCACTCCACAGCTTCCCCCTCAACTGATGGCTGAAATACGATACAAAAACAGGGTTGCAAAAGAATGGAAGCTGACGAGAAACCAAGCAACGAGAAGGCTGCTCAACAGACTACAGAGGGAAATAAAAGCTTCCCTGCTGCAACACCGAAATAGAGAGTGGGATGCAAGAGTATCCATGCTCAGTCCAGAGGACGGGTCACTCTGGCTACAAACAAGAAAGCTTACCAGACGAAGACAGCGCCTTCCTGCTCTCAATGGCAACCATGGGTTAGCTGTCACTCCTGAAGACAAGGCGAATGCCCTCGCCGATGTCTTTGAAACAAATTTTCGGCCGTCACAAACAAACGCAGACCCCATACACCTCGCCGAAGTCAACCGTCGGCTGAGGGTATACCTGCAAGCAGAAGATGAATTTCAAATGGACGATATTACCCCTGAAGAGGTTATCAGCAGCCTGCAGAATCTCCACCCTCGCAAAGCTCCTGGTCGTGACGAGATCTGTAACAGAACTTTGAAGCACCTGCCTCCTGAGGCCTCAGTCTACCTCGCAGAAATTTTCAACACCATTCTCCGCCGACAACAGTTCCCTAACAGATGGAAACATGCAGTGGTTGTGGGAATACACAAGAGTGGGAAGGACGCACATCAACCGCAAAACTACAGACCTATTAGCCTTCTACCAGCCATCAGCAAGGTATTCGAAAGGCTACTGCTAAAACGACTGTCCACTCATATTGAGGACACAAATGCCTTACCAAATCACCAGCTAGGATTTCGGCGCGACCACTCAACTACACAGCAGCTGATGAGAGTAACAGAAGCTGTTACAAAAGCATTCAATCACAAACAATACTGTGCCATGGTGATGCTTGACATTTCACGCGCATTTGATTCCGTATGGCACTCGGGCCTACTACTTAAGCTATATGAGCAGGGTATCCCGGGACCATACGTGAAATTAATAAGATCATATTTGACAGATCGCACTTTCAGTGTTCGAGTCGACAGAGCCTTCTCAAGTGTAAGAATAGTGAAAGCCGGTGTTCCCCAAGGCTCAGTTCAGGGCCCGACTTTATACTCATTATATACTGCTGATGTCCCCACATCCAATGGTGTTTTGGTCGCAACATACGCTGACGATACCGCTTACCTCGCAGCCAGCCGCAGCAAAATTTTAGCCATTCGCCGTCTTCAGGAAGTCCTCCAGGTAACGGAGAGCTGGGCCCGGAGATGGAGAATTGACATTAACCCAGCAAAGACACAGGCAATAATCATCAGCAAAAGACTTGGGCCCCGTCGGTAACGGCAACCGGACCCCGTTCTTTACCTTCATGGTAACGATATACCCTGGTCAGCTACTGCACGCTATCTAGGAGTGTTGCTAGACAGGAGACTCACCTGGCAAGCCCATATTAATGATATCCGCAGGAAAGCAAGCATGAGGCTTCACAGCCTATACTCGCTGCTTAACAAAAACAATAATCTAGCCCCAAGTACTGGCATTAAGATATACACCACTCTTGTAAGACCAATTATTGAGTACGCCTGTCCAGTGTGGGCATACGCTGCCGACAGTCATATACTCAGATTACAAACAATACAAAACAGGGCACTGAAGAGAGCTCTACATCTTCCAAACAGTTTTCCAACCTATGCACTCCATGAAGCCACTGGAGTTCCATATCTTCACGACAGGTTCAAACAACTAGCCGAAATATTCTACAAAAGTACTCATAGAAGCAAAAACCCTGAAGTCCACAACATCGGTCGCTATGATACAACAATTGATCGTCACAAGAGACCACTAAATTTAATCAAATAATTGACACCACCGTGAAGCCACCCCAACAGTGAAGATTTGCACCACCCATATACTTTTGGAGGCAATGTCTACGGACAATATCCTCCACCTCCACCTGCCCTTTAAGAAAAGGCAGTAATTGGTGCTGTGCTGCTGCTGCTATAAGAAGTATATGTGGAGCAAGCCCACAGACGTCGTGCAGAAATCTATTTAAAAACCTGGGAACTAACAATGCCAGCACAGTATGTATACTCCGTACTATCATTTGTTGTGGAAAATCCTGAACACTTCAATCTTAATGCTGACATACATAGCCATAATCTTATATATATATAAAAATAGACGTGTGTTTTCCTATATTTCACTTTTCAGCCACCACTACCTAGCAGAGATCACTGATGTTTGTGGGTGGAAGTAGCATCGAGTTTCCTGTCGTGCACAACGTTGGCCGAATGCCGATAGCTGTGGGGATGTGGGAGATATAATGATTAAAGTTGGTCAGTGCAGGGCGTTTTCATATTTCGACCAAAAATTCGCCACAACTACATAACATAGACCTTTGGTGTTTGTGTGTGGTAGTTGAATCGTCTTTCCTGTCGTGCACTATGGTTGTTAGATGTCGGTAGCTATGGGGGTGTGGGAGATATGGGGGTCGAAACTGGTCGACCTGTGGCAATTTCATACTTCTGCCAAAGACAAAAGTGTCATGGTGTATCACTTTTCAGCGAAAACTATAGATCACAGATAACTGGCGTTTGTGTGTAGTAGTAGCACAGAGTCACCTTTCGATCACAACAGCGGCCGAATTTCAGAAACTGTGGTACTGTGGTAGATATGGTGGTTGTAACTGGCCGACCAAGTATATTTTCGTATTTCGACTGTCTCCGCATATGTCGCTTTTCTGCCACAGCTACATAGCATAGAGCATTGGTGTTTGTGTTTGGTAGTAGAATCGTATCTCATGTAGTGCACTATGGTTGTTAGATGTCGGTAGCTACGGGGGTGTGGGAGAAATGGTGGTTGAAAGTGGTCGACCTGTGGCAATTTCATACTTCTGCCAAAGACAAAAGTGTCATGGTGTATCACTTTTCAGCGAAAACTATAGATCACAGATAACTGGCGTTTGTGTGTAATAGTAGCACAGAGTCACCTTTCGATCACAACAGCGGCCGAATTCGGCCGAATTTCAGAAACTGTGGTACTGTGGTAGATATGGTGGTTGTAACTGGCCGACCAAGGATATTTTCGTATTTCGACTGTCTCCGCATATGTCACTTTTCTGCCACAACTTCATAGCATAGAGCATTGGTGTTTGTGTTTGGTAGTAGAATCGTATCTCATGTAGTGCACTATGGTTGTTAGATGTCGGTACCTATGCGGGTGTGGGAGATATGGGGGTTGAAAGTGGTCGACCTGTGGCAATTTCATACTTCTGCCAAAGACAAAAATTACATGGTGTATCACTTTTCAGCGAAAACTATAGATCACAGATAACTGGCGTTTGTGTGTAGTAGTATCACAGAGTCACCTTTCGATCACAACAGCGGCCGAATTTCAGAAACTGTGGTACTGTGGTAGATATGGTGGTTGTAAGTGGCCGACCAAGGATATTTTCGTATTTCGACTGTCTCCGCATATTTCGCTTTTCTGCCACAACTACATAGCATAGAGCATTGGTGTTTGTGTTTGGTAGTAGAATCGTATCTCATGTAGTGCACTATGGTTGTTAGATGTCGGTAGCTATGGGGGTGTGGGAGAAATGGTGGTTGAAAGTGGTCGACCTGTGGCAATTTCATACTTCTGCCAAAGACAAAAGTGTCATGGTGTATCACTTTTCAGCGAAAACTATAGATCACAGATAACTGGCGTTTGTGTGTAGTAGTAGCACAGAGTCACCTTTCGATCACAACAGTGGGCGAATTTCAGAAACTGTGGTACTGTGGTAGATATGGTAGTTGTAAGTGGCCGACCAAGGATATTTTCGTATTTCGACTGTCTCCGCATATGTCGCTATTCTGCCACAACTACATAGCATAGAGCATTGGTGTTTGTGTTTGGTAGTAGAATCGTATCTCATGTAGTGCACTATGGTTGTTAGATGTCGGTAGCTATGGGGGTGTGGGAGAAATGGTGGTTGAAAGTGGTCGACCTGTGGCAATTTCATACTTCTGCCAAAGACAAAAGTGTCATGATGTATCACTTTTCAGCGAAAACTATAGATCACAGATAACTGGCGTTTGTGTGTAGTAGTAGCACAGAGTCACCTTTCGATCACAACAGCGGGCGAATTTCAGAAACTGTGGTACTGTGGTAGATATGGTAGTTGTAAGTGGCCGACCAAGGATATTTTCGTATTTCGACTGTCTCCGCATATGTCGCTATTCTGCCACAACTACATAGCATAGAGCATTGGTGTTAGTGTTTGGTAGTAGAATCGTACCTCATGTAGTGCACTATGGTTGCTAGATGTCGGTAGCTATGGGGGTGTGGGAGAAATGGTGGTTGAAAGTGGTCGACCTGTGGCAATTTCATACTTCTGCCAAAGACAAAAGTGTCATGGTGTATCACTTTTCAGCGAAAACTATAGATCACAGATAACTGGCGTTTGTGTGTAGTAGTAGCACAGAGTCACCTTTCGATCACAACAGCGGGCGAATTTCAGAAACTGTGGTACTGTGGTAGATATGGTGGTTGTAAGTGGCCGACCAAGGATATTTTCGTGTTTCGAGTGTCTCCGCATATGTCACTTTTCTGCCACAACTACATAGCATAGAGCATTGGTGTTTGTGTGAGGTAGTAGAATCGTGTCTGTTGTCGTGCACTATGGTTGTTAGATGTGTGTAGCTATGGGGGTGTGGAAGATATGGGGGATGAAAATGGTCGACCTGCGGCATTTTTATATTTCTGCCAAAGACGCATGTGTCACGGTGTATCACTTTTAAGTGAAAACTATCAATCGCAGATCACTTGGGTTTGTGTGTTGTAGTAACACAGAGTCTCCCATCGATCACAACGTTGGCCGAAATTCGGTAACTGTGGGGGTGTGTGAGATATGGTGTTTGAAATTGGTCGATCATGAACATTTTTGTATTTCATCCAAAGACTTGTGTGTATCCGTAAATTTTACTTTGCTGCCGGAACTACATAGCGCAGAAGACTGGTATTTGTGTGTGGTAATAGTATCGAGTCTCCCATCGTGCACTATGGTGGTTAGATGTCTGTAGCTGTCAATATGAATTCTTTACAGTCACGAACGAAGTTGTGGGTACCAGCTAGTTGTAGGAATAAATATAATATTCACAAGGATTACAAATCACTGTCAATTGTACAGAAAGGGTTAACATTTACTGGAGCTTCCTTATTCAATGTATTACCAACAGAAATTAAATGTTATCTACAAAAACCCAACTACTTTAAGTCCAAACTGAAAGAGTTTCTGTTTCAGAACCCATTTTACTCTGTGAAAGAATTTTCTTCTTGGAATTTGGTAACTAAGAATGACTGATAAAATAGTATATATGGTGTATGGAAGGGGAAGGTGACAAAATTATCCACAATTACTAAAATGATATATGGTTTTTCTTTCTGATGAAACTTTTGACAAATGAACTAATTACACTGTTTACAAAATTTCACTCATATATAGTAACTGACTTGGGATAGCATGCACTCAAAAACTGCTGTGAAAAATTATCATACTAACAGGTTTTTACGTAATTGACTGCTTATGAGTTGTTGGTAATATAATTGATATTGCTAATAGGTGTGTGTACTGTTCCACATAAATAGCAACTAACATAATATAATATGTAGTCACAAATTACAGTGAAACTTATCATGGTAACTGGTTGGTAAGAAAATAACTGGTTATTACATGCTGGTAACAAGTGTATACACTGTTCCACATAATAAGTATTAATTAACTCGGGATTGTATTTGTAGATTACAGGAGATATTGGTTATACTAATGGGTTGTTGCTAACTTGTTGTCAATATATAATAATATTATCAATTATATAGTAATATTGACATTACTAATAAGTGTAAGTACTGTTCCACATCCCCGAGATTATTCTCACACGGGATCAAAGTGAACATATCTATCTATCTATTTATCTTAGTATGGCAGTGCTAAGCCCTTGAATATCTGCGTTGATTATTATTGTTGTGATGACGGCGTGTTTTTGATTAATTACGCACATTTTATTACTCCAAACGAGCGAGCCGTCAGCTTAGACAAATCTTGATTACCAACAACAAGCGGGAGAAATTGTTACGATGTCGCAAATGAAAGTGCACAGTACTGAGCGAAT
>JARYHS010008075.1:169921478-169997469 GCA_031002005.1 Vandiemenella viatica
GGACGAAATAGTGACGTATGTATCTTGGTGGTGATAGTGCTTAACATTGAACGAGAGCATGAGCCGGTGAGAGTGTGTGAGGAGCGCCTGCCAGTGTGGCGACCGCACAGTGCTTGTCAGGGGAACCCCCGCTCCGGTCGCTAATGGCGGCGGTAATTAGTCAGCGCCTTATCAGGGTCGCTGCCAGCTGCGAGTTATGAATGGCCGCCGCCAAGTTCGTCCGCTGCCTGTCGGCCGGGCTATCATTAGCCCAAACACCGGCTCTGCTCACTTGACGGTCCGGCGGCGGCTGCTTAGTAACCGCTTAATCTGTACCTCAGCCACAGACGACGCTAAGCAGCAGCCACAGTATGTCACTACCACCCGGCTACTATGCCAGGAAGGGTGACATACGGTTCAATTAATAGCAAAATCAGGGTAGTGTTAGTAAAGCAGCATTCTCCAAAACCATAAAACTTTAAATTCCTTCTTTGGCGGTATTTCCGGAGCACTTTGAGAAATAAAGCTTAGATATGGATAAGATTTGGAAGAAAATAAATAAGAAGAACTTGAGAAGTTATGTAGTAATAAAGTTAGTGAGTTACAAATTGAATACTTGTTTCAGTCGACGGACGGCATAAGAGCTCTATCTCATACATTATATCTAGAAGGTGATGTTTCTTGACAAACCCTTTTTCTCCCCTCATACGTAACGAAAATCGATATAGTCGGAGCACCATTATTTTTTCCTGATTGATCCACCCAAGGACCACGCAACGACGGCCTCCACTATCCGCGGACAGCCGAAGTGTACCAAGCAGGTGTGGGAGGACCTGTCTCCTACGCGAATAAGAATCGAGTATATGTGACTAGGAGCATTTAAACTACGGGAGGTATGTTTGTGTTGTCATGTGTCTGCGAAACGAGAAACCTTGTGCTGTGTTGTGTATAAGTGGTTTTCAAATCGGTAACGTGGATTTAGACAAGGACATTCTTGCGAATCTCAGTTAGTAGGCTATATGCAAGACATTTCTGATTAAATGCACAGGGGAGGTCAAGTTGATAGTGTAACACTAGATCTTTGAAAGACATTGGACAAAGTGAGCCATGAAATGGTGCTAAATAAGGTAAAAACTATTAAAGTTGGTAAAAAGATGATTTGCTGAGTAGAAGAATTCTTAAAAGGCAGGAAGCAAAAAGTTAGGATAGGAAATGCAGTATCAAAAGATGTAGGTGTGAACATGGGAGTTCCACAGGGTAGTGTATTGGGACCATTACTATTAGTTATTCTAATGAATGATTGTGTTAATGGTTTACTGACAGGAGTTAAATTGTTTGCAGATGACATAATTTTATTTAAAAGGATCAAAACGGTAGAAGACTGTAAACAGCTGCAGGGTGATCTAGATTGGATAATTAGCTGGGTGAGTCAACATATGATGAAGATAAATGAAAAGACGAGCCAGCTTATAAGGTACAGAGATAATAAGTTAAAGTTTGAATATGATTATAAAATGGGGAAGGAGCTTCTTATTGAAGACTCGAAATGTAATTACCTCGGCATGACATTTGATAGTACACTTAACTGGGCAGGAATAGTGAAAGGGTTCAAATTCCTTCACCTGTTGGAAAGGTGATGTTGGGATGCACTAGAGAAATAAGGAAATTTGAGTACAAAACTTTGGTCAGACAACTGCTGGAATATGGTAGTGTAGTATAAAACCCACATTTTGGGTATCAAGTGCAGAAGTTGGAGGTGGTAGAGAGAAGGACTGCCAGATTTGTCTTTGGTAATTTCCGCAAAAACACAATCGGTAACTAATATGACAAAGGAGCTGGAATGGGATTGATTGGAGGATAGAAGGAGGGTGAAGAGAGTCATGAGAGGGTACAAGGCCTGTATTTGTGATGAAACATGGAAAGATATTGGTTGGAAATTTAAGAGAGGTGCTTGGAAGGGTAAAGATGACCATAACCACAAGCTGACACTTGATTTCAGGCATAAGGGTGTGGGAATCTTTTCTTTCATAGGAAAGGGTATAAGGGATTGGAATAAATTACGAAGAGAAATGATGAATAATTTACCAAAAATACTGAAAGAATTTAAAGTAAAAATTAGTAGAGGGAAAAAGTGGGTTAGAAGAGGAAAGGAGAAAAACGGTTGTGTAGGTAGACTGCCACCGGAGCGTGCGTTCCATCGCAATTTTTTATCAGTTATTGTTATTATATGAGTCAGAACTCGTACCTGATCCCATTTTGTACATCCCTGATTCAGTGTGATTGTGTCTTAACCCGCGCAGCCATATTGACAGGTAAGGGTGGTATATAAATATTATAAGTAGTAGTAATTCGATGTCCTTGGCATAAAGTTGGTGGTAAATTTGAAGTAAACGTCTGAGAAAACAGTAGCGGAATAAATCGGTGAAAGAACAACAGACTAGGAATTTGAAGCTTAAAGGTCTTTGGTGGTAATGTACAGATATAGGCGTAAGCCTAAGAAAGAAGAGTCCCAGGTACCGTACCTTGAATACTTATAACATAAATATTGCAGTAAAAATGTAAATAAAGTGACTATGCGGAAAACAGAAACTAGTGATCACACCTGAGATCTTGAGATTAAACCAGAAACACAGAAGGGATTCCAAGAAAAGCTGAAGCACAGAACGGGTGAGACGTGATTTGAATTTTTTTTTTTGCTGTCATCAGTCTTTAGACTGGTTTGATGCAATCCTCCATCCCTTCCTATCCTGTGCTAACCTCTTCATTTCTACATACCCCTTACAACCCACGTCCTCAATTATCTGCTTCATATATTCTAATCTCTGTCTACCTCTACAGTTCTTACCTTCAACTGTTCCCTCCACTAACAAATTAACCAATCCAGCATGTCTCAAAATATGACCTACCAGCCTGTCTCTTCTTCCTGTAGGCTTCTTCCATAAACTTCTTTTCTCACCCATCATTTCCAAAACTCGTTGATTTCTTACTTTGTCTGTCCACCTAATTTTCAGCATTCTTCTGTAGCGCCACATTTCAAATGCTTCAAGTATATTTCTTTCCGGTATTCCTAAAGTACATGTTTCGCTACCGTAAAGTGCTGTGCTCCACACATAGAGTTTTAAAAAGTTCTTTCTTATTCCTAGATCAATATCTGAAACTAAAAGGTTTCTCTTTTTCATTTGAAATAAGGAAAGAAGAAAACTGAAAGTGAATCTATGAATACTGGGCCAAAGGACTAAAAGTAGTTGAAACAAAACCCAGAGTCACAAACAGGCCAGAGCACCTGGCAATCATTCCAGAAGCGTCCTATACAGCACCAGTCGTTACCGGGACCGCAAACGAGAAGGTCGTAATTGGAGCACGAAGCACCGTCACAACTGCCGGACCAAAGAAGGGAAGGAAGACGAGCAAGCTTCCGTCATTATGCTAATGACGGAGTTGATCACGACCCTGAAAGCAAATACGACTGTCAACCATCCGTCCGACTAAAGCCAAAATCCTGACAATAACAAAAAGCAATTTCAATTCACATGTGATCGGCAATAGTCATAGGAATATATTTCCTCGAACTGTGGATATTACCGTAGCCTAAAGCTATGAAGATGAAGGTCTGGAGTCTTGCCGAAACCTAAGGAGAAATGCAGTTATTACTATTTGTCGTCCTCTCTCGCAGCTAGTAGAAGCAATGCATATTATATATTTTTCAATGTTATCTCGATCAGTTTAATCTAGGGCTATTGATATTTTAGAAAATATCGGGTTTTCGATATATCGATATTTAAAAAAATATTAATATCGGATTCGATATATCGAAGAAAAAGTATCGATATATCGACCCTATTATATAAAAACAATGTTACAAAAACAAATCATTTTAAAAAAAGGGCGAAGTCTTGTGGCTATTTAATGATGAAGAGTTGTGAGATATTTTTCTGAATCAAGTTTTGATTTTCTGAAAAAAAAAAATAGTTTTTCATGACGTTACGGATAATTTTTTTTTTTTAAATTGTTATTTAGCCATTATACTACTACTTTACTAAAAGGAAAGGCATAATGTTTATGATTTACTCGAAGACTTGTGAATCCAGAAAGAGCATCGAGGGAAATCTTGGCTTTTGTGAGTTTAAAAGCTCAATAATGCAACATTGTAGAGGCATTTATTTAGGTTGATGTTCTATTATCAGAGTTTGAATAATTAACAAGTCACTTTTTTTTACAAATATTGTTTTATATGGAATTTAATTTCTTTTTATAGGTTGATAGCTTATTCTGAGTCTACATACTTTCTGGGACCAATTGTTTGCACCTTAGCAAAGATTGTGTATCCGAATTTATCAATATTCCTGCTTACATCCAATTTTCATGTCAAAATACTTTTCTCGACAACGCACGCTCATGTAAAACAACGGGCTCGAGTGTCGAGTCCGATTCGTTCTGTGCGAGCTTCGCCGTGTCTGCATTGTTACCATCGGTGTAGGACTACCAATAATTTCCAAATTAAATGTAGTAACAAAGTAAAATTAATTGTGTTTTTTATGCTTCTGATCTTTGTGCAAAACTGAAATTCAATGCATATAGCATCATCAAGAAGAAAGCAATTAACCTACAAATTTTCTCTAAGATGTTTCAGCTTTTAGTTTGGCATTGAATAAACACAGGAACTTTTCTGTTACTATGGGGATGAAACCAATTATGTGTACCAAATTACCATTTTCTAGGACAACTGGATGTTGCATAGAATTATGATGAGAGAACGTCATAGTATTTAAAAGAGTTTCAGATCCAAAAAAAATCCAAACTAAGATGGTGAATGAAGTAAAATTTTGTACCAAAACTCATGTCAGAAACTTCATTGGACATACTTTTCAAGAGCATGAACTCATGTTTTTCCCGTTGTTTCTTCTACTATGAATGGAGAACTCCCTACATTAATTGAAAATTTCCCCTTCTTTGATATTGCTTCGCAAATGGGTAACGCTTTACCATAATACAATTTTTTAAAGCTGAAATTCTAGGTGGAATGCAGGATTTAGGGCGAGGGGTGGGGGCAAACCGGGGTACTTGCTCTGGGCGATAAAAACGTGTCCAACAATGCGTTTGGCAAAGAGTTAAAGTGGCGACATCAATGCGTTTGGCCAACAATCAAGGAAGCGATTGTCGGGGTCTGGCTGGCAACAATCTTTGAAGAGGCGGCAATCTCAGTTTTTCCCCGGCTTGGAAAAATCCTAGAGCCGCTACTGTCAAGGCAGTTCCCTTGGTGTTAACAAATTGTTTTTTAAAGGCACCAATCTATAATAATAAGTTTTTAGCATAGCGCTTTGTAAAGGCAATCCAAAAGTGGTAGATTCTTTTTTTCAATTTCTTATCTTAATAAATTCGTAAGTGATATAACAAAACTGGCTGTGACATAATTTTGGAGCTCAATTCTTCTGTTGGTATGGAACAAGAAGCGTATCCAATTCGCGCGAAATATTTAACTGTGGAGTGCCAGATACAGGGCTTATAATTTCCGGGACATTTCTGGGTCTAAAGAGTATTTTAGCGGTATGTTTAAAGAGTGAACAAAAATGCAGATTAATAAAAAATTCTATTTTAGGTAAATATGCTATCTGACGTATATATAGCACCTCTTTTAACTTTATTAATTAAACTATGGTAGAAAGTCAACATCAGGTATTATGAATCAAAAGGAAAAATACTAAACTTAAAAATTGACCACCTCGTTAGAAATTTTTTACATTGGTACAAAATCAACATCGGGTATTATCAATCAAAATCTCAAAAATATTAAACCAAAACTGAACACTTCTGTTAGGCTCATTAATTAAAATTAGGTAGAAAATCAACAAATAAAAAAATTAGCATCTATCTTTTGCTAAATCGAAATCAATATCAATCAAAATAGATCTTAATCATCTACTTTTAAAATATTTATTACTAGATTTTGCCATTTTCATAAATATTTCTCCGTCACTGCTTTGCAAAACTGATAAAATTTCTCAGCAAAAGTCTTCAAAATTGATTGAGTTTGCAGTTCAGCCTTGATCGAATCCATGAACGTTCTGTTTCGCTCTTATTTCATAAATTATTCAACGGGCTAAAACTTGTCTCGTAAAAGTCATTGCTTGTTGGACTTGACAAAACAAAACCAATTTTTTTTTTAAATATTCAAAATCATTAAAAAAACGCTTGTTCTAAAGAAATTGGCCCAGATTTTATCGTTTGGAAAGTCTTTTGGTAGGACCTGAAAAACACGTTTCAGACATGTGAACTCTGTATAAAGGGAGTTAATGTTAACTGCATCTAGAATTTTCAAAGTCCCAGAAAATTCAAAGAGTATTATCCTGTCAGTTTCAATTCCTCTGATTTAAGGGACATTCCATCCTCCCGCTGCAAGCATGGGATACTTGGCTTGGCCTCATGACCACCGTGGTGAACTGAGTTTGAGAAAAAAACTAGTATACGGAAATTCCGGGACAATAACGCATAATTCCTGAACACGAGATCAGACACAAAAATCCGGGACATTCCCGGATTTTCCGGCTATCTGGCAACCCTACCGATACTTGGTACATTACGATTAGTTTCTTAATGCTAATACTTTTGCATTGATTGAAGACAAATTTTAAAAACTTTTCAAAATGTCCAGACAAGAATTCTAATGAATATTGAATGAGTTATTTTACCTTCGTTTTTTACTTCTCCACAGGCCCGCCGCTAGCTGTTTGAGCGCCCGCGTGCAATAGCGATCATGCCGCCCCCTGTCCAACGACAGCCATTGGTGGATCTAGGAAATTTCCGAACCGAGTCAAAAAACTGTGAGATTGCCGCCCCCATTGTTGCCATCCCCGGTGTCGCCGCCGACCGCCCGAAGCAGCTGTTGAACTAAAAAAAACAGCGCGCCCGCTACATAATATGCTGCCTCGCACGCCCGCTTACGGCGGCCCTGCTTCTCCATATGCTCGTATCGTTCATTGTTTCTTAAAATTGTATCTATGGAAATGTATTGCAAGTGCAACACAGGTAATCTTTTTCCGTCCAATAATAACTTGGAATATTCTACGTGGAAAACGGAAAATAACCACTCATTTTTAAAAAAATATCGGACTCCGATATCCAGATTTCAATATCGATATATCGATATATCGTCCTAAAAAATATCACTCATAAATATCGATATTTTTTTAAAAAAGTATCGGTATATCGATATATCGATATTTTATCAACAGCCCTATTAATCCAACACTTATTCATCTTAATGACATGTACCTTATATATCTATCCATCAGCTTATCCTCTCTACAAACGGTATGTTCATTAAGAGCAATGAATCAGACTTCCCCAAATTAATCAAGAACAAAATTGGACTATCTTCATTTGGCGACTACACCACCTTAACAAGTCACTCCATCCCCACCAAAACAACCAACACCACCTATAAGACCTCCAACACTCACAGCCGTCATCCGTGGAGTAGATCCAACAATAACTGAAGAAGAGGTAGTCGCCAAACTCGACTCGAACGACGAATTACATGTTCGAAAAACCCTCCGAATCAAAAACAACTTAGGACCCACTTTCATGATCATGGTACTAACTGAAGACGCATCAACAATTGATCAACTGCTTAGCAATCGAGCCATAATCTACCGTCAAAAAAAAAAAAAAAATAGAGTGGAACCATCAAAAACTTTTTTCCCCCAACCCACACGGTGTGCACGCTGTCTACAATACAATGACCACCTCACGGCAAACTGTAAGAACACCCCTATCTGTCCACACTGCAAAGAGAACCACTTCTTAAAAGCTTGCACAAACCTTCAGAAAACTCCCACCAGTAATACTTGTGACCAAAACCATCATACCTATTCCATTAAATGCAAATCAAAGCCAGCGCCTACCAAAGCAGAACTCACAGTACCCCTCCGACCCATTGATCCTCCCACACCACCCACCAACTCCATCCGTCCTCCACCGACCATAGAAGGTATCCTAAGATTCATGACAACCACATTAAAAAACCTAAATCCCTTCTCCCGTGAACACACCCTTTCGCAAATTTCAATTGCAGCAAAAGCATTCTTTGGAATGCAAATAAACGTTACCTACTCTCACAATAACGCCCACTTCCCATTTCTCCCCTAGAAACCCTCGTCTAAACACACTAACTTCACAACTACAACTATTCCTAATATGCCACTTTCCCACAACATACTTTTCAATAACATCCGATCTCTCCCAACCAACAAAAACCTCCTCCTGCATACCCCCAATACACACGACATCCATTGCTTTATGCTCAATGAAACCTTCCTCCAACCCCACCATCACATCCGTGTGTTACCCTACCAGCTCACCCGAACCGACAACCCAGTGCCTATAGCACGCGGGGGAGTGGCCATTGGCTATAAGCATCATATCCCCATCAAAATACACCCACCACTCAACCATCCATCTGAACATATCATAGCCACAGTCTTTCTCAAATCCCTCACAGTCACCCTTGTCACCATATACATTCGACCCGGTGTTCCTTTCCCTTTAAATTTTATATCATATATAGATAAACATTATAGCTCATACATCATCATGGCAGATATCAATATCCATAGCCACAACCAGCAAGAGCTTCATCAGTTTCATAACATCCTAACCGCCATGAGAGGTGACATCATTAACGTCCCATTACCCACACGCCCCGAATCAAACACAACCCCTGGCATAGTTACAGCTTCTCCCAATACACTAACCCGCGCTACCCTTCAAGTCCTCGATCCAATCGGCAGTGAGCACCTCCCCATTTTGCTTTCCATTCAGTGCAATGCCCCCCACATCCCGCACTCACCCAACCCCACACCCCATAGATACATTCAAAACTACAATAAAACCAACTGGAAAGACTACAGGAAATACATAGACGACCAGATAGCGACAGACAACCCAAATATCATAGACGCATGCAGCCACCTAGAACCGCCGAATACCTCCAAGGTACAATCACAGACGCTACTGCCGCTCATATTCCCTTGACTCCTATCACCCCTCACAAACCATCACTACCCAGACGAGCCCTTCAACTCCTTCATATCTCACGTCGCCTCTTCCGCACCTAACTAAAAACCTATGACCGTCAGCTTCTCACCCTCCACCGACAACTCCAGCGAACAGTCCGCAACTGTATAGCCGCTCAGAAAATACGCACCTGGAGGAACACCGGCAAGCAGCTAAGCCAAAAATATTCGCAAAACGTCTCCCAATACTGATCCACCTTCCGCCGCATAACTGGTGTCAAACCCGCCCCCAACTATCCCCTTTTCCACAACTACCTTCCTGTCCCAGACAACACTCAAAAAGCCAACCTCTTCGTCAACCTACTTGAAACCATCCACACTATCCCAAACGATCCCAAATTCGACTACACAGACTCCCCTATTATCGAACAGCGTGTCGACATTACACCAACTCCCCTCCTACCCGACTTCAACTACATTCAAACCGTCAGCTGTACTGGACTTAACACCCCTATCACAGCTAATGACATCCTATCCATCCTCACCACCAAGAAAAATACTGTCCCGGGCCCCGATTCAATCACATATCGGCACATCAAAGAAGCGCCCCGCTCTTTCCATCAACTTCTAGCTCATCCATATACAAACATACTATACTCTGGCATGTATCCCCCAAAATGGAAATCTTCAAAAATCCTTATGATCCCCAAACCTAACAAACCCACATCAGATCCGAACTCATACCGCCCCATCAGCCTCACCTCCGTCTTCAGCAAAATATTTGAAACCATGCTATCATGACGTATCCACAAACATCTATCACAACAGTCTCTTCTATCCCCCGCCTAGTGCGGCTTCCGTCCACAACTATCGACCCAAGATCAACTCCTCAGACTTATGCACCTTCTGACCACCCACTGATCAGCAATACTTATCCTGTTAGATATTGAAAAAGCATTTGATCGAGTATGGCATGCCAGCCTCATTTTCAAATTGTAAACCTTCACCCTTCCTACCACCTACATTCGTACAATAGCTTCATTCCTCACCAACCGTACCTCTTTCGTTTCCATAAACAACATTCTCTCCCGCATCTTCATCATGACCGCAGGTGTCCCCCAAGGGTCTGTCCTGTCGCCCCTCTTATACATCATGTACATAACCGATATACCCATTCCCGCACCACCTACATATATCCTTAAGTACGCCGATAAAACCGCATATCTCGCCGTTCATAAAACCCTTCAACAGTCGGAGAAAGCCTTACAGATCATACTAGACAGCTTCGTTAAATGGTGCAATCGCTGGCGACTAATAATTAATCCCAATAAAACACAAGCCATTATTTTTGGAAAAACTAATAACAGATACAGGATCGCTGATTTTAACATAACCATATACAATCATCCCATCCAACTACAACCCACAGTTACATACCTAGGAATTACCCTCTACCGACATCGTACATGGACACCTCATCTTAGAACCATCATCTCCAAAGCCCAAATCCACCTAAACCTTTTAAAATTACTTACCGGAACATCCTGTCATCATAAATACATACAAAGCATTTCTCCGCTCCATCCTAACTTATGGACACCTCTCATGGCTCTCCGCCCCTGATCACTTCTACAATAGATTCGAAATAATAGAACGCCACGCCCTCTGAATCGCCTACCGAATAAGACTACCTTCTCCTACCCAACAGCTGTATACCAGAATGCGTTTTCCTCACATACTGATCCACATAGAATCCATTCAGCTAAAATATGCTATCAATAGCCTTCTAAACAAAAATCCTATAACTCACCGCCTACTTAAAGAACCACTTCACCTCCCCTCCTGTTACAAATAAATCCCACCAACACTGCACCTCGAAAATATCCTTTTTATAACCCAGCACAGAGACCGACCACCTACCATACCTCATCAAGAGAAGAGAACAAAAATTTACTCCACTCTGTGAATGACATCAAAATCGCCTACTACTAGCCACAAATCTGCAAGAAAAGCAAACAAAATATTGTACAAAACTACAACTCTGATCATGTAACATTTAAATGCAAATCTATTGTATTATTTTTGTAAAAGTGTACACATTCCTTTACGAAAATCCATTGTAAACCATTTTATCATTTGGCTGAAGAGCACGACATGTGTGCTGCCAAACCGTCTCCCCCCATTAAGGGGGATGAATGAGATGATAATAAATATATATGTATATATATATATATTTTTCTCATTGGAATAACAGTCCCTAGACGGTGGCACGGGTACAAAGTACCACTATCAATTATTCACCCACCAATTTGAATTACCAACACATCAAATGGGTTTTTAAAAAGACCTCTCAGGAGGCCGAAAATTTCCCCTTAAAGTGAAACATGGAGAAAACAACAAGGAACTATTAAAGCCCTAGCCAGGACGCCAAAGGTGTCGGTGGCAGAAACACAAGAACATAAAAAAAAAAATTGTCCTGTTTCAACTCTTTTCAATAAAGTTAGTTTCATCAACGAAAGATTGTTAATTTTGATTATTTTAATTTTACCGTCTCGACAATAAAAACGGGATTCACGTCCTTGGAATTCGGATAGGGAAATTTGACTAACTTTGTAATGGCAGAGCCGACTACAGAAATACCGCGCTAACAATACCACACACGGTTATTGATTTCCCGCTGTGCCTCCCTTGTGAGATTCGTCGTTGATTACGGCAAGAGCTGTCAGGCGGACGGGGCGCGGTGTGGGCCTGATATTAAAACCGCATTGTTCGGAGGCAGAGTGGAGGCGGTGGGGCAGACAGACGGAGCAGGAGCGGCGGCTCGATGACACCGCACCACTGTCGAGTTCGTCGTCCGCCTCCACCTGTGTCCATATCATCTCATTTACGTCCGCGCTATACATTCTGTTACCGTACTTATTTCTGACGAAACGTTAAAAAGATTATTCTTTAAACGTGCGTGTAAACAAACTTCATACTCTTTTTTTTTACATGAATATATTATAAAGATGCATACATACGGTAAGACCACTATTACATATGCCACACTCATCTACTGCTCCCAGTGACGTCATTGTAACGTGTGTGGATATATGCCATAAACGGCACCGGACACTTTACTGGAAGTTACTGATCTGCTTTGAAACGTTTAAGCTTACCTGTGGGAGATTTCGGTTTCAACAGAGAGTTAAATTATTACGTTTGTTGTTGAAAAATAAAAGGTGCTGTAAATGGAAAATCCAGCAAAAGGACTAACCGAAATGTTCAGAGATGACAGCCAACATGTGTCGCAGCACAGTACCAGCGTGTTCTTGACCAGGCTGTCACTTCTGCTCTGAGGTCCAAATGAATGCAGCAGGAAACAATGCAAGTAGAAACACAACTAAGTCCCCATCTGGGACGTTCATTGTCCTTGAAGGTTTGATCGGTGCCGCCAATCAGGAGAGCGCAGCTGTCACGTGGTCGGGTGGCTCGGTGGGGGTCGCAGCATGAGTTGTTCTCGTCGCTGCAAGGCATGCCGGGAACCATGAGGCTATGGGCCAACGTTTTAACGGTCTCCTGCTAGAGAACGACACACGTTGAAGAGTGGTTTGGTTGGGGGTTCCAGCTTTTATTGTTAATGTTACTTCGCTAGTTTAGTAATTTCTGGCAACTCGTTTATTCGATAGAAGTCTAGTATATCAATGTCGATAGCATGACCGGTCGACTGTGCAAAGGCCGACTTGTCGTTGCCACTTGAATTGTAATGGCGGATATCTTCTCGTAGTCTGTCATCCACTGTGCGGCCAGTCTCACCAGTATAGACTGACCTACACCTACAAGGTATTCATAACTCCCCCAGTTTGCAGTCGAGGTTGCCTGTCATTTACATTCATCAAGGAGTTGCCGAATTTTCTATGAGCCTTGTAGATTGCTTTGACATCGATTTTATTCAGCAGCTTCCCAATGCGGTCCGTGACGCCTCCGATGTTGGGAAGTGTGATGCCACAAGACATGTACATCAGGTAAAAGTGTAAAAAATACTATAAGTAGAAACTCTAAGAAGTTTAAGTAGATAAATAAGGAATAGACTTAAGAATTTTAAATTGCGAGAGTGAGGCAGGCAGTTTATTTCGTTTAGGATTTTCAGGAGGCTGCTGTAGTTGCAATTATGGCAGCACGGTGAAGCCTAGAGTTCAGTCACCCCCTTCGCACGAATACCAAAAGGCGTTTTTTGTGAGGGGCAGTTTCTGTGGAGACAATATATTCTCCCATTTGGCAGAGATTGTACACACGGCAACTGGAAAGTTAGGAAGTCAATGTTGGCAGTTCTCCTCCCAAAAAGACATCAGACAATCCAAATTACAATTACCCAAACTGGTATTTAAGGCCCGCTGAACACAACAGGGCCCTCAGTATGTTCAGTTTGGCTCAATGTGATTGATTGTGGTGGCTGCCTGCCTGCCCAGTAAGTCGTAAGTTCAGTTTTCTCTCTCATGTTCTATACTCATACTCACTCTTGCTACGGTGATTGGTAAAAGAAACTCATTACGTGAAGACAAATAACTGTCTGGACGATTTCTATTAACTTGCTGAAGTGCATATATAGTGAAAAGTACTTGTGATGAGGAATGGGATTTAAGTGTAGAACTGTTGTTTACTGAACAATTTATATGAACTTGATTAATTGAAATACGTGTGCAATGTCTAACGTCGATTTTTGTGTCCAATTTGCTTGAATATAACGGACTATGCGTTGAATAGTGTGGTTAATCATCTATCAACACAGTATATTTTCCTTTTTTAATTGTTCCCTTTCCCCTACTACTTTGCCATTGCTAAAAGTGAATGCAATCAAACTTCGGCAAAAGCGAGGTCCGATAGTTAATAACCGAGAAGTTTGAAAGTTAGAAAGATACATTTCGGTATACAGTTATGTTTTGCTTGGAAATGAGATTGTAATTGGACTACACCGTAACACTGGAAACTCCGTGTATATTGCTTTTTTTTACTTATGGCTTTACGCCTCGTCGAAGTCGAGGTCATTAGAGGCGGGATGGGAATCGGACAAGTAACGGGAAGGAAATCGGCCATGGCCTTTTTTGAAGGAAGCATCCCAGCATTCGCCTGGAGTGATTTGGGGAAACCACGTAAAACCCAAATCTGGATGCCCGGACGGAGATTCGATCTGGTGTCCTCCCGAATGGGAGGCCAGAGCGTTAACCACTCACCCACCACGCTCGATCGTATATATTGCTGTGATCATCATCGTTGTTTTGAGATCAGTTTCGAGTGATCTTTACCAACTAGGTCCCCATCACGCATCACTGATATGGTTATTACAGAATATGTGGTGATTGGACTTGGCCGAATTTGTAGTTTTCCTGTACCAAATAACTGAAAGGTAATGATTTTTATCCATTAAATTTAAATTGAAAAAGTATATTCCGGTGTTTTTCGGTCTTCTGCAAAAGTAGAGTAACCAGCGTTGCTCAGAAAGTGGTTATGAAAGTTCTGATGTTTTATCCCTTTTGATCAGAATGTCGTAAACGTTCTCCATCACCATCCACTTTCTAGATATTTACGAAAAACTGAATGGTTTTATTTAAGAATGGTGATGGGTGAAAGTGGGTTGGTTTTTGTAAACCTAATGTAGGCAGTACATTTCTCTTTATTTTAAAGTATATGTGTGCAGTGTTTCATCAAAAATCTGATAAAAACTTCAAGTTTCTACAAACAACTTTTGAAATTAAGATGAGTGGAAGTAAAGGGGGAGAGGGGTTGGATTATTATAAACCAATTGTAGAGAGTACTTTTCTGTTTGCTTTAAAGTATACGCGTGCAAAATTCCTTCAAAATCGGATAGAAACTGTAGCTTTGTATAAAGAACCTTGCAAAAATTAATGGAGTGGAAAGAGTAAGAGGGGTTTGGTTTCTGAAAATCAAATTTAGACACTATTTTTCTGTTGGTTTAAAAGTATACATATGCAAAGTTCCGTCGATAGCGAATAAAATCTATGGCTATGTGTAAAGAACATTGACAAAAATTAAGGGGGTGGAACGGGGGAGAGAGGTTGGATATCTGAAAACCACATGTTGACAGTATTTTTTTATTTTGTTTTAAAGTATACGTGTGCAAATTTCCATCGAAATCAGATTAGAAATGTGGCTTGGTATAAAGTTAATGGTTGTAAAAGGGGGGAGGGCGTGATTTTTTTGGCTTTTTTTTTATAAACCTTCGCACGCGTGCACTCCGTAACTGACCAAAGTTTCATCGTAATCAGATGACGGGTATACGAACGCATAGAAGACGAACATACAAACAAACAAACATTCGTATGTAGTCGTAAGTTTTCCTGGCGAATCTGATGCTTGAAAATTTCTCGGGCATGTGGCCGGGTCAGTTGATCGTAGATGAACGAATATTGGTATCGCTGGAAGTCACGTATGATAACAAATGGCGTCCTCTAATCGCTTAGTGTGTAATGTTACAGCAGTTTTTTTAATTATTATTAATTTGCGTGAAGCTGGTACCTTATAAAGTATCTTGATGGGTGTACTAGAAATATATTACGAAATAATATACTCAAAGGAACGATGGCGTTGTCATTACACATCGCTATATGCATTCTCCTATTCACTCGCCGCCTTACGTTATGGTACTTTTCGAGTGGAGTTTGTAAGGATGAATATATTTTCCAGCTCTAAGAGTAACATATATTAAAATAATATCAGTCAACAAATGTGTGCAACAGTTTTCAGACCAAAACAGTAAATCCTTGATGAGTCCCAGTGAATGTGCTACCATCCACAACCGAAATTATTGAGAAGAATAAGCTCTCCAGACAGCTGGTTCTAGCGCTACCGACAAAATTCCTAGAAAGAAGACCCATCAGAGGTAACGCAGAAGTGATTTTGCAAACGATACGCGGCTACACATTCTCGTTACCGAGGTGGTCGCTGGCGAAAGTTGCGTGTCTAACGAGTTGTGTGGTAAGTGGAGCAGTTTCTCTCGCACTCCTCTGGTAGCTCAGTTGGTAGAGCGGTGGACTGTAGTGGGGCACGTAGCAGACAGACATCCATAGGTCGCTGGTTCAAATCCGGCCCAGAGGAAATATTTTTTCCATTTTTTTTTTAAACGGCCGATCGTATCACTACGTAAAATAAAGACACGACAAGTTCGGTTGTAACAGATCATCGATTCATTCTGTGAATATATATATATATCAACGTTAGCCACTTGTCACTAAAAAATGACACAATTCTATTGTCAGCATCCATTTTTTTTTTTTATAAGTCTGCACGTATTTGAAAGCCTTTTATTGCAATTTTCGGTTTTTGATGACGAAATTAGCATAAATTCAGAACACAGCTATAAACTGTTGCCTCTAATGTTTCAGTGTTCAACATATGTCAAAGAAGGCTATTTGTGTTCAATGCACGGATCAGACCTGTGTCCTACGTTAGTTTATGATGTTAAATAATATCGCTACAGCCGTCTCAAGATCTAGTGATTCGATTTTGGACTAAATATGAACCAAAGCAAGACAAAAGTGAAGAAATGTAGCAGAAATTATACCAATCACATTAGATTAAATATAAAAATAGGGCCGAATGCAATAGAAGATGTTACTGAATTTTGCTACTTAGGAAGTAAAATTACAACCGATGGCCGAAGCAGAAATTATGTTAAAAGCAGTATAGCACTATCAAAAAGCGCTTTCATGAAAAAGAGAAATCTTTTGGTTTCAAACATTAATTTAGAGCTCGGAAAGATCTTTTTAATACTCTATGTATGAAGGACAGCACTTTATGGCAGCGAAACATGGACTTTAGGAATACCACCTTTGGAAATGTGGTGCTATAGAAGGATGCTGAAAATTAAGTGGACAGATAAACTTCGAAATGAACGAGTTTTGGAAATGATGGGTGAAGAAAAAAGTTTGTGAAAGAGTCTTGCAAAAAGAAGAGACTCGATAGTAGGTCATATTTTGAGACATGCAGGATTGGTTAACTTGTTAGTGGCGGGAACAGTTGAAGGAAAGAACTGTAGACGTAGACTAAGAGTAGAATTTATGAAGCAGATAATTGAAGATGTAGGTTGTAAGGGGTATGTTGTGATGAAGAGGTTAGCTAAAGATAGGAATGGATGGGTGTAAATCTGAGTTCGTGACTCCCCGTCACCGTCACGCTATGACGTGTTGTGCGTATTTAATTTAATTTAATTTAATTTAATTTAATTGCAATGGAGCACAGGCTCCAGTGGCAATTTCCCTACACAGCTATCTTCCCCCTATCCTGCACCCACCTACATTTGCCCTCTACAAATTTTATCTTTAAATTCCTTCAAAGTTTTCGGTAAATTATTCATCGTTTCTCTTGGTAACTCATTCCAATCCCTGACACCCTTACCTAAAAAAGAAAATCTTCCCACACCCTTGTGCCTGAAATCGAGTGCCAGCTTGTGGTCATGGTCATCTTTTCCCTTCCATGCACTAATTTTCATACCTATTGCAATATCTTTCCATGCCTCATCACCATTATATGCCCTGTACACTCCCATGACCCTCCTCATCCTCCTCCTGTCTTGCAATGAATCCCATTCCAGCTCTTTTATCATATCCGTCACTGATTGCATTCTGCGATAATTTCCAGAAACAAATCTAGCAGCCCTTCTTTGCACCCTCTCCAACTCCTGTATTTGATACGTAAAATGAGGGTCCCATACTACACTACCATATTCGAGCAATGGTCTGACCAAAGTTTTGTAACCCAATTCCTTGACTTCTCTCGTACATCCCCTCATAACTCTCTCCAACAAGTGCAGAACTTTGAAACCTTTTCCTACCACCTGTCCTATGTGTCCTGCCCAGTTAAGTTTGTTATCAAAAGTAATTCCAAGATATTTGCATTTCAAGTCTTCAGCAAGCAATTCTTTCCCCACCTTATATTCATAATTAACCTTTTGTTTTTTATTTGTGTATCTAATAAGCTGACTCTTCTTTGCATTTATCTTCATTCCATGTTTACCAACCCAATTAGATATCCTGTCCAGATCACCCTGCAACTGTTTACAATCCTCTATCGTTTTGATTCTTTTATACAGCATTATGTCATCTGCAAACAATCTAATTTCAGATAGTAAACAGTCAACACAATTATTCATTAGAATAATGAATAGCAATGGTCCCAATACGCTACCCTGTGGCACACCCATTTTTACTTCCACTTCTTTTGATACTACATTTCCTACCCTAACTTTCTGTTTGATATGCACATTAGACGCCATTTGGATTGGTAAAATCTAATGAGTTCGCGTCACCAACATGCTAACATTTACAGTATATCCGTAGCTATAAATATAACATGTTGCGCTTGGACAGCAGGAAAAGTATAGATTACACTTGTACCTAATATACAGAAATGAATGTTTGTTTGTTTGTTCCTTTTGCCTATTTTGTTCATACAAAGACACAGCTTTTATCCGATTTTGATGGAACTTTGCATACGTTTACATTAAAACAAATGCGTTTGATTTTAAAAAATCTAAACCCTCTCCTCATTCTCCCCCTCACTATAATTTCTGTCAACGTCGTTCATACAAACCAAATATTTATTATCCGTTTATGATAGTACTTAGAACATGTGTGCTTCAAAACAAGGCCGACTGGTAGCTCAGCCGTTAAGATGCTTACTTCCGGAAGTTTCTCAATCCCATGGTGATCAGGAATTTTTATAAATACTGTTTGATTGTATGTACTACGCCGACACGTTCCATGGTTCTGATTACACGTTAAACTGTAGTTCCATGGGGAAAGAAATTGATCTTCCTGCCTATGACAGAACAGCTTGGTACATCTCCTTCGGGAAGATTCGACCAACCTTCGGGTAATGGAATAAATTAAAATTTTAGTTTTTGAGGTGAAAATTTCTTTAGGTGTGTTGGGAGATTTTTGTATGGGTAAAATCTTATGAGTTCGCGTCACGGACGTACTAATCTTAACAAAGTATCTGCAAAAGTCTGGTGGCTCAGTGGTTAAGGTGTCTGAGTGGGGAACGACAGGTATGCGGTTCGAATCCCTGTCTCTGGCACAGCTTGCTGTGTAATGTGACGTACGCCAGAACGCTTCTGTTGTTCGGATTCCACGTTAAACTGTAGGTCCCCTGTACCTGATAGCACTACCTGGTTAGGTTAAGACAGATAAGACAGAGACGGAATGTGCAGACAATAGAAATCCTGTTACCAGGTCATTAAGATCGCACGGTATTACAAGTATTATTATTATTGGCAAATTCTCCCAATAAATGGAAGACGTTAAGCAAATGACCCAACCAAGTTTTCTTAGAGTTCTTCTTGTTGATCCAATGGGCTTTAATACTTTCCGAGAAAGCTTGCTTGCGTTTTTCCGACCACTTTAGTCTGTATTGATTTTGTTTTGGTTGTTCAGTTATATCTTCACATTTGTGTACTTTGTGTCTGAATAAGTCTCTTCCTAAGATGTCTGTTGCTCCCATGTTTGCACTTTTAAGATCCTTCCGAATTTCATTCAGCCAAGGTGTTGGATTCATAAGTGAAGTTACATAATCTACCATTATCATTTTTGTCAATCGATTTTCTGGTAACCTCTACAGATTACCAAAGAATTTCATTCCCCTTTTCCTGGTGTCAATTTCGATATTTCACAACTTTTCATTTGTTTTGATTGATTGTATCCTGTAACCATCTTTAGTGGGTCTTGCTCCTAGAATTTTTCTATTGATTTTTCTCTCTACTTTTTTTATTTCCTCAAGGTCATGATTACTCTTAAGTGTTAACGTTTCACTTGCATAGAGGACTGTTGGTTTTATGACTGTGTTATAGTGCCGAATTTTGGTCTGTCTTGTCATGGATTTTTTGTTGTAGAGATTTTACACTAACCATAATGTTTTTTTGATTTTTTTTTTTTTGTTTTACTATTTGGAGGCGATTTTGCTGCGAGATTTTCTCGAGGCCTGTCGGATCGATGAATTCTCCGAGGTATTTAAAGTATGGGACCCTGTTGATTTTACCATATTTTGTTCTCAAACTTGCTATTTCTGTCTTTGAACATATGAATTCAGTTTTCTCGAATGAGATTTGTAACCCTACTTTTGTCGCGTGGGTGTGTTAGGCCGAGCGAAAACCTTTTAATTTCACACTTAATACGACAGAGTGGAGAGAGCGAGGCCGTGGTTGTCCCGTCTTGAGCACCTGCCTACCCCTTAGAGGGTAGTCTGTAGGCATATTGCCGAGAAAGTAACTGAGCCTTAGCTACTGAGAACTGCAGGTATTGCATAATCTCACTGGTTAGTACTTAAACATTTACATAAATATTCCCATACATCTCTATCTACGGAGAGGTGACTTAACGCTTAGGAATAATAACAGCACATGTTAATAGTTACTGATTTATTACACTTGAAGACAGATCGGCGTACATGTTACACTATTGGCTACGTTGATCAAAGGAATAATTTTCACTAGAAATACTTTATGCTGATTGGTTAATATTCATTGATCTTCCATTGGTGAACTGTTACTGACGCTGCGCTATACGGATTGGTTGACATATTAACTATATTCCATTGGTCGACAGGTTACAGGGCAAGGCACATTAAACCCTATCGAAATGAGTGACTATCGGCGAATGCATTAGATTCCTATCTAACGGTGGACATACTGCTGTGGAGACAAACATGCAAGCAGTGGATTAAGCAAGCTTTATGTATCTGTTAGATGAAGGTGTTGAACGGTGCGTCCATGGATGATGGGCTGTTGAGTCCATGGCGGAACTTGGACTGACTGTCGAGTCCGTGGTGGATGTTGGACTGACAAGAGCAGAGGGCCACTAGTCTGCAGGGAATCTCATTAGGGATTCTAGTGGGGATAAAAGGTGATGGTAATTGGCTCACTAGGACCATGTGGAGGTGGTCAGAGCGGAGCTATACCTCGAGGAGTAGGAACTGCATAGTGTGGTGGTTTCCAGGCTGACATAAGCTTAGCAAAGCTATCCTATATGCCGTGGGTTCCGTCTAGTAAGCGCTCCCACATAGTCGGCAAACTGCTGCGGTATACAGGCTGCTGAAATTCCAGTGAGGCGTAGCCTGCGATAAGAAACTGGCGTAACACGGTCGTAAGCTATGTACTGAGTTACAGGCATGGGTAGCAGAGACTCGCTACGTGCTCAACCTGAGGCCTTCATGCTTGGTTACAAAAGATAACGTTGCTGCAGCGTGAGATCTGGCTCGCTGTTACGACTGGATGTGAATCAGAACTACGATGAGTTTGAATAAAGGCTTCAAATCTATACCCTATACCTTAGAATACACGAACCCGCGATACTTTTTCTGTACATTCTTTGAGTGTCCCAAGCTGTTTGATAGCAATCTTTTAATCTTCTGCTAGTATCGCCAAATCATCCGCAAAAGCGAGGTATGGTATATATAGGTTGTTTTTGGGAAAGCCAAGTGCAATTGGCTTCCAACACACATTTCTTGAGTCCTTTCTCCCATTCTTCCTTAACAAGTATTATTATTTTTACTTTACGGCAAGTCTAAGTAGAGGTCATTATGAAGGGGAGGAGGGGCAAGGAACGGAAATAATTTGGTAATGACGATTGCAAGGAAGCGTCATGCCAATCACTTGGAGGAAACCTAAATCAGGATTGTTGCACAGGTATTCGAACCCATGCTCTCCGGAACACCAGATCCGAGCGTTACCACTCGCGCACCACGCTCGGTCCCAACCTCAGAATTTAATGTTACGGGGCTTGAAAAAAAGAGTTAACCTCACCGTGTTGCGTAAAATACATTCTCCATCAATGTGCTGTTTATTTCACAGCAGGTTCCATTAAACAAATTGTTTTTGCGGGTCTGGACTAATTAAATTACTGCCGGAATTACTGTTAACAGCATCGGCCTGCTGTCGCAAATATAATTTAACTCATTGCTCCACAACGAAAACGTTCTTCCGTTAACGACGTTTATAAGTATTACTTCTTTCTTTAATGGTAGGAGTATCTTGCTATATATTCAGTGCAATAAGAAGAAATGCTACAAAAAAAAAGATACCTTTGTGATGGTAGAAGTCTTTCACATCATTGAAGTCAATAACATTTTATCAAAACTGAATTAACGAAACAAACGTATTTTGAGACTAAATTATGGAACAATTATTTTTTATCGTCATCAAACTGGAATGATAACACATTCGCATAAAATACTGGACAGCTTGCTACAGAAAATTTGGAAAAATAATTTAATCTCAGAATTGCAGGTTCAGAAGGTAACAGAAGTTTAACAGCAGAGAAAAACTAACAAAACCAGCACATATCTCGTATAATCCGTACTCAGAAACGTTTAGAATTTTAGATAACACTCTCAATAACAATTATAAACATTCAACTCTCCTTTTCTTTTCTTTTTGGCTTTACGCCTTGTCGACGATCAAGGTCATTAGAGGCGTGAAGGGACTGGGGACAAGGAATGGGAAGGAATTTGGCCATGGCAATTTGAAGGAAGCATTCCGGCATTCGCCTGGAGTGATCTGGGGAGATCCGGAAAACCAAAATCTGAACACGCGGTAGGGTTTCGATCCGGCGTCCTCCCAAATGCGAGGCCAGAGCGTTATCGCTGATCCACCACGCTCGGTCAAGGCATTTTTTACAGTATTTACTTTAAAGAAATTTGGTCCGGTCAGCTGACAAGGCGTTAGCTGGTTCCAGTCCTGGTGATGGACTCGGTCCGCAGTATAGAACAGATGGTTATTATTACTATCGTATGTCAACTATAAATAAATACATGTTGAACAGATAACTATATCTAGGGATTCACGCCATCTTCTGGCAGCTGGTCCAGCTTGATGCAGTGTGAGCAGGTCTGCAGATAGTCTTCTTGCTGGACAATCCGTCACTATGTGGTCAGCAGTTTGGATACCGCCACAGTCACACAACGCATCTTCACGAATGCCCCATTTATGTGCGGCTGCATTGCACACTCCGTGACTCGTGCGAAACCTATTCAGTTGACACCAAAGACACCAAGGCAAGTCGAAACCTGGAACACAGTTTGTCACATCTTTTCTAAGACCACATTTGTGTGGTCTGTAGGCTTCCCACTCCTTTATCCATAAATTATAATTGTTATTTCTAAGCTTGCATGTTTCCATGTAGGCAGCTCTTCTCGATTTTAATCGTGAGCGAGACAGGTGAAGAAGGTCACCATGCAGAGGAACCATGTTGCTTTTCTCCACTCCTTCCAATCCTCTAAGCAATATCGATTTTCTCCTCAAATGTGATGGAGGAATGTGGGAAAATACAGGCAGCTAGGACAGTGGGGTAAACCTAATGACACCACTCACTGTTCTCATAGCAACGTTAAGCTGGGTGTCAACTTTGGCAGTATGAGCACTACCAAGCCATGTAGAGCAACAGTATTCTGCTGCGGAGAATGCCACTAGAGGAACTTGGGCACTTGTACCCCATGACGCGGCAGTCAGTTTCTTTACAAGGTTCACACGGATCCACTCTCTCTCTGCAGGGTTAGATAAATGCTGACGAAAAGCGACGGCTCGATCCAAGGTAATTCTCATATATTTGGGGTGGTCTTTGTGTTCTACTCTTCCAAGTGATCCGAAGGTTGGACTTATTCTGACGTAGGTGAGCTGGCTTGAAAGTTGAAAGCAACAATACTCTGTCTTTCTCAGATTAAGTTGTAGGTTTAGTCTGTTTACAATGTGTAGAGCTAGTTAAGACTCTCAGAGAGTCTATCTTCACAAATCTGGAACTTTCTGTCCTGGAAAGTAATAGCCAGATCATCGGCATACTGAAATTTCCAGCAATAGAAGAGGTAGTGAGGCACAAATACTAATCGCAGGTTTGTGCGCAAAAGTCCTGGGTTAAATCCCAAACCTGTCCACAGTGCATGTGAAGCGAGGGTATACGACACTGTAGATGTCGATTCGTTCATCGGATGACGTTGAGCTGAGCGGCCTTCGTGTCTATCCGAAGAGTAGGCCCTAATGAGACGAAATCGGGTTCACGCAAATCTAGCGAACCAATCTAGATACAGTTTGAAAGCTTTTGTTCTATCTTAAAATCTGCAGCATATCTCACGAATCAATGTGACCGAGAAACGGAGCAAGAAATGATGATTCATTTGCACAGAAAACATATATGCGTCACAGATCACACGGCATATCACATCAACACCCATTTACAATGTACCTAAGACAGAATTTAAAGCTGAAATTTGTAGGGGGCAAAATAGGCGGGTATATGAAAGGAGAAATTGGGTGTATAGGGCAATGGCCACTGATTCTTGCCCTCCTTCGCAATTAAATTAAGTTAAATTAAAGATCACACTACAACACAGAGAAATACTCGAAATATCTGTTTTTTATTTATTTACTTATTTGTAGTACGGCTAAGCGAGTAATACATATAAATATATACAGCGGCAAGAAAGTAGGTAGAATTAACAAATTAATGTCCAGCTATTGCAGCCATGCTCCCAAGGAAGTTGTAGCACTGAAATTATCTTGAAATGGTTCACCGTTCTTCCTCACAGAACATTCATTGATGATACGCTCCACACTCTGGGAAGGGGCTCCGCAGTCACAGACAGGAGAATCCCCAAGTCCCCACTTATACAGCATTACGTTGCATTTGGCATGGCCCATTATTAGGCGGTTTTGTTTGACACACTAGTCTCTCTTCAGATGGAATACCGGAAGTCCAGTTGTAGGATCTTCAATATCTTCATGTTTCACAGATGCAGAGATCCAACTTTGTCGCCATTTTTCCTTGACAACGAAGCCAAATATCTCATGACATATAGAATTTCTGGATTTAAGACGAGTGGTGGATAGGTCATTTAGGATCTCGTCGATTTGGAGATTCTGTGGATGGTCGGGATGATGTAATTTTATCCACTCTCGTGTCATTGCTTCTTGGCGTCTTACCTCTGGAGGTGGAATATTGCTGATGATATGTAACCAGGGGAATAGGGTGGATTTTAGTCTGCCAGTTATTACTCTCATATACTCGTTCAGACGAACGTTGATTTTTATAGTGTGAGCACTACGTTGCCACACTGGAGCACAGTACTCAGCAACAGGGTACACCATGGTGTGGGTGGTTGTTCGTAGTGAGTCCGCATCAGCTCCCCACGAAGTACAAGCTAGCTTCTTCATGAAGTTGCACCATGTTTTAAGTTTCTAATTTGTGTTTTCTAGGTTTGTTTTTGAACCGTAAGGAATGGTCTAAGATGATACAAATATATTTAGGGCAGAAAATATGTTTCATTCTTTGGTGGCGCAAGTTCACGTTAGCTGCTGAAGTGCTATTCTAATGATTAAATGGAATGCGCATACTTCTGTTTTCGTGTGGTGTGGATAATGTCTCCACTTTATATCGTCCGCATTCATGGTTTCTAAATCATTTGAGAGAATGCTTTCACCTTCCACTAGTGTGGCAGTTTGGGAAAAACAGCAGAATTTATTTCCAACTGTGTCAGGCATGTCACTAGTGTACAAGTTGAAGAGCAATGGAGCTAGTACTGACCATTGAGGTAATCCATTATTGACTGTAAATGACTTATTTGTCTTTTGCCCAACTGTGACATTGAAAAATCGGTTTTTCAGCATGTTCTTTAGAAGTTTTTTTTTCCTTTTTTCCCTCTGCAAGTTAGATGCTTTTTAAGTTTATGTATTAGTCCATCCAGCCAAACCGTATAATATGCCGCTGTTAGACCAACAAAAGCTAATGGTATCTTTAACTTCTTCTGAGATCTAGTCTTAATATACGTATGAGTTACTGCTAACACTTGTTCACAACTCTGTTTGAGTCTGTAATCTGCATGGTATACTGATGGTATTTTATTTATTATTCCTCAAATACGATTAAGGATGAGGCGTTCTAGAAGCTTATAGTAAACACTGAGTAAAGCAATGGGTCGATAGCTTGAAGCATAGTCTGCTGGTTTGCCTGATTAGAGGATCGCTAAGGTGTGAACCATATTGAATTCTAGGGGGGATGATCCCAGTGTCTAGGATATCGCCGAAGAAGTTCTTTAGGCATGTTCTTCCCTGTTTGCCAAGACAACTTATTAATTCTAGGAAAACGCCATCTAAACCTGCAACCTTCACCCCCCGCCCCTTTTTGTAGCCTTTTGAAGGCTTTCTCAACTTCGTGAATGAATGGATTCGAAAGAGTAGAGTTATTTAAAAAGTTATTATCCATTCTCTTAGTAATGCTTTTTGAGTACGTACCTTCGGTTATTTATTTCTTCAGTTTTCTGCAGTATGTAATGCGGGAAACAGTAATCAAACAACCAAATCATAGGTTAACAAGACAATATACGTAAATTCATGAATACGTGAATTCTTGAATTTAAATTACAGGAAATGTTACGAATATATTTCATAATAAACGTTTATGTTTTACTTCTGGGATGTCAAGGTCCACGCAGGCGAATGAGCAGGAAAATACAGATGCGGAATATATTGTTTATCATTATGTGTTGCTGACAGCCTACCATAAATCGCAGCCAAAAGTATCAGAGATTAATTTGTGGTTGTTAGGCAGTAATATCGGAATAAGTGTGGAAAATAATGAATTTCAAATCTCGTTACCTGTACTGCCTATCCGTTCACTGTCTCAATCCGACCTACTCTGATAGCGTCTACATTCTCTCAGTGTACACCAGCCAGTGATTACCTGGTATACAAGAGGCGGGGCAGAGAGGTTTTAAGTTTGCAGCTCTGGCCGAAGCCCCACTTCACCTCTGCACCGAGCCGTCTCGACACAGGCTTACCGCAGGCTGACACTCCACTTCACCTGCGAAAACGTTACCAGCTCAAGAAATGTACCACCAAACACGGAGAAATTTATTTCAACAACTGAGGTATTACATTAGTACAGTACTTTCACAACGTTACGCCCAGTTACTGGCTAGTTTCTGGGTTTGCAATCGATAATACTGTTCTAAAAAAAAATAAAAAAAAAAAAAAAAAAAAAAAAAAAAATTTCTTATTTTGGGGTTATTTGTTGTGATACTTAAGGAAATTAATTCGCTGAACTCATATCAACTTTCAGATTTCTTCTATCAGGCATATTTTATTTTTTAGTAATGGAGATCTTAATTTTGTAACTTTTTCTATTTACTGAAAAACGTTAAACTCTAGTCATTATAAAAGCCATTGAAAGAATATTTAAATCAACAGATAAACTACTAAATATGTGTGAGTGGAGACTTTCCCGGCGTACTGATGTAATAAAATCCTGTCGGGTGTCCAGCCGGATGGGGTTTATACGACACCATCCGGCTGGACACCCGACAGGATTTTATTAACTACTAAATACTCCGAACATTCTACATAGAGTTAAACAAACGACAAATATCAGCGAAAAATGTGTATTACCCCACTATTGATAGTCTTATTTCCTCCTTTTATTGTGAACTAGCTCGTACCCGCGACTTCGTACGCGTGGATTAAGAATTTTTTGCCAGAACTGAATATAGAAAGTTGTTCGTAACGAAGGATTGGTCACAGCCAACACCGAGTCGGCATAAACGACAGGAAAGTTGTCACTATATCATTCTACCGTCGAACCTGTCTCTTGAAGAGAATCAATTTCCAACATATTTCTGTCACCATTCGATAAGGTCTCAAAATTTCGTGACTACAACTGTTTATCATACTGCAAAAAATGTCCTGTGCCTTTCATACAGATTTTCTTGTCAAATTCCATCAATATCGATATAGCCATTTAGTCGTCAAAACGTAACAAAAAGACAGAGACTTACTTCCGTTTTATAGTATTATTACTACGGTTCATACACACACACTGACTGCGAACAACCCCTGACGGATCATTATAACGCAAAAAAGTGTACACCTACAGCATTGCAATACTACCTACGATTTGCCTCGCATTGCACCTCCTAACTTTGTGATATCTACAGTTTAACGTTCAATCAGAATAATCTACGGCCCAGGCGTGACTCTTACGATCAAAAACAGTTTTTAAAAATCTTAGCCTCCACGGAGATTTGAACCGTAGACCAAGACCCAAACATTAGTAAAGAAGCGCTTTAACCACTGAGTTACCTGACCGCTACACGGAAAAACAGTACAGAGACGTCCATATCCAACGCGTCTATCTATGACCGTTCAGTAGTATTTCGAAATTATGAGACAACATGTATTATTTATACATATAATTTTTCAACCAAATGTAAATGGTATTTTTATCCTTGTTTCAAAGGATAAGTATGCAAAGTTTCATCGAGATCGGATGAAACTGTGGATTTGTATGAAGAACAAACAAACCATCAAACAAACAAACATGCATACATTCATCTTTATATATATATACATACATTTAGGATTTACAAGCTTCCACAAATCACTCCAGGTGAATGCCGGGATGGTTCTTTTCCGTTCCTAGGCCCTACACTTTTATTATTTTTTTCTTATGGTTTTAGGCCTAGTCGAGGTCATCAGAGGCGGGATGGGAATGGGGACAAGGAAAGAGAAGGAATTCGGCCATGGCCTTTTCAAGAAAGCATCCCGGAATTCACCTGGAGTGATTTGGAGAAACCATGGAAAACCCAAATCTGGATGTTCGGATGGGGATTCGAACCGTTGTCCTCCCGAATCCGCGACTAGAGCGTTAACCACTCACCCACCACAGTTGATCACCTAGACGCTAACGAGTCGTAAAGCAATAAAAAAAAATAGATTTTTAGGGATATGTTAAGACGAAGAGGATAGCTCAAGATAGGAAGAGATGGCCAATTACATCGAATCAGTCGACAGGCTGATTACAAAACACAAAAGGTGATATTCTATTCCACAACAGAGAATAGAAAAATTGAGGCTACAGTGGTATGGGCATGTAAAGAAAATTGGAGAGGAGAAGTTACCAATAAAGATGCTGGGTATGGAGCTGAAAGGGAAGAGGCCCAAAGAAAGACTAAGGGACTGATGGGTTAAAGGTGTTAAGAAATGTGTGGAAGAAAGAGGAGGAAATTGGGCGACAGTGGAAGAGATGATGGTTAGAAGGAAACGCTAACGAAGCTTTTGTTCCCAGCAGACCCGGCCAGCGGTTGGAAGCTGCTCTAGATGATGATGAAGTATCACATCCTATCATCCCTTGTTAACAAGCGAAATAACATGTTGAAGTTAATTGGTTTGTCTAAACGCTTGCTGATTTGCAGGTTGCTTTGATATTGAGTAGTTTCCTTTGATGCCTGGTTGAGACGAGTCGTTCTCGCCTGGCTGCGACTGAGGAGCGTCACGTGTCCCGCCCTCTAGACGCTGACGCCGGGGAGAGGCAGGCACAGTGACAGACGATCCCGTCAGACGCCGCCCTGTCACGTGAGCAGGCGCCGCGTGCGTCGCGACGCTACTCGACGCTCCGCGGGCGGCCGGTTAATTAGGGGAGACGCCGCCTGCGACAGACGCTTGTTAGCTGCTGCCGTCACTCCAATCAGATTATGGCGACCGTCGTGCAGGACATGTCTTATCTGTATGAATTAAAACACACTGACACGAGCACTGCTTTACTCTCAGCTTAAAGACAAAGGGAAATTAATCGATATTCAAATTTAAGCAATTTCTAATATTCTGTTAAAGCAATATTAGTTGACAAAACAAAAGCAGCTACAAAAAACAGCGATTAGAATCCTTAGATGTAAAAGAAAATTACGAATGTTAATAAAATGCATTACAGGTTGCTAGAGTTGAGATGATGTCGTTACCTTTTGTCCACTGTAGTTACAGGCACCATCAATTACATCGACATCAACTACCTGTTTGTGCAGGTGATTCAAGACTGTGGAGGGCAGAACATCACACCATAAATAGAACCACATTGTTAAATCTGTAGTGTTTATCCTAAGGATGAAATACTTGTGTTTCTATCTGTGTGCCAAGTATAGAATTTTTTCTTTGTATAATAAGCGTGGTGGGTGAACGGTAATGTTCTGGCCTCATATTCGGGAGGACGCGAGTTCGAATCCCCATCCGGGCATTTAGATTTGGGTTTTCTATGGTTTTCCCTAATCACTTCAGACGAATGCCGGGATGCTTCCTTCAAAAGACCATTGCAGAATTCCTTCACGTTCCTTGACTACCATCCATACCCGCCTGCAATGAGCCCGCCGTCAAGGTGGCTTAAAGCCATATGCAAAAAAAAAAAAAAAAATGTTTGTGGAATATGTAGTTTCTGAGTAATTTAGAATAAGAATAGCAAACTGCATCCAATATAGATAATAATGAAGCTAAAGACAACTTGATACCAATTTTCTTAGTCTACGTCTTTTCTTCAAGGTAGCTTCCATATCGCCTCGATTAGTGGGTGTGTACTACTCTCTGAACTAGGACTTATTATGTAAATTGTTTTCTATATTTATGCCATGCCAACGTCGTGGTCATTAGAGGGACGAGGGGAAGAGGGGTAATAAACTAGAAGGAAATCGACTATTTCCTTTTGGAGGAACCATGCCAGAGTTTTCCAGGAGTGATTTTGGATAAAAAACGGAAAACGAAATGTGGAGAGTAGGGTGGAGAATGTAACTCTCATGAACTGGCAGACGTATGTATCAATATGCTCCGTATATCCGGTCACTTCCCGGTACACGACTTCTTTTAGAAGGGATAGGTTCTTCGAATAGTACTAAGTAAAAAATAACGTTAACCTCTGCTTAGTGGGGAGAACAAACATATCGTGTTTTTCTATCAAAGCTATTCTGCCTCATAATGTTCAGATTAACTTCTACATTCGCTCACGTGATTTTATAATATGGGTTATGTTTAGACACTGACTTAAGTTTTTTTTTATTGTGTGTATATGTTACGTCAGGCTTCACTGCTGGTCGACGTCAGGGGCATTAGAGCATGTACAACATGTAAGGTAAGGAACGGGAAAGGAATGTAGCGTTGGCCTTTTCAGGAAACCATCATTGAATTCACCGGGAGTGAAAACTGAATTCTTAATGGCCAGAAGGGATTTGAAACCCGCGTTCTCCAGAATTATTGTAAGTTTGAAGATCGGTGAAACTCCATCCGGCCCATTCAGGCCTACAGTTCCTTCATGTTTCATTCATTCAAAACACACTTCATTGAACATACATAAATCACAGTCATTCACATAAAACAGTAACAAGTAAATATTCACAGACTCGTAAGTTTTCTAAACAGAATCAAAATAAGAGGATGCGTTGGACGTAATGTTATGTTTCTCTTATCTCGAGAACCATATTAGTGGTTCCCTTTAATATTTTACACAGTAGCTAGAACGGTTTACTTCTGACTTGAGGTTAAAACGTGGGCAGAACTGTTAGATGGAGTAACCTTTGCACAAGGTCTCCAGGGCCAGAAGGGAACAGGTGTCACGGGAGACGAACGGCATCTGTTTTTCTCCGAGTCAGCTAATGTTACGTCGGGAAACAGCCTCTGACCTTTAACCTGCGCGACACTCTGCTTGACCTTTTCCTAATAAGAACTCCAGTTTCAACAGAATTGTGCATTCGCTTTTTCAAAGTTAACCAGAAATTCAATCCTTCTGGGATGCTTCCTTAAAAAGACCATGGCCGAATTCCTTCCCATTCCTTCCCATTCCTTGCCCCGTCCTTTCCCGTGTCTAAAAAATAATAATAAAAAAATCCATCTAGATCCATACTCTGCAAATCACAAAAATTGTGCGTGGCAGAGGGTGCTAAGCACTAATCCTAAATCCGCGCAGGAATACATAAAAGCATCAGTACGGCATCTTATTTCTCTAATCTTATCCCTCCGGTCATTGCGACCTAAATAGGTTGGCGGAAGAAGTATTTCATTGCACTCGAAATTTAATTTTTTTCGCATATCCTCCAATTTATTCGAACGCAAGCTATGTCGTGTGTCTTCCAAATTATCCCAGCCCAATCTATGTATCAATTCTGTGACGCTTTCATGAGGGCTGTAGCAACCAGTCACGAATAGAGCGGCTCTCCTCTGAACCCTCTCCACTGAGTCAATCAGAACCTTGCGATACGGATCCCAAACTCCACAACAGTAATCCAGATGTGGACGCACTAGTGTTCTATACGCTATCTCATTTGTATTAGGATTACAATTCCTGAAAATACGACCTATTAATCGTAATTTAGAATTCGGTGATTCTGTATTTACTTGTTGTGTCCGACAGTGCCTGTTTTACAAAAACTGAACTGTGGCAAAATCAACCAGTTTGGAAGGTACCGTTAGTCCCTAAACGGTTTATCAGGTTGGTGTGTTTCAATCTGTTTGAAGATTATGAACATGTTTCATTTCTACGATCTCGCGTAAACGAATCTTTCTTGAATTCAACGACCCTTCCTAAATTCTTGTAGCTCGGTGGTTAAGGCGCTATCCTCGTGGTTGCAGGAATTTTTTAGAGTCGTGTTTGATCAAATGAACTATGCCAGGTCGCTCCGTAGGTCGGATTACACGTTAAGCTGTAGGTCACAGGGAAAAGGAAGTGGCCGTCCTACCTCTAACACAATGGCTTACATAGGGAGGCCAGCAAACTTAAAATTCAGATTCAGTTCATACTGTGTGTAATAAAAGCTCATGGCTAGAGGTGTAACGTGGCAAAGCAGTAACATGCGCTCCTTCGCAGTTGTAGAGAAAATCGGTATTGAAATATTCCGCTGCGTTATGTAGCTTCAAATGGCCGCGTGATTCAGCGAGCAGGTCCTCTGCCGCATAAGCCTTTTCTCACCGGATCAAATCTCGCTGCGATTGTCATTTTCATTTATTTATTCAAGTAAGTATACAGATGATTCCAAGCAATCAGTTTCAACAATTATGAATGTAACAAATTGTTAAAATGCCTTTTGTTGTGAAAAAACCGATGGCGTCTCCTTTCGACCCTACCGTCCCTTGGTGCAGGAATGAACATCTATCCTTCAACTGTAAGGGTCGAGTAACGGTATTTGTATAAATAAATAAATTCTATTGGGATGTAAGGTACACACGAATATGTCTACGAGTTTGTATGACTGATTGTATTAATTGGCAACTGCTCTTATTATTGCACCACATATCGCACCGCTAGTCACTAAACTAGTTCCCCCTGGTGAGACAGGTCCAAGTAGATAAATGCCTAATTTTGCCTGCACATGGGACTCGTTAATTCTCATGTCAAGCGCCAAAAGATCCGGGAACTGCTTCCTTTCGATTCTGAAAGGAAAAACATCAATTCCTTCGCGTGTTCGGAGAATCATACATGGACAAGCTATATCTTCAGCTCCGGTAGACGGCTCAGTTTACAACTTGCCAATGCTTATGCTGGGGAGTTTGTAGGAAAAAGTGAGTATTTAAGGTTACGGGCCATGAGGGTAAGACTTGAGTTGATCCGTTTCTTGAGTCCCCACAAACAACAAAAGAAATATTACAAAATATTATCGATTAATGCCCCACGCAACAAGATAGAAACAAAATATGTAGATAGTAATTGGGGGATTGTTTGGTCAAATATTTTTAACAAGAACCTGCCTTCAGACATACGAGCTTTATGGTACAAAGTGGTTAATGAAACAATTCCAACAAACGAGAAATTATTTCGAATACATTTCAAGGCAACTGACAGATGTGAAAATTGTGGAAATATCGACTCACTTCTACATCGTTTCCAATGTGATTAGGCATACCAAATATGGATGTGGACAAAGCATGCTATAGCAGCCCTTTTACAAGTACCACCGATGAATGTAGACACCAGGATAGTTGTACGACCAGAGATCAAGATAGCTCCTCAAGAAAAACACAACTCGTGCATTTGGATACTGGGTCAAACCATGTTTTATATTTTACAGAGCAAAACGAAGAATTTAGAAGACTACTTGTCCACAATGAAAATCAAGATGTGGGTGATGAAAAGGACAACAAAATACAAAGAAAAGTTCGGAGTATTTCTGGAAAATGCGATAACATCACAAATTGCAGTATAATAAAATATTTAAATCTAAATTACACATTATGTTAATAATGTTTGAAATTAATTGTAAGTAATTTTATGTATTATAAATGTAACACTTTATTATGAATAATAATAATAAAAAAAAAAAATACAAAGCGCAGAATCTGGAAGTAACAAAAATGAGTATTTAAGGACAAAGAAATTAGTATTAGGATCAAAATGTAAGATATTTGCGTCATAGTTCAAGATGGAAATGCACGATTTCTGCGTCCATCTGTTATTTGATTGAAATCCAATGTTTATGTGTAATTATTAGACCGAGCGTGGTGGTGTAATGGATAGCGTTCTAGCCTCGCATTCGGGAGGATGGCGGTTTCCATGGTTTCCCAAATCACTCCAGGCAAATGCCGGGATGCTTCCTTCAAAAGGCCATGACCGAATTCCTTTCCATTCCTTGCCCCCCATCCTTTCCCGTCTCTAAAGACCTCGCTTTTGGGAGACGTAAAGCAGTTAAAAAAAATCATCTTGACGTACGATAAACATCTGACCAACCTTGCAGCAAAACTAAGAACCAGAAATAATATTCTGTAGAAGCTAACTGGCACCTCTTGGGGAGCATCTGCCTCCACACTTCGCAACTCAGCACTGAGCCTTGTGTATTCTGCAGCTGAGTACTGCTCATCTGTCTGGATGAATAGCATCCTCGCCAAAAATATCGACATAGTTTTGATCCAGATAATGCGGATAATTAGTGGATGTGTCAAGTCTACTCCACTGTACTGGCTACCCGTTTTGAGTACGAGCCGCCAACGATAAAACGACGCAATCACCTAATTGACAAATATAATATCTGTCATAACTTGGACCTTCCCATCCACGACGGTTTGGAAACCCAATTTCAGAGACTTAAATCGAGAAGTCCAAGCGTCAAAACTGTATAACAGCTTAGGGGGCATTCACAAATTACGTGAGGTGTTTTTCCGGATTTCTGGACTCCCCTTCCCCCTGGTGAGATTTCGTGAGATCTGGCGGGACCCCCCCCCCCCTCTGGTGAGATCTGGTACGCGATAAACCCCCCACTAGAAATCGCCCTGGAACCTTTTGTAGACCTTTTTTTTTAGGTCATACCCTAATTTTTTGACGAAATACCCTTCTTAAATCGACTTTGGCGCAAATTGTATACATTTCTTTTTTTTTTTTTGGCTCTACTGTCCCAATTTTTTTTCAAAATCTCACGTGAGATCTCAGTAGACTCCCCCTCCCCCCTGGTGAGATCTAGTGAGATTTCGCTGGACCGCCCTCCCTATTTCACCTCACGTAATTAATGGATGTCCCCTTACAAACAACAACTTTAACGGGTCGTGGAGATCAGAGTAGGTCGCCTCAGCCCTACCAGAATGGCACTCCTGGTTTGACAATCAACAGGCACTAAAGGGACTCGACCTTCCCCGCAAGACCTGGGCAGCTCTCAACACAGTCAGGTCTGGTCACGGCAGATCTGCTTCATCTCCTAACACATGGGGAGTGAGATATTCAGCGAGTTGCGAGCGACTGTGGGGAGGAAGGACAAACCATGCGTGACGTGACCTTTGATTGCCCATTCCGAGCCTTCGGGGGATCACCAAAACACTTCATCGACATTTCAAATGAAACATTACATTCGATGCGCTATGTCGACTTTGAATTCTAACTATAATTTTAACATGAACTCTTAAATGTAAAATCTGAATTTACTAATGTAAATGTATTATTGATTATGTGCTATGCCCATAGGATAAATAAATAATATTCGCTTAAGACAGGAGGGAAGTGAAGAGGCGTATGTTTGTGAGGATGAGTTGAAATATATTGGTGGAAGAATTAAGAGTGGTGCATGCAAGGTGAAAGATGACACTGTGAAAGCCTACTGGCGTGATTAATGATTTTAATTAACAGTCACTTGTCTAAACACAAACAATTGTTAATTAAATAAAAGGTTCTTTAAGCCGCGGTTGCCAGGTTTAGGTACTGTTCTCAATCGGGATAATTAAATGAGAGAGTCACACAGTTTAGGGTGAACATCTACTCAAGAAACTTTATTCTAGTTCATTAACCTCTGCCACTACACCGACGGAAAGTACCACCACCAAACAATATATCAACAAGGAATCGGACTTCTTCTTCGAAAACCACAGATTCGTGGGATAAGAAAGATTGACTTACAAAATAGTCTCCCACATTCACTGTCGTCCTCTTAACGCTACAAAGTCACTTGAAAACACAGCATTACATTTAAAACAGCGAGTTCCACATATTACAAGTCTCCATCATCCACTTCACCGAAGTTTTCACAATTTCAACTATTAGACCGAAAAATATTCCCGCGTCAGACCTTCACCTGACGGAGGTCAAAGACTCACTACTATACAGACAACAACACATTTATTGACGGCGCCGGCCACAGATATTACTGTATGGCTCAGACGTATGTTATGTTACAACTGACTACATGCTGCAACTCGATTTCAGACATAATAGTGTAAAAAAATACTCTTCGTAGGAAATGGAGTCGGGGATCGGAATGATTACAGTTGGAAGTGATGAATTTAAAATTAAAATTCTTAGAGGGCAAAAGTAGCATGGTACAAGAAAGGGATAAAATGGACGTGTAGGGAAATGGTCACCTGAGCATGCGCTCCATGGCAATTAAATTATTAACTTGTTTCTACGTCTAGCGTGGGTGCCAACATACCTCCCTCTCATTGCAGTGGTCACCAAATTATGTCTTTGGTTTTATGTCCACATTGCACTCTCCATTATTGATTTGTAATGCACTTACGTCCATTCAATACACACTTGCACTGAAAAAAAAAAAGCAGTAACCTTTAGTAGCTGGCTGTAAGATCTAATATTCCAAAGCCGAATTTCTTCCCGTTCCTTGTCTCCCCTCCCTTCCCGTCTATACATCGACGAGGCGGGTGTAACATGAAAAGAAAATCATATCCTTTATCTTTGGCTGACTCTGTACTTCAGGCATATTAAGTCAAATTATACTTAAAAAAAGAAGAAAAAACGGATAATGGGAAACAATTGTTGTGTGGGGAAATCGGATAATAGGAGCTATCACATTTAAATTAAATTAGATTAAATATTACATGATCCCAGCTGCAAAAATTACTTACAGGAGGTAAAAAATTCGATTTAAATGAAGTACTAAATATCTGAGCTGCGAATTGCATGAAATTGTGGCAAATATTATGTTCATGATTTTTTGCCTAAGGTCGTCCAGTTGCTATGATTATTGTTTTCTGTTAATGGTCTTCCTTCTTGCAACTAAACAAATGCTTTTATGGCAAACGGGTTTCGTCTTTTTTAGACACATCTTCAGTGCCCTAGGTAACCATATTCATACACAATAATGTTAGAAAATCAAGTAAAATTATTGTATGTGTTTGCATAGGGCACTGAAGATGTCTTAAATAAAGACGAAACACCTTTGCCATAAAAAGCATCCGTTTAGTTGCAAGACGGAAAAACAACAACAAGAAACAGTTTTCACAAATATATTCACTGTAACGAAATAGTCACATATTTCTTAGTTTACCTATATATGCACACAGTATATAGCGAAAACATATTCATCGATTGAATATAAATAAACAAAAAAATAATAATTAGTATGTTGATTTAAATGAATTGCATACTTTTCCTTTAGTGTTCCCGCAATTATTTTCTTCGCAGTTATTTATCTAAATATAATTGTTAATTAATAACACCCTTAACCTTTAAATGCCCGAAAGTAAATAAACTTCTGATAATTAATATGTAGATTTAAACGTATACGGTACTATTATTTAGGTTGGTTAGTAATTTAAAACGTATTGATCGATTACAGAAACATAATTGCTTGCTATAATAGCGATATCTATGGACAGAGAGTGAAAACGTATCTGGCCGCTGTTAACCTGCTAACTAAGGCCGGGCGCGTGACGTCAGCGTTACAAAGACAATGAACAAAGTAGCCTTTTATTACTTTTGATGATGATTATATGAAGTTAATTTACTGGCAACATGTTGAGGATGTGGAGCATCAACATTGACAGTGCTGGACAGGAAGTTCGCCCAGCCTTGGAGTTTATGAAGAGTGAGCACTCGTGACAGCTGGCTGGCTGGTCAGCGAGGCGCCAAGTTGGTGAGACCTCCGAGGCTGCGGCCGGCAGCTGTTAACAGCCACTTGCAACGCCCGCTGGACACGCTGCGAACTAGCTCAGCTCCCTCACCCGCAACTGACCACAGTGCCAAAATGAAACGAGATTCCTAATACTACACATTAAATACTATCTTCCTTCTCCTGATCTCGTGTCCTTAGAGAAAATTGGTGATTAACGTGGAATATGTTCGCTCCTGGGAAGAACCGTTTTCTTTATTTACAGACTATGTCAAAATGCCTCTAAATCTGTTATCCAAGCTACCGGCTTGCAAGTGTTGAAAAGAGGAGAATTTGGGTCGCCCTCTAAATAACACGCCGTAATTCTATAAGGATAAGCGTAAATGTAGCTAAACCTGCCAGGATCAACTGGCATATTTAGGTGAACCTCACGGATCTTCTAAAGCAGCTCGCAATTGGCTCACCCTGTCAGCAAATCAGCAGCTTGCACCTTACATGACAGTTCTTCAATGATTCCTTGATCTCTTGACGCATTTATGTAGCTTCCATGTATCCCAGATAATGCGAATTGTCTGTAGATTATTCTGGAGATTTTTTTAATTTAATTTAATTTAATTGCAATTGAGCGCACATTCTTGTGGCAATTTAACTATACAACCATTTTTCCTCCTTTCCTGTACCCACCTCACTACAGATTTCAACTTTAAACTGTTTCAACGTTTTTGGTAAATTATTCGTCAATTCTCTTGGTAACTTATTCCAATCTCTGACCTACGACAGCCCACCATCCGATATTCACATGAATCTCCTTGCCTAAAGCCACGTTTCTTTCCTCACAGACATTTCTGATACAGTTGCATATCAATCTCTCCATCATTTCGCCTATCACTGATGTCAAACTAACCGCCTGTAATTTTCAACACTATTTGTCATCCCCAATCATGAACTAGTACTACGATCACCCTTTCCATTACTCTGGTAGGCAACAAGACTCCAGACTCATTTTAAACAAAATTTCTAGATAAGGTACAATATCGTATCCCACAATGTTTAATACATCTGTGGTTAAATTATCTACATCAGTCCCCTTACGTTTTTTGAACTTTCTGAGTTCCTTCATAATTTCCTGAGAATCTATATCAAAAATTGTTTTTTCCTCATTAATATTTATAGGGAGACTTTCCTCTGATTTATTCAGCTATCTATGATCTTTCTTCAGTTTCGTAACCAGCTGATCGTTAGGTAGTAGCCATTGTCTTCATGATTAGATCAAATCCGGAAACCATGTTCCTTAATCTGGAAGTAGTAAGTATCTCTCTTAACAGCAAAGTTACGAACGACAAGTTTAGCGTTGAAACTCAAGCCAGGTAACCAGATAGTCTGGCATATAAGCCGCTAATGGTAGGGAACTTGACCCCTCTATTAAGGCGTCAGAAGCTTTGCCGGTTGTTTTAATGACAGTATTTACGGAAGTCCACTTTGACAGAGAAACTGTTTAATGATAGCAATATGAGAGGTATCGGTGCAGTTTGAACGTCTAGTTTGCAGTTTCAATCCCACTGAACCGTCAAAGACAATATTTTAACACAGACCGACGAGTTAGAATCAGTAAACTTTTTCAATATAAAATACACAGACGAAATTTTACTGGGCTCTCTATTTACTAATTATTCTGCTTTTCCATCTCACTATTCATGATTGGCTGTCAATATGAGGGTATATACTCTTCTAACTTGATTTATTTAATTTTCCCCTTCTCATCAGTGAATGCACTATTTTCTTAGACATTAATGATGTCGCATGTACGCTCATCTTAAATTTATATGTTTTAATTGCAATGGATAATGGTGGTAATTTCCATACACAACCATTTTTCCCCTTTCTTATATCCGATTATTTTACCCTTTAAAAATATCAACTTTAAATTCTTTAAACGTTTTTAGTAAATATTCATCATTTCTCTAGGTAACTTATTCCAATCCCTGAACCTGTTACCTACGAAAGGTAATCTTCCCATACGCTTGTGCCTGAAATGGAGTGCCGTTTTGTGGTCGTGGGCAACTTTTCTCTTCCACACAACCCTCCCAATTCTTACACCAGTGTTATTTCACTCCTCGTCACCAATATACGCCTTGTACACTTCCATGACTGTTCACCCTCCTCATGTCTTCCAGTGAATCCCATTCCAGTTCTTTTATCGTATCGGTTACTGATTGTGTGCTGCAGTAATTTCCAGAGACAAATCTAGCAGCCCATCTTTTCACCACCTCCAGCTCCCTTGTTTCATACCAAAAATTTAGGTCCCATACTTCACCACCATATTCAAGCAATGGTCTGACCAAAGTTTTCTAATACAATTTCCTCACTTCTCTGGTGCATTTCCTCATCACTCTCTCATCGAAGTGAAGTATTTTGAAAGCCTTTCCTACTGCCTGTCCAATGTGTCTTGCCCAATTGAGATTGTTATCAAATGTTATGCCAATGTATTTACATTTCAAGTCTTCAACGAGCAATTCTTTCCCCACTTTAAAATCATAATCAACCTAGAGTTCTTTTTATCTGTATACCTAACAAGCTGACCCTTCTTAACGTTTATCTTCATCCCATGTTGACCTATCTTCTTCAGGTCACCTTGCAGCTTTTCACAGTCCTCTAATGTTTCAATCCTATAGCATTGATGCTATAGCATTATATCATCTGCAAGCTACCTAATTTCTGATAGTAAAATATCAACACAATAATTTATCCGAATAATGAACATTAGTGGTACCAATAAGCTACCTTGTGGCATTCCCATTTTTTACTTCCACATCAATTGATGCCAAATATTATACACTGACTTTTCGGTTTATATCTTTTAAGAATTATGTTCCCCATCATATCAATATTTCATCCACCCGAATACTTTTTTTATCTCATTTACCAACAACTTATCTCATTTTCTCAAAGGGCCACACTTGAAATTTGGCCTTCATTGTCCATTCACACGAAATATCTTGCATATATTCAACCAGCTGACGTTCGTATAAACATCCTTGACTAAAGCCATGTTGTCGACCACTTACGTTCTTTACATTGATTTCTTATGTGGTTGCATATAAACCTAACCATTAATTTGCCATCCACTTATGTCAAATTGATTTGCCTATAATTTTTGTCCCTATTTGTCACCTCTCATTTTTGTATCGGTATTCTACACTCGTCTGGCAAACAGAAAGTATCCAGACTCAACTTACTAACATTTCAAGATAAGGTACAATGTCACATCCTACTACCTTTAAGACATCGGTAATAATACTATCTGCACCGTTCCCTTTATGGGTTTTCAGTTTCATAATATCCTCGGGATGAATTAAAAGTTTTTTGGTCTTCACATTTCTAATTGTGTATATAAAGTGTATTCCTCGATTTAAACACCTCCATTCGTGAATTATCAGCGTAGTGTAACTTAACCTAAAGAATCAATTTAATTTCTGAAAACTATGGCATCCTGCAGTTATATGAATGACCATCTTCTTTCTTTGGTTTAATCAGCTCTCTTGTAAACATTACAACGGTCTCAGCATTATCGGCAACAAATTCAGTCATGAAAAGATGTGATGTCTTACATTTGGATGTCCACACTCCAGCAAGCCTACGTATTTCTTTGTTCCGTCTGTGTGATCTGATCGTGTTCCTCTTGGTCCCTGATGATCTCTTATATACCACACCAAAGTTGGTCCACATTTCATCCCTTTTCCAGGCAACATGGCCTCCTCACTGCCATTTCAAGTGGGCTGTCTTTTCCAGTATGTTTGGATTCTTCTTAACTGAACTGATGTCGGTTGTTTCTTCGTATCTTTTCTAATAAATCCAGCACTGATCTTTCCATAACTCTTTAAGGTGTTCTTCCAGCCCGGTGAACCGTGCTGGAAATGGCACAAAAGATCAGTTAGAAATGATGTTAAATTATTCAATACACTGCAACGTCCTTCTTCTGGTCCCTATCCGTTCCGGATGTCGGCAACCATCTTGGCTGTCTTATCTCTGCTGGTTGATGCTCGAATTAACTACGTAGTTGTCTTGGAGATCCATGTTCTCAGGTTTTTTAACCAAGAAATTCTTCTTCTACCAGCACTTCTCTTTCCTGGTATTTACCCCCGGAGAATGCAGGAGTTCATATCGGCTATTATTCCCCATGATGTGGCTGAGATACTAAAGCTTTCGTGTTTTTATAGTGGTCAATATTTCCATAGCTTTTTTTTTCATTTTGCAGAGCACTTCAGAATTTGTCTTGTGGTCTGTCCATTGTATTCTAAACATTCTTCGATATAGCCATATTTCATAAGCTTCTAAGCAACTTCCTTAGTTTTTTAATATTATATTCTCCAATTTTTATTGCTCAAATATATATATATATATAATGTATTTCAAAAGTCTAAGTGAATTAGAATAGTGGTGATAATAATACAACGGAGTTTTCGTATCCTTAGCACAATGTTATTCATTTGTATTGAGGGAGAATCCTATTAAACTAAGCATGATGCTGCATATTGGCGACCGTGTTGCAGGACACAGGAAGCACGAGTAGGCTTGTTGCCTAACGACATGAGGGCAGCAGCCGAGTCCGCCGTCGAAACAGAGTTGAGTATTACACGGATATTACCGCCGACCTCTGGAATCGGCTTACAACTCGGCGAGTTATTCGAGTGCGAAATGGAATCAGGAGCAGCCGCTGTGTCCACAGGGCTGCACTCCGGCCCCGGCGGATTAAAATTCGCTCGGGACGGGACAAGTATCACCGGCGCGGAGCCCTCTCCTTACACAAGCTGACTTTTTAAAAGTCTCTAGGCTACACTACGCTAAAACGATAAAGTCATGTTTCCTTAGATATGTTATTTAAAAATTCACACCTTGCTATACAGTGCTGTAGTAGGGGACAACTGTGATATTGAAATATCAAAAGAGCTGGATGTATTGCAAAAAAAGAATTTAATTACAGCAAGAGAGAAATAGTAACTGAAACTGGGAAGCACGAAAAGGCAAAAGCCAATGGTATATGAAGGTTTCAGAAACTGAAGCCACTTGAAGGTTTCAAGTATTTCGGAAGTGCGAGACAATGTAAGGGAAAAAATGTCACTTCCATCAATTTCTTTAATCTTGAAAAATATATCAAAAAGTTGCACTTTCTTTTGCGGGATTCGCACTGCTTTGAACGTGTTTTACTTCCAACGTTTCGGCGCCCAACCTGGTGCCTTCATCAGGGCTGAAGTGAAACATCAATTCTAAACATCCCTGATGTAGACCCCATGTTCGGGGCCAAAACGTTGGAAGTAAAGCACGTTCATAGCAGTGCGAATCCCGAAAAGGTTAGTGGAATATTTAAGTAATATGATGCCTTCTAAAAGTGTTAAATATTATATATCAAAACAGTTTCATTCTCAAACTTAATTTAATCAATTCAAAAGAAACATTAAAAACAAGTGGAACACGGCATGAAAATGTTCGCTCGAAACAATAGGTCAACACCATGGGCGCTTACAACCGGAGATTTCTTCCTGTCAGAAGTGTGAGATTTATAAATGTCTCCGTAAACTCAGTACCCAAATCGCCACACCATAAGTCACATGACTTCTTCAGGCAATACATTTACAGAATACCTGCCTCAGACACCCGTAACTACCATTGTGAAGAAATTGAAGATGTAAACCCCCTCCTGTTTTGTTTCCAGTTGAAGAAGATGGAAATCGACAACCTCATAGACAACCACTTAAAAGCAGGACGTCCACTGCCTGCATACTTTTACTGCTGTTTAGTTTCCTAGTCCGAAGAGCAGGCCCTGGAATGAAGTAGGCTTTTACCTCCCTGAACTTTGTAACATTTTTTTTTTAACTGCTTAACGTCTCTTAACAGCGAAGTCTTTAGAGACGGGAATGGATGGGGGAGGGGGGGGGGGGGGCAAGGAATGGGATGGAATTCGGCCATGGCCTTTTGAAGGACGCATCCTCGCATTCACCTGGAGTGATTTGGGGAAACCATGGAAAACACAAATCTGGATGCCCGGACGGGGATTCGAACAGCCTTCCTCCCGAATGCGAGGCCAGAACGCTATCCGTTACACCACCACGCTCGGTACTTTGTAATAGCCCTGAAACCCAGCCTTTTAATAATTTTAATCTTAGGAATTAAGTACAGAGAGATTAAAGTTGATTAGTGATAAATTTGTAAATTTTTTATGTGAATGAATATTGTTTTTATGAAACGAGAATGAGTAAATGGTGTTTAATATGATCACAAGCATTGTAACATTTAAAATATTAATTGAAAGCTTGTAATTACAAAAATTGCATTAAGCATTTTCAGCTAGTTAAGAGTGTTTGATGTTGTTATTTTTATGTTTAAATGCATTTAAATACGTTTAATTTCCATTTTAAAGTGTGTCTTAATGATTATGAGTTTCTTTAGTATGATTTTGGCTGCCAATGAGATTGTTATCGCTCTGGAAACTTCTGTCAGTGTAGATGTATTCTGGGTGTTTCCATGGCGCTTGTTTAAGTTCGATGCAAGGGCGAGCATAAGGAGTCGTCGTCAGTATTTCGTAATAGTTTTTAGAGCATTGTCAGATGTTTTTGTCAGTCGTCAAGCAGACGTTTAATAGGTGGAATTGTTTTGTAATTTGCTTTAGTATCTTTGGACGTGTTTTGCCTTATCAGCAATTGTTAGTTATAGAGATTTAGGCGCAACAGAAACAATTAGATGAAACGCGTATTCCGCCGTCTTATTACTTCACTGAACTTTTAATTCAATTTAGATGATGCACTTGTCATCGCTTGGTGAAATGAGGAAAAAAATCACCACACTAAAAACTTGTCAATTAAAGACATAATGAATTAACTTGCAATAAGCATTAATTGTAAGGACCATTCTATGAGATTCTTGTCATGGCTTCGACGACTGGAACAGACTGCAAGAAAGAGTAAACACCGAGATGCTTATCAACCTGTCTCCCAAATGGGAACTATTTTCGGTCCCTGACTATCTCAAAACACGATCATGAGTTTACACCTAGTAAATAATTATAAGGAAACAGTTACAAAAAGTGGATGAGGAAAAAGTTAGGATATAACTAAAAATGCTAAGAGCTCAGGAAATCTTCAGGTGCGTCAAAGAACACTGTATATTTTATCCAGTGTTTTTAATACTTAAGATGAAACGTCGTGTACAAACCCGTAGTCGTTATAGAATGAAGTTAATATTACTTTCGTTTATAATAACGTATCACAACTTGTAACAGTCATCTAACTTTACTTATTAAAATTCTTATAATATTAATTTTTACTGTTCGCGATCCAGAAATGAAAGATCTCTAACAAGTCAACAAACTGTATTTAATCTGCATATTTCAAAGTGGTATGTCAAACAAACAAAGAAATTATTATACACATATATATACCACTATCACTTACAGAATTATTTTCACTAAATATAAAATTACAAATTTTCATTCATACTGTAGTATAAAATCATTCTCGCCTCGAAATCGTATCAAATCAAATATGATTAATCCGGATAGCTAATCACGCAACATCAAAGCACTGATTGCATTTGCATTGTTAAATAGAGCGATGAAATTATCTTTAAGGGCGTGTTACGGTTTCCGTATTCCTCATTGTTCGTGATAATTCGTTGAACAGAATGATGTGATTTACCGTTTCTTGTAGAATACAGGAAGCGGCCACAGCTGCATCAGGTAATAGAATCGAAATGCTTATCTCATCCTCTTCGTGTCTCCTCGCCAAAACAGGTGGGAAAATGGATACAGTAAATGCATGTATCGTTATTAAGCACAGGTAGAAACTAAGATTAACCCATCAGCTGTTCGTTAGTCTGATTCATGCAAGCATCAGAAAAAACATTTAACACTACTACTGGACAGTCAGTAGGAAATACGTCTAGCACGTTTAGTGCTCCCAGAACAGAATGAATCTAAAAATGGCTGAAACTTAGTTTCCGAACCACTTCGTTTTCGCCTTTGGTGCTTCTCATTGGCTTAGCGCGGTTTCGGTATAAGGGACTATTTTTTTAGCTTGGCTTCTAAATTCCGACGCGCAGGTAGAGACCCTGCGCCCACCTACAAAGGACTGTTGGTGCCGCAAAGTCGCGAATAACAGCATCGGCTCAACGGACGTATTCAAACGAACAACCCGTTCGACACTTAGAGAAAATCCACCAGCACCCTTCCTCCCAGCTCCAACTAATGACCAATAGATACTAGACAAACACAAAATGTAATTTGGACCATTACAAGCTGTAAATCTATTACATAGCAGAGAAAAGAGAGATACATTATGAAACCAGTTAGGACACTGATAAAAATATGGAGAAATAATCTCATTTTTTTCCCAGACAATACGCCCCCCGTAAACCAGAGAGTCTAGTGGTCGAGACGGTGCTACCCGTGGCGCTGGGCTGGTGTGTTCCTTTGGAGCGCCGATAGCAGTCCGTCTGGCGAGCTGATTCAGCCGAAGCGCTGTAATCAGGCCTCTTCGCCGGCGGAAAGGCTGTGTGCCGGAAATTGCGGGTTCCCTCCCCGGCTAGCGGGGAGCAACGAATTATCCCGGGCCCCGAGTGGAAAACTGGGCCCCGCTGACAACTCCAGCGCACCGGAACAACCACCGCCATCTGCTTCACACACGATACTGTATCCAAAACCCTGTGTTATTTGCTACAAACATTCGCTGAAAAGGATGGAATTGATTCTTAGAATTACAATTTTTGATTTGGTAGCAAATGATTCTGTGTTAATCTTGTTCGTGTATTTCATTTCAGTAGGGTGCCTCTGATTTACATAAATTCGTAAACCATTGTGGGAAATAAGTTTATTCACTTCGAACACGGTCGCCCTTTCTTCTTTAGTTTATTTGCATAGAAAGTATCTAACTATGAAAACATGAATAAACAATTTTCTTTTCTATGTAATAAGTTTTATTCAAACATTTAATTATATCACATTTTCCACCAACACCAGCAGAAGCTAAAACCATTACGTTTATATTGGACTTCTTGATATTTCCCAGTTCGTATATCGAATTTACGAACTTAAGGTAACGACTCAACTACGTCGCTCAATTATGTCGCTCCTAGCAACCGACCTCCTCTAAAACTACAACCGCACGAACGTAACCAATCTCAAGGAATCTATATGTTTATCAGTACGCATGCATAACATGGAATAACCTATATTATATGTGTGATCGTCACAATTCTTATTATAAAGCAGCATCTTTCCGTTTCTTCAGCCGGGCTGACGTAAGCAGCGCAGAAATGCGTTAGCCTTTTTCTATTTTTTTTTCGCGTAGCAAAGCAAAAACATTTATAATGTACTATCTTTGTAACCTTTAGAGTAAATTAAATTCCATAATTTCGTTACTTTTATTGAAGAGTTGAGAGTTAATCTTCCAGTAACGTATTCTAATTTACAATATATAGGGAGAAATAAAGTTAGTAGCAAGAAAACAAACAACCAAACAAACAGAAAAAACCAGAAACACAAAAAAACAATAAACTAACAAAAACAAACAAAAATTAATAATAGCAGAAAATGAAAGGACGAAATGTTTTTTTTTTTTTTTGTGTTATAATGTTTGGAGGATACCTGAGTTTCAGTGAGATCCGTGGCGCCAATCTGTTAAAGGTACGAGTGAATTTCCGAGCGTGCTGTGTAAGGGAGCGTGCATAAACCACGTAGCTCCATTTTGGCCTCCTGTGAACCCCTCCCCCCCCCACGTAGCCCTACGTGGCTTTTGCCTCTACCCCCCCCCCCCCCACGTAGCACGTAGCTTTTTTCCATTTTGATTCCAGAAGACATTTTGTACTGTTTTCTCTTGTCAGACGATTGTAAATTATATTAGGAGATAATTAACTGAGGGAAATAAATATTCACATGCTGTTGTGTGTTCTGTTCCTCATTTTAATTGTGAAAAATGATATGAAAGGAAAGCTACGTGGCCTGGCACGGAACCCCTCCTCCCCCCACGTAGCCCAGGGTAGCCTTCCAGCCAACCCCCCCCCCTTTTCTGGACCGAGCCACGTGGTTTGTGCACGCTCCCTAAGCGGTAATGTTCTGGCCTCGCGTTAGGGAGGACGCAGGTTCTTTTCCCAGTCTGGACTTCCAGTTTATGGTTTTCTATGGTTTCCACAAATTACTCAAATGGTTCCTTCAAAAGGCCTGGTAAAATCCTGTGTTGTCAGACACTTCCGATTTATTCTGTACACGAAGGTTGATGGTGATAATTGGAATAAACTTCTAGTACATTTGTGTCAAAATTCAATGAGTAATAATTTGATTTATTTGTATCCTGGCACGCTTCTGGACATAATAATTTGATATGGACTTCGGGTCCTGGAAGAAGCGCCAAGTACCACCGACTTAGAGCGCAATATTCGTTCGTATCGTTCTACCAGCCAAGACAGGCGGAATGACACTAATTCAAACGTTGACGAAAAGGTAAATAATTTGTGACACATTGTTGATTGGTCCGTCGGATCATCTTTTAGATATTCTTTCAACACATCGGTAAGCGATTTTTGAAAGGTGTTCCCATTCTCTCTGCATACCTTGTCATTCCTTCCTTTGTTGTGTGTTATCCTGGTACATTTTTTTTTTTTTTTTTTTTTTTTTTTTTTTTTTTTTTTTTTTTTTTTTTTTTTGTAGAAAATATGACAACCTCCAGATTTCTATCCAGATAGTGTGTAACTCCACGGTGGTAATTAAATAAATATATGTAAGCTCCTGAGATTGTGGTATCGCAGGCGCGATGAACAATATCGCAGGAGTTGAGAGTGGAAGTCAGTCGCGAGAGTACGCACGGGTCTGACGAGTCAAGATGACGTCTTTAGTGCATGAGTTTAAAGTGAATTGTAATCCTCTAGCATCGTCGTGTAATGACCGAGACGTTTAATACAGGACATGCGGCGTGTGTGAGTGGGCAGTGCTAGTACTGAATCGCCAGTTGATATAACTTTAGATTGGTAGCGTTGTTAGATCAGCCATAGTGTGGAAAGAGATGTGCTTTGATGACTGTTCACGTGAATTTTTATTGAGGCTACGACTCACTTTCATTAATCCTTTTCACGAAACTGGCAACTTCGGTGAAGAATATTCAAAATTGTCTGGTGGCTAGCGCTGGTGAATATATGTTGTGTTTAATAAAACTTTTGTGATCTGTGATTAACTACACGTGTGTGCTGTCTTTCGTCTATAGTATGTAGTAATACCTGAATATTGCTTTTTCAATCTTTCGTTAGGCATGGACCTCTGGACTCGACACCAAGACAAGATAATCTGCAACTGTGGAGGCTGTACTGGTAGGAGCTAGTAACAGCATATGAAACATGAATTATAAATGAAGCACCACCACTTAAGTGTGTTACAATTGCCTTGGTATTGTAGATACTTACTTTGGTTTAGCATAGCCAACGTTCTTATTTTCACCGCTCACTCTGCCTACGATTGTCAGTTCCAACTTCATGTATCATCTGGAATATTCATTTGTGCCATCGTTTCCTATGAGTTTACATAGCATGTTGGGTGAGTAGTAATGCTTAGGAAGGTCGCGGGTCAAATCCTGATTTCGGTTTTCTAGTATTTCCCGAAATCACTTCAGGTGAATACAGGAATAGTTGCTTCAAAATACCATGGTCGGATTCCTAGCCATTTCTCAACTCTCGCGATATGTACGTCGAAAAAGTGTAAAGCCATAAAAATAATGATAATAATTTCAAATATTAATCGAGGACGCAGAAAGAACTTTTTAAAACTTTATGTGTGCAGCACAGCACTTTTTGGCAGTGAAGCATGGACTTTAGGAATACGAGAAAGAAGGAAAATTGAAGCATTTGAAATGTGGTACTATAGAAGGATGCTGAACATTAAGTGGACAGATAAAGTACTAAAAGAACCAGTTTTGGAAATAATGCGGGAGGAAAGAAGATGGTGGAAGAGTCTCACAGAAAGAGAAGGCAGGATGGTAGGTCGTATTTTGAGACATACAGGATTGGTTAACTTGTTATTGGAGGGAAAAGTTGAAGGTAAGAACTGTAGAGGACGACAGATATTAAAATATATGAAGCAGATAATTGAGGACGTTGGTGTTAAGATGAAAAGGTTAGCACAAGATAGGAACGGATGGATGATTGCATTTAACCAGTCGAGAGACTGATGACAAAAAAACAAAACCTTTTGGCTTACAGGTAGATGGTCTCAGAATAGTCAATTCGCAAGCTTGCAGTTCACTTAATTTTTATTATTAATTAATTATTATCAGTTAATGAAGAAATTGATCTCAAGGCCCCTCAATGACAACGGATTTTAATTCTTTCCCTTCATTTTTTTTTTCAGTCCACAAACAATACACTATACTCAATATAGTTACCATGGGAACGTCTGAGTCCTAGTTGATCGCGTATGGTGCGTACTAAAGTCCGGTACTATTCTTGTTCTCAGCTACAATAGATGTCAAAAATAACAAGTCGTCGGCAGGTGCGTTGACTGGGACAAAGCAGGTGGCCATTCAGCTCTCCACGCTGCCGTGAACAGCCTTGGAAGCTTCCGCCGTCAATGGGACACCCGAGCGACAATTAGAGGTTATTTTTTGAGCAGGTTGCTGCGCTTGAGATGGTGTGGTGAGCAATGGAGCGTGTGAGTTCCCCTCCAGCTGGAAGTGCGCTACTTATGCACGCTCCGGCGGCGGCCCTCGGCTACCCCAGGGACGCACTTTGTGCCCCAAACTACTTGCCGGCTAGCTAATATGACAGACAGCAACACAGGCAAAAATTGGACTCTGCATGATTATTATCAATAAAATGTTACTCCCTCAATAAAAACCTGGAAATAGTTCTTCATTTCAACAAACCCAACCGTGATTACATTCTCTTTTTAGATCATTATATATATTCGTTAAGGACAACTAAGACCACATTAAGCATTTGTGCAAATGGCAGCGTGTTTCATCTTGTTTTCTCACAGAAGTCCGTCATTCGTTTTGAATGTGACTGATTTCCCTCTTCTGTCTAAGGTGTATGGTGTGTTCTTTTGTAGTGTTCGTCTCGGTTTTTCACATTTGTCATTAGCATCATCCGAAAAAGATATTTATTGAAAGCATTTTCTGGTTCTAATCCCATCAAATGAAGGTCTTCTTTAATATTTACAAACCAGGGCATTACAGTTTTGGGTTTTGATTCAATTAAATTAAAGATTTATTTGTTATTCTGTTTTCCTCCATTCGTTTGAGGTTGCCATAGAATCGTGCCCGTCTTTTGCGGATTGTTTTGGAGATTTTCTCTATTTTGCTGTAGACTTTGCGAACTGCCCCCGTTTAAATGTGGATCTATTACGTAATTCAGTCAATATTAGAAACCTTCACATGATTATCAGAAGTATTTCTCACTGTATCTTTAAAACAAATACACAGCTCGATTCAAACTCACGTTGAATTTAATACTTTAAAAGCTACCACGAATATACACAGTTAGAATTCCCACCATTCGCAACAAATTTATCAACTGTGCTACTTAACAATAACTCGCGATCTGCTCTGACAAGTGATTGTGAAGGTTGTGGGAAGTGACTATACAGTGCATCGGAAATGGTGGTATCTGGTAAGCGCAGCCGTTAGTTACTTGCATTCTGGAAGCTTCCAGTTCATTCCATAGACACCCGCAAAGTGATTTGCAGAGGTAGAGAAACTCATGTGCCAAACATATACTTTTGAGCTAGCAGAATTTTAATTCGGTTGGTTATTTAGTAACCTGTGAATACGTTAGCAATTGACAGACGCATAGAGGGCGAACAGTTCGGGTAGGCGACATAAAGCAGGAGGGCCAATTACAGAATGTCCATACGATTGTTTTTGTTTGTGAGCTTATGTGTGCCATATACATGCAGCTGTAATTGTCTTTTGTTCTAATATTAATGAAGCAATAAATTTAAAGTTTTGCAGATGTTATATTATGAATTTGTTATTGGTATTTAAAAGTAAAGTTACTTCTGTTTATTAAAATTAATTTAAAAGGCGCCCAAATTTAATTAACAGTAATTAATTCAAATCCTAATAACCAAGATAAACCATTTCTATTACAATGACCACCCAACGTGGGGTTTTAAAAATGTATAGATTCGCGATACGGAGAACTGGAACCTAATAATGCAAGAAACATTTTATATTTATGTTAGCTACGCTACAAGATGCAATAGAATTATTTTTTTCAGCTATTTGGCAAGCCAGGACGAGACGCATCATAACTTTGTTTGTAATTATATATTAGTGCATTACCAACAAATGGTATACAGATGGAGAGAAAGAGAGGCTGAGATGATAAGTTGTAATTGTGTTGTTTCATAATTGTTATAAAAACGTATTTCCAATACTCAGCGTTGTTATTTGGTGATAATTTGGCTTTTGTATGTTTGCCTTCACGGTATTGTTTATTGAAAGAAAATAATGGCGGGAAATTTATATTTTTACTTCTCTAATTTTCCTCATATTCTGTATATGAGAAATTTTCAATTTATTCCTCGAAATGGGATAGCGATAAAATAATAGTCTTTCATCTTGTCGGTAATTTTCGATGTTGGGTTATTGAACATCTGCTCAGAATGTTTAAATTTAAGTTTATGTGGATTAGATAATGCAAAAATGATTGGAGGGTCCAAAAATATTGCCATGAGGTCTGTTACAGAAGGGAACGATGTTGATGGAGAAGTAAGTAATTTATCCATTTTGATATTAAGAGGGGAGTAAACCACCACACTGCACACTGAAACATCAGGCACTTCAACACCACAAACAGTAGACAATAGAAAATCAATAAAAACAAATGACAATACCACTCAAGACACAATGCAGTTGATCCTGCAGAACAGGGAACAAGAAAAATTATTTGGGAATTTAAGGGGAGAAATCCGCGGAGATATTGAAAAACAATTTCAGAGAAACATGGGAGTAATTTCGGAGAGTTCACGACTGACCGAGAAGGAAGCCAAACTTCGAATTGAATATTATAAAAGCCAAGTAGCACAGTCGAAAATTACGGAGGAAATATTCGGTTCTTATAAAAATTCAGATTTTCAAAGTAGTCATGTTGGTGTACCATGTGAGAAGAGCCCTTAAATGAAAGCTGACGTACTTACGGAGGAACATAATACCTCAGTAAATTTACAAATGGAGGAGGAAGGAATTCTGAAATATCAAACGAAAGCAATTCGACAGGAAATGACACGCGTTCAAACTGTACGAGAAAAAAGATTCTGCAGACGGCGAAAATTATTTATTTTTGGCAAAGGAATTATCGTTCCACACAAGGATGAGGTTAAGTGTTTTTGCAGTTGGGAACACCAACGAAAAATGATTGGTTTGCTTGCCAAACAGTAATCACTTTAAGATATGACTGCAAACTCACAGCATGGATTCAATTCGCACTTACGAAACTGAAGTATGACGAAAGTCGCCTTACTCAGATTTTCACACACACAATCGTGTCTCAACTAAAAATGTTGCAGAGCACGTAAAATGTATCTGGTTTGTTCACGAAAATGTTGAGGAACATGTTGTGCACAGTCAGTTATAGGATAGATTTTAGTGCAGAAAAGACCTGTATTTGATAGAAATTTAAATTTTCATTAATGTTTATAAGATTATGCCCTATAAAATGGTTTTCCTTCCCGCGTACACAAAACAATTGCTCCTTATCCATATGCATCACTTGTAAAGAATAAGCACACAGTTCTCTTAAACTCCAAAGTCTCAGAAAATACAATGTCATATGATTTCCGCACAGTTATAAATGGAGTGAAAGCAAATGTTTACAGTCTGATTATTGCCATGAATATTTCTTTCGTAGGGGGGATCTCACGCACATTGATAAGTTGTGGTGATCAAGGTACTGTAGTCATAAATGGTGCGAAGCGAATAGTTAAGTAGATAAAAATTAAGAGAATATGTTATTCAAATTGGAAGCTACTTAGAAGTAATTAAAAATGTGGAAAATGTACCAAGTTCTTTCTCATAATACACGTGAGGTTGACTTTCGATATTAAAAAAAAAAAAAAATCAGAAGTACAATCCGAAATAATTGTATGGTGTGAGGATGAGTTGCGTAAGGCCGATACGGATGTTTAATTGTGAGTATTTTAACCTAACTCCAAAACCCGTTAGCCGATTTATGACGTTACATACCGCGGAATTGATAATATGGTCGATGGTCAGCAACCAACCAGTTGTAAACTTAATAGACGGTACAGGTCACACGTAGACTTCTAATTATAATTCCAGTAACATGTAACTATACAAAAAAAAGTATAGAAATTCCGTGATTAGCAAATTGTCCAATCGAATTAAATTTCTGCTAGCTCAAAAGTATATGTTTGGTACGTGAGTTTCTCTGCCACTCGAAATCACTTTGCGGATCATTTTACGGGTGTCTATGGAATGAACTGGAAGCTTCCAGAATGCAAGTAACTAACGGTTGTGATCCCAGATGGTCCACGTAGTCTTGAGAATATCACCATTTCCGATGCTCTGTATAGTCACTACCTGAAACCTTTAAAACGACTTGTCAGAGCGGGTCGTTCCGTTTTCCCCAGCTCCCAGGCACAAGATGTCCTCTTCTCGGGGTGCAGAACACATCGTACCACACTCCCCACTCCTCTTCTTCTCTTCACCAATTTGCTTGCCGGATTTTCCCTCCAGAACATGCAAAATATACCCTTATGTTAGAACAAAATATTGATATTATGTGTTCATTCGTCATTCACGCAACAGCTTATCCCGCCATTTTCGGAGCATCCAAAATTCTCCCGAAACTGCACGAACAGCTCAGCTAGAGACGGCCTTCTCCACTGTCTCCCAGGCTTGCGGGCTGGGCATTGCACAATAACACAGTTGTGGTCCTCTTAGTGCCGTCTAGTGTCTACCTGGCCCTTCGGTACCGAGGCCTCCTGCAATTATGTCGCCTGCCTGAACTGTTCACCCTCTGCGCGTCTGTCGATTGCTAACGTATTCACTGGCTATTAAATAAATCCATCCAATGTGTCTCAGGTTACATTTGAGACATTGTCTGTCGTTTCGGAAGTGGGAAGCGGCAGTTTTGTTCGCGTCGAGATTATTCTGTGTGTCTTAGAAAATGTTGCTCTAACAACTGTCAGGAAAATATAATAGAAATATTGCTAGAAGAAAGCTGAGCAAATTTTGGTATTTAATGTGCCTTAATAACCTGCGGTAAAGAGTCTGATTTTTGTTTTCTTAAAGCGTGTCTGCCATTAAGGTGAAGTAAAATCCATCTCAAGCTTTCTCGCTTAAACAAATCTAGTCATCATCGTTAATACAGTTAGTTACTGTTGTGGAGTAAAGCCCGCTTGGCGAACGTTTTGAAACATCAATTTACAAGTTTCGCTATACCTCAATGGATATTGAATCCGAGCTTACACCTCTAGTCGAATCACAATGTAAGGATTTGAATCCCCAAAATCTAAAATGGTATTTTCTCTTTTTTTTACCTATGGCTTTATGCTTCGTAGAAACCGAGGTCATTAGTGGGGGGGGGGGGAAATAGGGACAAGGAACGGGAAACAATTCGACCTCTGGCGTTTTTTTTAATGAAGTATCCTGGCATTCACCTGGAGTGCTTTTGGGAAACCATGGAGAACCCAAATCTGGATGCCCGGACGGGGATTCGAACGTGCTTCCTCCAGAATGCGAGTCCAGAGCGTTAACCGTACGAATAATATTACAGTAAACATACAATTTTGCAGAGAAAAGTGACGTTGGGGAAATCTATATTGCTGTAAGCATTCGAAAAGATGAAATCAAAAAACTTCCTTTTTTAGTATAAATCTCTGGTACGCTACAGAGATTTTTATGGTTGAATGGTTGCAAAATTAATGCGCTCGTGAAGAAATGGACGTCGAGATTATTAATGCGAAGATATTCAGGTCTAATGAAGACATCAGGGCTGAGAAAACTCGTATCCTGCAACTACTCTTTTTTTGGATAGCATAAAAAATTGTAAAAACTTAATGTATAAAATTAAGGGGATAGTAAGTTGTTAATAAAATAATATTTTTTTATCAAAATGTTATGGACTCGTATATCAGAATGTAACTGTGATGATCTTTATTTTCTGCATGAAAATGTATGTGACCTTGTCTCCCACAGCTTAAAACCATTAATCTTCCTCTTCTGCACCAAATCTTCTCATTGCAGTTTGTACACATTGCAGCCAGGTAAACATGGGCCGTCCTCTTTTCCTCCTTCCTTCAACTTCCCATTCCTGTACAAGTTTTGGTATCCTAGTGTCATCCATTATTCTTATATGGCCATACCATTCCAAACTTTTTCGTTCTATAACTTCATACACACCTTCCTTCACTTCCATTAGCCTTATTATTTCAGTTTTCCTTAATGTTTCTAGTCTTGAAATATTTTATTTAATTAAAATTGCATTGGAGCTCTCGATCCGGTGGCAATTTCCCTACCCACCCATTGTTCCCACTTTCCTGCACACACTTACACTTGTTCTCTACAAATTTAATCTTTAAATTCTTTCAACGTTTTTGGTAAATTATTAATCAATTCTCTGGGTAACTTATTACAATCCCTGACCCCTTACCTAAAAAAGAGAATCTTCCTACACCCTTGTGCCTGACATCGAATGCCAGCTTGTAGTCATAGTCTTCTATTCCCTTCCATACATTACTTTTAATTCTTATACCAATATCTTTCCAAGTCTCATCAGAAGTATACGCCTCGTACACTCCCATGACCCTCTTCACCCTCCTTCTGTCTTCCAATGAATCACGTTCCAGCTCTTTTATCATATGTGTTACTGATTGTATTCGGCGATAATTTCCACAAACAAATCTAGGTTCCTTCTGTTGCACCGTCAAACTCCTGTATTTAATACTCAAAATGTGAGTCCCATACTAAACTACCATATTTAAGCAATGGTCTGACCAAAGATTTGTAGCTATCAAATGTAATGCCAAAATATTTACATATGAAGTCTCCCGCACCTTATAATCATAATAAAAATTTAGTTTTTTTGTGTATCTCATAAGTTGACTCTTCTTTGCATTTATCTTCATTCCATGTTTACCAACCCAAATAGAAATGCTGTCCAAATCACTCTGCAGTTGTTTACAGTCCTGTACCGTTTTGATCCTTTTATATAGCCTTATGTTATCTGCAAACAATCTAATTTCTGATAGTAAACAATCAAAAATTCGTTGGAATAATGAATAGCAATGGTCCCAATATGCTACCCTGTGGCAATCCTATTTTTACTTCCAATTCTTTTGATGCTGCATTTCCTATGCTAACTTTCTATTTTCTACCTTTTAAAAATCACTTTCTCATCCACTCTAATAGTTTTTACCCTATTTACTACCATTTTATGGCTCACTCTGTCAAAAGCCTTTGAGATATCTAGTTCTCCACTATCAATTTGGCCTCCAACTGACATTCGCATGAATATCCTTGCCTATAGTCATGTTGCCTACTTGAAAACCACTTTCACTCTTATATATTTCTGATGTTGCATATCAATCTCTCCATTAATTTACCTACCACTGATGTCAAACTGATTGGCCTATAATTTTCGATTCTATTCGTCACCCCTACCTTGCTGATCTTTTCCAGAAACCGATTTCTAATGCTATCAACTTCTTAATATGTTTTCGGTTGATTGTCCAGGTTTCTGATGCATGTACGACTATACTTTCTAATAATGACGTAAAAATAAATTTTTTTTCTATTCATAACATTCTTCCTCCGTAGTATTGAGTTTATTATCCTAATTACTTTACGGCCATTAGTAATTCTTATATTAATTTCAGTGTTTGATTTTCCCTTTCTTTCTAAAATTGAACACAAATAGCAAGAATTATTTACCTTTTTAATCTGTAATCCATCAATAAACAATTCAGATTATATATGTAATTTGTATCCTCTGTGTCTTGAGCTATAGCAACTTGATCATCAGCGAATATTAAATGATGTAGATACTTTCCTTCTGATATTTCTAAACCCTAAAATATTTATATCATATCCGTGCTATAAAATCCTTCTATGTACACGCAAGTTTTAAATCATTGTATTGCTCCTGAACCCAAAGAACTACAGAGGTTTCCAAAATCCCAGACGAAATGTTTGTTCGGTCAGAGTCTCTCTTCCTCAATGTTCTGTTGTCGCTGATAATCGACAGTAGACCCCGTTATTAGCCAAAACAAGTTGATTTCTCCTGCAGTAATCGAATCATCCGCACTTCTCGAAACGTAATGGCACAAAGACCACTCGCGCGGTGTTGTTCCAGTGCGCACTCCACCGTGTTCAGCGTTCAATTAGCTCGCGCGCGGTCGAGCGCCCTCGTCTACGGCCGAAACGTTTCTACGTGATTTCCACTCCGGGTAATGGTCACGCCAACACCTGACGCCCCGGGACATTAGTTAATGCGCACGCATTGAAACTGTTCGTAACTTCTGACAGTTTGGCTCTGATTGGGTATCAAAACACCACAAACACTCCACGTATAATCTGCACAAACAATATTACTGTAACGAGCCCCGAGTCAGCTCATTTAAGATAATTATGTATAGGCGGACAGTGGGTAAATCTGTGAATTCGAGTGTGAAGTGTTTCGAACACACAGTTATTATCAGATTCTGATGGAACTTTGCATACCTAAACTATAGAACAGATAGAAAAATACTACTTACCATTGATTTACAGAAACCTAAACCCTATCCTCCTTTACCCCTCACCTTAATTTCTGTCAACGTTGTTCATACAAACTCACAGATTTTAATCCGATATTTAGAGTACTCAGCACAAGTAACTTCAAAACAAGGCGGTCGGGTAGCTCAGCGGTTAAGGCGATTACTTCCGAAAGTTTATTTCTCCTGTCGCGGTTTCAAATCCCGTGGTGATTAGGAAATATTAGGAGCTGCGCCGTAACGTTCCGTGGTTCTGATTCCACGTTCTACTGTGGCCCTCGAGGAAAGAAATTGGCCGATCTGCCTCTGACACAACAGCTTGGTACATCTCCTTCAGGAAGATTCGACCAACCTTCGCCTTGTGGACAAGTTAGATTTTTAGTTTTTGAAGAGAAAACGTCTTTAGGAACATTGGGTATATTTTGGATGGGTAAAATCTTATGACATGCTAATGTTAACAGTATATCTGTAGCGGTATTGTGACTAAGTTAAGATGTCTCTCGGGAGAACGAAAGGTCTCTGATTCGAATCTCTGTCTCAACGAGGATTCTCATAAACCCTTTATCCAACTTTCCCCTCTGGCACAGCTTGATGTGTTATGCGAAGTACGTCAGAAAGCCTCCGTGGTTCGTATTCCACCTTAAACTGTAGGTCCCCTGTACCTGGTAGCACTACCGGGTTAGGCTAAGGTGCGTAAGACAGGGGCGGAATGCGCAGCCGACAAAAAACCTGAAACAAGTTCATTACCACTAAAGAAATTATTATTATTTAGTATGTCTGTAGCTATAAGTGTGAAGTGTCGTGCGTATGAATAAATATTTTTATGTTTTGACTTCAGTCTGCAGTCTCCAATCACTGACAACTGTTTTTTTTAATATAAAAAATAAGTTTTGGGCGATGTTCATAAGGAAGCGTGCATAAACCACGTAGCTCCATTTTTCCCTCCTGTGGACCCCCTCCCCCACCCCCAGGTAGCCCTTCGTGGCTTTTGCCTCTACCCCCCCCCTCCCCCACGTGCACGTAGCTTTTTTCCCTTTTGATTCCAGAAGGTATTTTGTACTGTTTTCTCTTATCAGACTATTGTAAATTACATACGGAGATAATTAACTGAGGGAAATAGATATTCACATGCTGTTGTGAGTTCTGTTGCTCATTTTAACTGTTAAAAATGTTATGAAAAGAAAGCTACGTGACCTGGCTCGGACTCCCCCCCCCCTCCCCCCACGTAGCCCAGCGTAGCCATCCAGCCAATCTCCCCGCCCCCTCCCCTGGACCGAGCCACGAAGTTTGTACACGGTCCCTAAGCTGCAGAGATGGGACGAGCCGTTTCTAAAATCTCTGTTCCTTTGTCTGTATGTCTGATAGGATGAAGGGGATTCACCCAAAAACTACGGTCCGAGTCTGATGGGTTTTACAGTCCCTGGTCCCTGAGGTCAAAACGGGTATGTTTCATCCTGATGTGGTGTAGGAAAGTAAAGAAAGTTCAAATAAAGCTTCCAAAAATCAGTGCCCATTTTTCGTTGAATGAGCTACTTGTCGGATTTTGATAAGGTTCCAAATAATGTACAAGCGCTGGTTTCGGTGGTAGTAATGGATAAGTTCTACTTAGATTGTCGGTCGGAAAGACGAGAATTTTAAGATAAAAGCCTGGAAAAATTAGTTCCAATATTTCTTTGAAAGTGATTTACGCAAGGTCCAGCCAACCAGATTTCTATTTTCTTTCACTTCGCAAATTCACTCGCATAGTACCTCGTGTAACCTTCCAGCCCCCTTACCTTTAATATTTCTCGGCTAATTTATTTATTATAGGCCTTCCTCATTTTCCCAAGTTTGACAACATTCATTTTTAGTAATAGCAAAGTTATGGGGGACTCGAACAGTTACAAAAATAAAATACGTGGATAGATAATGAACCACACTAAAATCAACTTATATTCTGTCCACAACGATACAAATGTTTACACTCGAAATCGGAACAAGTTCATAAAAATCATCTAGTCACCAACAGTTTAACTATCAACAAGTTGTCTGCAACTAAAGTTCACATGTAAGCAATTCATCATATCATAATGGTCACACACTGGCAGTTATATTCATCGTCTCAGTGGTTTGAATTACTTCATTTCAAAACCCTAAGGGGGCATCCATAAATTACGTGAGGTGAAATGGGGGAGGGGTCCGGTGAAATCTCATCAAGAGGGGGGGGGGGGTCTACGGGAATCTCACATGAGGTTTTTGAAAAAATTCTAAATGGGGGGGGGTCTCACGGACCCGATCTCATCAGAGGGACCGAGCGTGGTGGTGTAACGGATAGCGTTCTGGCCTCGCATTCGGGAGGACGGCGGTTCGAATCCCCGTCCGGGCATCCAGATTTGGGTTTTCCATGGTTTCCCCAAATCACTCCAGGTGAATGCCGGGATGCTTCCTTCAAAAGGCCATGGCCGAATTCCTTCCCATTCCTTGCCCCCATCCTTTCCCGTCTCTAAAGACCACGTTGTTAAAAAGGGACGTTAAACTGTTACAAAAAAAAAAAAAAAAAAAAAAAAAAAATCATCAGAGGGGAGGGGGGGTCCAGCCAGATCTCACAAAACTCACCAGAGGGGGGGGGGGGTCCAGAAATCCGGAAAAACACCTCACGTAATTTATGGATGCCCCCTAACGAGAGCGAGTTCTTTGGCAGAAACACAGATTGAGATATTATATACATGGAGTTACATCATACTGGGCAGTAGGTGGTGCGGGCAGTCACCACAGTCAATCACACTGAGCCAAACTGAACGAGCTGACGACCCTATTGTATTCCGGTGAGCCTTAAATACCCTCTAGGTAACTGTAATTTGGATTCCTGTTCTCTTTCTTGATCATTTCAGTTGCCGTGTGTACAATAACTTCGAAATGGGAGAACACATTGGCTTCCAAAGATACTACCCCTGCTTTTGGTGTTCGTGGATTGGCGACGGGGCTACAACCTTCTCCGCGCCAACAGAGATGGCGGGAAGGGAGTGACTGACCTCTAGGCTTCACCTTGCTGCCATAATACAGCAGTCCTAAAATTACTAAACATAATACACTGCCTTCCTCACTCTCACTACTGCAATTTGAAATTCTTAGTTCTATTCCTTGTTGTCTATTTAACCCTACCTCTTAGAGTTACTACTTATAGTTGTTAACACTCTTATGCCTTAATTATGTCTTGAGGCGTCACTCTGGATGCCTCTTTATAAGAGTTATCGTCAAATTTCAAATTTCTTTCCTTCATTTGCTAATATCTCCCATCTCTAACGTCCTCGACACGGATGAAACTCCGAAGTCCATAAAAATATATATATATATATATTCTGTAGAAAATCGGGATATTTTGTTTGAAGGGCCAAGTTCCTTCATGTTAGTTACCTACAATTCTGTCCTGTTTCTAATGATTTTCACGAAACGGTAAGAATATAACTTTTTTCAGTCACATTCCTTGAATTAACGAATAGATAATTTCAAATTCGGACATTCTACGTTGTACTACAAATTCTTAGTGGATAGGTACCATTTCCAACTTTCAAAAGATTTTCAGCTAATCTCGGATCTCCTGCAATTTTTGCACGCATATTTTCTGTTAGAGATAACTTTTCAACACGATCCCAAAACATTAATCGCTTTAAACATGCGTTTATTTAGTTAGCCGATGTTGATTTTGGAATTACCGGCAATGTCTGTCGAAAATCTCCTGATAGTTGTAATAAAATTCCTCCCATTAGACGTGTGTTCTTTCGAAGGTCCTGTAATGTTTTATTTAGCGCTTCGAGTGACTTCCTGTGGAGCATTGTACATTCATCCCGTATTATAATTTTGCATCGCATTAAAATCTGACCACGTCCAGAAGACATGGTCATATCGCAACCTGGATTCCCTTGCTCGGCTACATTTAATGGAAATTTTAACGCAGAATGTGCCGTTTTCCCGCCTTCTATTACCGTGGCAGCAATTCCAGATGATGCCAATGTTAATGCGATTTGCTTTTTCACTCGAATTTTAGCTAAGATCAAATTAATAAGACACGTTTTAACAGTGTCTCCTGGTGCATCTAAAAAGATAATTCCCCCTTCATCTGTTTCAATACGATTAATGATTCTGTCGTAAATAATCTGTTGTGTTTGGGCTAATTTCGGTTCATTATCTTTGATGTAACGATTCAATTCTCTTATATTATAACTGAGCTCTTTTGTCAATTCTGAACTAACTACGTCTAATTCAGTCCTCACTGGAGGTTGTACTACAAGTTGAATCAAACTTTGAATGCTCATCGCTAAACATCGATTCTCTAACATTATCAGTGCTTCATTATAAATACGTTCATTGAGAGTAACATCCAAATCCGTATTGTCTCTCCGCACTCTGTTTAAAATGTCGTCACTCAAGCTGTCGCGATATTTCATCCATAGTTTATTAGGCTTTGAGGGATTACACGCTGTTAGAATTATTACAAAAAGCTCTCTTACTTGATACGCTCTTGCTACTTGTGTGGCCTCTCTCATTGCTTGCTCCCAATGATTGTCATTTTCTAATAGACTGCGGCGCTGACATGCCTCCCGGTACGTTTCGCAAATGTAGCCGTCTACTGCTCGAAGATATTCAAATGATGTTCGTTCAATTATTTCGCGAAGCAGTAGACGTAAGTAAAAACATTCTGCGTTTTTTGGATGAACCGTGTACGCTCGACCAATGGCATCACCTTTGAATACTCCTTCAAAACCTTCTACAGGAATTCCTCTCTTCCGTCGATTGAATATTTTTCGTGACGCGTCCCATGTGTAATAATTGAGAACTTCTGTATAGAAAAGCGTTGTTGCAAATGGGACATATCGGCACAATTCGGAAAATGCAGTCAGGGTCGTATTGGCGGTATGGTTTGCAATTCTTTGTGCTGTTTGACTTGTAAAATACACTCGTCCATTATCAAGATGGACTGCTAAATGAACAACTGCTGGATCTCTGTCGTGAATCGGATAACCTAATATACGCCAAACCGCTTCATTACTATTGATATATCGTCCCATTTGTTATCGCAATATTTAATCATATTTATTTTCATTTGTTACTCCACAGACAGCCATACAGCCATATCACTTCTTTTGTTAATATATTTACACATATATTTAATTGACTTGATAGAACTGCAATATTCTACGTTGATATTTGCTTGAAACATCCTCGATAATAACGGATTGTATGGCACTACCCACTGACTGTCAATTTCTACTTCTAGGTCATTTCTCAGCTTGATTTTCGCCGTAAATCCTCCTTGAGTAGGTGGTTGACGTCTGCAATTTGGATAATCATCTTCACCCGTTTGTGTTTCACTTAAAAATGGTCTAGGAAACTGCTTTGAGCATCTAATATCTTTCATACATGGTGATCGAATGTTAAATACTCCGCATGGTCCATCTATCATATTTTTTACGATTATTTCATACAACACAGGATCTTCAGTCGGATTTGGAAACGCAGCCTTATCGATATGATTCGAACAAATTTTCGGTTTTATCCAAATTAAATTGTGTGAATGTTTCAATCCTATTTTTTGCTATTCAGTTGAATAGATCCAGCAAATGACGCCTCCAATAATGCGACTCGTCACAATCGTATCAATAAATTTGACTTGCCTTTGTCTGAACACTCGTACGATTATGCCATGTCTATTAGTTGGTGTTTGTCCATACTGTAATTCATCTTTAATCTCCTTCCACGATGAATTACACGTTGGAGTTATAAAATAATCAGGTAGTCCATGTTTCTTCATATAAGACATAGCGTCTTGGCCATATTCGTGCATATGTCTGGGGCTACCGGTGAACGTAGAGGGTAAGATTACTAATTGCCCAGATTTTCAATATTATCATCAGTGACTATCGCATCCCGCAAATAAATATATTTATCTGTTCGTAGCTTGCTTTGATTTTGGCGAATGTAGAGCAGCCTTTCTGACTCTATTTATGCATAAATATCAACAGTAAACTGTTGAAATAATTTCCTACAGTTAATTACATGATTATATTTGTTTTATCTGTCAATTATGCGATAAGCATAAAACTGTTTCGAAGTTACTTTTTTATTTGTGTTTTATTCAGTTTTGGGATAACTTGTTGAATATTAAAATGGTAACTATCTTCGCCTTGCCAAAATATTAATGGATATTGCAGGGCATCAGAAATGCGATTAGTTTCTGCAATACGTTGCAAGTGATTGCTCCTACGTTGTACGACAATGTCCCGGTAACTACTTCGGCCAACGTTGTGATCGACGGGTGACTCTGTGCTACTACCACACACAAACACCAGTGATCTGCGCTAGATAGTTGTGGCTGAAAAGTGATGTACCGGGACACATACGTTTTTGGTAGAAACATGAAAGTGCCGCAGGTCGACCACTTTCAACAAACATATCTCCCATACCCCCAAAGCTACCGACATCTAACCACCGAAGGGGAAATTTGATGCTACTACCATACACAAACACCAATGGGCTATCCTATGTAGTTGTGACAGGAAAAAGAAGTAATAGGAGACACACGTATTTGGTCGAAATATGAAAATACCCTGCATCGTCCACCTTTAACCATTGTATCTCCCACACCCCCACAGCTACCGGCATTCGGCCAACGTTGTGCACGATAGAAATCTCCATGATACTTCCACACACAAACACCAGTGATCTGTGCTAGGTAGTGGTGGCTGAAAAGTGAAATATAGGGAAACACACGTCTATTTATATATATTAATATACAGGGTGAGTTTTTTATCTTGAGACAACTAAATATCTCGAAAACTACAAATCCGATCAAAAAAAGTGGGTAATAAAAATTGTTCGTCTCGACGGGGGACATCCGATGATACCAAATTTGACTCCCCACCCCCACCCCCTAGGGGTGGGGGAAGGGGGAGAAAAAAAACTTAAATAGGAACCCCCATTTTTTATTGCAGATTCTGATTCCCCGGAAAAAACTACCCCTATTTGACCCCCAATTCGAGTCATTTTGGTCGATAGATGGCGCTGCATTTCTCAGAGTTTTCTCATTACTTGATGTACTTCCATTGCGTTCACATCGTCGCTCATTTCTCAGAGTTTTCTCATTACTTGATGTACTTTCATAGCGTTCATAACATCTCTGATTTATTTACTTCGTTCTGTTGCACGTGTCAATGAGAATGCAGGCTATAACGTTGCAAGAAAAAATTGAAATGGTCTACATTTATGGAGAATGTCGCAAGAATATCGATAATGCTGTTGATCTTTAAGCTCATCGTTTTCCAGACCAGCCTCGATCGCGCGCTTCTTTTTACCGTATTATCCAACAGTTCACTCAGGAGGGAAGTGTTTGTCAGATTTTGCATCGTAGAAAATACCATCCGTTCCATGTTTCGTTGCATCAAGAACTTCACGGCAATGATTTCGATAATCGATTGACATTTTGCCGATGGTCGCTACAGAAAATACAAGAAGAACCCCATTTCTTTGCTCGAGTACTGTTTTCGGATGAATCCACTTTTACTAACCACGGCACCATTAATCGACACAACATGCATTATTGGAGTGTGGAAAACCCGCATTGGTTACGCCAAGTTGAACATCAGCGTCCGTGGAATGTAAATGTTTGGTGTGGGATAATTGGGGACAAACTTATTGGTCCACATTTTATCCATGGACATTTCAATGGGGAGAAATATCAACAACTCTTAGAGGACGTACTGCCAACATTGCTTGAAGACGTACCCTTAGACGTGCGACAAACAATGTGGTTTCAACATGACGGTTGTCCAGCACATTTTGCTGTAAGATCGCGGGAAGTGTTAGATCGTCTGTACAATCGTCGATGGATCGGAAGAGGAGGTCCAGTGCCGTGGCCTGCAAGATCACCAGATCTCACTTCGCCTGATTTTTTTTTATGGGGATACTTGAAGAATGAAGTTTACAGTGAAGTGCCAACAACGCCTGAAAACATGATTGAACGAATTACCAACGCTTGTCAAAAAATCACGCCGGATATGCTTCTTAGTTGCGTCGAATCATTCCAAGAGCGGGTAAATAAATGCATCGATGTCGGTGGTGATATTTTCGAGCACTTGCTTTAGAATTGTTGTTAGAAACAAACACGTGAGAGGCGAGGGGACTCACCAAAAACAAGCACCCCGATGGTGAGAGGCGAGGGGACTCACCAAAAACAAGCACCCCGATGGTGAGAGGCGAGGGGACTCACCAAAAACAAGCACCCCGATGGTGAGAGGCGAGGGGACTCACCAAAAACAAGCACCCTGATGGTGAGAGGCGAGGGGACTCACCAAAAACAAGCACCCCGATGGTGAGAGGCGAGGGGACTCACCAAAAACAAGCACCCCGATGGTGAGAGGCGAGGGGACTCACCTAAATCTAGCACCCCAAAGGGAACAGAAAATTACTACGTCCACGTCGTTGTTCCTGGGTAACGCAAAAAGTAATGTTTGACTTTCGCTATCTGCTAAAGAATTTGCATCAGTGCATTTTGAAATAATGTCCATTCCCATCCCTCAAGTTTGGAGGTGGGTGGTGTTATTGAATAGTTTTTGAAAAATATCAATCACATTAACTTGTATTTTGCTGATCTGATGTGTATTTCACGAGATATCCTCATTTTTAAATGAATTTTTGCTTATTTTGATTTTTGTCGATTGCAGCGCCATCTATCGACCAAAATGACTCGAATTGGGGGTGAAATAGGGGTAGTTTTTTCCGGGGAATCAGAATCTGCAATAAAAAATGGGGGTTCCTATTTAAGTTTTTTTTCTCCCCCTTCCCCCACCCCTAGGGGGTGGGGGTGGGGAGTCAAATTTGGTATCATCGGATGTCCCCCGTCGAGACGAACAATTTTTATTACCCACTTTTTTTGATCGGATTTGTAGTTTTCGAGATATTTAGTTGTCTCAAGATAAAAAACTCACCCTGTATATATAAGGTTTCTCTCCGAAGATTCCACTGCAACTTTTTACCAGTTAATCATTTCTTCTAAAAATAACGGTACTATATTGATATTTCGGTCACGCGGACACTTGTTAACGTTTCTTGAATATTCCATCACCGTCCTTAATATATTCTTTCATTTGCGTGTAAGTGGCGCAATGATGATTAACACGTGTTTTCCATTAATAAAAGTCCCTATCGGTTCCTACACTCATTTGCACATGTTGCACAGTGATGAATAACACGCACGTTCTCTTCTCAAACGCACAGTGGCCAAATTTATTGCTCTTAACCTGAGCAGATTAAACGATGACTCCATAACCAGCGGGAGTACTTGTGCAATTTAAGGACTACCTGACTGTTTGTGGTGCCGACTAAAAATCTTGGTACATTCGCGTCACTAACTAACTAATGACATCTCTCGTTCTCACTTAACACGTTAGTATTACTTTGCCTCGACGAAGTCCTCCCAAGTTCTCAGAAAAATTCGCCGTATAACCAACTTAATCCCATCAACTCCTCAAAAATGCACGTTTAGATAAATTCAGTAAGCAGTCGTGCACACGCCCCTTCGCTGGCAACTGATGAAGAAGCTTCCAAACGCACTTATACTCCAGAGCTGGTGAAAAACCCTCTCTAACGTTTGCTCCGGTATTTACAACTTCTGCTTAAATTTCTCCTTCTGGTGCAATTTGTTGACAGAGCTATACGTTGCGGTTCTTGCACGGAATACCGCCGCTGCAACATTTTCCCCTCTCTCCGATTGTAATTTTGCGCCATGATCTCAAACCACTGAACTTGATGTAAAAAAGCCTATATATTTTTTAGTTTTTGCTATAAAGAAGCCTTAATATCTTCTAGTTTTTGTTAATAAAGTCCTAGAATCGTCACAAATGTCATGCTGGATAGAAGGATTTTCGAAGCTCCGAAGCTCAGAAACCTCCTCATTTCTGTCTGTAACTAATTTCAGTAAACAGCTTTACAAATTATCAGTAAACCCAACGCAACAAATTCAACCTTCCTACAAGTAATATAGTTTTTAATTGGATTTGTGCGATTAATCACTCAACTAAATGAATACACAGCAAATCGGAGAGAGTTTAGTAACGTGAACGTATTTTCTATTTGCAGTACCTTGTTATATACAATATTCAATGTCAGAACAATCATTTAAAATTTTTTTGTTTGTCATTTTCAATAAATGTTACAAAAACATTGTTCAAGTAGCAGTGAAATAATTTCACAAACTGCTAGCCCCTGAAGATGCCGCTACCATAGCGACTGCAGTGGTGGGAGGGTTGTATCTCGCTCACGCAGGCGCTGCGGTGAGGTAAAGTGTGCCCCAGTTGCGCGGGGACCCGCTTCTAAATTAAATCGTAAAGAAAAATGGGTTTCAACGTAAACTGAACATTTTACGTGAGAATTTGGTAAAAAGTCATATCCACCGATACATCTTACTCATCACTATATGTTTTGTGTGCCTGTGCCGGTGTCTCAGTTTATTACGGCACCGTGATGGTGTCCGACGCTGACACATTGTTACCTGGTTAGAGTCCTTGTTGCGGACTTGGCTGGCAGAGTAGGCGAGGTGGTTTTGCGCAATTCAAAATCACTAGATTGTTCTCCAAAGTATTGGTATAAATTCCAAACCTCTCCGCAGTGCGTATGGTGTTAGTGTATACGGTACTGTTGATGGAGATTGGTTTATCGGGTGGGAACGATGGCTGGGGGTGTTAAAGTGTCTTTCGGAAGAGTAGGCATGAAGGTCCGGTAACAAAAATTTACCCTCTCCCTTCATTCATCTCCTATTTCATACAATACAAACGACACTCTGTACTGAACACACATACTACTATGAAGAGGCAAAGAAACTTGTATAGGCATGCGTATGCAACCACAGAGATATCTATACACTCAGAACACGACACTGCGGTCCGCAGCGCCTATATAAGACAACAGTTGTCTGGTGCAGGCGTTAGATCCATTACTGCTGCTACAATGGCAGGTTTTCATAATTTAAGTGAGTTTGAACGTGGTGTTATAGTTGGCGCACGAGAGATGGGACACAGCATCTTCGAGGTACGAAGAGGTGGGGATTTTCCCGTACGACCATTTAACGAGTGCACCGTAAATATAGAGAATCCGGTAAAACATCAAATCTCCCACATCGCTGCTGAAGGAAAAAAGATCCTGCAAGAACGGGACCAACGACGACTAAAGAGAATAGTTCAACATGACAGGAGTGCAACCGTTCCACAAATTGCTTCGAATTTCAATGCTACGCCATCAACAAGTGTAAGCGTGTGAACCATTCAACGAAACATCATGGATTTGGGCTTTCGGAGCCGAAGGCGCACTCGTGTACCCTTGCTGAGTGCACGACACAAAGCTTTACGCCTCGCCTGGGCCCGTCAACACCGACATTGTACTGTTGATGATTGAAAACATGTTGCCTCCTCTGACGAGTCTCGTTTCCTGTTGTATCGAGCGGATGGACGTGTACGGGTATGGAGACAACCTCATGAATTCGGCCGGCCTCGGTAGCGTAGGGGCTAGTGTCCGGCCGAGGGCGTGGGTGTTTAGTGTTGTGTCTGTGAATGTCTTGTCCATGTTGTAGTGTCCTTGTGTCAATACTTGATAGCAACAAATCACATTGAGCTGGCTGTATGGCCCAGTAGCCGAAAGCCATTTAAAAAAAAAAAAAAAAACTAATGAATTCATGGACCCTGCATGTCAGCAGGGGACTGTTCAAGCTCATGGAGGCTCTGTAATGGTGTGGGGCGTGTGCAGTTGAATTGAAATGGGACCCCTGATACGTCTAAATAAACTCTGATAGGTGAGACGTACGTACGCATACTGGCTGATAACCTGCATCCATTCATGTCCATTGTGCATTCTCACGGACTTGGGCGATTCCCGCAGGACAATGCGATACCCCACAAGTCCACAATTGCTACAGAGTGGCTCCAGGAACACTCTTCTGAGTTTAAACACCGCCGCTGGCCACCATGAACATTATTGAGTATATCTGGGATGCCTTTCTACGTGCCGTTCAGAAGAGATCTCCATCCCTCGTACTCTCACGGAATTCCCTCCGGCACTACTTCAGACGCTAGTCGAGTCCATGCCACGTCGTGTTGCGGCGCTTGCGTGTGCTCGCGGCGACCCTAGACGATATTAGGCAGGCGTACAGTTTCTTTGGCTCTTCAGTGTCATGCACACCTACGACAACACATACGAACAACATTGGGGAAGCGATCTTCTTAAGCAAGTTCCCGTGGACAGGCACACCCACCGCGGTGACCGCCTACGCGTCATAAAAAGAAGATGCTTCTTTGTATTAGTTGGAAAAAAGTGATGTTGCAAACATCTCGAGTCTCGATAATGCCCGAAGTGTTAGCTATACTGCTTGGCTAACCATGAAAATTCAAATGAATAGCTGTATTAACTTTGTTTTCCTACTGCTACAAGGAGGAGTAAATTTGAAATAAATAATGTAATTCAATTTTATTTGTACGTATAGTGTTAAAAGAATGTGTAATTAGGATGCCAACTAAAAGGTAACTGTCTGCTGTGGAAGTAACTGCACGAAAATACGAAGATCAGGGGTAAAAAAAATTTAATGTCAGGAAGTGATTAGATAAGACATAATGATACGTTCTTATAAATTTACATGTCCTTTTTTGTTTACCAGATGCAGAAATTCATATAAGGAGAATGGTATTCGATGTTTACCCTATATTCTATGTATCAGTTATAAGAACTAGATTACAACGTAACCTAAGATTTTTTTTTGACTGAAGATAAGAAACTAAGAAGTTTATTAAAATCTCATAGAAATTTTACTTGAAACATTTGTAATCGTGAAATATATCAATCAAATTAATAACAGTTATTTGTTTTTGAAATTATACTTTCCATCAATCAAAGTAAAATGCATTCATTTAAAAAGAGAGAGAGAGAGAGAGATCTAGCCAAATACTATTAGAACCTAACCAAAGTAAGGTACTATTCATATCACGAAAAATAACGGTTAAAATGTTCGTTATTCGATTTTCCTTACAAGATTTTCCACAACAAATACCTACTACCACGTTAGGTGAAACAGTCGTTTTTGACTTGCGTTAAAATTGGTAAATAATGTGTAGGATTTACGCGCACATACTTACAAACAGCTCAGTAGACTATGGAGGTGTGTCGAATTGTATTTAAAAAAAAAAATCCTAACTGAGTCTGTTTTTGATTTAAGCAAGCTAATATCTCGTTACCAGAGCAGCCGCATGGTTCAGGCGGTAGAGCGTCTCACTACGGTATCGGTTCGATCCCTTACGAAGCTGCAAGTCCGGAACGGCTCCCAGGTCTCAGCCTGCCATCAAATAAGTACCGTGGGCAAAACCCCGCGGCAAGGTAAAGGAGAAAGGGCCGGACCGTTTCGCTGACCACGGCACTTCCACTCTATTGCCCAATGTCAGGAAATACGAATGCCGAGCTCTACCTCCGCTAATCTTACGGGAATACTACTTGAAAGCCGTGGAAACTCGCAGCCTTTACCTCTTCTTTACTATGCCGTAACCAAGCGCAGGTTGACAACCCACGCTGTCATTCAGACGAGCTTGCGAGCGCCTGATTCCGGTGTTTGTGATCCACTGTGGCGGCGACCTGGCTTCCATTCAGGTTTTCCTCCGCAGCGCGCAGTCAGCAGAATGCGATGAGCGGCCCTTTGTGTGAGTTCTCCGCTCCGGCGCAGACTTCGCTACTTGTTCGTAATCACACCGCCGCACCGACGGTTGTTAACTTGATTTAGGTCCGTGTTCGGCAGCCATTCCGACAGCCTCGCCTCGTGATTATAATAACCGGGACGGCTTTCAACCGTAACGTTCCCCCCTTAAACACTCCAGCGGTGCCGTAAGGAGATCCGTTTCACTGGTTAACCTAACTCTCTAACTAAGGGAAGGTAGCAATGGCAGGAGTCGACAAACGAATGCACAGGTTGTAAGATAACAACCATAGACGTTCATTAACCTGTGACTTATAAAGCAGGCAAAGGATTATCTCTGAGTTAATAAGAAATGTTTTGTTTTGTTGGTTGTTATGGAAATAATATATTGATAAGTTGAATCTGAAGTGTGAAGATTTCTTTAACAGTCGTAAAAAGTATAATTGTAAATGGTTTAGAGAAGTCAATAAATCTTTCTTTTAATTGAAAAGTATTGATTAATGTGCAGATGAATTATTAAAGCAAGGAAGCTATCGTAATACATTTTGGTGTGTGTCCAAAACGCAATACGGGCTGCAGGGAACGAGAGTGTAAAATTGCAAGGTGGTTGAAAAATTCGTAATTTTGGTTTTTGGCATCTGTTGGGGTCGGAAACTACGTTACTAAAATACACTTATGTTAAAATCTGTTCATTAATTTGTGGATGGCGCGTAAAGATACTAGCAAATAGACAGAAAAAACACTAAATTTTATTGTTTTAGCATTCCTACCATCAGTATTCTACATTACAATTACTCACAATTTTTATATTAAGTAGCATCGATATTGTAGTATTGACTTTGTGCCCCCCCCTTTTTTTTTTTACTTGTGACTTTATGCCTCGTCGACGTCGGGGTCATTAGATGCAGCAAAAAATATGAGGCATCGAACGGGAAGAATTCTGCCATGACCTTTTGAAGGAAACATCCCGGCATTTGCCTGGAGTGATTTGTGGAAACCATTGAAAACCCAAACCTGGATACCCGGACGGGGTTTTGACGCCGCGTCCCCCCGAATGAGAGACCAGAGCGTTAACTACTCACCCATCACTCTCGGTTTGTGTCTTCTCATTTTCTTTACTACTGCTTAGGTAATTTCCTTTTACATGCTTCTAATTGAATTATTCTCTTCTACAATTTATTTCGGCCTTTTCAGCCATACAATAAGCTACAACTGTGTTATTTTGTTTCTCCTTGTGTATGCGTACTGTATCACTGTCGTTGCATTTACTCTCTAGTATGGACAACACAGGACAGACACAACACTTAATTAAAAACACCCCTGCCCACTGCCGGACTCGAACCGGCGACCCTTGCAACGTGAGGCCAACACGCTAGTTCCTACGCTACCAGGGACAGCCTTCTGTTTATTGAACAGCTATGTTAATACCAACAGTCAACAGGAAAGTAAATTCCCATTGCTATCACCTTAAGGATGAGCTTCGGAATCATAGATGAAATTTATAAGACTGTTTCTGTCCTTGGAGCAAGTGAAAACTCGATTACCCAAGGATTATGTTTTAACAAAAATTGAAAAAAATAAAATAAAAAATCTTTATACGAAGTAATTAAATGTATTTAACCATTTCTGACACTGAAACTATACAGTGCTGAGCATGTCTCAGACACATTTGTAGGCGGTGTCAATCAGCAATAGAAAGACGAATACTTGGAAGTATTATGAGACTGGACTACAGGACTCCTTCAAACTGGTGGACGAGATGGCGAGCATAACGCCTCCACAGACAAGACTGGCCACACACGGAGCAAACAACTGACAGAGACTAATGCAACGTCCGCTAACAGTAAAGTCAACAATAAGGAGAAAATGTGAATACAAATATATCTATCCGCCGAAAATTACAGCTTTTAACAGAGATAAGGCAGAAGATGATGACACACAATGACCTAATACACAACGAACACTTGACACCATGTCTTGGTGGGAGAGCAAGAAGTGTAGAAGTAGCAGACTACACGCACAAGATGACAAGAAAAGGCCTCGGACACCTGTAGAACACTGAACAACCAATAAAACAACGCAAAAGCATATTTTTAATGTTTTTTATTTCAGTAGCTTAATCTAAATCAAATAATGTTCAAATAGAAAAGTAAAGGTAAAGGCAGTGAGTTTTCAGGGCGGCTATCAAGCTTTATTCGCGCAGGATTAGCGGAGGTAGAGCTCCGCAGTCCTACTTCCTGACCGTAGGCACTGGAGTGGACGAGCCGTGATCAGCGACACGGCCCTTCCCTTTATCTTCCTGCTGAGTTTCCCCCACGGTACTTCTTTGACAGCGGGCTGGGTGGGCCTAGGGCGCCGTTCCAGACGATTTGCTTCGAGAAAAGATCGTCGGCCTCGTCGGGAATCGAACCCCGGTCGACCGGGCCGTCGTCAGACGCTCTACCGTCTGAGCAACGCGGCCACCCATAATGTTCAAATGAATTCTTAATATTAATTTTAAGAAATCTTTATATATAAACATGAATGTTTGTTTGTTTGTTCTTCATACAAATCCACAGTTTTCATCCGATCTCGATGAAACTTTGCACACTTATCCTTTGAAACAAGGAGAAAAATACTGTCTACATTTGGTTGAAAAATTATCTGTATAAATAACACATGTTGTCTCATAACTTCGAAATACGGCGATAGACAGACACGTTGGATATGGACGTCTCCGTACCATGTTTCCGTGTCGTCGACTGGCAGCTCAGTGGTTAAAGCGCTCGCTTACGAACGTCGTCGTCTCCGGTTCAGATCTCCGTGGAGACTGAAATTTTTAAAAATTGTTTTTCACCGTAAGAGTCAGGCCTGGGCCGTAGGTTATTCGGATTGAATGTTAAAGTGTAGATATTAGAAAGTTAGGGATGCAAAGCGAGGCAAATCGTAGGTTGTCTTGCAATGTTGTAGGTGTACACTTTTTTACGTTATTATGATCCTTCAGGTGTTGTTCGCAGTCAGTGTGTGAGTGTGAATAACAGTAATATTATTATAAATACGGAAGTAAGTCTCCGTCTTTTTGTTATGTTTTGACGATTAAATGGCTATATCGTTGTGATGGATTTTTGTAAGGAAATCTGTATGAAGGGCGCAGGATATTTTTTCCAGTATGATTAACAGTTGTAGTCAAGAAATTTTGAAACCTTATCGAATGGTGACAGAAATATGTTGGAAATTGATTCTCTTCAAGAGACAGGTTCGACGGTACAATGATATAGTGTTAGCTTTCCTGTCATATTATTCCGACTCGATATTGTTTGGGACCAATCCTTCGTTATCAACAACTTTGTATATTTAAATCTGGCAAAAAAAATTCTTAATCCACGCGTATGAAGTCGCGGGTACGAGCTAGTGATTTATAAAACGGGAGAACAAGGCGATCCTGACTCTAATGACCTCGAAGTCGACGAGGTGTAAAGCCATAAA
>JARYHS010008075.1:169998469-170164390 GCA_031002005.1 Vandiemenella viatica
AAGGGTAGTAGGAGAGATAGTAGGTGAAGTTCAGTTTGGGTTTAGGAATAATCGCGGTACAAGCAATTCTGTCTTTAAGATTAATACTTGAAGGGAGGATCAAGAAAAACAAAGATACTTTTATGGCATTTGTTGATTTAGAAAAAGCTTTTGATAATGTTAGGTGGGACAAGAGTACAAAATTTTGAAGAAGTCAGGTCTAAAGTATCGAGATAGAAGAATACTTTTTAAACTATATAAGAATCAAGTGGCTATAATAAAACTAGAGAATCACGAGAGACATGCATCAGTTAAAAAGAGTGTGAGACAAGGTTGTAGTCTATCCCCGTTAATATTCAACTTGTATGTAGAAGAAGCAATGAAGAAAGTCAAAGAAAAATTTCCATGTGGCATAAGTTTTCAGGGAGAAAAAAATCAGTATGCTACGATTTGCTGATGACATTGTCTTGTTAGCAGAGAGGGCTGAAGATATTGAGAAGTTACTGAATGGCATGAACAAAATACTAATGGAAGATTTTGGACTCAATATAAATCAAAGCAAGACAAAAGTGATGAAATGTAGCAGAAATGATACCAATACTAGTAGATTAAATATAAAAATAGGATCGGATGCAATAGGAGAAGTAAGCGAATTCTGTTACTTGGGAAGCAAAATTACAACCGATGGCCGAAGCAGGAATGATGTCAAAAGCAGAATAGCACTAGCAAAAAGAGCCTTCATGAAAAAGAGAAACCTTTTAGTTTCAAATATTGATCTAGGAATTAGAAAGAATTTCTTAAAACTCTATGTGTGGAGCACGGCACTTTACGGTAGCGAAACATGGACTTTAGGAATACCGGAAAGAATGAAACTTGAAGCATTTGAAATGTGGTGCTACAGAAGAATGCTAAAATTAGGTGGATAGACAAAGTAAGAAATGAACGAGTTTTGGAAATGATGGGTGAGAAAAGAAGTTAATGGAAGAAGCTTACAGGAAGAAGAGACAGGCTGGTAGGTCGTATTTTGAGACATCCTGGACTGGTTAATTTGTTAGTGGAGGGAACAGTGGAAGGTAAGAACTGTAGAGGTAGACAGAGATTAGAATATATGAAGCAGATAATTGAGGACGTGGGTTGTAAGGGGTATGTAGAAATGAAGAGGTTAGCACAGGATTGGAAGGGATGGAGGATTGCATCAAACCAGTCTAAAGACTGACGATAGCAAAAAAAAAAAAAAAAATATCTGTCCTTGTTTCTCATTAGTCTGGTGATAAGAACCCGTCCTTATCTCAAAGTATAAATGTTTAGCAATCGTTTGTCTTGATCATTAATTCTCATTGAGAACCAGTAACTATGTCTATATTCTTGGGCTCAAGAGCATATTCATCACGATTTACACCCCAATGCGAGGCTAAAAGTATTACTGAAGGTATAAAAACTAGGGGTGTAACAGAGCTTAGGTTCCGTTTCCGCAATTGCGGAAGTTACACAAAAGTTTGAATTTTGCTTCTGTTTCCGCTTCTGTATCTTTTTAAAACGGAAGTTTAGCGGAAGCTAAAAGTAAATGAAACTAATCTGAACCGGTGTGACTGATAGGTCCGACATCTTCTTTTGGGTTAAATAGGTATACATTTGTGTATAAAAAATAAAGTAGACTATGCTTTATAGAAAAAGATCGCTTTTATTGTTCGGGTTTGAACATATGTTCTTCATTGATTTTTGTCACATTAAACAAATACTTAATCTTTCAAATCACTGCCCCAGCATCTGTACAGTCGATTAAAAAAACACTTTTCAATGAATGCAGAAATTACAGGTATCGATAAAAGAATACAAATCATTTTAAACATATTGTGAAAATCTTCACATTTATTGAATATATACTGCCAGTTTTAGAAGTTTCCAACCAGTATAACTTTGATCATATTCGAATTCCCATGCATCTCATCCAGCATTAGGTATCTTCAGCCAAACAATTTGCAGTTTAAGCAGATTTAAAGCTGCAATAAACACAAAAATTTCAAATTTAATGGGTTTATATGTTAACAATACTACACATAAATGATATCAGCGGGCCAGAGACATGGTCCGAAAAACAAAAAACTATTTAAAAAAAAAGTGGTCAGTCGATTGCGACCGAATGTGACCGAGTAATTAGAAAACAGAAGACTATGCCTCCACTGCACACGGCCTATTCGGTTGAATGCGACTGAGTGACGGAAAGAAAATGAACCTATCGCAAGTTCGCAGGAATCTCAGCCTTCGACAAGTAAGATATTTCCACAACATTCATTGGTGATATTGAAACTCTAGTAATATCGAGGATGATGATCCTTGTTACCAATTAGAACCCGTTGCGAAGGCAAAACAAGTGTTACAGGACTACAATAAAGAAAAATGTCTTCCATTAAAAGAAGATCCTCTTAAGTGGTGGCAAATGAACGCTCACAAATTTTCCATGTTGTTACCATCAGTTCGCAAGTTTTTGTCAGCTCCACCTAGCAGTGTTGCCAGTGAACAGTTGTTCAGCGGAGCAGCCTTACTTTATGATGTAAGAAGAAGCAGTTTAAAAGGAGAAAAGGCAGCTAAGCTTTTGGTTTTAAAATATTACTTGCCACTTTTAAATTTCGAATATTAATTAACTACTTACAAAAATTTAAATAAATTAAATATAAATAACACAAATTTTCAAACACTTCTGCTTCTGCTTCCATTTCAGCAAAAATCCAAATATAACATCCGCTTCTGTTTCCGCTTCCGTTATACCTCTAATAAAAACATGCTGTGATCATACATATTGGAGTACACACTCTCGCGGTCTGTTATCAGAGTTAAAGTTATAAAAAGAAGAGAGGATTCTACATTGGCGACACCTACGGAATGGCAAGTCACAAGTCTGTTAATTGAGGTGCCTCTCTGTGTACCAGCTCTAACACCTTCCCTTCCCTCCCCCCCTTTCCCGCCACTCGGTCCGCTCCAATTACGATGTGGCTTGGATTACAGGCTGGGCACCACACTAACAGCACCGAGGCATTACTGCCACACACGGGGCTTTAGCCACCAATTTAAGACCCCTGCAACTTTGTTTATCTTACTGCCTTGGGTCCGACGCCAGACCAGGCAAAGAGAACCCAACCTGAAAACATTCTCTACGGCTGATTCCTGCATTCTAAAAGTAACCCTAATTACAAAAGCAGCCAGAGGTACTGTATCATTTTCTTCCATGAACGCCATAATCTTCCACGGGCAGCTAAATAATAGCAAATTTCATTTAACAGAATCCAGGTCAAAATTTCTAGGGATAAAATTTCCAGCACGTTTGTATATTCGTGGACCATTCCTTACTTAAGAAACTATGCTCAAAACGATAAGACACATGCAAAGGAAAACACAAAATCAGGTGCGGTCTGGTGACTCAGTGGCTGAGGCATCTGACGAGATCAAAAAGTAACCGGTTCGATTTCTAATCTCGGCGTGGATTTTTAAAGGCTCTCATCCCGACGTTCGCCTTTGGCACAGCTTACTGTGTAATTTCAAGTGCGCCAGAATGCTTCCGTGATTCGTGTTACACATTAAACTGTTTTTCCCCTTTACCCGGTGGAATGATCGCTTTAGGTAAGGTAAGGTTGAAAAAGAGCTGGCCTTGTTACCTGTGATACCTGGCTGGATTAGTGTGCCTCCTTCGGAAGGGTCCTACAAAATTATGAAACTTCCGGTGCTTAGTTGCTGTAGATAGATGATCGTTGTTTATTTATTTAGCCCGTTCTTAAATTTACAGCTTTTTATCATGTCACCAGGTATTTACAACTTTCACAAAAACATGCTGCTTAACTTCTATAACTTTTCAATTACAACGAAGCTGCTAAATAACAACATCGTCGACACAAACTTTATTTAACTTTTTTATCACACCGAAATGCTCATAAACACATGCACAAACACAAGAAAGGAAACAGATTTTCTCCATAGTTTTTCAGTATACTGCTAATAGAACAGATACAGCGTTATGCTAGCACCTTTCCAAGCGAAATCACCTGATAGGAATCTCGTGAGCTTAAATAGATGGATCAAATTTTTCTAGAGGATACTAAAATGGCGTCCCTATCTTCTCTAGTGCTAACGATTACACAAGACCGAGCGTGGTGGTGTAACGGATAGCGTTCTGGCCTCGCATTCGGGAGGACGGTGGTACGAATCCCCGTCCGGGCATAGAGATTTGGGTTTTCCATGGTTTCCCAAATCACTCCAGGCAAATGCCGGGATGCTTCCTTAAAAAGGCCATGGCCGAATTCTTTCCCATTCCTTGCCCCCATCCTTTCCCGTCTCTAAAGACCTCGCTGTTGAGAGACATAAAGCAGATAAAAAAAAACATTACACAAGTAATTAATATAGAACGATAATAACTACAACATATACAAAATTAATTGCAATCATGGGGAAACAGTTTTAAATTTAAATGGATAGTATTAAGAGGCATTCAAACATAAGACTGACGAAATTAAACATTTCCAAACAGTCTAAAATTACACTTAAAACTCTATGGCCTGCCGAACAATCATAAGTATTTTGATCAACGTTCCAAACATTATTCTTCTATTAATCAACTTTCGCTACTTTTAAACAACTTCCATTCACCAAAAAAATACTCATTCATACGAAAAATATACGAGATACAACAGGAGAGAAATTAAATACCAGAAAACTGCCGTCTTTTTTGGCAGACTTAAAAGTTACTTAACAATAGCGATCTCAACTGTGACATTACAGTTTACAAATAGGATTATAACCACTACTACTTCTTACGGTACACATTGATGTCCACACTGAAGATGGAGGATGGATACTAGTGGAAAATGTGTAAGGAATGTGCGTTGAGCGAATGTTTTGGTGTTTTTTTGTTGTGATTACCTTTATTTGTGTGGACCACGTACAGAAGTCTCTGAGAGAGCCCTGGCCGCTGAGTGCGCACGGCAGAGTGTGTGCGGCCTGATTTGTCCGGCGGACTGATTCTTGTTTACCCGCGGCTCGGACCGTCTGAAAGCCCAGAGAGGTCCCCGGCTCTTAACTGCTCCGTCTCGCATCGCTGCTCATGAAACTCGCACACGCTCCACTGGCCTTCACTCTGTAAGAACCTTAAATAAAATTTAGTTAAAAATCTCACCAAGGTTGAAGTACTGCGTATTCGTACCACTACGTGCCATTCGTAAGGAAGGGGTTCAAACCACGTTCGGCTATCCTGACTGGGATTTTCCGTGGATTTCCTCAGTCACTCAATGCGAATCATGGGATGGTTCCCTACAAGTTCATGGCCGACTTCCATCCCCCTCCCTCCCCTTTAGGTTAGTCAGCTGGAAAGGATCCTCGAGACCCTCCAGCAGCTTACCTCCCAAGCTTCACCTGGGAGAAATGAAATTGTAATTTAAAAAAATCTGTTGAAGTGATAACTCTTGTTTACATGCAACACCAATATCCGAGTGTAGGCGGTTACCATTAAATCCTCTATAGTAACGTTCCGGGGAGATGAGCTGGGGTGCTTTCCCGCTGTCTTTCCTAGTGTGACAGTTTTCAAAAGTGTTGTTATAAATGTTTATGTTAATGAGGGGGAACAGTCGAAGGCAATACCTGAAGAGGCAGACAGAGATTAGATGTATCGGGCAGTATTTTGCATATAGATTTTAGAGGTAAGAAAGGCAGTTTGCTTCCAAGCCAGCGCGATACCACACGCCGCTATACTCGACTCCAGCGCCCAAGGCCGCCATAGTTGCAGTTTTACCGTTAGAAAGTCAACCAGAATGGCTAGTACACGAGAAACACATCCTCCAAACACGTAAAGTACACGCCTGAACAGCATGACATACAGCCAATTAGAGGAGCGGATTCCCCACCTTCAGGGACGGGAACGCTTCTCGGCGCGGACGTTACTGGGCAGTCCGTGATCTGAATTTTCATAGGCCAGACCTAACATCACCCAAATTGGCTATCTTCGGCATTTTTTCTATCATTTTCCCTCCGCTGGCTCCGAACCATCTGCCATTACTTGAATCCTACGGTTCACTATTTCTACTATCGGAAAACCTACGATTCATATATTTGCCAATGTAAGATTACCCTGCAACAGTTTCTCTGTGATATACAACTCTTGCTATCATTACAAGGATCACCTACGTCCTGATTTTAAGTAAACCAAGTCACTCTGTGTGTGTTTGATCCTAGGCAGTTGCTTTTCAGATGTCGACTGGAAAATGGAAACCGCAGCTTACAGTAAGTGAGCACTAGAACGAACCCGCAGTGGGGTAAGTGTTGCCGCTCTCTCAGTCACACGCGACATGGAATCTATGAAGCAGATAATTGAAGATGTGAGTTGTAAGGTATAAGTTGACTTGAAGAGGGTAATGCGCCGATTGAAGTCTGTGTCAACGCGTTATGGAGTTTAAGAACAACTCAACCTTTCGGGAAAAAGAGTAAATATAAATTGTTTTGTTTTGTGAATAATTAGTGATTGTATTTTCTTCATTTGAGATTACATCTTTACGAAATGTAGTCTGTAAACAAATGAGCCGCAGATTAAACTTGTTCTTGATGGGAATACTCACTGGTCCATAACATTCTGTTAATTATTCGGAGTGTAAAGGGTCAAATACATTACTTCGTAGTTCTTTTTCGTGAACATAAATCAGGGTAGAATGATAAATAATACCTCCAAGGTCATAACTCGGGACTGAATGGGAATATTTTAATAAATCAAACACAGAAATAATCCTTAGAATGTCTTCTTTAATTACTTACCAATATTCACTTTTCCACATAATCACCAGACAATTGGATACAGTTCTGCCAACGATGAACCAATTTTCTGAAGCCGTCGCGGAAGAAATCGACACTCTGTTTCCACAACCACAGTCTCACAGGTCTCTCAAAGTCTTCGTCAGAAGCATAATGATATCGCCGGAGATCTTCTTTCATTATCGGGAGTAGATGGAAGTCAGACGGTGCCAAAACTGGACCGTATGGAGGATGCCGTACGGTGGCGAGATTCAATCTCTGAAGTTCTGCTGTGGCGGCACGTGAAGTGTGTGGTCTGGCATTGTCATACTGCAGGAAAACATTTCCCTTCTCCTTTCGAACCCTTGTTAGCCATCGTTTCAAAGTTCACAGCGTTGTGATGTAACGCTCTGAATTTACTGTCCCAAGTTCAAGGACATCAACATGGATAACACCATCTGCGTCCCAGAACACTGTTGCCATGATTTTTCCAGCTGAGGGCTGTGTTTTGAATTTATATTTCTGGGGCCAGTCTTTGTGTCGATATTCCATAGACTGGCGTTTCGTCTCCGGGTCGTAATGGTGTACCAATGTTTCGTTTCCTGTCACAATTGAATGGAAAAAGGCATTATCTTCATTCTCGTAACGCGAGAGGAGTTCCTGGCAAACTTCAACTCTGTTTGCTTTCTTTTCAGGGGTCAGCATCCGAGGTACTCATCTTGCACAGATCTTCCGATAGCCAAGCAAAACAATAAAGGGACCCCACACGTTCTTATGAAATGCAAATTAAGCTTGCAATTTCTCTCTGAGTGATACGACGATCGTCCTGAATCAGTCTGTCAACTTTTTGCTTGTGAAACTCGGTGGTTGCTGTCACAGGACGTCCAACTCTTTGTTTGTCACGCAAGTCAGATGTTCCCATCTCAACATCTTTAAACTCACTCGCCCAGCGACGCACAGTACTCACATCGACACAATCACCATAAATAGCTTGCATTCTTTGATGAATCTCCTTTGGGGTGACACCTTCTACTGTCGAGAATTCAATGACTGCACGTTGCTTAAATCGCATTGACCGACCGTCTGCGCAGGGTTCCATACTTTACACTGTCACACTACAACCGTTCAATGACAAAGCTTCCCGCCAACTGGAGCTGTAGAGGAGAGTCTACAGAACAAGCCAGAAACTACCGCCTACCAGTGCTGCCATCTGTTGAGGAGTTATGAAGGTAGAATCATTATTTATCATTTAACCATCGTATATTAATCAACTAGCATTGTTAATTAGGAAGCCACCAGTGTGGCTCAGTGCCCTCAAGTTCCACACACTGGTTCAGGGAAGTACCACGGGACCCACTCCCCCGCTCACTGGCCGTCCTGATTGTGGTTCCTAGGCGGTTTCCTCAGGCATCAAGACGAACGCCGGAATGATCTTCAATCTCCATCTCATGGACTACACATTTACAAACAGAAAGTTCAGTTATCAGCTTAGCCCCGGATTCGTATGTTCTCACCCCAATATTCTCGAAATCTTTTCCGTATTTTTCGTAACAAATAATATTCGTAAATTTAATAGGACATAAAGATCCTAATTTAAATGAAATGACCTAAAATGACCTGATGCGGCAAGTCGAGTCCAACAATACCCGTGTCTCACGAACCAGTAGTGACACGATGGGGGACCTGGCTCTCAACCTCAATATATTGTGCAGAAAAAGATGAGAGCATTATAGAAGTCGTTGATGCACTAGATGAAAGTAAGGCTGTTGCTATACTAAATTAGAAGAAGGCGCACCACCTGTACAGAAGATGACCTATATAAAGACTCATTTTTACAACCTAGAATTTTCAATCAAAAAGTTGGAAGAAGGCACTCCTTCCGATGGCAGAAGCGCTTCAAATCATCCAGGAAGGGCTCCTGGATCAGAAGGAGCTTCTGCAGCCAAGAAGCTGGAGGCTGTTTTAGCGTGCAGTCCAGATGTCAGGAGGATGGAACCAATAGGCCGTGTTCTCTCTGCACTATTGGAAGAAGAAATACTGCCTGGAAAAACTAAGGAAATCGCTGATATAAACGTTACACCTCTTACTTCATGTGACGTGGAGCGTATTTTTTCCACATTCAAGGGAATTTTAACGGAAGAGAGAAATGTCTCATTGTTCAGTGACATATTAGAAATTCTAAATGAGTGCTTTACAGTTGACAATAAAGTCACATCATTATGAACATATAATTGTTGATTATGTCGCTTGTTTTTACTGTAGACGAGCAATGTAATGACAGAAATTGTCTTTTATTATATTTTTTTAAAAAACTGCTTAACATCTCTTAACAGAGAGGTCTTTAGAGACGGGAAAGGAGGGGAGGGGGGGGGAAAGGAATGTGAAGGAATTCGGCATGGCCTTTTGAAGGAAGCATCCCGGAATTTGCCTCAGAAATTTTAAGGAATACTTGTAACTATGTTTTTGACACAGTGGCAGTATGTATATCGTGTTTTAAATTTTATTTCCCTTTAAAATGCATAAATACCTAAATCAGAATTTTAAAGACCTGTATAAGCCTAAAACATTAATCGAATAAACCTAAATTTAGTTTTTTAGATCCTAAAAATCCGGGGCTTAGTTACCACACACAGGTAGAAGTTTCACAGACAGATGGAAACGCTTGGTTTCCCCCGTTAGTATGTCATATGACTTGGCTATAGGTACAAAATGTTTGCATCAGCAATGGCATGTGATCATAAAGCCAAAGCTCCAAACTTTTCCATACCAACGGTGAGTAAAACTCAATGAAGGCCGCTGACTCCAAAACAAGACAATTAACCATTCATAGATAGAAGCACATAAATATTTATTAAACAAATTCACAGTGTTAACAAAATGTAAAATATTTTTGGAGATGATAGTATGCATCAAGACAGAAATGTGTAATAAACATTGGGTGTCAAACGCATACTTTAGAAGAAAGTAATAGGTCCGCAATGTGACGTCCGTTCGCGGCAATGCAAGGCTCAGCCAGCAGGCGTAAGGAATCAAGCACTCTTTTTGAAACTGTCTTGGTTGGTCCTGTACGCCTCTACTGTGCTGGCAGCCTGTTTTGAGTAACATCGAACCACCTACGATAAGATGACCCAATGGCCAAACTGCCCAATATTATAAGATCTGTCATGACTTGGACCTCTCCGTCAATGACAACATGCAAACCCAATTTCAGAGACTTAAATCGAGAACACCAAGTGTAAAAACTGTAAAACAACTTGTATCTAACAATTTTAATGGGAGAGAATCGTGTAGATTAGAGTGGATAGCCTCATCCCTACCAGAATGGCACTCCTGGTTTGACAATCAACAGGCACTAAACGAACTTGACCTTCCCCGTAAGACTTGGGCAGTTCTCGACAGAGTCAGGTCTGGCCGTGGCAGATCTGCTTCGTAGCTTCACACGTGGGAAATGACAGATTCACCGAATTGCGACTGTGGTGCGTCAGAACAAATCCGTCACGTGACCTTTGATTGCCCACTTCGAGCCTTCAGGGGATCACCGAAAGACTTCATAGATATTTCAAATGAAGCGTAACATTGGCTGCGTCATGTCGATTTTGAAGTTTAACTGTAATTTAATTTAACATTTTATTAGTGTGATATGGAATAAAGAGGTGCCACAGAGAAGCAAGAGAGTAATCTATCATACGCACTATGTGCCTATATTGACTTATGCTGCTGAAACGTGGGCAATGAAAAAGCGGGACATCAGCAGAGTACAAGAAAGTGAAATGAAGTTTTTAAGAGGTAGAATGGGAGTCACTAAAATGGGCAGAATAAGGAATGAGGTGATTAGATGCATCTACATCTACATCTACATATATACTCTGCAATTCACAAAATTGTGGGTGGCAGAGGGTGCTCAGCACCATAAAAGAGGAACCCCTACAGTAAACGGTAGAAAGGATCAGACTGAGATGGTATGGACATGTAAAGAGAATCCCAATAAAAATCCTCGAAATTAAGATGCATGGTAAACGACCCAGAGGAAGACCAAGAGATGGATGGCTGAAAAGAGTGGAAGGGGGTGTACGGAAGAGAGGAGAGGACTGGAACAAAGTGGTGACAGAGAGGTGATGGGATGAAAGAAAGAAATGGAGAGGTTTGTGCATGAAGCAGACCCGACCGGAGGCTGGAAACTGTTGATAATGATGATGATGATGTGTGAAACAATCTACTATATAATTTCCTAAGCTCACTCCCTCACCTCAACAGCTAAGAGCTGGGTAACGGTGTCACGTGTCAGCCTTCGCTCGCAAAATAATAGCCATTTGAGGAAATTCGAGGTTATGTCCACAATTTAATAGCTAAGCAACTGCTACGAAACTAATTGCCATAATACATTCATTAAGTCTGCTTTTCATAGCATATCACAGTTAAAAAAATATCAACAAACTTTACGGTGAAAAAACGTATAAATACTTTTCTGTAACATTTTTCTAATGAAATCTAGATAAAAAAACATGTTCTTTGCTGAAACCACGAATGCAAATTGTCAGTCTGCCCTAGGCTAAATTTCAATTTAATTAAAACTTTCGCTAATGTTGTTGCTTGACCAAAGTTTATCCATTACGATTTGCATTTTACGTATTTTACTGACCACTTTCGTTAATGGTCTTTGTTCATATTCGTTGTACGTGAGTTATCAGGTTGTTTAAAGCGGACATCAGGACAAATACGTTACAGAATCGACTATTCTGGCAATTCATTTCTTCGGAGTTGCTCAACTGTTTAACAATCTTAAATCTGTATTGTGTTCTCTGACCGTTACAAACAGTATGACCAAAGATTACATTATGAACGCCCAGCCACAATAAAAAAAAACATGATGCTTTCGAAGGAAGCAGGAATTCTGCAGATTCTGCAGAGTGAACTTGAAGGGTCAAATACAAGTTAAGTTTATATTTCAGTAAGTTCTAGTTTACTATCATTGAAACACTTACACGATAGCGAGATCGTCCCTGTCCGTGCTTAATACCTACGTCTAATAATACTTTTGAGTTCTTCAAGCTCAAGAGATTTTATTCACCTTAAGGGTGAAATACAGGTCAAGCTCGTATTTGGTTAGATCAGGCCAACGTGTCATAATTTTTAATCCTAAAAACTGGAACTATCCTAGACCCGTGACGATACGCAAAAAAACAGTCACGTGCTTACGCTATTGTATGTAATTGTATTATTCATTATGTGGTATGGCCATCAGATAAATAAAACTCATAAAATGTCTTAACCCCGTATATAAATTAAAATGAAGACTTATAATCTCCGAAGTCCGATGTAGCCATAATTCCTTGTTATCCCTCATGTTCTGTTGAGTGTTGCTGTCGCTTGAGAGGTGTTGGTGTTGTATTACGCTACACTACAGTCCCACTAGACTCCACTCTCACTTTCGTGTGCTGAGTCGGAATGTGAGGACCGCACACTCCCTGAGTGGCCTCGTTAATTGCGCCCCGTCGCGCCCTGCCCCGTATCGACAACCTGTCCGGCGCCAAACGAAACTAATAACAACCTCATGACGTCAGCGTGCAATCACAACAAGTGGCCGGTCCCGCTGTTAGTTGCCACCAGGTGCTCCTCAGGTGAAGTGTCATAGTCCCCATCGCGGCTGCCTCGCTTGCCTTGTGCACAGTGTCCTCAAACCCAGTTCCGGAGTACGAGCTGATGTCGTTAATTAATGATTGTTTGAGTTTCGTGCTGTCGGTAACAAACCACGTAAATACTGCAATTTAATTTTTTTTTGATTAGAGATGCAACGAATGTACGGCTACTATTCGTTATTCGGCCTATTCGTCCACTTTTTTCCATATTCGGCCGAATGTTGCGTACTATTCGTCCGAATACCAAATCATGAAAAAAGAAAACACACATATTACCCAAAAATGTATTTATTTTAATTCCAAATTATTTCATTTAATACTTAAAATCTACCAGCGGTAAATTGTGATGTATGAAAACAATTTTTTTTTAGCATTTTTGATAGCAAACGGTTGCGCTTTTCTTCATAAAAACCTGCTTCTGAAAATAGCCTCTCACTATATACCGTACTGACAAGAGACGATAAGTAAATCCTAGCGAATTCTATCAGTTTTGGATACTGTTCAGCGTTTGCTGACCACCACTTGTAAGGGTCTGCCGTCCGATGTAGGCGAACAGTTTTCACATAAAAATCAATCTCATTTGCAATAACACTTTTCTTTTCCAGATCATCACCGTTTTGCATATTTTCAGTAGCAACTTCCACAAAACAGTTCCAGAAACTTTCATGTATTTCAGTTGTTTCATCATTTTCATTAATATGTCTTTTCTTACTACGTGGACGAGAATCATTAGCGCAACTACTAGAATATTCACAATTAATTTTCAGAGCTTCTGAAAGAATTTTTTGTTTTGCTCTTTGCGTTTGAAACAATCCGAGAAAACTGGTTTTGAAACTCGGGTCAAGAAAACTGGATACTTATCACTTTCATCAAAGCTGAACCGTGTTTCAAGCTCAGCTTGTAGTGCAGTTCTCATTCTCAATAAATTTGGTGTTCTAAATGCAGTTTCTTGCTTCCCCAGGTATTTCAACAATGTGACAATATTTGGAATCACCTCAGAGATGCAGGAAATACTTGAGCTGGTTATTCTCGTAATCTCCTCGAACGGCTTCAGGAGCTTGATACATTGTTCCATTAGCTGCCACTGAGAAGGTGTTAAATTCATTAAACGCTCGTGATCAGTTATGTACAAAGAAACAGCTCACTTTTGTTCTAATAATCTCTCCATTAAATAATATGTGGAATTCCATCGATTGCTTACATCTTGTACTAGTTGGCGGTTTGGCAAGTTCTTGGCGAATGAATTTAAACTTTTCTTGTGCAATACCAGAGTGGTTAAAATGGGTAGCAATTCGTCTTGCAGCAGCTACCATCTGCGTTATATCCGTTTGAGGTTTTAGCGATTCCTCGACAGCTCGTTGCGGGAAATGAATAAAACACTTGGCAGAATCATATTCTGCGTCTCGTACACCTTTTATCATGTTGGCTCCACTGTCAAGGACAAGTAAATGGATCTTGCTATGAGGAATATTCCATGTTTCTACAATGGCAGTGAGTTCTTTTGCGATATTAGTACCAGTATGTGACCCAGCGAACATTCGGCTGCCGAACATTCGGCTGCCGAATATTCGGCGCTTCGGCCGAGAGCGTGGCCGAATTTTCGGTATTCGACAAAATCACTATTCGTGGCATCTCTACTTTTAAACCGATTCACCATATTTCTTCTTCCATCGTTAGTCCCAACTTTTAGTGCGAATGAACTTACTCGTACTTAGCAAATTAGTGTAAGCCCGTGACCATTTTTCTGCGTATCGTCACCGATATAGAATAGTTCCTGTTTTTAGGGTCAAAGATTATATCGTTGACCTGATATGACCAAATATGAACATGCCCTTTTTTTCACCATTCGGTGAATAAAATCTATTAAGCTTGTAAAAAACTCAGAAGTATTAATACACCTAGTTATTAAAAGCGGACAGGGAGACTCAAACTTGCTTAAATACAAACTTGTATTTGATGTTCAATCTGCAATTTTTTTAAAAAAAACCGGTTTGATTCGAAAGTATCATGTTGTTTTTGTTGTTGAGGCTGGGCAGACACTCATAATGTAATCATTGATCATAGTATTTGTAACGACCAGTGAACTTAATACAAAATCCATATTCAGGACCGGATTAGAACAGCGCGGTGCCCGTAGCAAACGTGAAAAAGGAGCCTAGGTTTTCACCGTCCAGGAAGGTCACCTATCTGACCTGACGGGGAGGCTCCCGAGAATCCTAGGCGCGGGGCGCCTCTAGAAGGCGCCGGGACCCCCAGAAGGCGCTGGGCCCGTAGCATTTGCTAACCACTCCTATGTGGCTAATCCGGTACTGTCAATATTATTAAACAGTAGAGGAAGTCCAAAGAAATGAATTGCCAGAATAATAGATTCGGTAACACATTTGGTCTAATGTCCACTTTACATAACCTAGTAACTCACGTACAGCAAAAATGAGCAAAGACTGTTAACGAAAGTGGGCAGTAAAATACGTAAAAAGCAAATAAATTGTAATGTCTAAACTATGGTCAAGCAGCAACGTTAGTGAAAGTTTTATTAAATTGAAATTTAGCATAGGCCAAAATGACAATTGGCATTCGTGGTTACGGCAGAAACCATGAGTGATTCATTTTTTTTTTTAATTTTAAAATAATATTGCTTCCACTAGCAACATGTTACTAAAAAGCAGAACCACGTTTTATCAACCATAAAATTTATAGATATTTCATGGCAATTAATTTGGTGATTCCCAGAATGTGGGGTCCCATACTGCATTAGAATATTCAAGAAATAGTTTAAGAAAACGTTTGTAACTGAATTTCAACACTTTTCTGATACATCCAGTCATCATCACTTCCGTCCCAACAAGCCTAGGCTACCAACGACGGAAAGCCGTGACCATACGAATCAACAGCTAGGTACGGTAATCCAGAACACTATACGGGGCGTCCATAAACCACGCGGCTCGGTCTAGGGGGAGGTGCTGGGTAGAAAGCTACATTGGGCTACATGGAAAAAGGTAGGGGGAGGGGCGTTTAGGAATCAAGCCACGTAGCTTTTCATCCATATTATTTGTCACAGTTAAAATAAGATACAAAACACCCAACAACATGTGAATATTTATTTCCGTGATTTAATTATCTCCGTATGTAATTTACGATAGATTGACAAGAGAAAACAGTACAAAATGAACCAATAGGGAAAAAAGCTATGTGCCATGCAGGGGGAGGAGAGGGTGTAGAGGCAAAAGCCACGTCAGGCTAAGTGGGGGTGAGGGGGGTTCAAATGAGGCCAAAATGGGGTTACGTGGTGTATGGACTTTCCCATATAGTCACACGAAACAATGACACAATTGAGCCACATCTAAACTAACCAGTCACACCTCCACCTAGCCTGTCCTATTCAGTGACGCATGCAGTCCATTAACGACAACCTCTCACCAACTTCCACCGCAGTTCGAACAAAAGCCGACCGCGCGTGCGCACCGCAAAAACAGTTGAATGTCTCGACCGTGCAAAGGCGTAAACCAATGGTGCGTGGTAACTGCGACGAAGGTACACGCGTTTGTGTGTGTAGGTGCACTCGTGTGTGAATGCAGCACGAGACGGGAACGGAACACGTCACCCCATGTGAATTGTACCTGGAAATTCAGGTTTTGTTACGACAATACGAACAAGTACAACTGACCATAACAAGTAATTGAAACTTTCAACAGATTTTTATAATCAATTTACATGGAGAACATCAAATAACCAAACCAAGAAATAAAAATTGTGGTCAGTTTCGTCCAATGACGTCGATGCTTGGTGAGACCGAAAAAAAGAGATATGATGTTTAAGTTTTTTAAAGAACTTGTTTGTTGGTAGCTTTTGCACATTTTGTTCATTTGGACTTTTAATTTACGAAGCTCCTTATTAAACCCATTAAATGACAGTTACGCCAAAGACAGACAGAAAAAAATTGTTTATCGACTGCGACAAGAAAATAAATCCGATCAGTATTATCATTCTAGAATCACAAACATCACAATACACAGTTAAAACGTTGTGTAAATCAACAACCTCAAACACACTTAGCCCAGCACTTTGCAACCTCAATTGCATTCTGTGTTACTCGAAACAGATCATCTTTGTTGCAGGATGATGGGCACATAGGGCACTCGAGCATATGATTCATAGTTTGGTCCTCACCACATTCGCACTTAATACTGGTAGCATCAGTATAACCCCATCTCATTACGTTTTCCTTGGACCTGCCCACTCCTATTCGCAATCGATTTAAGGACTGCCAGACGTTCCAGACCTCTGCGTGACCAGGTGGCAAGCGCTCTGCAACTGTCAGTGGTCCTGAGATGTTAGGGACCTTCATTTTCCACAACTGTACTCTTGCCTTTTCAGGTGACCCAATTAGTTCCCGTGATGTTCATAGGAAGCTTTTCCTGGATTTGAGACTCTGGGCTGGTGTTGTATGGCCGTGCAGTGGATGAGCGCTTTCCCGTTCTACTTTTATCCTCTCCTTGTTTGCAGCCTCTTCTCTCCGGATACTGGGTGCTGCAGTCACCGAAAGTTGGTAAAGCCTGTCAACTGAGCTAAGCTTTACGCTGCCTGTCACTCTAGCCTACATGTGTTATTGAAGGCTACACTCACCTGGTTGGTGTGAGAGTACCAAACTGGGCATGCATATTCTGCTACAGAGTAACAAAGGACCATTGCTGATGTACGTACAGTTTGTGGTTGACTGTCCCACTGAGATCCGATCAGTAATTAACGTATTCAACTGCATATTTATCAAATCAAATATTTTCCACCATTCAGAATCATGTTTTAAATGTTATGACAAACACAATATTTGTAAAGAATGTATTTTATTAATATGCCATACACTGTACTCATTTTAATATAATTACTACAATCATTCATTCAAGCTACACTATTTTCACATTATAAAGTAATAAGTTAAAAAATTGATTATACAAATTTACAACAATCTCTTTTTCTTTATAAGGTACACTTAGTTAGTCACGTGAGGCACCACAGTATCTCAAGTTATCTACGATTTATTTTCTGACAATGTATTTTTATAATTACAAGTATTACCCGTTACTCTTAAATGTTAAATTAGCGTGTTGCACCAAAATATTTGCATACTTTTTTTTTAACTGCTTAACGTCCCTTAACAGCGAGGTCTTTAGAGACAGGAAAGAATGGGGGGCAAGGAATTCGGCCATGGCCTTTTGAAGAAAGCATCCCGGCATTTGCCTGGAGTGATTTGGGAAACCATGGAAACCCCATTTGCATACGAAAACTGTTAACGAAATAGTACTATATATTTCACGTCTTAAAAAAATAATCCAGCACTGTAGAAGATAATTACAGAATTAACGCATTTTTTTTTATTGTAAGGAAAATTATTGTGCAAAATTAAAAGTCTACATCAATATTTGAAAATATAAAATCTTCATTGTCGATCATCTGAGTCGTTAAGGCAAGACCACATTGAATGATTCTAGTGTAACGTGCTTTACAGTCACCATGATAACATTAACAGGTAGCCGTAGTTGGCATTCAACCCGCTACGAGTGGATGTTTCCAATTTCGGAAACGAAACAACTTGTTTTGATGTATTCTCCTATGTACTGCTACCTTCATAATGATTTATCGATTTCAGTATTTACCTAACGAAAGTAGTTTGCGGATCTCTATTATTTTTCACAGCATCTTCTACATTCGTCTCTGCGCTTGAATAAAACATTTATTTTTTTTATTTATTTATTTACTTATTTTTTTGAAGATTTGAGACATTAAACAGTACCTTACTAATAGTGGGCACATGAAGATAGAAAATATTTTTGGTTCTAGAATGTAATATGACTGCCAAGTTAAAAATTTTATTTTTATTTTTTTACTTATGGTTTACTCCTCGTTTACATTGAGGTCATTAGAGGCGCGAAAGGATTGGGGACAAGGAACGGGAAGGAAATTGGCCATTCCCTTTTTGAAGCAAGCATCCCGGTATTCGCCTGGAGTGATTTGGCAGACTTAAGTAGTTAACACGTTTGATTTATCAGTATCGTTTATAAAACCGATTTTGTCGAAAGATTTTCCCTATTTTCGTTGTACATTACCTGTCATCGATTTCATATTGCTATTTTCATTATTGTAACGGTTTGGATTATTATTTGTATGCAAGTGTTTGACGTATATAAAAAATTCTTTTTTAATGTAATTATTAATAATATCCAAGGATTATTGTCCTGGGAAGAACACGTGTAAAAAGATCGTTTGATTTAAATAACAAATAATAGCTCATTGCTTTATTTTATGTCTTTAAATGAGCAATTCTTGAATATATTTTGTATCTCGGAAACGGCTACAACGATTTGGACGAAATTTCATATGTAGATATCGTTTTCCTTTTCAAGATTATCTAAATAGATGGCTTCTCCGAAAAAATGAGATTCTACAAAAAAGAGCAATTATTCTATTCAGTATCTCGTAAACGGTTCTGACGCCATCTCGTAGAAGTTTCAGGTACTAGTAAGTTTACTGATGTAAGTTAAGTTTCTCTTTGTTTGGAGCAAGGATCTGCGCACTTTGAAAGGCCTAGGAAGCTTTAATATAGATATATACATTTGAATCGGAATCTTTCAAGTATGTCACCTATGTTATTAATTGTGTATATACAGTATTATGTGATTACTTAAAATAAAGTATTGAACTATGTGCATTCATGAATTTTGTATTTAACCGAATGCAGTATATAATATATATTGTCTACATATCTAATCTATCTAATACTATTATGTGAGCAACACTTGTTTAGAGATAAAATTAAATTCTCTCAAACGTCTCTAAAGATTTTGGCGAAATCTTAAATACTGAATAGAAATCGAAAGACGCCGATCAAATCTCGGTTACCCAGGTATTTTATTTTAATTAAAACAAAACAAATAACCGTTTACTGACATAAAACATCAGAGATCAATTCTTGAATGATCTTGGATCAAACTTTCGGTAGAGCAAGAGAAGTTACTTCAGGCATCGCTGGCAATAAAGGGTTAGTGACGGCTCCGTCGCGTCGTTTGAAGAGAACAAAGCGTTATTGGCGAAGTTGTTGTCAGCCTTGAAAACCAACTTGTCGTCTTTCCGGAAGCGCTCGTTGTCATCTCTTTGTCGCCTGCAGCGGCCCTGCTGATGCAAAGACAGCAGTCTGCACCAACTCCAGCTAGCTGCTCGTAAAGGAGAGAAAACTGCTTGTAGGCTCGATAGATGACGTCATTGTTTTGTCCCTTTTTCGTACCACTTCTTGCAATCGCTGCTCTGGACGTCACTGTTTCACGTTTCTGGACACAAGGCTTCTGTATTCTTTTGCCGAAAAGTGTCGTTCGCTTGTGTCGAGATACCTCACTAGTTACTTGTCCCGTTCGATACCCTTTCATTTGTGTATTACCGCCAGCTAAGCCGCTCACATTTCACTTATCCAAGCTTGGTTACGCTACAGTATATTACTCTCAAGTAGCAAATCATATCAGTAGAATTTTCCTCCTCTTCTCCTCAACCATTATGTTCGAGGTACCATGCATGTCTTCCAATCGATTTCTTCCTTTGTTCATCAAGTGACAAAAGGCGTAGTTTTCTTTAAAAGAAAACTACGCATTAACAATGCTCTCTTTCCGTTTGTGCCTTTATCAGTTGAAGGTATTCGCATGAGAGGGCAGGCACCATGACATCTCAATATATATATATATTATTAGTTAAGCGGCTTGTTTTTAAAAGTTGGCTGCTCCGGTCTCGTGTTCAAATCCCGGTGGGCGCATGAATTTCTAAGAGTTTTGTTTGGTTATTTGAGCTACGCCAGGTGGTTCCGTGGTTCATTTTCGAAGTTAAACTGTAGGTCCCAGAGGAAAGGAACTGGCCGTCCTACCTGTGACCCAATGGTTTAGTATGCCTCCTTCGGAAGGATCCAACCACCCTTCAGATAGCGAACTAAGTTAATTTTTTAGCATACAACACTCCACACGAAACTTTTCAAGATGTTTTAATTCCTTTACATGTTCCAGTTTTTCTTCATCCAATACAGTGGCAATTTGGTTGGTGGCTATAGTGGGTGAAATTACATTTATCTTCTATTTGATTATTTTTGTATCTCATTTCTAGGCTAGTAATTTGTTTGTGTGATTTAAAACATATCTGAAATTCCTTTCATCCTCAGTTACTTTTAGATTATACCAGTAATGATGGACCGAGAACTAAACCTTGAATGACGCCTCATCCATTTCGTTCCATCTCTCCACCCATCCAGGTTGGGAAAGAAATGTCTTAGTAAGTTTGAACTATTACGAATCTGTGGCTTTGGTAAGTCAAATAAAACACCTGGGTGTATTAAAGGATTTCTCTAATTAAATAATACTTATCAGGGAATTAATTTCTGTTGTAACATTATAACTAATCCCCAATAATTTTTGATATTATTATTGAATTATGTAACATTTATTAGATATAATTGTAATAAATAACTGTATGAATGTTTGTAAATTTATTTGTAATATTGCTGGGTTTCCACAGTCCGTAGCCGTAGTTTGTTTAGTAACCCCGGTAACACAATGTAATTATATTTAAAGTAGTTGCAGACTACACAAATTTTGTCCCAATTTGCAGGGGCAATCAGATTGCCGCGTAATTGGGCAAATTGGGTGTGTTGCTCCCGATATCGGGAGATCGGCAGAGCCTGACAAACAATTCACAACGCCGAGAAAAATTACATTCATTTATAATTCACAGATTGTCCCTGCAGACAGGGAGCAAATTGAGACGTGCGTAGCGCGATTGCAGCGATTGGGACTATTTCGGCTCAGTCGGCTTGGAGCAGGAAGCGAGTGCGTTTCGTGCCATTAGTCGAGTGTGTCGTTAAAAGTGTTTATAGAGAAAGTGGTATGGACGAATATTTTCGAAATTTATAAGAATATACCCCAAATATTAGACAAAGACAACAAAAACCTCATAAACCGCAAAATGCGAAAGAACGATTTCAAGTTTTGCTCGAAATTTACAAGGAATTGAATCAGGAAGTAATATCTGCAGTCTTTTTTCTTCCTTAATGTAGTGGTTTAGACATTTGTAAATAGCCCAACTTATTTTAGGTGAAACCGACGAACTAAATTTCATATCTTCATAGGTTTGTCTACTTGCCAAAAATGGCAAAGTAACGATTAATGGTTCTCTGGCTCTTATACTTTCACACATTAGGGTATTTATAAATATATATAAGCGATCACTAGGCGGAGTATTCCTCCTTCAGAATCTACTCTCAGAAAATTTCTAAAATCTGGTTATAAGCTTCTCAAAATGTTCATCTAAGGTAACTTTTAATAAAATCCATATCGTCAACCAGTATCTTCCTTTTTTTTCTCAGTAGAAACTGTAATACAGATTATTGTTAAAACGATGTCTACTTTTTGTTGATTTGACAAAAAACGAGACATTGTTAAGCGCGTGCAACTAGCAGTCATGCGATCACAATGCAAACTAAAATTAGGAGCATAATTGTGACGTGTGGAGTGAAGCCCTACATGATTGCTCTGCTGATTGCCCCTGCAGATTGGGACCGAAATTGGATCGTGTGTAGCCGCCTTTACGTAACAATATTTGGCCCTGATCAACCCAGCTGGCGGGCCGCGATTGTTGACTTGGGTGCGTGCATTGTATGAATGCAGGGCACTGCAGTCTGAGTCGGCGTGTGGTGTCGCTTGGAGATGGTTGTATTCCGCGACTACAGCCTCTTCGTACACAAGCTAAAATAGCTTCTTGAATGTATTGATAAGTGTCTTAACAGATGTGTCAGTGAACGATATTAATTAAAAATCAATAATATCTCGACCAGAACCGTTTTTTTTTCATTTCTATACTGAGTCAAGATACCTATAAATTTGTTTATATGGGCTAACGGTTTTAATAGGTAAAACAGAGAAGAATCTGGGCCCACCTATTAACAATACGCCGTCATTCTGCCAGGATAAGCATAGATATAGCTACATCTGCGAGGATAATCTCGCATATGGCGACATATGCCAGGATGTTCTAAAACAGATCTCACTGTGCGCAAGTAGGTATTTTGGTTGGAGAAGAAGTTAAATGCATAAATTCCGCTATACATAATTGAAGAAATGGAAGTACGGTGAAATTTTTTGGTTAATTCATAACTGCACAATAACGGATTAGCTTGAAGTGATGTTTGATTGGTAGCATTCGCCGAGCATTATTTCTGGACGTCGTGTCGTCAGAGTTGTGTGCGAACTCATCGGGTTGATGGACAGCTTTGTATTGGGCCGAATGCGATCCCAGAGGAACAAAACGTCGCTTGCTGCAAGCCTCCAGAGTGTCGCATAATTGTTCGGCGCCCGTGTTTCGTCATAAATTTAGTGGCCTGGCTTAACACTGTACACAGACGGAGAATACGCTAACACGCAATGGAACGCAGTTCACGGTCGCCATAAATCAACAGTTTTGTCCGCGTGATGGACGGCTGCTGGGTACAGGTGACGGGCAATGTAGCTCGCGTGCTGTCCCTCTGTTATAATGGCCACTCAGTCCTCAAGTTTGTCCAACAAGTCGCATCTGTTAGTGCGCGTGCTGACACTGTCGTCTTCTTTTGAATCAGTCTCTATTTAATCATTTACTTCCTTTTGCACTGCTTTTCAGTCGTTTTATCTTCATGGTTCCGTTTGTGGTAGGACTGAACCTTGACCTTTTCAGACTGTATCTATTATATATTAAAACTGTAGAAAATTGGTGTTTGTACATAAAATTTATTTCAATAAGAGTAGTTACAATGTGGACTTCTAATGATATAGAGGCGAAAACCACAAAATTATTAATTTCTGTCTATATGCCCTCACATTATTCAGAAACTAATGTACGGCTTTAAACGAAAAAGCACTTGTTGATAGCTAAAGTTATCTACTAATATATAGCTTATTTTAATTACTACCAATTTTTTGATGATTCAGAACTCAGAAGTGGATACTAGACAATATTAATATTTACATAGATAAAACAAATCTTAATAAACAGATTTCAACGAAATTGTACAAGTGATACCTAAAGTCACTTTATTGATAGCTTATTTTGATTAATAACTCGTTTTGTTACGACATTGATTAGCTGAGAAATAGGAGTACGCAAATTAAATTGTTCCATAATAGAACTATTTAATATCAGTTGGCGCTAGATTTCTCAACGTGATCAATATAAGGAACTTCAATGAGATTAGTGTCGAGAGACTGATGACAGAAAAAAAGAAAAACACTTAATTTTGGGTTATAACAGCTTTCAATCACCGAGCGTTGTGGGTGAGTGGATAACGCTCTGGTCTCGCACTCGGGCTGACACCGGTTCGAATCCCCAAATTTGGGGTTTTCATGGTTTCCCCAAATCATTCCAGGCGAATGCCGGGATGCTTCTTTAAAAAGGCCATGGCCGAATTCCTTCCAGTTTCTTGTTCCCAGTCCCATCCCGCCTATAATGACCTCGATGAGGAGTAAAGCCATAAGTAAAAAAAAAAAAAAAAAAATCAATCCATTTTCCGTAATTATTTGGATAGGGAGGAAACTGTATATATCCTAGAATCTGAAGTCATATATTTTCTGAACTTTGTAAAAACTGATTTTTGATACTGATTGGTTCGTTTATAAAAGACATGTTTTTGTGCAAACATTTAATATGAATGTTTTGTCGTCGTGAAGTAAGGCATGATTCACGATTCAGTGCACTTATAGTTTACAAAGCGTACAGTTTAACACCGTAACACTCGGATAATTTCTTGTTTGTTTCTGTTGCTACCTCAAACTTTTGACACTATTACCTCTCTTTGCTCAGGATGCTGCAGAAAGTTAGAAAATACGTCATTTTGATGTGAACACTGGGGGCATTATGGCAATCATCTCTCACCGCAATAGCTGGCTGAAAATAACCAGGAATTGTCAGGATATTCAAATTAGAACAGATACAAAATCACTGCATATTTTAATCTGTAAGCTCGCCTCAATCTATTTCTTCTCCCTAAACGCAACCGTTGAATGGCGTGGTACTTACAGGCCTTACACGAAACGACAGGAAGATTTTATGCTTCACTGACAATTTGCTACAGTATGGTAGATTCCGCTAAATATTGAAGAGTAATAATTCATAGTAATATATTGTGGAATGAAGATATTGAGGAGGTAATTGGAAAATCAAACATTATGCTCCGTTTTACAGGTTAAAACACAGTACGCCGGAACTTAAATCAACAGCATAATTAGCACTAGTGTGACCTCACTTAGAATATTGTTGTAGAGGCATTGGAGAAGGTCCAAAGGATAGATGCATGATTCTGATGAGGGAGATGTACCAGAGACGTAAGGGAATTGGTTTACAAAACTCTGGTCAGACCATTGATTGATTGTAATGGTGTGTTATGGAACCCACATTTTGGGTATCAAACATAGGAGTTGGAGGGTGTGCAAAGAAGGGCTGATAGATTTTTCTCTGGAAATTACCGTAGAACACTATCAGTAATTGAAACGGTAAAAGACCTGGAATTGGATTCATTGGAACACAGAAGAAATATGAAGAGAGTCATGGGAGTATTCAAGGCGTATATTGGTGATGACTGACGAGGCATCTAAAAATATTGGTGGAAGAATTAGAAGTAATGCACGGAAGGGTAAAGATGAGCATGAACTGAGGCTGAAAGTCGTTTTCACGCATAAGGGAGTGTGAAACTTTATTTTCGTGTGGAAGGGTGTAAGGCATTGGATTAAATTACAAAGAGAAATGGTAAATAATTGACCAAAAACACTGAAAGAATTTTAAGTTCAAATTAGTACAGGGTAGAAGTAGGTGGGAAGAGGACAGGAGAAAAACGGGTGGGAAATTGCCACTGCTCCATTGCAAATAAATTAAGCTTAAGTGCGATGCTAATATTTTGGGTTGGGAATATCTGGAACACCGTAGGCATTGCTCTTGCCAGAAGCTACTTGGAAAGTTCATACAGCAAAACACATTTCATTACCAGGAACATTCATATCCATGAACGACCGAGAAAATAAGATATGAGTAATCAGGGACATGATAGATACTTTGATTCTTTTGTACACTCTTGGTTTCGACGAAGATTAGGTGATGGAACAGTAAAGCTTTATCGAGCGAGATAACTTTGAATCCAATAAGAGTATGTCTCGAGGAACCGCTTCGGTAATTCTGTTCTCCTGGAAATCTCCACGCGAATTCAGGGTTGGATCCTTAACATAGCCCATGGGCCCCGCCTGTCACATCCCGTATGTCCTTTCCCATGCATTAGCTACCCAATTTGTACTGGATAGCGGAGTAATAGCAGAGAAAAACGTATTCGCGTTAACAGCTGCTCTAGTTCCGAGTAGGGGAGACCACGGGTAGTTGCCTACAGTTTCAGTTTTTTAATTTTATACATTTTTTAGTAAACGCTTTCAAAAATGTTTAAATGCACTTTTACAGAACATTTCTTTTTTAACGTTTTCCATGTATTAAAACTTATCTATTTTTAATATTTGAACTTATAAGAAACATTTGTCACCGACAGGTTAAAGCTTGCCGACTTGCCCCGTGGCGAGGCTGGTTGCCTACTCCCACGGGGTAGCTTGGCACGGGCAAGGAAAAGGGTAATCTTACGCAAATGAAGACATACACTTAGGAAAATTTTTACCTTTACAAAATTGTTACACATATACAGATAAAATTATAGTCTAATTCAATGTCTTTTTAATTTATTCAACAGCACCATCATCCGAATTACCGTTATCACACAAAGTAAAACAAGGTGTTTCCATCTGTGCAAGCCTCAGGAGCCCAAAGCTTACAAAGTGTTCACTTGAACCCATTTTCCAATTTGTTTACGTTTTGAATAATCAACACACACCAAGAAAAAGCATTCCTCTTCATCTGAGCTATCTATTCGATAATAATTTTTGTTTGTGACAGTATTAACTATTTAATTAAGACGGAACAACCTTCTCTTGGCCTCACAATTTTTTGTACCATTAGTCATCTCTTTTAATTCTCTCTCATTTTTATCTTCCGATTGATCGTTTTTTCCGCAGTTTCCTATTCTGTTCTTATTTCTTAAAGATTAGGCGAATCCGTTAAAATTGTGGTGCTCCTTCTTTTGTTTCATTTCTTTGCTTCTGCTTTTTTGAATGGCCTAATATCTTCAGAGCTTAGGACTGCGAATGGAAAATCGGCTGGGGCTGAGGATTTAGTGCCAAGAGGTCCATCGCTCAACAATAACATCCAGTCCCTTGCCTCTCCTACTCTGATATTATAAAATTCTTCTCAGCTGCATCGGACTTATTTCCGGCTGCCCCTGAAGAAGTAGGCTCAGGTGAAACTCTTTCCCAGCAACATGTGATTGGATTCGGGCAGAGATCCTGATTGTGTTCTGGATTTGGATTAGGCGTATTAACCGGATTTAATCTATCAGTAGTCCATGCAGAAATATAATCTTGATCTTTAAAAAAGTCAACAATTAATGGAAAAATTCCTGCCTTCCTAAACCCAGCTTTAATATTTGGTGTACATGCCAGTGGTAATTCATTGTTCGCAATACTCGGTATATGTTAAATATACTCTCTGGATTTTCTGAAAAATACAGAAACTGTATCGGGGTAAGTTTGCACGTGTAGCCAATTTGCCCTTTCGTAACGGTGTCAACTAATTCCAACACACGCCGTTCCCGGTAGCGTAGGAGCTAGAGTGATAGCTCCAAGGTCGCCGGTTCGAGTCCGGCCGAGGGCATTGGTGTTTGTGAATGTTATGTCCACATTTCAATACTTGATAGCAATAAGGTACTGTAGAAACTAATTCAATGGCTGTAGGGCTTCAGTAGCCGAATGCCATTAAAGTTTTAAAAAAGAAAATAAATAAATAAAACCAATACACATTTATATAAGAACGAAGTCTTTCTCGGCGTTGAGAATGTATAAACTGCTCTCGGGTGACTAGCCGAGTCAAGAGTGCGTTGCTACACGATATTTCGGTGACTAGATCATTGCCGCCATCTTCTGGTGAAGTCTTCACCAGAAGATGGCGGCAATGATCTAGTCGCCGAAATATCGTGTAGCAACGCACTCTTGACTCGGCTAGTCACCCGAGAGCAGTTTATACCATACACATTTGTTTATAAAAGTGGCTGCCATAATGATCAGACGTGAAGTTAAGTGAAACCAAACAAAAATATATTATTAGAAAGTAAATTATTGCATCAAATTCTGCACTCTATCACTCATAATAACTACAGTAAATACTGAATAAAACGAAACGAATGGAATCATAAAAGAATACTACACAAGTCAAAAATCAGTCTTTGTGCAATAAAACTAGTGCTGTCATGGCGATCATTATGAAACTGCAATGACTGGTGAAAAGAAGAAGAAGAAATATGCCACTTGTTTAGTGACGATTTCTAATTCTAAATTCGGAAACTAAACGGACTGTGTCAACTTGCCCCTGTAAGCAACTAGCCCCAGTCTCGCCTACTGCCTACCAGCAGTTTTATTTTATTTTTCTAAAACAACTCCTTTCGATGGTTTTTAAACTGGCGATTGCTACCCAGCGCTAAAAAAATTAAATACATTGTGAAAGATACATCAAGCTTAGAGGAAAAAATGAGCATATGAGATGATGATGTTTACAAACAGAGAATATAGCGAGAAAAGAAGAGCGGGGTGGTGAATTGTGTGACGGCGGCGGGCTGATTGTAATCACGGGAATGGCCGCCATTAGCAGATTGTGCCGCCGCCGCCTCTTCACCTGCCGCGCTATTCACCGCCCGCGCCGGGAATGAATGCCCTGCCCCCGGGGGCGGTGCCTCTTCGACGGCCGAAACGCATTCAAGCGTCTCCGCGCCGCCTCCACGTTTGCTCCATCTCCGAGCAGCTGATCAAGAAACTGGCGCCATCTGACGCCAGCCAGCCCGAGTCTATTCCCCACTCGCAGCAGAACAACCACTCATACAACATGTTAAGGGACGCCCATTAATTATGAGAGATGTTTTTTCTTAAATTTGGACTCTCTTTCTCCTTGGTGAGATCTGGTGGGTGTGACATCCTACCCATCCCTAACGTCAATCTGACATCGTAATTTTCGTAATTTCGAAAACTATTTTAAAAGAAGGCACTACTGCTCTTTGAAGGGTGGCAATCCATAATAAAAAGTTGGTGCGAGATTTTTATCGACCCCCTCCCCCATCCCTTTAAATGAGATTTAGTAAGATTTAGTAAGATACCAGCGGCCGCCAAGAATAACATTCTCATCCGATAGATAAATCACCATCTATAGTTTCGTTTTCTCTCACTCCATTTGGAATTTCAGGAGTTTAGGGCAAAATCTGGAGCTCAAAAAGCATTGAGACCGGCAAATCGCTTTGGTAATTCAACATCAGTCAGGAATAACTATTAGTGGAATTACTCCACTAGCATAAGCATCGTATGTAGGTGGTCGGACAGTCATTAAGAAATATTTATTCTGACGTTGACCACAAATCGGCTGTAGAATCTGAAATTTCTCAGAAAAATTTGGAGTTTCAATGGAAAGTTTTCGATCGTACCCTTTTTTTATCCAGATTTGTCACTATGTTCAGTTTCAGTTCTTAAAAAATAAGTCTAAATAAATATTCCAAACACGGAAAGGTAGAAAACTATGTGCGCGAATGGCTTTGCGAATGCTTTTGCAATTTTTATGGAAAAGGAATTAAAATGCAATGGAAAGAACTGTGTTGACAAGAATGAAAACTATGTGAGAAAGGACTGGATATAACATTTAAATCAAATGAAAAGTTCTTTCTTTGACAAAAATAGTAACTTTCATATCTGATTGATCCGACTGATTTTTATAGTTCATAAAAAAAATACTTTAAAAAAATGAAACTTAGAACCTTACAATATGTAATTTACTGTGTCTTCCCGGTACTGTTCTAATTAGTATTCGTGACTCCCAAATAATTTGTAAACTATGTGAATGATAGAGGGATGTTAGCATTCAAGAGATTTCATCGCAAGGCATTATTATGTTTACTTGACGCTAAAATTTTCTTTTTCGAATTTTCAATAATTCCAAATCATTATTCGTAAACCTGTAGGAACAGGTTATGCGTATCAGTCATTCGAGCTCATTTACTAATATAGCTCGCACGTTCCCTGAGTATCAACCCTACTGAAACTAAAATTGTTTATTTTTTATTTTAATATGTTCCCTTGCTAAATGTTCTCATTAACTGCACAGTTGTCTGTCATTAATAACTGAATCACAATACATTTATCTTATCTGAAGGTATGAAGACTGCATTCAGTTTTGGCTTTCAGTGAAGTTGTGACGAGTTTCAGTTTGTTGAGTGGTTCAAAATCTTGCATTGTGTTATCTTAGTAAGGATTAGTAGGTAAACTAAGGAACAATAAATAAACAAAAGCTATGTTTCACAACCTCTGAATATAGTGCAAGCAGTCGAATAAAAACATTTTACCGAGCGTGGTGGGTGAGTGGTTAACACTTTGGCCTCGTATTCGAGTGGACGCCGGTTCGAATTCCCGTACGGGCATCAGATTTGGATTTTCCATGGTTTTCCCAAATCACTCCAGGCGAATGCCGGGATGCTTCCGTCAAAAAGCCATGGTCGAATTCTTTCCCGTTCCTTATCCCCAGCTCCATCTCAACTCTAATGATCTCGACGTCGACGAGGCGTAAATCCATAAGTAAAAAAGGGAACATTTAAACTAACAAAATAATTAATATTACAAATAAGTTCCTATACTCAAAAATAAATTTGGCCAGATTAATATTGTTTTTATTAATTGTGTCGGATTTTAATCTTGTGGAAACCTGTTCATAATCCTGGTGTTAGTTTTCCAGTATAGAGAAATAAGTGGCTGTCCACTGTACGCAATATAAAATGAATATTAATGTTTTGAAATAATATAGAGCTATAATTTCATTGTTGCATGGTCTGCTTATTAAATCCTCATTGCTTTCATTATCCACTGCAATTGTAGATTCACTTTGGTCCAGAGTTTCCTGGTCCACCAAGAACATCAGTTCGTTGAAATATCGGAAGCTTGGAACATAAGCATCATTGGTTTCAACCCGTGAAACCTGAATTTTAATGAAAAAATCACTTATTTCTCCACTAACAACGATATGAATGGAACAGAAATGCAAAAAGTTAACCTATATAGTTGGGATATGGTGGGGTTCTTATACTTAGACCAATAATTACAGAAAAAGCTACACTTTACAATCTTTATTTCTAAGCAAAGGATTCTGGTAATTACAAGAACTTTCTGATACAAACAAACAAGAAAACACATGAGTATAACCGGTGCAAAGTCAGGGTGTAGTGGACAGCAAGTGCTCTATTGTTATTCTTCTCAGTCAAATATGTGCCACGAATAGATTACACGAACTGTCGGTGAGAGCGTGAGTACTCCCGCAACACGGCAAGGAACAGCAAGGAACAGATTGTTGTGGAGGCTGTCTGTGATTTCCCTATGTCTAAAGGCTTTGGACACTTTCTGGATAGGGCTGACGAATCACAGTGGTCGCGATATCACAAGTATACATTTCCAATGTAAAGCGGCAGTTGATTCCGGTCTCCTGGATCGACCGGCTTCGGAGTGCGCGTGGCAAGTGGAAATCGAAGTTTCCTAGCGCTTCAATACAACTTCCTGGACAGGTGGTGTAAAAGTATCACTGCACGAACACGCACACTGCTGGTGGGCTCGTTCCGTTCCTGGAGAGGTTGCCCGGGTATGTGACTTGCGAAGCACCCAGTGCCGTCAGCGGCTGGTGGGCCCTAGTGATGTTCCGATACAATCAAAGTATCGATACCATCAAAGTATCGATACCTACCTAAATGAGTAGTACTCAAATTGTCTTACGGTACTTACTCATATGAGTACTACAAAAGTATCGTTACTTACTCATATCGATACTTTAAAAAAAATTAATGTCGAAATATAAAAATATACGTGACATGTTGCTAAATTATTTAGTTTATTTGCCTAGTGTAATAAAATCAAATAACACTCAGTAAACATTTTTATTTATTTATATAGTTATTTTTAAATAATAAAAATCGCTTTGGGAAGGTTTCCCAAAAAAGCAATTGTTCCAAATATTTTGGCGACAGGTTGTTTCTTTTGTTTGTCATAGTTTCACTCACATTAGAAAACAAACATTCACTCAATACTGAAGTTGCTACAACAATACGATACTGCTGTTCGTATTTATGCAGAAGAGGAAATATAAGTTTCATTTCTTTCAATTCTATAAATGGATTGCTTTTTAGAGACATTACAGTGTTTAACAAGTAGAGAGGGACTTCATCACTACCGTGCGTTTTCTTTTTCTTTGTAATGTTTCCAGAAGTGATATTCCTGTGAAACGATAGCTGAAGGAGCTTCATCTTCCGATTCAAATGGGCTACTTAGTTGCTTTTTACCCATATCTTTTAGTTTTTGTGTGGGGCTGCCAGGTATAGCGAAATGCGCGCCAAGCACAACTTTATTACAATGAAATAGGGACCTAAAACAAACTCTTTGAGATTAGATTGCCTATTCTAAGACTAATGTTGTTTGATTTTCAATGCTACCAACTTGACGTCAGCGAGAAATTAATTTCGCAGGCGCGAATGGGAAGCGCAGCAGGGATGATGCATTTAGAATTTAACACCGGGTGCGTTTCGATACTTTTGATGCGATACAAGTATTTTTCTTCCGATACCGAGTAAGTATCGAATGGATTAATTCGAATACGAAACGTACTTGGTATCGAAACAAAGTATCGAGTTCTTATTCGTATTTACTTGAATCGGATCATCACTAGTGGGCCCACGTCGTCACCTAGCGATGGTCGGCTTGCATGTCACGTGTCGTGGTTCTGGCCGCAGAGGCGGAGATTCGGCGTTGTCACTCATGTGGACCCGGTATGAAACATCCGAGACAGATGCGTGGGTCGTTACACTATCACCCATTGGCCTCGCATTCACAAACGTGCGAAGCCATCGGCGCCCCTAATAGGCTGGAAGGAATGTTGCGGGCGGAAGGCGGCTTACGGACGGAATCTTCCTTGCTGTCGCATCTCTTGAGCATGCAACAATATGGCGTCCCTAGCCGTGGTCCATCCAAATTTGTCTGAGGGCTACTCAACACACCATCCCCGATCTCTTTGAATCGTTAACCTTCTGCAATACTTTCCGAAAAGCAGAACGAAGGTTGTTTATTTTGTTCACGATACCTTCTATAGTTGCGTTAGGCTCCATAAGGGAGCGTCCATAAACCACGTAGCTCCATTTTGGCATCCTGTAAAACCCCCCTACGTAGAGCGACGTGGCTTTGCCTCTACCCCCCTCCCCCCAACGTAGCTCTTATCTTTTTACCCTATTGATTCCAAAAGACATTTTGTACTGTTTTGTCTTGTCTGACTATCGTAAAGTACATACGGAAATAATTAATTGACAAAAATAAATATTTACATGCTCTTGTGTGCTATGTAACTCATTTTAACTGTACCAAAAATATGTATGAAAAGCTTGTAATGTTCCAAATGAAAAACATGTGTGCGTGTTTCTTTTCTCGTCGTGTGTGTGTCGCTCCCAGGGGAGGTTCTGCTAGTGTTTGGGGGACGCCAGCCCTTGAGTGTTGCCATTAGATATGACGGATGGCAGAAAACAGTACTGGAACAGGACCACTAATCTGTTTCAGTAAACAAATAAAAAGGAAATCTGTATCGAAGAATGAAGGGTGAGGGGAAGCCAGGGAGTACAGCCAATAGGGAAATTTTGTATTATTATTATTAAAAAGGGCGGTTTTGTTGCATGTCCCGAGCCAACCAGCGAGAAGAGCTTCCCTCCAAATACAGACATTTGCGTCATCAAGAGGGGGGGGGGGGGAAGCGACGCTTGGTCCGGCAGCACGGAAGACAGGAGGTTGAATGCCGAGGGCGGTAGATCGGCAGCCCAGCTGACCACGGGAGAGACATCAGGAAGGCAGCCGGCCGGTCACAGAGAGCTGGTCAACCCACCGACTGCACAACTTAGATTCGCCTGTACGGTAATCACCATTCAGAAAAAGGAACTTTTGAATCAAGGCCGTTTTACCCTAGTTATCGCTCCGAGACAGACTCTCTTGCTCCACAGAAAAAGTGATGTACCCCTGTGTTCCAAAAAGAAAATTTAATCTTTGTAAAATTTTGTAAAGTGAAAAAATTTCAAGTGATTAAGTAAATCGTAAAGTCAGATTGTGAACCTTCTTTCAATTTATCCCATCCAATAATGTAATGTGTCACTTGACTTGATTAATAATTCTAGTTGTTCCACAATTCATGCGTAAGTAATAATACTTTGAGATATGGATGTCGCTTCCCTCAGAATAAGGTACACTCCAATCTCTGGTGCCCATCTGATTTTTTTTTATACCTAATATTATTTGGAAATCATTGACAGGTAGCAAACGGCCACAGTGAGGTCGATAAGTCGCTTTCCTAACATAGGGAACACTTCAAGCTACGTGGCCTGGCTCGGAACCCCTCCTTCCCCCATGTAGCTCATCGTTGCTTTCCATCCAATGATATGTAAAGGTTCTGACAAAACTATACTCCAACATGAACCGATTTCCTTTCTGTATTTAAGCTGCTTATACACTGTTCTCACTGTTTGCCCTAGGTCGCCGGCCGCTGCCTCCAGTCCTGGGTAAAGTATTCTTGAGCCTTCTGGATTTGGGAGGACTGCTGAATTTGTGTAAGAGTTGGAGTGTAAAATGGTGGATGTGAAGATATATTTGGTTTATTGTGTTACGTGTGAGACGATTCTAAAAAGTTGAAGTAAGAGTTATGACATTAATCTCAGTCGTAACGTCGTTTCAAATGATGTATGTGTATGGAATGCCTTTAATACTTGTACCTAACTGCGCTCACAAGAAACACGTGACGTTAATTCACGGAAAGAAGGAGAAATAAAACTAATGAAAATTTAAAACTTTGCGGCGAATAATCTTCCTACACCCTTTTTAATAATTACGAAAACTTGGATAATCTTTGTGTATAACTACACATATGAATATCTCAGAGTGATGAAAATAAATAAACTTCTACACCTAGTGGCCTATCAATTAACAAAATCACTTGAAAAAGAATAAATTAAATTTGTCCATCTGTCCTAAACGAAGTGATTTCTTCAGAAAGGTACATTTAAGCACATTATGCAACATTACTTAACTAGAATTTGCCTGCATCTCATCCTCCCCCCCCCCCCCGCCGTGTATGAATTAAAATTAAAAATACGCCTGGTATGGTTCTAAATTAACGGAAGAAAACACATAATTTAGAATTGTAAAAGAGATATGGTTTCCGACTATACTAACGAATAATTTAGATTACTATTCACAATAAACGTATATTAATATTCGATGTCTGAAAGAAACAAGAGGGGACTTTTAAAGATTCAAATTCATGGAAGACATCATTAACTACAGAGAAGAGTTTATAAGACTGATTGGGACTGCAGAATTTTCTGCCCCATAAACAATGATACAGCCCAAGATAGTAACGTAAGAAGAATGAAGGAAGGCAAGAAAGAAAGTACTGTGCTGTTGACTTATGTTCCAAATCGTTTGCAATTGGCCAAATTTTAAATAAAAAATACGAAATTTGCCGATCTCTAAAAGTGAGTAGGCTACGGTGAGAAAAAAACAAAAATCCTTTCAACCAACAGATTTCCGAAAAAAAAGAATTCTGAAATTAATATACGAAAAATCATAATTTAATAATTTAAATAAACTTTATTTCCAGCTTCGTTAATAAAAGATTTATTGGGTTGTTCAAGTAATAGGAAAATGACATATTCAATATTATTTAATTGGTAATTACTTTCGTCAAGTTTTGCTTCTATACGTTGCGCATTTCCATAGATCATTCAGATGTGAGAAACGTTTAATGTTTACTTGGGAAAAATACACAATAGGAACACTGTAAAAACTTTAATAACGTTTTCACCAATTTTTAGACTAGTGGAGCGTTTAACTTTGGTGGAGTCTGGATAGGTTAGTACGAAATATCTTTGGTGGCTATCTTTTGAAATTAAGAGCGGATTACCACAGCGCAGATCTTAAGCTTTCAGACAGTGCAATTCCCATAAAAAACATGTACGTAATTTAAGCTTGATACCATTGCAAACACACTCACATTTCGCTATATATATTTATATATGCAGTTATGATATTTAATATTCCGTTGTACTTCTGAGTCATATTTTCTTGCTAACGGTTCAAGAAACACAAGTTAGATAATTTATACTATTTCTATAAGTTATTTTTTTTTTTTTATTTGTCAGAAGCCATTACCTCCCTTCAAACCTAACAGAAATCAATAATTGAGGCATCATTTTAAAGGTTAAGGTATCCACTTTGGTTCCTTCATATTTTAAGAAAGTAATTTTTCCAAATTCGACCCTTAAAGGACAAAAGTGTAAATATTTCTAAAATGCTGATTTTTGTACCACGAACCATTTATATCCCTGTATTCCTAACCGAAATCTGTGAAGAAGCATTTTAAAGATTAAGATCTCCGCTTTGGTGACGCCACATATTAAGAAATGAATGTTTCGGAATTCGACCTTAAAGGGCATAAAAGTATTAATATTCCTACAACGTGTTTTTTTGACACAAGCCATTTATCTCCCAATGATAATCGACTGACATAGAAATATGAAGCATCATTTTAAAAATTAATAACTCCGCTGTGGTCACAATATATTTTACCAAAGAAATTTTTTGGAATTCGATCCTTAAAGGACAAAAGTATTATTATTTTCATAGCGTATTTCTTAGTCACTAGTTATTTATCTCCCTTTATATATAAATGAAATCATGAAATGAGGTATCATTTTAAAGATTCATGTCTCTGCTTTGGTCATTTCGGATTTTTTTTTTCTTTGCTACTAGCCATTTATTTTGGTTGATACCTAACAGAAATATGTAAATGACGTATCATTTAATAGATTAAGGCCTCTACTTAAGCAACATTATAAATTAAGAACGAAATTTTTCGGAATTTGACCATTGAAGGACCTAAGTAATAACTGTGAAAGTTGCGCACATGAGACAGTTCAGATCCCATGCGGTAGATAACAGCAGCGCATATCACTGAGATATTAATAAACTGCTTCACTGGCGTCGACTTTTGTTACGTACCTATTACAATAAACAAATAAACAGTGGATTCAAATGAGGCGGTTCTTCTTTCGTCGTATTACAAACCACCACATTTACTATTCATCGTATTCGCGATATTTCGCACGGGTCATCTAGTTTTGGATAATTGCCAGCATTATTCTACAAATGTTTCTGAAGAAGTAGCTATCCTTGGCTGTGTAACTAGGGATGAGTGATAACAGTTCAAATATTTCATCCTCAGACACGTTACCCTCAGTTGCGTCATTCTACACAGATGATATTCCAACACGGTTGCTTCCACAATTTAATTACACGCATGTATCAGTCATGATCCACCGAATTGCAATCAGAATCCGTCTCTGGCGGGATGTGTAATGATGTCTGTCAGAAGATATTTACACATTTATTGCTACAGATGAACCAGAATCATTTATTTATACAGCATTAATTCCGATACTAACCCATTAATTAGTTCCTGCCCGCTTGGTAGCCACCATATTCGATAGACAGAGGTACTCTCGTGTCCAAAGTAACGACCGTCCTACATAGGTTTTTTTGGGCTGTTTTCTATCATTAAGGAGCATGTTGGGATACTCTGCTACTTATTTTCTCACTAGATACCCGTTTCACAGACAAGTTAATATGTAACCGGAAATTAGCAAGAAACTTTCGCACATTCAGTCTGACCAGACACTTCCCATCTCCCGTGGCCTTTCGTTTGTTTGCTGGAATTAAGTATTGAGCGAAGTGTGTACACAAAATAGCCAAGAGGGTTCAATAATGCGGATGCGTTTACAATACCTCTGTGACTCGATGTACGAATACATAATATTTGATTTCAGAATGCAATAATCTTCCATTTTTTATACAGGAATAAATAATCTCGGCTGCTGATAACCCCTGAAACTCTCGCATACACAGTGACTGGTGCGCACGGTCGGTTGCGTCTCACTTCTGCAGGCGCTCGGTGAGGTTAACTGTCACTCGGGCCTCCCCTGAAACTAATTTTAACTTAAATTTTAAAGAAAAATCTGTTTTAGCGTAAGAAGAGTACAGTATTTATTCATTATTGCATGCTTTGTAATAATAGCAATACTGTCAGCCACTTGCTTTGAATATCCGTAGATGGTCACTGAAATTTCTGCAGATTGGTCATAAAAAGCCTGAGACTCGCTAACTGAAAGACTGAAACAATAATTATTGCAGAGAGAGTCAAAATTATGAAGAATACTTTTTATTTAGGGACCATTAAATCTAGCATATCTTCTGTAACAGGAAATGTTAAAAACTGTGACCCCTTTGAATCTCGGATATTGGTTAGGAAGGCACTGCTTTGTAAGCCGTGCCAACGAGCATCACCGTGCATGAAGAGTGCGCCGATAGTTTTGTATTACGGTGTTTCTAGATCCATAATCAAACAAAATGTGAGCTTTATTTCAATCGCTGGTACACACGAACGATTGCAAGGAAACGATTAGCAATTATTGAAATTTCTGTAATGCATCAACACTGTACATTCAAAGTTTATCAAAACACCAATATAAGGAAAAGGTATTAAGAATCCTTAGATATTTTAACAAAATCCGAAAATCCTAACTATTTATAAAAATCCGTAATTCTACGGGTAAATCTACGGGTAAATCCGTAGAATTGGCAGCACTGATTAGTAGCGAAAAAGAGATAATGATAACATAATGTTTTTGAGATTCATAACAAAACTTTTGCGGCTGTCAGACATATGGCGAATTGCCGATACAACTCCCCTTGACGAATAAAATTACACTCTTTGAACGCCAGGTCCTTTCTTTGTTGAGGTGACACTCATTTTTCCACGAAAAACCAAAAGACTTGATCATGTCACTAGTGGAATTGTCGGCGATTAAACGTTTTCGACACTTAGAATTATAAAATCTGGGCATGAACTTTATAAAGCTTAGGTAATTAGTTCCGACTGCGAGAAATGTCATAATTAAATAATCTGGTTACGTATTCAGAGAAAGTTTAATCTCATTACAAAATATATCAAAACTATATTATGATAAAAGACATGCAAAAAAAAAAAAATACTGTCTCCTAACAACTGCTATTTTATTCCTATACGCTCAGACGCGTTTCGCCCTTCTGGACTGGGTCATCATCAGTGAGATTTTTGATACAAACAATCACATGTTGGTCAGGAAGTTGCTCTAGAATTACTTTTTCATAGAACACATTGTGACGTCACAGTCACCTTCCGCCAACCCGTAAGTAGTACCTGAGTAGCGGACTAACACATTGTTTCAAGTCGGTCTCGACCTAAGTGTGGTAGCGGGCGGCTCAGTTAGCGTGGTGAACGACGCTACAGTAAATGTGAGGTTTATTTAGTATCAAGTAGAGAACTTAAGTGTTTAGCTGGAACAGTACATGTGATGTGTAAAGTCTTGAACAATACAGAAGTGAAGAAGAACATTAGCAGTGACATTAAAATAACTAGGTGGAAAGCGGACTCGATTATTAATTTCCTTTTTTCTTAAAAAAATTCTGCAATATACGGAATTATGAAGTTTCAATTAGCCTTTGTATTTAAAATTTGGTGTTTGCCAGCCAGTTCGATGTTTTAAGATCTTACAAGAAACGTGTGAGGGACTGAAGTTTGTGTTAACGTACTTGGTGACCTTTTTTTTCATTAGTTATTCACCCACCTCCTGCTTAGGAGGCGACCTCGGCAACAACAAACTATTTACAATAATTAACCTATTTCTCGAACTGTATATGAATAATTCACAGAACGTTTTATATGTTTTATGCACTGAGTTCGTGTTGAGTGAACATACCACGCAAATACTATCTAAATTTCTAGTTGAAAATATAACGCCAATGCAACTGTTTCATTTATTTATTTTGCGTCGTACGCGTTTCACCTCTCATCGAGGCATCATCAGCGACGAATCTGTGTTACAGTTTTTATATACAGTTTTATCCTATTATTACATAATTATGGGCATGAGATATTTTATAGCTAAAAGTTATTTACTATTTACATTTGTTAGTATGGTATGCAGTTGCGCATCTCCGTTTTCATATACAAAACATGTTTTGCCTGTATCATATTTAAAATATTGTTTGTTATTTATTTATTTTTTATTTATTTAACTGTACATTCAGATGGTTCGTTATCTAGAGTCTACAACGAACCGTTATTTCTTAATACTGTATTGAAATTTATAATAAACAAAAATTTTGTAAAATTAACACAAATCCTATACACTACGAAAATGGTACAAACAATTAACTATTATTATTACACACTGTACTTTATCAACCTGTTAGTAAAAAATATTACCCACTAATACTAAATAACTGAACATCTTGAGTTTTCAAAAGTTCGTTTAACGCTGGCATCCATTGAAGAAATAAGCTTCGGTAAATTCCAGAAGCCACACTTCCGGCATCAGCGTCCCACTTAGTTGTTTGTGTCTCGTCCGTTTCGAGTATCTTGTCTCATTCCTTAAATGGCTTGTTGTGTTCCGGCAGGCTATGCTGAAGCCGATACCGCTCCCTGGCTGCATCTGACACAGCATCTGCCAGCTTGTCGAGTTCATTCAGGAGGAGGTTGTCTTTCATAATTTCCTTGACAGTTTTCCCCATGAGCTTCATTCTGTACTGTTTGATTTGATCATCAACTAGAGCACATTCAAACAGTTTATGTTCAGGTGTTCCTGGAGATCCGCACGCACATAGATCATTCTCTGTCCTATTGATCCTATGAAGATATGTTTCATACGGTCCATGACCGGTGAGGAAATGTATTAACCTTCGGGATGGATTGAAGTGCTTCTTACGTATCCTCTCTCTGATGTCAGGAAGAATTTCAAATACTCTCCTTCCTGTTTCCGAATTGTTCCACTGCTGTTGCCATTCATTCAAAATACAATTTTTGATGTCTATCTTCTTGGTTGCCACTTGACCCAGGATTTCTGCTATCTTGTCTAAGTTTCCTTTTCGTAGCCAGTAACATGCTGCTCTTTTTCTTATTTCCAGATCTAAAGGAAATATTCCGAGAATGACTGTAAGTGCATCAGTAGGGGTACTTCCGAATGCGCCTGTAAGACACAAGAGAATTCCTCGTTGCATTCGTCTGATATCCCTTGCAGGTTTAACCAATCTTAACCTATGCGCCCATGTGCTCGCTCCATAACTTGCAATAGCTGTGTTAATGGCACCATGATACAGCCTTATAGTCGGCAGTGGGATTCGAAATCTTCTTTGCCCAATGCTAATTATTTTGTTCATTGCTGCAGTCGTTCGTTGGCATATATAGTCAATGTGATCTTTGAAATTCCTATGTTCATCCAGAACAACTCCTAAGTATCTTACTGCTTTGCGTCTTTTAATGGAATTTTCTCCAAGCTTCACAGTGGGGTTGCGTTTCAGTGTTCCTTTCATCAAAATGTATTGGGTTTTTGTTGGTGCTAGCTGGAGCTTAACTTGTTTACACCAGCATTATTATTTCTTTGCTGTTTGTCTCGATCTCTCTTCTATTATATCAATCTGCGAAGGCAACGATTCCTTCAAGCTCTGCCAGACCCATGAGTCTGTTAAGGACAGGTTCCAGAACAATATCCCAGAATTCTGGGCCACATACTGAACCTTGTGGACATCCTTTTGTGAGATGCTTTGTCAGTTTCTGACCAGAGCTCTGAAGTGTTGCAGTTATTCCGCGACAGTAGTCTTTGAAGCTCTCATACAACACTCGTGGGCATCCTAACTCCCTTAGTCGGGCGAACATACTAGGCCACCATAAGTTATCAAAGGCGCCGCAAATGTCGATACATAAGCCGATGACATATTTTTTGTTTGTCGAGTTGACTATCCTCTGAACTTCATTTATCACATCCTCTGTTGACCTGCCTTTCCGGAAGCCGAACTGCTGCTGATTCATACCTTTCAATAATCTGAATTCTTTAATTCTTTTACATAATAATTTTTCTTGAATTTTCCCAAGTGTATTTAGCAGGCAAATTGGTCTGTAAGACTTTGGTAGTGTAGGGTCCTTATCTTCTCCTTTCCTTATAATTTTTATGCTTGATGTTTTCCAACTATGAGGTATCCTTCCCTGCAGCAGGCAGGCGTTCAGCAATTCGGTAAGGTAAGGAACTATTTGCTGACTTAAGGCTTGCAAGACTTCTGCTGTTATCCCATCAGGTCCTGGTGCTTTATTTCTCTTCAGCGCGCTTATTGCGATACTTACTTCCTCTTGAGCGAATGGTAGAACCAACATGTCGTTTTCATATTCGTTATTCATTAGTTGCCTTATGAGTTTGTGTTCCTCTGAATCGGACTCCTGCTGGTCGTCCGGCAAGAGCGTTTTCAGGAGAAGTTCCGCCGATTGCTGCCAACTGCTTGTCATACTTCCATCTCCTTTCCTGAGCGTAGAAAAAATAGTAGGTGATTTTATCTTCTGCGCAGCTAGCTTGTACGGAAGTCCCCATGGGTTTAATAACAAGTTTTTGCTAATGTATGTCTCCCAGCTTGTTAGTCTAACATCCTGAAGTTTCTGATGGTACTCAGCTTTCGCTGACCTGTACTGATCCAGTGTCCAGCTACGTTCAGCGGCAGTTTTAGCATGGTGGTAGTGCCTTCGAGTTCTCCTTACTTTTGTCCTTAACCTCTGAAGCGTATCGTTCCACAGAATACATCTTTTATCCATTGAGCTTTCTCTTTTGCACTATTGATACCTTCATGGCATGTTGTATCGCATTCGTCAGTTCTATCGCCTTTAGGTCAACATTATCTGACATTTCTGGCAGTGCTGGTAGTTCAAATGATCTTCTTAATAGGTTCCAGTCTGTTTCATAGGAATATGACCAACATTCGTCTATCATATCTTGCTCTTGGGCATTAGATATGGAGAAATAGATGATGTTATGGTCTGATGTTGTTAGATTTTGCCCAACTTTCCAGTTTTGGACTAATCTGAAAGCTTTCCCATTTGCTAATGTTACATCTATGTTTGTTGCTGCACCAGCTCTATTTTGGAATGTGTAGGGATTGAAGGGTTTATTCATAAATTCCAGATTCAGTTCGAAAATAGTCTGCTCTAACGATATTCCTCGCTCATCCCTGATATTACTATGCCAGAGTGGAGATTTAGCATTGGCATCCATTGTGTACACTACTGGTCTGTTTCCCATTGCTTCTTCGATTTCCCTCATTTTTTCAAGGTATCCATCTATTTCGTCACTATATTGAAAGTACAGATTAGCAATCACAATTCTTTCATTATGTGTTGTTATCTCAACGCAGGTAACGTTCTCATTACATAACTGGGCAATTTTCGTGACTGTATAGTCCCTGTTAAGTACAATTATAGCAGCCATTGGATGTTCACCTTCACATACTATTTGTGATGTTACAGGCATATGTGGTACCCTCCCTGCACTAGTGTATGGTTCTTGAAGGCACAGTACGTCGAAATTCATTTCTTCTGCTAATCTTCTTACTTCTAATAACACGGCCTCAGTGCGCCTTCCATTAAGTTGTGCTACATTGACTCCGTATTTGTTCATGGGTTGTGTGTATGTATGTGACTCTTAGGCCATTGTTGCCTACAATCAATAGCAATGCGGCCATGTGTTATCACTAGTTGTCTGTACAAATCTTCAAGGTCAAATTCTTCTCCTCTTCTGTCGAACACTTCTAAAACGATCTCCATAAGATGAACTGGACTTGTGGGAAGATTTGCTGCTTTTAATTGTATCCTATCTATGTCTTCCGGAACTGGAAATGTTATGGACCTGCCTTTGCTGTGTCCCGTCCTAATTAAGTGCCTTAGTGCTATTGTAAGTAGTGACATTTCCTCTAGTCTTGCAAGTCGCATTGCCTTTTCGCATTCTTTATAAATTTCTATAGGGTTGCATTTTTGTGATACATTCGTGTTAGCTTTCGTGTTAATGTTCTGTGTCGATTGTTGTTTAGTTATTGCATCCCCAATTCCATCGGTCTGGGTGCTAGCATCTACTATTATGTCTTCTTTTAGTCCTTTCTTTTTCCAGTATTCCCATGTCCTCAGCATGTCTCTTAGTCTTCTACCGGGAGGCTTGCGCTTTTTTCCTTTGATACCAGATGTAGAAATCCTCTCTGAGTTATCGCTTGAATCTCGAATTTTGTTGATAACTAGATCTGTTACGGTCTTATTGTCCATAATCTATTTTATTTATGGTTCTTTGAAGCAACATCTGGTATGTGGGACAGTCGTCCTTTGATGAACAATTTACTTTTTTCCCTCGCTTCATACCAGGCACGCAGATGGGAGGTTGTCCTTTTTTATCACATTCAGATCTGTTGTGATCCTCTTCACCACAATGAGATCATGTGGACTTTTCTTTGTTGCAGTGCTTGCTAATGTGACCTAGACCGTAACATTTAATGCACTTAGGTACTACTAGGAAGTCTTTGACGGCTATTGACTGGAAGCCCAAATATAACCGCTGTTTGGCAATAATGATTTTTCTTAGCTGTGGATCTACTTCTGCCACATGATGAACAGTGGCTTTTCCTTTAGGGCCAGTTCTGAATTTTAAGACGAATCCTTTCTCGTAGTCAGCTTTACTGACTGTTCCCTTAAGATTTTGGTAATAAACACGGTCTCGTATTTCCTCCTCTTTCATTCCAGTCGGTATATCATATAATATTATTAACGGACGCCTTTTCTTAGGTGGCTCACATTTAAGTTCCTCTTCTAGTTTTGAATTTTCCATTATCTTTTCAGTGTCCTCACTTGACTCCGTTTCCACAATTAACATTTTTGCTGTGGTCCTCATGCTTTTGATCCTTATTTGATCTTTTTTAGGGTCTAGAAGTTCTGTAAATTTCTTTTGTACCTCCCTTGCTCCTTTCTGGTTTTTTGATGAAATAAATACAGTGCCCGTCTGGTTCTTTAGAGCACTCTCAATCTGCGCCTTTGTTTTTGTGAGTACGGTAGTGCTAGAAGCCGCTTGGGCATATGTTTTTCCAGGTTTTGAGATCACTACATTATTTTCCTTTCGCAGCCTTTCATTTTCGATTTGCAGTTGTGTCATTCTACCGATTAGCATTGCCTGAGCCAGTGCCCATTGGGCTATCTTTTCCTTTAAGGGAGCCATTTTTATGTGCGTCATTTTCTGATTTGGAAGTTCCTTATCGATATAAAATGAAAGCTCTTTGAACCGTTTTTCAATGCCCATGGCTACAATTAGATCTTCCAGTCTGCCCGATGTGTCCGTTGCTGAATCACCGCGGGATTCATTTGAATACCTATCTGCAGACATGGCTTTTGACAGGTGGGGATCTGAGAAAATTTTAAATGTTACATTTGCTTGGCAGTGAATCGTGGACGGGATTTATGGAGGTTGCGGCCGTGTGCGGATGCGATGTACTCACGCAGTTGTAGAGGTGCTGAATTGGCAGCGAAGACAGCTTGTTTGTTATCATCGTTCAGTCGTCTGTTAGCGTCAGCTGGTTTGTTTATGTCTTGTCTCTGGTGCGCTTTCGCGTCCTTCGGTTGTCTGCTGTGGCCATCATGTTTGAATATGTCATGTCTCGGGCCGATAGCGCGAGTTTTGAAAGGTGTGTGTATGCGTGATGATCTTGTTAGTGTGTTTTTATGTTTATGTGTGTGGGTTATTTATTTATTTTTTATACAGTTTGTGTTTATTTTATTTGTCTGTCGAGTTTGTGTATATTATATTGAGTACCGGTAATGTTTTATTTGTGAGGTTTATTTGGTCGTTTAGTTCCGAAGGACGCGAAAGCGCACCAGAGACAAGACATAAACAAACCAGCTGACGCTAACAGACGACTGAACGATGATAACAAACAATATTGTAAATATGATACAGGCAAAACATGCTTTGTATATGAAAACGGAGATGCACAGCTGCATACCATACTAACAAATGTAAGTAGTAAGTAACTTTTAGCTATAAAATATCTCATGCCCATAAGTATGTAATAATAGGATAAAACTGTATATAAAAACTGTAACACAGATTCGTCGCTGATGATGCCTCGATGAGAGGTGAAACGCATACGACGCAAAATAAATAAATGAAAGAGTTGCATTGGCGTTATATTTTCAACTAGAAATTAACTAAGCAACTGCGGAAACATGGCCTGCAACAACATTGCACTATCTAAATGTCTTACAACATCTTGCCGCCGTTCTGCGTAGCTCCTTTTTTGACAACGTCACTATTTCACTGTATTTCACAAACGAAACGAGACTAATTAAAAACAGTGAAATAGTGACATAGTCAAAAAAGGAGCAATGCAGAGCGCCAGCAAGATGTTGTGTTCTACGAAAAAGTACAACTACAACCATTTCCTGATCAACACGTGATGTTTCGTTTCAAAAATCTAACCGATGATGACCCACTCCACAAGGGCGAAACGCCTCTAAGCTCTACGAGCTGTTATGAGACGGTATTTTCATTTACAAATCTTTAACAAACAGCTACTAAAGAACGACCAATAACCAATTGATTATGTGATAAAAGTGTTATAGTATGTTAAGAAGATAATAATTAATCGTTATTCGTTTTTGAAATTTACTTCTCTCAGAAATTTTTTTAAGAACAATATTTTCTTTCTTGAATTGCTAACTGAAGAATTTAATTTTACTATTCGCCTTTCACCCTAACTGCTACCCTCTCCACCCTTCGCTACCAAGCCTTGCCTGCCTCCATAGCAACATTCTTAGTGGCTTCAAGTGTTTAGGCAGCAAAAGATTCCTCCTACGTGCATCGGTTGATGGTCATGCCATCCGACATTTTTTAAGGGAATTTAAACTAATCCACAAATAAATAGACCTTTGAAATTTTAAAACATTGAAAAGTCTTAACTTTTAAATACTGTTGAGAATAGTTGAAATGTTACTGTTTCCACATTAGAGTCACTTCGCAAGGGACAAACATCACGGTGAAGAAGAAAATGTTGATGGTAGTTATGAATGTAAACAATTTTATTTACTTATTTGACCTTAGGTATTGACTAGACCATACAGTCAGCCTTGTAGAATTACAAGTTAATAACAAGTATTTTTTAAAATTTAAAAAAATAAATTGCAGATGTATAGATGCATTAAATATGTATGTTATCGTACTTAATAGAAGTCCTTAATGATGCAGTAGATTTTGTTGTAGTTTGTAGGGAGTAGTATTGTAACACTGGTAGGAAGTGGCTGCTGTGCTCGCACAAGAGACTTGATGAATGTTGCTTGCTGTTGGTAAAAATTAGAGCAGTTGAAGAATAAATTATTGAAATCCTGTAGTGTCTGTCCGTTACTTGTGGAGTAGGATGTGTTTACCTCCTTGATGCGATAAAAGTGACTACGGAATGTGCCGTGTTTGAATCTCATACGGATGGTAGATGTGATGCATCCTCGTTGAGAGTTCCAAGATCTCCGTGGAAGATACGTCTGTACTGGAGCGTAGTGTCGGCCTCTGTTTCGATTCACTCCAACTCATCCTCCATTGCTGATGAGTGTAGAGTAGAGGCGAGAAGAAAGACAAATTTAATGTCGTTGTTGAACGATTCAAGTTTTAATTTACTGAAAACAGAGCACGAAGAAATAGTGTCGAATAAGAATGACACGGTTAATAAGGATTGCAAACGACGAACAGTAATCTAATATGTAAAACTGTCTTGAGAAGTACAACTGAGTAAAAGTGATACTGAGAGGTAGATGAGTGTTCCAAGGTGGACATGGAACTCAATAGTATTGATTAAAAGGGCGAAGAATCATTTAACGTAGACAATAGGAAAGGTAAAGTATATTTCTTTATAAGTGACCGGATCATATTTTATAATATACAAGGAAACCCTTGTAAGCGTTTTACTTTAGTTTCATTTCAATTGTACGTGATGGTTGTCTGAATAGACACTTACGTACTTTTGTTTTGTTTTGTTTTTGTTTTACCTTTTCTCTTTTTACACTAAACAGAACTTTACCATAATTCGAATTTCTTCTGTCTGGTTATACAATATCTGGTACTCATCCAACAAGTTAACATCTCAAAAATCCTACTCTTAATAGCATTATATATTTACTTATACATATTCTCAAATAATTCATTAAACTTTTCTTGAATCATCAAACATACAATTTATTAAATATCTTACATCAGCTTTATACTATACAGTTAGTACTTATCTTCGGTCCATTTATCGATACATCATTTCCTACTGACACACAATATTCACAGTTCATATACCAGTTCTTTGTCTTTGTACCAACTACCGTATACGTTTCTTTAATAATTATTCATAAACTTGTCAATTACTAGGTGAGAAACAATGTTGTTGTAAGCATCTTCTCTTAAAGAATCCTCCTTCGTACATTTCGTCGTGTGCTTCTGCTTCCATCAAACCATTATTTTTCTTGTCTTCTCTTCATTTGTCATACTCCAGACAGTTAACATTGATTTCTCAGACCTAGCAACTAAATAACCGAGGATATGACTATATTTTATGGCCTTACATTTCTACAAACATATTTATAAACATGAACATATTAGCTGCCCCCCCCCCCCCCCCGTATATTATGTATTGGTAGCCAAATTTGTAAAATTTATCCACCACTTCAAGTAGGTGACAGTTCTGTTACAATACTCGTCATTCAGGGTGGATTACTTGTTAATGAATTGAAATCACATACGGCGTCACAGCCTAAGTATGAAGACATGTCACGGGTGTATTCTACGCAGATGTCCGCTCAGTTTGGAAAAGAAACAACAACGGTACAGGATACGGTTTTTATGGTTTTATTAAATATTTTCTGCGGTATGATTTTTTAACGTGGGTCATCGCGGATATCCAATTGCTTCTTGAATGCATAAACCGTAAATATTTTGGCACAATGTTTAACAGTAAACACGATTTTGTAGAACACTTTGGACAGGTGATGGGAAGATGATTCAAAATCCATCATTCATTGGAGAGAACGATGTAGGGATGTTCCAGAAGAGCGAAGAAATTCGATTTCAAAACTTTGTAAGATGATTGCTTGATTATGTTAATGTAGTCGCGGTAACATTAGGGATATCTAAATATAGCAGTTTGAAATAACAAATTTCATCCAATAGAAAATAAAAAAAAAATGTATAACACGGTCGCCATGTTATTGGAGGAAGAGTCAAGTTGTACCGATATGTTCAACGCAGCCATCTGTGAAAATGGAAAATTGTAGTTGGTGGACGAGTCACTGATGATCATATAATTACAGTAGGCAATTTCTTCTGTGGTTGTTTGATGTAATAATAAATTTTTATTTGATAACTATGCCAATATAATTTTGGTTTGATATAATTTAATCTGGGATGCGTTTCGAATCTAGTCCAGTTGTCTTCATCATTCTATATCTGTATGCCTAGCCTTAATACATATTTGCGGTTTTTAAATTTTCTTACAGTTTTTTAGTGTACTACGATTAATCTTATAATTAGGGTTTTTAGAGCAACTTATATTCACATTTTCGTGATGATGAGTGGTGTTTTGCTAACTGTGTGACGGAAATGTAAATTTAAGTTATTCTAAAACACCTGAATATAATAGCAGTTTGCATTTTATTTAAACAAAACATTGCTGCACGAAAATTTAAAAACCGCAAACATACACGCATTACATAAAATCACTGGACGCTTAAGATACCTCAAAGAGAGGTTAAATGCGTCAGAGAATAAATAAAATCCAATCACAGATCCATTCGGACATTTATTAAATAACGCTTAAAGAAATTAAAGGGAAAAGGTAGCTGTGGGGTAAAATAAAATAAATAAATATAAAAAAAATTGAATGGAATTTTCCACCAGAGTGTATTATGTTGTATCACAACTGAATTAAATTTGATTTTTTATTTATTTTACGTGTGCGGGACATGACATTACAAGTTAAAACAAATAAAGCTAATTAATTAATTAATGCCAAGGTTATAAACTACAGTACACAAATTAAAAGGAATGTGCAGACCAGAATTCTTCAATCCTGATGGCCTTCTCTTTTGCCCTAAAATGGTCGCCGATAGTGCAGGTTTCAGGTACTGGCCAATTTCGAACTAAACGGTTCTTTCGATTGTATCAAGTACCTTCGCTTAGCATCTTTCGATTTCTGTTCAATAAGCAAGATTTTGCGTGAAGATTGAATAAAGTTAAACGTTTTCCTTGAAGAGTTCCAAGGCATTTCGAAGTGAGCAGTTTCTTATTTTAACCAAAAAGAAGCTTAACTAACATCAGTAGGCTTACTGGTACCTAAAAGTTCTGCGAGATGAGATTAGAGCTGTTTCCGAGATACCAAAAACAAGAACTGATCGTTTAAAAGATTTACAAGCAAAACGTTATCTATATATAAAATTTCATCCAAGTCGCTAAAGCGATTTCCGAGGTCGTCCGGTTTACTACCCCATAAAATGCTTAAAAAAAAAAAAAAAAAAAAAAAAAAAAAAAAAAAAAAAGCCATTACTATGTAGAAATCTCAATGCTAATCAGGGATAAATTAATGGTGCAAGATTAGTGGTAATTCACTTACACGAGTACATCATCAGTGCTAAATTCCTTCACTCCAAAAAAAACTATGCTCATACCTCACATTAACCTCAAATTAACCTCACATCATCTGTCCAACCGTGCTTTTCCAAATGATAACAAAACAATCCCAATAGAAGTAACATTCGTTATGAACATTGATAAAGCAAAAGGTCAGCCGCTTCAAAATGCAAAATTGTGTTTATAATAACGTGTTTTTTCGTATTGTCACCTCTACGTGGCTTTTTCACGAGTTTGTAAATTCATTGTTTTTGTGTTAAAACCACATACGGTTAACAAGTTAATGATGATCACATTATAATAGTTAAGGTTGTTTTCAAATAAGTTTTTAAAGAAGATTGAAAAAAGGACTTCTGACAAATCAATCTTTTTTAAAAAAATTTACTTTTTAAATGTTTTACAATTAAGCATGTAGTATTTAATGATAACGACTTTTTACAGTAAAAGTATTATTTATTACTTCTCTTCCAAATAAAATACCTTTAATAATTAAATACTTGCATTTACTTATTTATCCGTTTAAAGATATAAGAATTCCTCACTGGAATTAAAAGGAACTTAACTAACAACAGTCAGCTTACTGGTCCGGAAACGTCCATTTACGAGATAACAAATACAAGAATTGCCTTCTTTTTTTTTTTTTTTGTAAAATTGCGTTTTTGCATGGAAGACACCTATTTAGGAGAACTTAAAAAACAAAATGTTATCTAAATATGAAATTTCATCCAAATCGTTTTAGTCGTTTCCCAGATGCCAAATATATATACAAAAATTGTTCGTTTAAGGATATAAGATAAACATCGAAGATATATCACAAGAGAAAGAGATTTTGCTACTAACATCTGAAAACATTCAAAATGTGTGTTTTTTAATTGGTTCTAGAGACTGAATTAAATTGAGATTTAACTATCAGTGGACGTTAAATTATTACTATTGAGTTATGACAAGAAAATAATTTCCACACAAATAAGATATTATGCCTTAGCATTTGACTGTGGATACTTGCGGGTTCTGGTGCGAGGTTTGTAAGCGGCAGCGGTGAGTGAAGTTTGTTGTCAGAGGGTTAGCCGTCTCCCGGGAGACAGGAAGCGATCCCCCCACCCCACCCGTGGTCTGTGTAAGACCTATGTTCGCTAAGCGGAGTCACTGTTAGGCGAGCGCATTACTATTCATGAAGTGCGCGTGTTCTACACCAAACAGACAGAGCGGAGCCACTTTAGCCCCTCAGCCAAGAAACACACCCCGGCTCCTCACACTGAGCGCAGCGCTCTGGCCTCGCAGCCGGAAGGACACTGGTTCGAATACCCGTCCGGATTCTCGATTTTCCAAAGTTTCCCGAAATAACCAAAGACGATTGCTGAAATGGTTCTTTTAAGAGGCCATGAAGAAATTCCTCCCCCTTCTTTGTCTCCAGTGCTTCCCCGCATCTAACGGCTACGACATCGACGACGCGTAAAGTCATAAAGTAAAAAAAAATCTCTTACTCTACGCTACCAGGGCATCATCAAATATCAAACCTGCTGTATTAAATGATTCCCAAGGCTTCCGCGGCTGTCTTTGTTCATAATTAATATGTTTTCGGAGTAGGCCGCGTTGTTTATTCCATAATCTGAGCTTTTGTAACGAAGAGTCTAATATACTACTTCATTGTTTACGTTGAAAATCTTTCGTGGTTTACAAATTTGATGAATCTTCGTGATCAGCAACAGATATGATAAAAAAAAAAGCTGTAATGGGATTCATTGCAAGACAGGAGGAGGGTGAAGAGGGTAATGGGAGTGTACAGTACAAGGCGTATACTGGTGATGAGGCATGAAAAGATATTGGTATAAGAATGAAAAGTAATGCATGGCAGGGGCGAAAAGATGACGATGACCACAAGCTGGCACTCTATTTCAGGCTGATGGGTGGAGGAAGTTTCTCTTCTTTAGGTAGGGGGGGATTAGGGATTGGAATAAGTTACCAAGAGAAATGATGAATAATTTACCAAAACCGTTAAAAGAATTTAAAGTTGAAATTTATAGTGAAATGATTTTTTTTAAAAAAAACCGATAAAGAAGTCATATTAGTACTGGGTGAAATATTATTGATAATTATTTGTTAATTTTTTTGATGGAATAATTTTCATTTTTGCTTGAAATGAGTATAATTTTCAGGTTTCACAATTTACCATTTATTTTCCTTGTGATACGAAAAATAAAGAATCTAAAATAAATATAAAAATTCTTCTTTTCCAAATCATGGAAAAAATATACATAAACTTGCAAATAATGAAAAAATGTCGGGCGCCACTCAGACAAGCTCAGATTTGCTATAATAAAACAATGGGTAGAGCCACTGAGAACAGATGTTATCTGTGCAGAGTGACCTGCCAAGGCGTGTTCAGTTCGATCGAAACTGAGACACTGCAATCGAAATATTACACGTCGTATTTCACCGTCTGATGTGACGATCTGTTCACTGCTGTTACCGTAGCTGTCAACGTCGCCAATGGTCCACAATGGCACCTCGCACTGTAGACCGATCAGGTCGCTGCACTATTAATGTGCGACGTAGAAACATTTAATTTTTTAATTTAATTAAATTGCAATAAAAACTTCAAGCTGTCAACGCTTTATGTTAATACGACGACACACTGTAGGCTACGTGTCGGCACCACAGACAAGCAACCACAGGCGCTCTGGAGTTGTGGTCAACACACTCACTGCAACCACAAGTACTCTACAGTACTTAATATCATCCAGCGAAGGCGCCCTCAACGGCACCTGCCTCCACCTCTCCCTGTTCCAGCCACCGCTGGACTACTCGTCCATGTATCTCCAAGCCCCGCCGGAATCAGAAAACGAAGAGAGAAAATCTCATTGGCTGCTTTTGAAACCTCGTTCTTATTTGTACATTTTAAACTTTTGCTTGGTTCATGTCATCCAATCGTTTTCCTCCTCGCTAAAACTTGGCGTCTGTCTCTCCCTCCACACATTCCAAAGTCATTGACCCTATCCAGAACAACTACCTGCCTGTCTCTGTTAACTTCATGACGCAGGAGAGCCAAATGAATAGGAACGTCCTGTCTATTGTGTGACACGTCCCTTGACAACTGTCGAAATTATTTACGCTGGGCTTCACATCAAAAGGCGATCGTGGTAGTGGTTCAAACCCACGAGGAGGCAAAAATTCTTAAAAATTGTTTTTGATCGTAAGAGTCACGCCTGGACCGTCGGTTATTCGGATTGAATGTTAAACTGTAGATATCACACATTTAGGGGTGAATTGCGAGACAAATCATAGGTAGTCTTGCAATGCTGTAGCTGTACACTTTTTTACGTTATATTGATCCCTCAGGAGTGATTTGCAGTCAGTGTGTGTGTGATCTGCAGTAATAATACTATAAATGCGGAAGTAAGTCTCTGTCATTTTGTTACGTTTTGACGTCTAAATGCCTCTACCGATATTGACGGAATTTGACAAGAAAATCTGTAAGGAGGGCACAGGACATTTTGTTGTCGGTATGATTAACTGTCGTTGTCACGAAATATTCGAGAACTTATCGAATGGGGACAGAGAGACGGATGTGTGTGTTAGTCTGTATTGTTACGTCGGTTGCTCAAGGTGTACTTCTTGAGCATTATGTTAGTGTATAATTTGTTAATAAATTTAGTTTAGAGAAAAAACGTATTATTTAGTGTAGATGTAGATATTCTCTGTCCTATTACTTTGTGTCTGCTTAAATGTTTTTGGCACCAGTTTATTTTGTCTTCTTTTTTGACATGCCTTGCGGGCATTAACTGGCCTAAGTTGTAGCTCTAGCAGAGCACGAGCAGCTAAAGATATTGGAACCCAAAAATCGGATGCTCATGCTGAAGAAACAAGAAAATACCAATCTGAAATAAACCTGCCCTTAGGCAATACCCCCCCTCCCCCCCCTCCCCCCCCCTCCCTCCCCCGCCGCATACCCTCACCGTCGTTTGTTTTTCCGTTTATAAATATATTGGAAATTGATGTTCGACAGTAGAATGATATAGTGATGGCTTTCCTGTCATATTATGCCGACTCGGTGTTGTTTGGGACCAATCCTTCGTTACCAACAACTTTCTATATTCAATTCTGGCAAAGAAATTCTTAATCCACGCGTACGATGTCGCGGGTATCAGCTAGTATCCGATAAATACAACATTCTAACTTTACGAGAATAAAATGTAAAACACAATAAGCGGAGATAAAGACGAAAACATAGCGAATCAAACCTTAATTAAATTCATTAACTCAAAAAGCCCACTAAAAAACCAGTATGTACACAGTTTCTATCAATAACAAAACCATAAGTTAATGTCATAATACATTCTTTTTCCTGCCTCATACACACAAATGTTTAATGAAATAAAGCAAAACATACGATCCTTTTCTGACTGCAAACATCAAACCCTCCGCTAACAATACACACTTGAAAACACTTCACTGGGACAAAGAACTGAAACACAGCAATGCAGGCAATCATTGTGAAAATCAAATAAAACAGTGCAGCATAAAAAGTGACATGACTGACGAACGGATAAGTGATTAATTGACTCGATGTATACGATTCATGTAGAATTCTGTGGGTGCTATGCTGGATGATGGACAGGTGATCAACTAGCACATCTACTAAAGGAATTTTACATGTACATAATTGCACTGTAACACCTATTTTATATATATTATTTCTAAACAAGTGTCTTTTTGTCACAAGCCATTATCTCCCATCATATCTAACAGGAATCGATAAGTGAGGTATCATTTTAAAGATTAACGTCTCTGATTTTGTCACATTGTTTGGTAAGAACGGAACTTTCCGAAATTTGACCCTTAAAGGGCAAAAGTATCATTATTTCCTTAACCTACTTGTATATCAAGAGCCATTTATCTCCCTTAATACCTAACCAAAATAGATTCATCAGGTATCATTTTAAAGATTAAGGTCTCTGCTTTGGTTGTCAGAGATTAAGTGCTTATATTTTATCTGTGGACTAGCAATTACGCAATGTCTGTGGACTCTGTTTCTAGTTAGGTTATAGTTTCGTTGTTGTAGTCGGAGAGATTAATAAACAGTGAAAGCACGTTGTTTACATGATTTAATCCACGATATTGCTCGCATTATATCGTAGTAAAGAGATTTTTTTGTAATTTGATCAATAAATGAGGCATCGTTTAAAAGATTAACGTCTCCACTCAGACAATATTATAAATTAAGAACGAAATTCCTCTAAATTTGACCCAAGAATGACGAATATAATAACCGTGAAAGTCGCGCATATGAGACAGTTGAGATCCAAGCCGCCAGATAGCAGCAGTACATTTGGCAGAGATATTAATAAACAGCTTCACTGGTGTCGACTTTTGTTGCGTAAGGTACCTATTAAACTAAAAAAAATAAGCAGTTGATGTAAACCAGGCAGTTCTTCTTTCATCTTATTACCTACCACCAACCTTACTATTCATAGCATTCGCGAAATTTTCGCACGGGTCATATAGTATATAAATACAGTTGTAATAGCATTCAAACAGACCCCTCTGTTCTCAAAACGTCGGATTGCATTTACGCAGCTCTGTACTTAGCTGCGAAAAGGATAATACTCCACTCATTGTAACTCTTCTTCTGTTTCTCCTCAACCTTCTTTTTCTTGGGATAGTAAATGGGGGTGGTTTCCACTTGCTTTCCCTTTTTCTCTGGCTTTACTCCTATTCGACATCGAAATCGTTAGAGGAGGAGAAAGGTGTGGGGACAAGGGACGGGAAGTAATGACCTTTTGAAGGAACCATCCCGACATTCGTCTGGGATTACTTGGGGAAACCATGGTAAACCAAAATCTGGATGGCTGGACGGAGATTCGAACCCGCGCTCCCCCGAATGCGATGCCCCAGTGTTAACGCTCACACTCCATGCTGGGTTTTGCCTTCTCCTCTGTTGGAAGTGTTTTGTGTGGCTGACTATGTATGTTCAGTTAGCTTGTTGTTTGGGTTGTAATTTTTTTTTATCTTTTATTTCCTGATCTTACATAGCCTATTATCTTGTTACCTAAAGTAACCACTTAGTTTCTACAGTTTTATATTTAACACAATTTACTTTTTTGTTAGTGTTTTGAATAGATCTGGGTAATTATTCTGAAGGCAGTTCTAAAGTATTATACTAATTAATCTATCATTCACACTAAAATCATCAAGTTTCTATGTGTTTTCATACTACTAGTCAATAAACTGTCTATTTGTAATGTTCTTCCTGCACCATTGCCGGCCTGCGCCACCAGCTGTCTCTGCTGATGCTGCAGGGTGACTGCTGACATTCTGACCACCTAGTACCGTCAGCCAGCTTCGCGTTGCAGGTAGTGACCTCGTGCTTCTCCAGTTTGTCGTTGGAACCACTCACTCCACATCAGAAGTTTACCCCTGGAATCAGAGAAGGCTGCTGCCTCAGTACGATGAATGGAATGTTGAACGTCTTCCTGGTGCAAGCGCCGCCTTAGTAGTTGTGAGTATATGAAAGATGAAACAAAGGGAAAGGATGGAACCCGGTGCAGGCATATTCAAGCCTACTTTTCCGGTACACAGCTATGGAGCCGCCAAGCTTTACATCACAATCCACCAGACTAACCGCCACAAACAGTGTCACATGACGTCACTTCCCCTACAAACAGCAGAGAACTTTGGTATTGAGGCCAGAACTTTGGTGGACAATCTGATGATTAGAAGTTTCGCACCGCCATCCATCCTTCCCCTCCATCCAAGTCCTGATGTTTTAAAATTTCTACCTCCCCAACACTCGAACCAGTTAAATCCGCGAGTAGGACCGGTCAACGTAACGGCCAGTGCGTCTCAATTAAAGTGGTGCAGTAAAAAAATCTAGAAATCTAAAACGTGGCACACTGCTTTAATAAAATGTGTTGTGTATGACAACTGAACGTTACCTACTTGGCAACTGGAAGCTTTCTTAATAGCTCTGCGACCTCATTTGTCCATCCTTCGTTGATGAGGTAACAACGCCGGGGGATGTCTTCACTATATGTGCGTCAATGTCCATATATTAAGTTATGGATTTCGCTTAATTCATGATGTGTCCTTTTGTTTATTCACGACGACAATTAGATGCAACGAAAAGAGCATCAGATGTTTACGCTACATTCTCTGTAGCTGTTTATAGAAACAAATAACGATATATATATTAAGACAAGAGACGAGAAATAGGGGACTTTATTAAATCGTTGAAGTTAAGCTTTGATTAGAAACATTTTATACGATAAAGATTCGTGTAATTAATAGCAAGGAACAAAGCAAGAATGGCAGGTATATAAAAATAATAATAATAATTCTGGCTTCAAGTCTACCCCATTGTTTGTAGTGGAAGTAACTAACTGCAAAACAAGAGAAGGGCAATGTTGCCACCCTAGCGATTTTGTCGCTAGATTTGGTGAATTTTGATGTTCGATAGCGATATTCTTAAATATGTTATAGCTAAAAAAACATTTGGTGATTTTTAGTGATATTCAACCTTGCAGAGTTTCGAAAAATATACTAGCTTCCTTTCAACTACACTATTCGGGGGAAAATGTGTCTTTTGAGTGTGAAAAATACTCTTCGCCAGAGTAAAAACAACAAAATAGTAGATCTTGCCTCAGAACTCGGATTTGATGACGAAAAAAATTGACAAGCCTCTACAGCAATGGCGTGGTATTAATTAAGTTCAATGGAACGCTACAAACAATGTCACTGATTTAATCATATCCGCTTTATGACTTCCTCACTCGAATGGCGCAGTAGGGAGGATTTTCAGTACAATGAACATTTTTAAAAACAAATTGAGAAATAGGATGGCTGTAAATACTCTTAATAGCGTTCTTTTTATAAGGACTCAGTTAAAAATTGTGAAAGTTTCAGCTGATGTGATTGCTGCAATTGGTAGAGAAGATAAATATTCTTTTAAAACTAAGACTGACGATTCATTTCATCGTTCTTCAACTGCAGGTTCTGCATCTCGAACGACAGAACGAGATGGTCAAGAATAAATACGGTTTAAAGAATTTGATGTTGATTTTTAATATAATAGTATGTGTAATTTAATGAAAATACTGATTATTAAAATATTTTTATATTACTTACTTTACCATTTTCCTTTATTTTATTTAGCTATTTCTAGGGAATCTTCTAGTTCTAAATATCCGTAAATTAGTGAATTTTTAGACCAGGTCTAGTGACTTTTTATTTCGTAAGGTAGCAACATTGAAGATGGGTGGGGGCAGAGCGGAATTTTGTTATATAGGAACCTTATTTTTTCGTCGCAACGTTAAACTAAAAACTTGTAGGCTATCCTCTTTGAATCTGTCATCATTTGCTGCTTTAGACAAATACTTTTATTTTAAGCTTTCTGAAGCGGCTATCGGTATGTAGTAAAAAAGAATGGCAGTCTTTGGGCATTTTCGACAGAAATTAAAACTATTAATATCATATGCGAAACATTTCATACGTAGAGCTTCAGATATACTGTTAACATCAGCGTGTCGGTGACGCGATCTCATAAGACTTTACCCATCCAAAAATCACCCCACGCGCCTAAAGAAATTTTCACTTTAAAAGGTTTCTCCGATTGTGTATTGACCCCGTAGTCTTCCATTACATGGTACAGCATTTCACCAACAGGGACCACCAATGGCTGCGACATTATAACATCTAATTCGAATGATTAATGTCAGATACACTAACAAAAAAAAAAAAAATAAATGTTTCTCCGATTGTTCATTGGATCCCGTAACCTTCATTTCACAGGACAGAGCTTTGCCACCGCAGTGCCACTTGAGCCACGGGAACCGCCAATGGCTGTGATCTAATAAGATATAATGCGAATGATTAATTCAAGATATATTACAAACAAATTAAAAATATAGTCAACTTTACATAGATACGATGTATAACTTTCGACGAGGACTGAGGACGCTTGGTAATGAAATCTTACAGTCAAGTATATACACTGTATTTGTGTATGTGTACACAAGCTGCAGCACGCGCACCAGTAGGTATATATATTATTTACAAATATAATCTATAATTTCACTGCTGTCCAAGCGTAACACGCCATAATTATAGCTACAGATATACTACTATTACAGCATGTTGGTGACGCGAACTAATTAGATTTGAACCATCCAAAAATCACCCAACGCGTCTAAAGAAGTTTCCACTTCAAAAATTGTCGGTAGCTACGCGCGCAGTACATGTAACAGGCGTTCCCCTACTTCACTTCGTAGTGTCAAACACAGACAACGAACATGTTTTTGCTCGACTTTATTCTCTTGCTGTTAAACTTGTTGGGCGCTAACGTAAGTTCCCGTCGTCGTGACAATTAATAAAGCAGAGATGCCGTCTGCACCTCTGGCTACAGTTTCATTTGTTGAAGACTCGCAGAGGAGCGGCACAAATAACTCCCCGTCCTCGGAGACAACAGCAACCTGTCTCCTGCAACAACTGCCGCGAGTTGAGAAATGTTGACAGTCTCATTGTACAAACATGGAGCACGAGATGAAGTCTGCTCGGCGCTACCACACCTCGGCACCGGCGTAATAAATGCCAGGCAGTCGCCTTGCATCGTCGCCATGACTTACAACTGCCGGCCGTAATTTGCTCTCTTAGCTCTTACAACATAAGTAGCTGCTGAAACAAGAGAGTGTAGCATTACCCGTAAAAATCGCTGTTTAAACCTATCTAAACAAGCGAACTATAGGCCTACAATGATCAGCCTGAACATTATGACTACTGTTGTTATATACCCGTCCGGGCGATAGCAGAGTCACCTGACGAGGAATGACTGTTAGTCAGACACACGCACGGAGCATGTAGTATCAATGAGCGTGCTATCCGTGTTTAGAATGTGGAAGGCGCGGGATATATCTGAGTTTGACCGAGGGCAGATTGTGATGGCCCGAAGGATCGGCACGAGCATTTCGGAAACAGCACGACTTGTAGGGTGTTCGAGGAGTGCTGTGGTGAGTGTCTTCAACAAGTGGCGAAACCAAGGTGAAACAGTGTCCAAACGTCGAGGGGTTGGGTGGCCAAGCCTGATTACGGATGTTAGACGTCGTAGGCTGGGCAGACTGGTAAAACAAGACACGCGGTGAACTGTGGCGGAATTAACATCAGACTTTAATGCTGGGAAGAGTACAAGTGTGTCCGAACACACGGTGCACCGAACACTCCTAACGATGGGCCTCCACAGCCGACGACCCATGCATGTGCCAATGATAACACCACGACATCTGCAACTACGATTGAAATGTACGCGTGACCATCGTCACTGGACGTTGGCGCAGTGACAGAACGTTGTATGGTCTGATGAATCCTGTTACCTTCATCATCAAGCCGATGGTACGGTGCGAATCGGTCATTTTCCAGGTAACAACTTCTTGACACTTTTACTGCGGGACGGAGACAAGATTTCGGGGCACATTTATGCTCTGGGGAACATTCACGTGGGAATCCATGGGTCCAGTGGAGCTCGTGCAAGGCACCATGACGGCCAACAAGTATCTTACATTGGTTGCAGCAGACCACGTAAACCTTTTCCTGACGACCATGTTTCCCAGTGGCAGTGGCATATTTCAACGGGATAATGCGCCATGTCACAAGGCCAGGAGTGTGATGGAGTGGTTCGAGGAAAACAGTGGCGAGTTGCAATAGATGTGCTGGCCCCCCTACTCGCTAGGTCTGAACCCAATCAAACACATGTGGGATGTGATTGAACGAGGCATCAGGGCTCATCGCCCCTCTCCCAGTAATTTGCGGGAATTAGGTGACTTGTGTGTACAGATGTGGTGTCAACTCTCTCCAGCAACCTACCAAGGCCTCGTTGCTTCCATGCCAAGACGTGTTGCCGCTGTTATCCGTACCATAGGTGGACATTCTGGCTATTAATGTTCTGATCAGTTTATACAGGGCGTTCGCCGGAAAACGCTACCCTCCCAGTCTGTTGCCGTCGGCAACTTGCTCGGTCAGTCTAGCCAGCAGTTTCCGCCAACCGGCACCGTGAATCACCGCACTGTTTAACACCTCCGCTGCCCCAACAGTGCAGTGCAGTGACCCTTACATTGTTAAGAACGGTTTCTTTGCATTGTAGATAGTTTGTGACTTCAGTCTCTTATTAATCAGTGTTGTGAATAAACGTTTCTTTGCGGTTTGGCTGGTTTGGGGCTTCATACACTTATTAATCTGTACCGTGTTTGAGTGTGAGTATAATTATGGTACGTTACAGTTTGCAACAAAGAATATTTCTCTACGATACATATGTGAAGAAGAAGTCGTTTAAAAAGTGTCGCAGTAAATTTCGTCGCGAATTTCCTGGCGCTTTACTGCCAGCTAAATCAACAATTCTGCGTCTGGTTAAAAAAGTAAGAGAAACGGGTTCATTTTTTAACAAAAAGAGACTGTCGGTCAACCGTATTCTCACAGAGGAGAAAATTAACGATATCGCTTTTCGACTAGAACAGTCACCCAAAAAATCATTAAGTCAGTTAGGGCAGCGTGTATCTCGAAATATGTTCAGAAGATGTGAAATGTGCATTACACAAGAGGGTCAACACTTCCAGCATCTTTTATAAGGTAAGCTAATGAATTACGTCACATTTAAATGCTTAGCACACAAGTTTATGAAGTTTATGAAGCGTAATTATTATGAAATAGTCCGCGGCCGACGGTCGAACAATGCCGGAAACTGAGCGCTCGCTCGCCGGGAGCAGTTTCTTCCTTGTAGCGGTAACAGTGGGTTGCGTTTCCCGGCGAACGCCCTGTATTATTATATTTGCGAATGGACGCTACCGGTTCCAGGAAGCCTTTGTTAAAACAATTCCTAGTGTCGCAGTAAATCACTCCCTCAAATCTAGAAGGCCCATTTAGTGCGAGTGGTGTATTCGAAGGATCAGCTAAACTTAAATACGATTGGTGGCTGCGATGTGCCCCTAATTTCATGAAGAACTTCAGCCTCCTGCAATTCAAATTATCATCACAGAAATAGGAAAGGTTTCTTTTTAACTGCTGACATAAAAATAAAAACAAATTTTATTATAATAGTCTGATAGTTATATTTCAAACTGTCCTTTCTCTTCAATCAAGCCACTGAACGATATTTAAATTGAAATATAAACTATCAAAAGATTCCCGCCACTACAATGTTCTAAAAACCACATTTGAAACTTTTAACCAGTTACTTTTTTCAACTGTAAGCTCCAAAAAACTAGTAATAATAATTTAATTGCGATGGAGCACACACTCCGATGGCAATTCCCTGTGAACTAATTACCAGTTATTATTTTATTAGTTAATACAATTTGAGTGTTAAATTCATCCCTCATCTACTTTTCTGATTTACAAATTTTAAATTCCGTCAGTGGTTTTGGTAAATTATTCATCCCTTAACTTGGTAATTTGTTCCAACCCTGACATCCTTACCCACAAAAGAACATTTTTACACTCCCTTATATAGCAAATAGTGTGCCTGTTTGTGGTCATGGTCATCTTTCCTCTTCCATGCTCTATTCCCAATTCGTCGACCATTATTCCTCCAAGCCCCATCACCAACATATGACTCTTACAATCCCAGCACTCTCTTCACCCTCCCCCTGTCCTCTATTGACTCCCAATCCAGCCCCTTTATCATGTCAGCTACTGATTGGGTCCTGCAATAATCTACAAAAAAAAAAAAAAAAAAAAAAAAAAAAACTTCTTTGCACGCCCTCCAACTCTTGTATTTGATATCCAATATTAGGTTCACTACACCACCAATTCAACCAATGGTCTGACCAATGTTATTAATTGCTGTATGTTAGGTAAACTCTGTCAAATCAAAAATATATCCTTTAAATTAATTTACATTTATTTCCAGTTCCTCTAAATTTATCCTTGAAGCCGTGTCACAGCCGATTGCACATGTTAGAACACTCATTCTTAAATTTTTTTTTTTTAATACTCCCCTACTAATATCTATTTCACCAGTAGTGAAATAAGAAGAAATTTAATATTAAAATAGCTCTGACGAATCGTCTCTAAATACTGCAGAAGTTTCACTAGCCCTACACAACACATTAAACATTCGCCGTCCTTTCTAAACTAAAATACTGACCTTAAATATACGGATCCACAGACAAATATACTGCGCCCTTACTAAACCTGCTCAGAATCTTATATCGTTTGATACACCACTAGGTCAAATTCACTCACTCCCAATGAAACGTAGAACAGATTTCAGCTACCAAACAACTAAAAACAAACAATGCTTCAAACCAGCTAAAGATTGCGGTTTCACAACTCTGTCTTCTTCGGGGGGTGAAGCTTATAAATCCACTCTCATTCTACGATGGAAAGCCGCTCTCCTAGCAGCTCACTCCTACTTAAGGATGTTTCCCACTACCTCTGTGTGCTGTGCGCTGATCCGTACATTTCGGCTACATGGCGTGTCCTGCAAAACCACCATTATAGACATCTCCCAATGGAGGGAGCTCAACTGTTGTCATCTACCTGCCATCTATGTAGAGCTGACTGCGGAAAACCGCCAAAAAAAAAAAAAAAAATCAGGTCGACCGGTACAATTGTGCCGGGAAACGAACCTTGTCCCATTGTGCCTCTAAGATGCAGAGTGGCGGCGCCTTAACACACAGTCACACAGGAGAAGTGAACTATATTTGACTTCTGTTTAAACTGAAATTGTTGATTACTCGCCTCAATGGCTACGGCCATTGTATTGTAGGCTTAGCTGCCTCAAGAATTTTCTCTATCAGGATTTTCCCGGCAGGTGTGAGGCCACATGACGTTTTAATTTATAATTAGGAACTTTAAGGGGTAGTATTTAATTAGAATAAGAATAGCATTAAAGAATTTTTAACTATGGTAGATTTGCAGACTGCTGTCATGGTGGCTAGGCCACGGCTGAAGGGGTCAACCACCCAGTTCCCGCCCTCAGTCGTGGCGGGGAGCAGGATGGTACTGTAGCCACCCCACTAGCACAAAAAGTCGCCACTGGGGTGGGGTAGTATCGGTGGAACTCTGTGCTTACTCCCATTTGGCAGAGATGTTCCTTCCGCCAACGGGAAGGAAAGAAGCCAATGTTGGTAGTACTCCCTCCAGAAGAAGGTCAACTCACTCGAATGCCATTAGGTGGGTATTATATAAGGCCCCACAACGAGACCATACGTACTCAGTTCTAGCCAGTTTTTGCTCGGTGTTGCGGAGTTGAAATTAGCGGTGTTGAAGTTAGCGGTTTCGTGATGTAAGTCCATTTTATGTTTTTTTTTTCCTCTCTCTCTCTCTGCCATACATCAATCATGATACAGGTTTATAGTGAAGAAACCAAGAACATTAGAAATAAATATATAATTTGCTTATAACTATGATGATTTGAGGACTGAATAGTGGTGTCAGTACAGAGAAGTTAAAGTGTACCAAAGTGTTCATGTTATCAGAATATAAATTCTAATTATTGTGGTACATCTATCCAAGTTTTATTTTATTTGTAACTGTTCGCTCCCCTTTCACTTTGTAATCTGTTATAAAATAAATGCTGTCAATCTCCGGCAATGAAGTGCGGTAGCTCATAATTAAATAAATTAGCCGAAAAATAATTAAAAGGAGAGTGTAGGAACGTTACACAGGGTAGCAGAGGTGGTGGTGACAATTCCCAATAGCCAAATGGTGTGCCACAGTACTCGGTTAAATACCAACGCAAAGGCCAGATGCTAATGCAACAACAGTTAAATAATCTGTTTATTCGTTAAAATACGGCCAATATTACGAAAGTAAGTTATACGATTAAGCATGATAAATATGAATTAATGATTGCCTTAAATAAACAAGCAATAGAAAGTTTTTATTTCCAATTAGAATTTGCATGCCCATTGGATCTAGACAAAGAACGGGAAGCAATTCGGCCATGGAATTTCGAAGGAAACATCCCGTCATTCGCCTGGAGTGATTTGGGGAAACCATGGAAAACTCAATTCTGGATGCCCGGGCTGGGAATCGAACCCACATCCTTCCGAATGCGAGATCAGAGCGTTATCGCTCACCCACCACGCTTTGTTTGGATTTTCGAGCTAGCGGCGGCTGTGGTTAGTTTTTGAAATGTTCCCTGGACCAGAATGACAAGTGACATATCGTAGTACAGCACGAGACACGAGGAATTTAGTTTTCATCAATACAAGCTGCCCACGCGAGTGCTTACTGACGCCCCTGCTATTTCCTGCGTAAATAATCCCGAATATCAAAGAAAACCAATGTCAGGTAAGAAGTTTCCACGATCTAACTACTTTCATACGTCGTGAATTCCTCCAATTTCCTCAAATGTTTGACTTCTAATTTCCATGAATTTAAACGCACTATATTTCACAAATCTAAATAGATAAATAACCAAAGTTACTTTGTCAAAAGCAATATTAACAGAATCCTAAGAGTGTTGTGTTTACCTTTGACATAGTTGTGATCTTTGGAAACTATCGAACGAACAGATTATCATTTACCGTCCATTGTTAACGTAGAGATTCTAATCTTTTAAACTTGAACCAAATCGATGCACTAGTTTTTATATTACAACGTAACAAATAACTTTCTAGAAATCTGGATCTTAAAAATTTTATGCATGATGAGTATCTTAGTGTAGTCACCCGTCCGATGGCATCGGTATATTTTATGTCTCTTTCTTAAAAATATTAGCAAATTTCAGCAATGTTCTAAAGATTCTGCTATCTTTCTGTGATATGCTGTAGGCTAGCAACCAAGGCGGTTTGATTTGCGTATTGATGCTCAACTAACGGCCTATTAATAACACGCATAGTTCATAATGGTTAGTAAGTAAGAGTAGAAAGAAGTTATCCTTCAAATGTGGAGTATGCCTTATCTAAATACGTTTTCCAGATGAGGTATATGTTTAGCGTGCCTCATGTAATTCATACAGTGAGATTTGGTTGAGTTTTAGTCCAATCTGGACCCGGCTGTGTTCTGTGGTCTCAGCAAACGAGTGTTCTGCATCCTCTTTACCCAATTGCGGCCCGGAGGAGCTGTTTGTTCGGCCGTCGCATCAGCAGATGAGCGGCGGCAAGTGGGTAAACACTTGTCTGCACCACGCGCCAGGTGGAGGGGGCAGGACGACTAGAAGAGCGAAACTCGAAACTTTTCTTTTTTTTAATCTTGATTCACAACTGTGGCAGATCGGCCGTTACCGTCGTCTCCACTTGCTTTGGTTTGCTCCCCAAGAAATCCTTCGTAGCATTTTTATTGCTTCTAAACCCGTCGATAACTGACGGGTATAAGGTTCCCAGCTAATTAGTATGGCGGTAGTAAGTCAGTAGAAAGCTTCACCATCATCCAATACAGCCCTCGAAGATCAACGTTGATTATTATCATTATTAATATTACTCTGCGATCCACTATAATTGGGTGGAGGACAGTGCACCTATCCGAATGTGTAATAGTTTGGAAGGGATATACGGGATATTGCAGAAAGCGCCTACGGGCTATTTTGGGGAACCATCCCGGCACTTGCCAGGAGCTATCTGGGAAAACCCAGATCAGGATGGCCCGTGTGATTTATCGATAACTACTCCTGTCGGATTTCTCGCCCTGTAAATCCTTACTATTCTATCGCTCGTGGGGGGGGGGGGGGGGAAGAGTGCAGAAATGATTCTGGCCCGACCCTGATTTTTCTTGTTTTCTCGTTCATTCCTAGATATAAATGTTGTTAGTAGTACTATTTGTATACTGTCATTCCGAAATAAGTCAGTCGTTAATTTTTCAGTTATCTTCCGTCGAGAGCTACGCCTTCGGTGTTCCAGTTCTTCCCAACATAACTCCTTCAACTTTACACTTACGCTTTTACTCTAGGTACATTTACCTGTCACTAATCGTCTTTGGACCTTCTCCAATGCCTTCATTAACCCCTGTTAATGGGGGCCCTATACAGAACAACAATATTCTAAGTGAGGACGCACTAGTTCTTTGTTTACATCGATTTAACTTCCAGCGTGAACTGTTTTAAATAACGATCTAAAAATTGAAGCATATGATTTGCTTTCCCAATTACCTTCTGGATATGTTAATTCCGCGGCAAATTATTACCCGTAGGTATTTAGCGGAATCTACCCATCTAAGCACAGTGCCATTAATTATATTTTTGGAGCTGAGTGGTGTCACCTTTTTACTTATATGAATTACTTTCAGTCTTTAACTCCAACTGCCAGTCTTTACCCCAGGTGATTATTTGATTATAAAATTGGCACACTATGCGGTTATGACGGCGAGTTTTTGGGTGACTTAGATCCACTTTATCATCACTCAACACGTGCAAGCCGTCAGCTTAGAAAGATTTTGATTAATACAGTTAATTCTGAAATCACCAACGGAAGGTACTGTTACTATGTCGCAAAATGCACTGTTCTGAGCAGATACCAATGAATTAATAATCTCTTATACTTGAATCATTTATTTACACTCGTATAACATTCAGCCAAACTTGCAAGACATTCTATAAAACTATTACAGTTTCCTCACAGTGAAGCACTAATTCGCATCAAGCGGCATTATCTACGCGGTGCAACATCCGCCTTGCTCGCTTCGCCAGCGATAATAATGCGCCCAGATGTTGCACGCCAAAGACACTACAACACTGAATTCTTAAATACTATAAACCAAAGGTTCTCCGAACCCAATATAAAACACTGATGTGTGGAAATCCGGAAATTATATATAAGAGATTACAGACATTTAAAATAATAGCATAAGACAACTGTAATAATATCAATAACGAAAATTGGTGCGGGTATTGATCTTGTTACGTCGGTCCAAATCAGTGTTTTGACAATTCATTCGTGCGTAGTTGTTTAGCTAAATACAACTGCTGGTAATTAAGGATGATAAAATTGATTTTGTAATAATGTAATGTTGTAAAGATTATGACTCAACCTCATTCCTTTCCACAGTCGTCTTCGTGCAGATTTGAAAGAAATATGTTTTTTTCTTTACAGTTTTAATTTAAATGGATGGAAAATGGAACCACTACAAAAGGAAAAACAGATAATTTAAATTCTTTGTTAGACGTTGTAACCACATCTATGGACGGATAACATAAGTTCGGGATCCATGCTATATCAAAGATCGCCCTGGTGTCAAATATACTTATCCTGACAAATAACAGCTTGGAGCCCACAAGTAGATAATCTGTTATAGCCTGGAAGATAATTTAAAACCCTAAAATGCTTCTAAGAACACCTCCGAAATCAATCTATGTCGACCACTAGCGGACTGTACGGCCATAATACCCCCTATATGACATAATACCCGCCACACTCTGATACAACCTTGATAATTCACTTGCAGATTTCCTGCTATGTTAAGCATGGAAGCAGATGATTTCTGAGGAAAGGTGCTCGGGGAACAGGAGGCTTAGCGATGTACGTGTGTAATGGAGTCTATTCCGTGTGACGGCATAAAAACACTGGAGGGCAGCGCCGTGCCGTCTTTATCAGCTGGCGAAGACAGATCCTCCAAGGCGGAGAGTCGGGAGCAGCTGTGAAGGGTTCCAAATGCGGGTCCATTTATATGTGGTCCGTCCCCCGCTCTCTCAGCTTCCACCCGCCGGCTAACTGCCAGTGGGAGCGAAAATCACATTCTTTTGCTGATAACTAAGCAAGACATAGGCTGACACTCAGTTGATCAACAGTACATAACGGCTTTATGTCTCCGCAATCAACAATTAACATCAGCGCATCTTCCAATCACACAATAACTTAATTACTATCAAACTATATTCCTCATACCATATCAACAATATTGGCAATGTATGGAATGTCACCACGCAACCAGCGCCAACACCAGCACATCTAGCACTCAAAATAACTCCTGCTTGTCTGCTTATATCTACTGTACCATAATGTCTACATAATGTTATTAATGTTCAGTATGTTACCTTTAAATTTGTACCATATTATCTGTATAATGTGATTGTTCTGTATGTCACCTTCAAAAATTTATGTATCATGTTTCAATGTAAAATAATAAAGATCAAAGGAGCATCTGGTAAGCCTCTGGCTGAAAAGGGCCGACATGTGGCCCTACAACAGCCCGCCCCGCTATGCCTCACCCAGAGGGGAATGAATTATTAAAAAAAATAATGACGGATGAGATTGTACAACAGCCTTCAGATTCAGTCATTTAATGGAATGTTATTTTATGAATTGTGTGTAGCAAGCTAGTAGTTGATTAAATGTGATTTTGTATATTTTTGTGTAATTAATTGTAAATTTTTTTAAATGAACATTTTTTTAATGAAAGAAACTATGTAAATGCTATGCAATACGTTCGAGGATAGTATTATGCATGACATTAATTAAAAGTTTGTAATTGTAAGTGTTGATGTGAGCTTCGATGTGTTGAGGACAATTTGCGACGGTATGGACCGATTTAAGTTGATAATTTTGTGTGTAAATACATGTAAACAGAATTAACTTTTATTTCAAGGTGATTTCTAATGATTGTGAGTAATTTTGTACAATTGTTAAAGTATTATTTGAAATCGAGAAACGTGGGTCGAAACTTTCTGAATTATTCTGGATGTTGCTAAAGCATCTATTTAAGCGCGCAGAGATGGCGAGCAGAGAGAATCGTCAGTCAGTGGTTTCCGAAAGTGTGAGTTTTATCGCTGGAACGTTCGTGTATGTTTGTGCTTAATATCTTTGGATCGAGACGATGCCTTGTTATTACAGAGCGCACGTAAAAATAAACATAAGTGGAAACTGATTCTTCGGCGTATTCATTTCATGCAACTAAATGCTTATCGTGGCTTCCGCGACTGAACAGAGCAGCAAGAAATAGTAATTACCAAATACCTATCACAATGCTGCTCATTAGACGATAAGAACAGGAATCACATAAACGTCATAGATATCTGCGTAGCAACTAATCGTTATTTCACTTCTATAAATCCAAGAAGCATTAAACTGAGTACTTATTATGTCATAAGTTGATGGGCATAAACTAATTATTTATTCAGTATTTAATATTTTTACGTTTTATAACTAATGGAGGTTAGATTATTAAATCAGTTATGTCCTCAGAGGGAATGAGGTCGGATTTCGGGCGTTGTATGGAATCGGAGCAGCGGGAAGATTGAATACACACAGAGAACAATTCTCTGCCATCTCTTAGTAGGCAGTGTTTTTGTGGAGGTGTTGTCTTTTGACATTTTCTCCTAGTTAAAGATTTTACATTTTTTCGTTTACGATGGGTCTTTATTTTGGTCTAATCCTTGGAATCAACCTCAACAAAATTATAAAAACTGTTGTTTTGTTTTGACTTTACGCCTCGTCGACGGCTAAGGTCATTAGAGGCGGGATGGGTCTGGGGCAAGGAACGGGAAGGAATTCAGCCATGGCCTTTTTAGAGGAAGCATCCCGGTATTCGCCTGGAATGATTTGGGAAAACAATGGAAAACCAAATTGTGGATGCCCGGACGGGGATTCGAACCCGCGTCCTCCCGAATGCGAGGCCAGAACGTTAACCGTTCACCCACCATGCTCGGTTTAAAAGCTGTATTTGATTCTGGAAGGCCTTGGAGAACAGAGGGATTCCCCCCCTCCCCCCAAAAAAAGAAGAAAAAAAAAACATCAGGAGAATGATAGAACTGTACCAAGGAAGTATGAGCTATGTGAAAGTAATTCAATGAAGAACAGATTGGCTGAAACATAGGAATGGGCTAAAAAAAGGAAGTGCCCTCTCACCACTACCCTTTATTGTAATGCGGAAGATGGCAGTGGGGATGGGAGAGGAAAACATGAAGGTGATGGCTTTTGCGGATGATCTGATGATCTGGGGAGGAGGTGCAGCGGCAGTTGGATGTATGGACAGACAGTGTGGAGGAATATGGCCTGAAATTTAATATAATGTGAGTACATGGTTTCACCCAGAAACAAGAATAGGATAACCCAGGGAATTGTGATGGCAGGTCAACAACTAACGAAGGTAAACGGGTTCAAGTACTTGGGATTGTATTAGAGGAATGCGGAAGGAACGATGGGGTGATAGGTGAAAGAGGAAGACGAGCAGAGGCGTTTTTAAAGACCATTAGAAGCCACAGAAAAGCAAGATAGTATTTTGTCACAAATACTATTTGCCTCTCTTGACATATGCTGCTGAAACATAGACAATGAAGAAACAGGTCACCAGCAAGGTAGGACCAAGCGAAATGAAATTTTTATGAGATTGAATGGGAATTACAAAAATGGACAGGATAAAGAATGAAATCATTAGAAACACCATGAATAAGCAACATCTACAGGAAATGATGGAGAGGACCAGACTAAGATGGTATTGACGTGTAAGGAGAATGAAGGTTGAGAGAATCCCAAGGAAAATCCACGAAATTAAGATGCATGGTAACCGACCAAGGGATGGATGGCTGAGAGGAGTGTGTAAGGAAGAGTGGAGAGAACTGGAACAAGGTGGTGACAGAGAAGTGGTGGGAAGAAAGAGGGAAATGAAGAGGCTTGTGTACGAAGCAGACCCAGCCAGTGGCTGGAAACTGTTGAGGATGATGATGAATTGATTTTGGGTGAACGTAACACATGCTGTGTAAATTTGTTGTCTGAAAATTATTTCGTTTACAACTTAGAGGCCTGCGACAGACATAGGAGACAGCGGAGCGACACTGGTAAGACTTCTTTTTGTTTTGTGAACCGAATCCTAAAAAAAGAGTCAGGTAAATCACTACTCGGACAGAAGAAGTGAAAAGCCTTGATTGGGGTCAGTGACCTGGAGCGGTGCTGGAATAGTCGTCGGTAGATTGTCTGGAGATTAGCCACCTGCTGCGGTGTAGTTGTGCTGCAAATTTGTTTTGAAGGCCGGCGCTATAAACAAGCGGCAAGGTGGCGGCAAGGTCGTTAGCAGTCGGAGGTATCGGCGTGCGTCATCTGGGCTGTCGTAACGAATGGCCGCCTTAATAACTCGGGACTGTAAACGATGTATTTACATCTGGCGAACATGTGTTAGCTGCAGGGAGAACACCGGAGTGGAAGGTAGCTTGCCTCGGGACCGGTTCTAGCGGACACCGACAGGGCAAGGATACAGATAAATACATCACACGCTGCTTATAAATATTTGTTTTTGTGGCTATCTTCAGGCGCGGAAGTAACACAGTAAAGTTTTTCAAGGACATTATACAAAAAGGTTAAAACTTGTCGCGATTCTCGCTGGACAGTCCGTACAAATAATACTGATTGCAACTTAACTAATAAGTTGTTTAATTAACGGGTTTTACCATCCGGTCACCATGTGACTTTTTTCTATTTTCACCAAAGGATGACAGCTAAAACCTTTAAATGGAATAATAAGTTCAATGATGTAACAAGACAGTTGAATACAGTTTTCATAATTTTTTATTTCGACGGAATGTTCATAACAAAGACAGACGGATAAGGCAAGACTCATCCAAAGACGTTCTTAGTGCGCTAATAATTCCACTGACAGTAAAAATCGTATTTAAACAATTACAGCTTGTACAAAATCACTCACAATCATTAGGAAAAAACCTTAAAATTTAAATTTATATTGTTTACATACGTTTAAACATAAAATGGACAACATTTACCACTCCAAATAGCTGAAAATCGTAAGGAAGGGAGGTTCAAAATAGCAGTAGGAATTTACGAAGTCAATTTTGTCAAAGCCGTTCTCAGAATGACACATGACAATCCTAGTTACAGTTACCCGAAAGGTATTTAAGCTCCTCAGAACACCATAGGGTTCTCCGTTTTCTCAGTTTTGATCCATAGCGGTTACTACCTGTACCGGAAGCTTGCTAAGATGTAAGTCCATTGTCTATTTGTAGGCTCACTCTCGCTACGTGTGATTATGTGAACGAAAGTAAGTGTGCCAAGGTAAATTTTTGAAGTGTAGAACTGTTGCTCGAAGATTTCTGTGAACTTGTTTCATTGCATACATGTTCCAGTTTATGGTAACGAACAGTGTATTAAATTTGATCAAATAGAATAGAGTATGGTTTGAATTTTGTGCGGTTTATCCATCCGACTTTTATTTCATTCTAATAGTCCCTACCTTTCATCTTGCGGTTAATAATATACAGTGTGAATGCAGTCAATTTCAGAGATGAAGTCCGGTAGGTAGACTTTAAACAGAGTTATTAGAGAGAAAGAAGAGAAGGTTACAGAACCCACGACCTCCCGAAAGCGATGTCAGAGCACTCGGTTATGCACTCCCATCATTGCGGAAGGCAAGGAGAAACCACTCAGTTAAGCTTACCAAAAAAATAAAAACTTCCATCGGGGAGTAACTCACTTCAGGGAGTCAGTAAGACTATTTCACCGGGTAATGGAAATAATCGTGATCATAGCACATATTACTTATTCTCAGAACACTGTGTAATATCGTGCAATATTGGTAAACATGCGTACTCCCACTTTCACTTACGAGTGTAGTGAAATACTTCGTCCACCAACCTATTTGCGTCGGAATGACAGGAAAGATAAAATTAGAGAAATAAGGTGCCGCACTGATTCTTATATGAATTATTTTTTTCCTCGTACCATTAGGGATTGGAATGCACAACAAAGAGATTAGGTTTGGTGCTGAGCACCCTCTGCCACCCACAGTTTTGTGAATTGCAGAGTATATATGCAGATGTAGATCGTCACCATAAACAACAATATGTCTGCAACAGCTTTTTTTCGGGAAATCTTTGCTGTTCCTCTTGCTACTCTCATCATCATCCGTTGACGTCTCCACTTTCGCCGATGGTCCGGCACTTCCTCTTCTGTGTCTGTTGTTTACACCATGTTTCTTCCTCCACTTCTTCTCTGTAACCAACTCCTTTAACCTTTACTTCCTTCTTCACCTTGTCCATCCATCTTACACGTGGTCTTCCAGTTGGTCTCCTTCCCTTCCCATTATTCAGGAGCGCTAACTTCTGTGCTCACCCAACTCCATCCCCATGACATGACCCAGTCACTGCAGTCTTTTCTTCGTTAACATCTTTTCCAGTGATTCGACTTTTAATCTCTTCATTATGTCTTCATTTCTGATTCTCTTTTTTGGGACGTTATCTTTCCCTATCAGAAACCTCTTCTCCGACGCCTGTAATTTGCTAATATTTCTCTTTGGTCAAGTCCAGGATTCGGAGACATAAACCAGTATCGGCTGATAGTAAACCTTATATAACAATATCATGACCACCTTCACAATGTTCCACCTGCATATTATACCCTTGATTTGTGGATAATATTGTCGATTCTTCTTATTATCTCTCGTATTTCCTCATCCATCTTTCCGTTAGTAGTTACCATTCCACCCATTAAAATTCCCTGCTGTCGAGTAACATATGTTTTGACCCTGCATTCTTGTACGGTAGTCAGCAGAACCGTGAGAGTGGGTTGAGTGTGAATCCCCGCCTCCCGGTAACCTCTGGCTGACCGCTGACGAGAGGCGCAGAGGCGCTGTCGGCTGCGTTTAGAGAGTGCGCGATAAATTAGCGAGCCATGACGAAAGCCTACATCCGACTCGGGATCAGCGGCCGCCCATAAATCCGCTCCAGTCCGCCCCTCGCTCCACTGCATTAAACGCTCCCGTGACGTATGTGGTGCCAAATGTACTTCGTCCCGCCTACCTTGAGCCGAATCGGAATCGCAAAACTTGGCATAGTTCTTGGTGATACAGCCACAGAGGTGTCGCTCTCTCGCGTGAACACTTGTACCAAAATTTACCATGACTAAAAATCACAATAGATTTGCTACTGTAATGCTACTAATATCGTATGCCAATGTACAATGGATAATATAAAACCCACAGAATATACAACACATTTTTATTTTTTAATGGTTAAACCTTGAATTTATTCAGGGTGCAACCACATACATTCCTCTACCAGAAATGACATAAATTTCATCGGAGTATAAACAACTCCCTTGCATATGCACACCATATTTCAGCTCTGCTCGCATCAGTTTTATTCGTCGTTACAAATATTGACCATTAATTGAACACTTAAAGGATATGCAGCGCAGGATCCAAATCATGTTGCAGAAGACGTGACCTTGCCTCACGCAAGTCCACTCTTCCCTTCTGGGAGACTGAGGGCGAAGTTGTTGCGGAGAGCGAATTGAATGAAGTCCGAGTCAAAAGATACCTTCATTCGCTTGTCAGCTCGCGTTTTTCTCCCTCTTCCGATGTCGTGGTGAATCCATGAACGGTAGCAACTATTATTAAATGACAGTGTTGAGACATTCAGGCCATCTTACGGCGATCAGTCCACCTTAGTGCAGGGTGTGAGAACTGGGTCTTTCCAGGCGTACAGATGACAAAAATTCTTCTCGGGTGTTCTACCGGGTCAGTTCTTCCATGTGCGACGTTTCGACAACAGCCTCTGTTGTTTTCATCAGGCAGAAAGGTCAAAGTTGACACTACGACAGCAAGACACCGACTGTGCTGTGCGAGGCACTCATAGACTGTGTCTTGCTGTCGTAGTGTCAACTTCGACCTTTTCGCCTGATGGAAACAACAGAGGCTGTTGTTGAGACGTCGCACATGGAAGAACTCATCCGGCAGAAGAATTTTTGGTGCAGGTTGATTATTCCTCCTGCTAGACTTCTGCTTTGGCTATCCTTAATAATATGCATAGTGCTCTAAGTATTTTCTCAGCATCATAGTGCATCTTCACAGATCCCCCAACTTGTCTGGTCTTGCTTTGAACCCTCCGTGTCCTGTTAAGCTGGCTCCATAGTCACCCAGGCAGATCGAACACTGGAAAGCAAAATACAGGATGTATTAGAAGTTCACAATTGTGTGGGCTGTTGGCTTCCAAATCCTTGCTCCACTCCACTGACCGATCAAAGTTGTTAATCCTCAACTTCACTGCATCTATGTAGGCTAGTTTTCTTGATTTTGAGCGTGTGCGAAACACATCTTGAAGTTCTGTGGAAACTTCATCACTGGCTTCCCGTCGGATGATTTTGGAGAAACATAACATTTCCTAGACTGATGAGTTATATATATATATATATATATATATATATATATATATATAATAAAAACGTATTGCCGCACTTCATCTAAATATTTTTCCGAGAACCTGGTCCAAGGGCAGAGTAGCCTTAAATGAAGGAATGCCAATAGGGCGACGCAGTGGGGATGGCACAGTGGATTGCGAGCTGCGTGGTAGGTGCGTGGCCAGCCTGCAGGAAGGGATGTGCGGCGACTAACGCCGGTGCAGTGTGAGGTTACTCTTGTGTTCCATGTCGTTATCCGAGTGAACGTGTATCTCCGACGGCAAGCAGAAAACGGAACCATCGCGTTGGATGACTGTGGGCAGTAGACTCGGCGACTTCCGCTAAATGGTAACCCCGCCGATATGGTGATTACCGCAAATCGTTATCGTTTTGATCAACCCAGTGTCTCACTGGAGAAAATCTCATAGCCCCGCTGAGCTTAATGAATGGACGTATAGAAAACCCTGAGAACTCATGTATGATGAACGCATTGTTGGCTTTTAAGATTTTTTTAACCGTGCCATGCTATTGTTAACAATATTTGATAAAGAAGAATTAAGTAATAAACGAATATTAACGTCAAACGTAGATACAACACTGTTGTTAATGTCCAAAGCAACATTCCGATTCCTAACATCTGCAATTCCAATCATTAATAATATTTTTATTAATAACTTATGCAAAAAAATAATTTAATTATTATCAAGGGAGAGTACACCTTTGTGTTTATTAATGAGTCTACAATATTTGATGTTAGAATAAATAATTTTGAATTTTTTGGTTAAAAAAATTAAGGAATTACTTCATCTCTGAAGTTGCTTCCTTATTGACTGTGAAGTGGGGCGCTGCTGTGATGTAAAGTGTGTCCCGACGGCCCATGGAACCACTCTCTATTTGGATTTTAAACAATGCCTCTTGAGAAAAACAGAAAAACTTACGTCAGTAGGAGGTAAAACACGTTTTTCACTGATACCCCATTCATTGCTACTGACTTTGTATTAGTTGAGAAAAAGGAATGTTCACAGCAAAATAATGCATTTTGTCATCCGTCTCTTTCTAGTTTTCTATTAGTCGTTGGGAATGTAAAGTAATCACGAGGTGATTATGTTTCGAATTTGTCTGACGAGATTTGACATAAAAAAAATTAAAATATCTTTCAGGTCGCATACACTAATATGTTGTATTAAAACGTGATTAAATTTTACTTTTAATTAATTTAATAACATTTGAAACTACTTAATCATATCTCAAATTCATTTTCTACTATCTAGGAAATCTCTCTCTTGCGATGTTATCTTATACAATCACAATACATCCAATATCTGATAATTTTAACGAATTTCCAACGCTGTTCTGTTGTGCTTTACATTTGGGAGGCGTAAACTGCAGCCACGTAAATTGAAACCGACTCGCAAGATTTTGTAGATGCTCAAAGAAACGGAAAATACAACTTTATATCAACAGAAATCATCGACAGACCAACAAGAACTACCGAATAGAAGACCAACGGCGTCAAGATCAACGAGTCGGCGAAAACCGCAAGGACCTTCACCGTTGTCATCGGAATTTACATACATGCCAACCAATGAGTGATCAGCCGACGTCCAGTTTGGAGGCATCCATTAATGACGTGAGTTGTTTTTCCGGAATTTCTGACACCCCTCCCCCCATGGTGAGACTTCGTGAGATCTGGTCTACAATGACGTGAGATTTTGACGGAGACCCCCCACCTCAACTAATCGACCTTAAGTCTCATGCTTCCAAGGGCGGTTATACCCCCACCCCCCCCAGGTCGGTTTTTCGACCAAATACTCCCCTAAAATTGACTTTCATGCAACAAGAATTTCGAAAACATCACATGATGTTTCCGTTGATACCGCACTCCACCTTGGTGAGATTTCGCCGTAACCCCCCCCCCTTTTTCACCTTACGTCACTAATGGACGCTCCCTTTCAGCAAAACCAGATGGCCAATCCTCCAAACACACACAGGTCACGGCGATGCTGCAATTGCCAAGGAGACGCACATCAAGACGAGCAACTCAGCAATATCATCCAGCTGGCCACACGACTGCTGGTCAGCGTTGGCCTTAGTCATTGCGAGGCCCCGGGCGGCAGATCTTTGCGGGGCCCTTGTCCTTTGTACAAAATATATTAATCGTAGGTATTTCTGATGATCAACAAAAACTGCAAACATCATAAAAATTAAAATATTATGTTAGAAGAGTTATTAAAAGTTAACAAACATAAAGATGACAAATAATTAAGATTAAACTGAAGTACATTAAGGCCTTGGAAGATATACGAAGGGATTTAAAAATGATGTTTTCGCCTTTTCCTGAAACTAAAATATTTAATAAAATCACAAGAATCTAACGAATGAGCTATTTAATTTTCAATTCAAAGAATAGAAAGAGCTGAAAATTAATCTTGTGTCTTCGAATTCCTCAAATATGTTTTAACATTTTTTAACCATGAAAAACTTCTTTCTGCGGACGCAACTGAATTACGTGTGGCGGTAACAATTCTCAATACTTCTTTGATAGTGGGGTACACTTCAGTAATTCAGTTAATTGTTTTTTTTTCCTATTATTTATGTCAACACTGTGATACCGCCATCGTTTTCTTCATACAGTTCTTGTCCATCAATATCAGATGTTTCTCCTGCTATTATATGAATGTGACAGTGAATAAATCTAATAGAGAAATTTTGATTAGTTAGTAATTAATATATACTTCACTATCAATTAAACAACTTTACTGTTACACTAACAGCTGACGATAAAATAATTATTTTTAACATAAACTTTGATCAACTCGGGTAGCTGCGCGAGGCCCCTCCAAGAGCGAGGCCCTAGGCGATTGCCCTGTTCGCCACCCCCAAAGGCCGCCTCTGCTGCTGGTCAAGCAGACCTGACAGCACACATCTACCTATATGAACATTCAGGTGGTTTTTAAACCATAGGGAGTCACTTGTGACGTCTATAGCCCTTTTCCCCCATAAAGCGCAAAGTAAAGTGATCCCAAAACCCAGAACATCATGAAACCCAGTATTAATGCTACCAAAAGTAGGAATACCGTAATACATGTAAGTAGTTGGGGCAGTAATGAAAAAAAAAAAAAAGATACCCAGTCAGGTGGAGGGCGATTTCGGCCTCCTGAATGCCATTCAGGAGGATGGGAATTAAATAATGTCCTGCCATCCTGAATGTGATTTCCCGAAGTTTTCCTCAGTCACTCCAGGGTAATGTCGGGATGGTTACTTTCAAGGCCACGGCCGAGTTCCATATCCTTCCCTCCTTTTAGGTTAAGTCGGCTGAAAAGGGTCCCCAAGACCCTCCAGCAGCCTCCCTCCCAGGCTTAACATAAGAGGAACGATAAAAAAAAAATAGCAGAAACATAAGCTATAGTGCTAGTATCTGGAGAGGTTTCACTTGTTCCATATAATGATATCATGAAGTATTTTCATTTTTGCCAGCGGTTTTGCTCTTTTTTTCCAAGAGCAATCTAAAGCCATTATGACTATAATATCCGGCGAAAGTATGTTGAAGAGAAACATTCAAAATACTGTTTTAGAGCACCTGTGTTCCTTGCGCTGTATGCGCCACTTGCGAGGCTACTGCATCCTTTTAGATGTTTTATCTGCTGGATGAAAGCGTGCAGCTCGGTAGACCGACGAACAGTAACAGATGAGAGCTCATACATGCGGTCGTTAATGACGCACTCGTTCTCTTAGCGCCTCTTAAAGTGTCGTTGCCCTTGGAGAACGCACTCCGTGCGTGGATCTTCATTCAATTCGGTATAGAACTGTTTGAATACTTAAATCTTTTACGCTTGTCGCACTATTTTCGCTCACTAACACAAAACACGTGCAAAAACAGAAAATAACAACACCAAAAGCCAAAAAAATGAAGACTTTCGTAATGAAACCATAACATCGTATCTTCTTAGTATACCTCCTGCCGTTAGTAAATTTAAAATTGTTTATTGAATATTTATTCATTGATATATCATATGTAAGATAGCTATGAGTGATTTTATGAATGTTCTTGATCCCTAGTTGAATTTAAGATTTAACATTTTTATTAAATTGTGTTGTTAGGCGCTCCTGTGCCATGAACCATATCTAATGCTTATACTGAATAATGTGGTGTAGTATGAGATCCACATTTTGAGTATCAAATACAGGAGTCCAAGCGGGTGCAAACAAGTGCTGCTAGATTTGTCTATGGAAATTACCATGGAACAAAATCAGTAAGCGATATGATAAAGGAGCTGGAAAGGGATTCACTTGAAGACACGCGGAAGAGAAAACAGTGCTGGGAGAATAGAAGACATATAAGGCGTGGAAAGATGTTGGTGAGAGAATTAAGAGTGATGAATGGAAAGGAAAATATGACCATGACTACAAGCTCACACTCGATTTCAGGCACAAGGCTATGAAAATTAAAAAAAATTCTTTCGTAGGTAAAGGAGTCAGGGATTGAAACAATTTACGAAAGGGAAGTGATGAGCAATTTACCAATGACGCTGAAAGAGTTTCAAATTAAAATTTTGTAGGTAGGTGGTTTCAAGAAAGGGTAAAAATGTGTGTCTAGGGAAATTTACGCCGGTGGCTTTCTTGATAATAACTATTACGATTTTAATGAAAATCTCAAATTAGGGGCTCTTTGGGTATAAAAATTGATGTATGAGGACTTCAGTTTCGGGAAACTCCATGTTCACTTTTTTTTTAAATTGTTGAATTATAAATTCCTGTTACGGCTTAAAAATATAATCATATTGTGCTTTACAAAGCCCTTCCCGTTGTTACCATTATTCAGTCACTACTTTCATTCTGCTCGGTAATCTTTATGTGACTATGTACTTACTTGGGACATGCGACTTTACATCATGATTGATGTTGAAGCTATTACAAGTATTAAAGGGTTTTTAATTGTCTGTTCTTTGTTTTACGTTGGGCGTATGTTCACTGTAGATGGGTTATTATCTATGTTAAATTCTTCTATTATTACTTTTGAGGCCTTTTAGATTCAAGCGATTTCATTCAAATTTTGCACAGGAAACGCTTAGGGTGATACAGATATCAACTTTGTATTTTAATTTAATTTAATTGCGATGAAGCGCACGCTCCTGCGGTGATTTCCCTACACAGCCATTTTCCTCTATCCTGTACCCACCTACTTTTGCAAGCCACAAATTTCAATTTCTCATTGTTTCAGCATTTTTGGCAAATTATTCATCAATTCTCTTGGTAACTTATTCCAATCCCAGACCCCCTTGCCTACGAAAGAATATCTTCCTACACCCTTGTGCCTGAAATAGAGTGCCAGCTTGTGGTCGTGGTCGTCTTTTCCGTTCCATGCATTACTTCTAATTCTTACGCCAATATCTTTCCACGCCTCATCACCAATATACGCCTTGTACACTCACATGACCCTATTCACCCTCCTCCTGTTGTCCAATGAATCCCATTACAGATATTTTATCATATCAGTCACTGATCGTGTTCTTCGGTAATTTTAGCCAGATCAGCTCAACATTTGATCATAAAAACCGGAATTATATGCAGGCTGCTATGTAGTACGAGTTATTCAGAGAGTCTTCTTCTTCTTCTGCTTCTTAGCATTAATCCCGCATTGCAGGGTCTTCTTTACTGGACTTCTTCCATTTGTGCCCATCTTGAGCATCCTCAGGAAAGGCATTGACTAGCTGTATGTCCCCTCGCAAGGCGCAAGGTATCCAGACAGGGCTTCCTGGGTCTCCCTCGTGCCCATAGGACCTTTGGTGTTATGTAGAGTGCTGTTCTCGTCACTGAAGAGTCATTGCAGATGGCCCTCAGGTATTGGGTACACACCAAATTCCAACCGAACGTTCACATTCCTGACGTGGTCCAGTCTAGTGAGTCCCTGTGGCCAGCGAATCATCTTCATTTCCATCACATGCAGCTGTTGTTGGTGTCTTTTCGTGACTGGCCAACATTCGGTTCCATAGAGTGCGACTGGTCCAACGATGGTTCAGTAAACCTTTGATTAAAGGTAAAGTGGCACCTTCCCAATCGGAAAGGACTCCTGTGACCTGACGCCACTTCATTCAGGCTGCGTTGACTCTGTTTCGGATGCCTGGGCGTGTCTGACAATCCGAACAGAATACCGTCCCCAGGTATTTGAATTCAGATGATTTACAGAGTTCAACGTCGTCAATATCAACAACCCATCACTTAGACTTCCACACTCCATGTACTCGGTCCTCCGCACATTAAGTCGCATGCCGTATTTACCGAGAGAAGTTTTCCATCGTTGGATTTGTTGTTCAAATTCTTGTTGAGACTCGCAGGCGATCATAGGACTGGGGACAATGAATGGGAAGGAATTCGGCCATCGAATTTTGAAGGAAGCATCCCGGCATTCACCTGGAATGATTTGGGGAAACCATGAAAACCGAAATAAGGATGCCCAGACGGGGATTCGAACCGGAGTCCTCCCTAATGCCAAGCCAGAATGTTAACCGTGAAGCAACGGTGTCAAGCCAGAGCATAAACAGGAGTGGGGACAAAGCTGATCCTTGATGAACACCAAATCTTATGTGAAAAGAGTCAGAATTCCCTACAGCACATCGAACATAGCCGGTTGCATTACGATATAGCAGCTGCATCCATTTAACGAACCCCATGATGTTCCAGTGAGTACAAGATTAGCTCACGAGTCACCATATCGAAGTGCTTTTCAAGATCTAAAAAAGCTTTGTCCAGTGGTTTTCTCTTTTCAAGGTGCCTTTCCATCAAAAGACGTGTGTCATGAAAAGCGTCAATTGGTCCTGTGTCTTTCACTAAACCACAGTGATTTGAGTCAATCTATAAGTATACATCGAAGCCATGCCTCCACAATGCGCTCAAAAATTTTCATTGTGTACAAAAGTGACGCAACAAAATCTTTGTTCACTCTACTGCACCTATTAGGATTGTCCATTGTATATTCGTTATGAATATTGGTAATATAATTAGAAATTGTGTCAAAACTTTATTGAGTAGAATCTAAAATCGACAGAAATTAGATTTAGCGGAAAAAAAGTTTTTTTTATGATCAGAGGTCATAACTTCTTGGTGACCTGCGTTTGACCCTGAGAGTTCATTTTGAAAATATTAAAAAGTTTCATTTTAACTAAAAGAAGCATTAAAAGGAAACAGAGAAGACTTCACAATACATAATAGATTTTAGAGGAAATGATTAAAGTCCTGCCTTCAGCGTCAATTATGGCTCCTGAGCAATTACTCTCACGCATTTGTGTCCCTTTAGATATAAATTAAATGTTTAGTTTCAAAACAAGAATTTCAATTACAAGGGGGAATGAACGAACCGTGAGAATGAAACCAAAACAATTCAAGTGCGTTACGCAGTAAATGAATGATACGCATACTGTGGTGTCACCCTCTGTTAGTTGTTTCATCGTGGTAACGCTCTGGCCTCGCATTCGGAAGGACGTGGGCTAGAATCCAAGTCTGGGTATCCAGATTTGGAATTTCCATTGTTTACCGAAATCACGCCAGGTGAATATCGGTATGCTTCCATCAAAAGGCCTTTCCGTTCCTTGCCCCAGTCCTTTCCCGCCTCTAATGATCTCAGCGCCGACAAGGCGTAAAGCCATAAGTAAAAAAAAAAATAAAAATAAAAAAAAGTTATTTCATGATTAAACACCATTTTGCGTTGCACTTTTTGGTTGTCAAGTGGTTAAGCGTCCATCATAGTAATTAACTTTATAACTTAAAATTTACGATATTTTTTTCTTATTAAGAGATATTTTCCTCACTACAGAGGTTTTACTCCAACATAACAATAAAAACTCGGAACACAGAACATGACTTCATCTTCTCAAAATATTTTTCCAGATCGATTATAAATCAAAATTCCGTCTGGAAACAATTGTTGATGTTACTGTTTTCTTTATTTCCATACGCGTTTCGCCCTTATGGTGTGGGGCATCGTCAGTGGCTGTGAATTTGTTTTTACATGTGATATGTTACAATTGACTTTTTATAATTCCTCTGTCAAATGTAACATATCACATGTAAAAACAAATTCACAGCCACTGACGATGCCCCACACCATAAGGGCGAAACGCATATGGAAATAAAGAAAACAGTAACATCAACATTTGTTTCCAGACGGAATTTTGATTTATGATCTATTAACCAACAACTGCGGAAGATGGCCTACAACCAGATTTGCAATTTCTACAGATATTTCTATCTTGTATATCTTCCTCTTCCTCTTCTGTACCAAATCTTCTCAATGCTATTAGTACACTTTGGAGCCAAGTAAACAGGGGCCGTCCTCTTTTCCTCCTTCCTTCAATTTCCCATTCCTGTACTAGTGTCTTCCATCTTTCTTACATTGTCATACCATTCCAGTCTTTTCGTTCTGCAACTTCATACATCTCTTCTTTCACTTCAATTAGTCTTATTATTTCGGTATTGCTTATTTTTTTCTTCATATTCTTGCCGATCTTCTCCAGATATCGATTTCTAAGGCTTTCAACTTCTTAATATGTTTTTGGTTGATTGTAAAATTTACTCTGTGGGTAAATTGTTACATAAATAACAGTATTGACGATTAATTTCGTATTAAATCTGTTGAAGTTATGATGTAACTGTATTCCATTGTCACAATTACAAATTAGTATCTTGTGTTCTACAAAATCATATAATATTATATTATTTTGTAATTTTAAAATAAAACCTTGAACCACTGAAACAAATAGAAATTAGTAATATTTAATTTGTCACTTCTCTTGCTTTAAATACAGTTCTCAAATATGGTATTACAATATTTGTTGGTCACGATACACATTCTCTATACCGTAGTTTCATCAATTTACCAGTTCAATTCGTACATCAAGAGTACACATTAACGTTCGTCTTCTAAACTTTTACTATGAATAATACTGGACGTATTATTTTCTATATTACACGCAGTCCATTTCCAGCAGTTCAACAACCCCATATCATCTCTGGCTTGACATCCAGCGATCATTAATGTTATTTTGTAACCAGACACAAAACAGCTTCCCTACTCCAAGAATCAAATTAGAAACAAACATCTAAATTTTACGAATTAATTCTCCCTCAAAGTCGACACCGTACTTCTTTTCCAAATTTAATAAAGACTTTGTCCGGTGAACCCATATATCTTTTGTTAATTTCAGACTAAGCTGTTAGTTTATTATTTTATATAATTTTGACCGGTGGTATGTATCTATGAGGCAAGGAAAATGTTTAGCGTCTACGACCAGAGAGAAGAAAATATATTTCAATCGAACTTCATTGTTGGATGTGTGACGCTACGACGAAATTTTTTTTTTAAACGAGAAAGGCATTCTGAGAACGACTTGTAAGTAATTGTGCGAAGGAAGTTTAACTAGGGCAAGCCCGCGACCATGTTTTGCCTTTGCTCACGGATCTAGAACAGTTCCCAAGAATGCAGCTATAATGAGCATGCATAGAACGTAGAAAGCAAATCAAATGTAATATATAAATATTGTTTGATAAGAAGATCAAAGAAATACACGTAATAACGTAATGACCCAGAATACAATGAACATGTGCACAACGTAAAAAGGTAAATAAAACGCAATTAAAAAAATCACCCATGTTTTTACTTTCAATAGGCTTAGCCTTAAGTCTGATGTAACCACAAGTCTGATGTCCATTGTAAACTTGTAAAGACTAGTTTAAACGCCCGTCGAAAATGACGAGCTTCACCTGTGATGATACTAGGAATTTGTTCTGGAAAATATTCTGAAGATATACGAAAAACAATTAATTTTTTATTGATATTTTTCTTGATATTAGTCAACTTTCTTTGATTAGATTTTCACAGTATTTTGTTAGGATGTTTTTAAATAACTCTATTTGATTTTATTTGACGGAAATTTTTGTTGTTATGAAAAAGTTTCTAAGTAAAATGTAATTTCAATAACGAATAAATATCATTTATAAGATTGATATTTTTAGTGAATACGTACGTTTCCTGTAAGATTTCTCGGGATTTTAATAAACTTTCCTGTTTGTTATCTTCTGTAAGAAATGTTCTAAGGTTGTGTTGTCATGTGGTTTCAGTAACCGCTTCAGAGAGTATTATATCTGTGCCTCGCATTATAACCTTTATTTCTGGTACTTCAACCAGCATCGCAATTACGCTTTATTTGAACAATACAAGTGAAAATAAAATAAAATTCCATTATTTATTTGAAATTTATATTTCATTTTTACAGAATAAACGTAAATAAATTCAACGCAATTATTCATTTGAATTTTGCTAATAATCCAAGCAGCTCTGTGTTCGCAGGCACTGAAACTAACACTTCGGGAATTATCGAGATTCGCCGAAGATGGCCGATGTATTGAGGTGAGGTCTCCGGGCTTAAAGCATTTTATTAAAGAGGAGTGCTGACAGCGTGACAATAGTAATTGACGAATGGCAACAACAGTGACGACTTCATTGATTTGTAAAGTGCAATTTTATTCCACTTTTTTTTTTTTGGTCATGAAGTTTTACTAAACGTTTTTAACCAAACATTCTTAGACTTTTTTACTTGCAGCTTTACGCCTTGTGAACGTCGAGGTCATTAGAGGCGGGAAAGAACTGGTAGGCAAGGAATGAGAATGAATTCGGTCATTTCCTTTTGAAAGAACATCTCGGCGTGGACTGAAGTGATTTCAGGAAACCGTGCAAAACTGAAAGCTGGGTGCCGGGCGGGTATTCGAACCAGTGTCCATTCGAATGCCAGGTCGGAGATTACAGCTCAACCACCGCACAAAGTGTTGCGAGAGAGGCCCTATGTACTCGTATTTTTGTTCTGAAGTGGAGGTATCGTTTCAGACGAAACATACTCGGCCATGTTCCTATGAAAAGTTTGAACATCAGCCATGGATAACGATACCGACTCGACAGGTAACTCGTTAATTAAACAAATTCTCCATTTCGGCATTATACGAGATTTTCCTTTATTCACTTCTTCTTCTACAGGTTGCTGCCTTGGTCACCAGGGGATTATAGCTTCCCCCAAAGGTTGCTGGTTACTGCTGTTATTGACTGAATTAAATAGTTCTTCGAATGGGAACACACGGATCGCTTTTTTAACTAATACAGGGCGTTCGCCGGGAAACGCAACCCACTGTTAGCGCTACAAGGAAGAAACTGCTCCCGGCGAGCGAGCGCTCAGTTTCCGGCATTGTTCGACCGTCGGCCGCGGACTATTTCATAATAATTACGCTTCATAAACTTCATAAACTTGTGTGCTAAGCATTTAAATGTGACGTAATTCATTAGCTTACCTTATAAAAGATGCTGGAAGTGTTGACCCTCTTGTGTAATGCACATTTCACATCTTCTGAACATATTTCGAGACACACGCTGCCCTGACTTAATGATTTTTTGGGTGACTGTTCTAGTCGAAAAGCGATATCGTCAATTTTCTCCTCTGTGAGAATACGGTTGACCGACAGTCTCTTTTTGTTAAAAAATGAACCCGTTTCTCTTACTTTTTTCAACCAGACGCAGAATTGTTGATTTAGCTGGCAGTAAAGCGCCAGGAAATTCGCGACGAAATTTACTGCGACACTTTTTAAACGACTTCTTCTTCACATATGTATCGTAGAGAAATATTCTTTGTTGCAAACTGTAACGTACCATAATTTTACTCACACTCAAACACGGTACAGATTAATAAGAGTATGAATCCCCAAACCAGCCAAACCGCAAAGAAACGTTTATTCACAACACTGATTAATAAGAGACTGAAGTCACAAACTATCTACAATGCAAAGAAACCGTTCTTAACAATGTAAGGGTCACTGCACTGCACTGTTGGGGCAGCGGAGGTGTTAAACAGTGCGGTGATTCACGGTGCCGTGTGGCGGAAACTGCTCGGTCGACTGACCGAGCAAGTTGCCGACGGCAACAGACTGGGAGGGTAGCGTTTTCCGGCGAACGCCCTGTATTTATTTTTCCCTGATCCCTAAGGTGAATTAAGCACCAGACTTCTCCAAAGCGCACTCATACAAATATTCCTGCGATTAAACGTTCTGACAACGACTGACAACTTTCAAGTTGTATCTGCCAGTCGTATATAGATGCTACAGAAAATTCCAGAATAACACAGAGAAAATGGCTGGTTGTTTCTCGAACGTCGACAATGTAGCTAACAACCAAAACCACATCAAAACAATCAGAATTAATACAGAATCATTCACTATCATCATGAAATACACGGAAATGAAAATTAAAGATATGTACAGGTATTTAAACACAAAAATATCGACATAAGCTAGTTCAAACAGATATAAATTCTCCTCCAAACATCTTAGCTCACCTCAACACTTACAATTACAAACTTTTAATCAATTTTTCATAAATAATACTGTCCTTGACCGTATTACTCATCATTTATACACTTTCTCTTGATAAAACACTGTTCATTTACACAAATTCACAATTAATTACACGAACAAGATACAATTAACCAAATTCTCCCTTTCGAGATTTTACGATATTTTCCTTTATTCACTTTTTCTACCACAGGTTGCTGTCTTGGTCACCAGGGGATTTTACCTTTTCCAAAAGTTACTGGTTGCTACTGCTCTTGACGGAATTAAATAGTACTTCGCATGGTAACACACGAAATATATAATTCCTATACATAATTCTTAAAATAACATTTCATTAAAGGGATGGGTCTGAGTGCTGTTATAGACAATTTGATGTGTAACTAAATAAATTCACAGAATGTCTTGTTTTAGAGAGCAGTGACTACAGACGTTTTTGACATTTCATATCACAGTTTTCAGATGTGATTGCCAGGTACGGTGGAGAGGAGAACGTTAGATCAGTCGGGTACTACCGCTGTGATGTCTCCAGTTGCGACACTGAGTGTCAATGCCTGATCCAGCATAGCAACACAAGCGTGTAGGGTTTGGTAACTCGATAGAACGCCCTATACGCGACATCTGTGGTACCGCATCCCACTGTAGCCAAGGGAAGCCCGCTTGAGACCGCTAATTGAGTACGCGTGTCCCGTATGGGGCTACGCCTCCAGGTCCGCGATAAAAAGGCTGCAGACCATGCAGAATCGTGCGCTTCGGCGAGCACTACACGTGCCTCCCCGGTTTCCCACAGCTGACCTGCACGAGGCCGTAGGTATTCCGATGCGCTCGAAGAAAGGGTCGCAAAGATTACAAGATCTTCTTATCGAGCTTCCAGAGAGTCAAACAATCCCTTAATTGCCAGCTTAGGGCAATACCACACATTGTACGACAAGCACAAGAGACCACTGTCAATACTGACATAAAACTAAAATTAGACTCGAGCAAACCAAAAGACACACCAAAAGTAATGCAACTGATCTTTTAACGTTTGAAGGAAGTGTCATCAGACAAACCATTCGCATTAAACTGCTTAAGAAGATAAAGCAGTAAATGTTCCGGACGACGGTGGCTACCTAAAGATGACTAAACAGGCAAATATCGTGGTACCCATTAGAAACATACAGACATAGCGGATTGAGCAAACAAACTTCGTTGGAGGTTGCAGTCATATATGATTTTGTAATCGCCTTAGATCACTTCGTACACAAAAGAACTAGGAAGTATTGCCGGCCTCGGTAGCGTAGGGGCTAGAGCACTAGCTCCGCGTGCCGGAGGTCGCCGGTTCGAATCCGGCCGCGGGCATGGATGTTTAAGTGTTGTGTGTCTGTGTGAATGTCCTGTCCGTCCTGTGGTGTCCATACTTAGGAATCATAACGTACTGGAGAAACTAATTCACTTCAAGAGATATCACAAACACATTGAGCTGGCTGAATGGCTTAGTTGCCGAAAGTCATAAAAAAAAACCTAGGAAGTCCGCGATAACAGCGGAGTCTATCTTTGGATAAGTCATTTCTTAACGTTCAGTACAGAAATCAAAACGGAACTCTATTGCTGTTACTTGGCTGTCCCAGACTTCTGCCACCTAAACAGAATAAAGTTCGCAGTATAAATTAGCATTCTATATGTCATTTCTCGACTCAAAACCGAATATCATATTGTAACATTTTTACAATCATTTTGTTATTATTATTATAATTGGCGAATTCTCCCTATAAATAGAATACGTTAAGCAAATAACCCAATCAAGTTTTCTTTGAGTTATTCTTGTTGTTCCAATAGGCTTTCATTCTTTCCGAGAAATCTGGTTTGCGTTCTTCCGAACACTTTGGTCTGCTTTGTATTTGTTTTGCTTATTCAGTTATAACTTCCCATTTGTCTACTTTGTGTCTGAAGGTGTATCTTTCTAACATGCCTGGTGCTCCTATGTTTGCAGTTTTAAGATCATTCAGCCAAGGTATTGGATTTTTAAGTGAAGTTACATAATCTATTATATTTTTTGTCAATCGATTTTCTGCTAACCTCTTAAGGTGACCAAAGAATTTCATTCGCCTTTTCTTGACGTCAATTTTGATGTTTCAAAACTTTTCTGTTATTTTAATTGAATGTAGTTTGTAACCATCTTTAGTGAGGCTTGTCCTTAGAATTTTTCTAATAATTTTTCTCTCTACTTTTTTTTTATTTCTTCAAGGTCATGTTTTCTGTTAAGTGTTAACGTTTCATAGAGGAGTGTTGGTTTATGAATGTGTTGTAGTGCCGAATTTTCGTCTATCTTGACATGGATTTTTGTTGTAGAGATTTTTTTTATTATTATTTTTGGAGGCGATTTTGCTGCTAGATTTTCTCAAGTCCTGTCGGTTCGATGAATTCTCCTAGGTATTTAAAATATTGGACCCTGTTGATTTTACTGTATTTTGTTCTCAAACTTGCTATTTCCGTTTTTGAACATATAATTCAGTTTTCTCGAATGTAATTTGTAACCATACTTTTTCTGCATATACTTTGAGTGTTTCAATCTATGACAGTCTCTTCATCTTCTGCTAGTATCGCCAAATCATCCGCAAAAGCGAGGTATGGTATGTAGAGGTTGTTATTATTATTAATACTAAATTATGTAACATTTATTAGATACTAGCTGACCCGGTGAACTTCGTATCACCTACATCATGAGATGGCAAGACCTGACATTACAAATCAAAAACTCTTTATTGTCATGACTGTACAGTTGTGTCTCTTTTGTGCACGTCACGGTTTATGCAGTTGTTCTACTACAGACACTTATGTCAACAAATAAGGTGCCTACAATTTTTTGTTTGGTCTGTAATGTAATATGCATTGCCCGTTTTGAAAAAAGTGGATCGAGCAGCAGGACAACCAAAGTTCATGGCCTAGTTGTTATAACATTTTGTTACTTTGTGACGAATGTAAAACAATAATAATTTTATTTCGGACGGATATGTTTTAGGAACAAAACCACATTTACATTCCACATACACCCACACGCATACCCTCACACACATTCAGCATACTATATCTCACACTTTCGGTTGGTTCTTAAACGAAATTTGCTAATAATTCAATTGAATACAAATTTTTATTCTACATTAAATACAACACATTTGTACACTTAATCAATTTAAAGCTTTCTGATAAACTATATTTTTTGTCATTTTTTGCGGTGCGTAAATATATAAAGACGATGGTTGTCCGACGCGCGAACACGCGACGTATAATTGTCCATGCGCGAAACAGGGAAACTCCAAGTTGATTCCGCAAACTTGCAACGACTGGCCTTGCGATTTATTTATGGTAATTGCAAAGGCCAGACGCACGGGAAATTGGAGACGCTTAAAATCGAATGGCAAATCCGTTGGAATCATCGGTATACGCGGAATCAAGACATCCTCACCTTTGTATTTTCCCTTGATGATCGTGGCCTCGATCACGTTATTCATTAGCTTTTTCACAGCCAGTCTCGTTCCATTGCACAGTCGAGGTTGATTAATGTTACGCAGCATAATCACAACTGATCCTACTTTTAACTGTAAATTGTGAGGTGGTAGTCCAGGCAATTCTAGTGAATTTAAAAACTCTGTGGGATAATTGACTACATCATCCTGGTTTGTAACTGTGTCGACTGATTTGTATGAAAACAACTCTCCTGGAAGAAAGTTCTGAATGGTCGCATTGAGATCATCGACATCTTTGTTTTTGGCCGCCAATATTGCTCGTTCACTCAGCCAACTATGGTTACTAAACTGTTGTTCTATGTCCGTAAAAACTCGCTGAATAAGCTCCTCTTTTGAGTCGGTGAAGAGACAGAAATTCGTGGGTAGTTTAATTAATCCGGTCGAGGTGTCAATTGCGACCTTACCATTTCCAATATCTAATAACTGCTTCGAAAACACAACCGCAGTTTGATCTTGTTGCAAAAACACTCGCATGTTAGTTGTTAATTGGAGTGTCTTTACATGCCGCCACAAATTAGATGACTTTAGGCATGCGTTTAGTTCGTCAGCAATAGTTGATCGGGGAATAATTGGAAGAGTCTGACGAAAATCACCTGACAACAGAATCATGGCTCCACCAAAAATGTTTTGGTTGTCACGAAGATCTTTTAACGTCCTGTCCAATGCCTCCAGTGACCTCTTGTGGGCCATCGTACACTCATCCCAAACGATCAATTTGCATATCTGTAGAACCTTCGCCATTGCGCTGTTTTTCGTGATGTTGCAAACTGGTACTTCGTTGATTTGCATGTTTAGTGGTAATTTTAAGGCAGAATGTGCGGTTCGTCCACCTTCTAACAATGTTGCAGCTATTCCAGATGAAGCCAACGCTAGGGCTACTTCATTTTGCGATCTGATCTTTGCCAACAGCAATGAAATTAGGAACGTTTTTCCAGTCCCCCCGGGAGCATCAAGAAAGTAAATTCCACCAGATCCACTGTTGACAGCTTCTATCAAAGTATCGTACGCAATTCTTTGTTGTTCATTCAATTGCGGAACATTTGAACGAACTGTTTCGGTCAATACTTCAATATCGTACTGTTGTTCTCTTTGTAACTCGTGGTTAAATGCATCGCGCATAGAACGATCTGGTGATGTCATGCCCAAACACGACAATACTTTATTAGCCATCAATAAACACATATTTTCTATCATTATTAATGTCTCATTGTAAATTTCTGTAGTAATTTGTAGTGTAGGATTCAAAGTTTGACAACGCACACGATGCAAAACATCCTCAGACATGTCATCCCTATATTTGATCCACAAATCTTTCGGATTCGAGGGGAAACATGTTGATATTATAATCGCAAACAATGTGCGAATTTGATGCGGCGATGAAGAAATGACGGATTCCTTGAGCGTATTATCCCAATGCGAATCGTTCTCAAGCAACTGTAGTAGTTGACACGCCTCGCGGTAAGTGGCACATAGATGTCCATCAACTGTTCTCAGTTGTTGAAACGATGTCGGACCACGAACATTCACCAACAACAATCGAAGATAATAACATTCATCGTTATTTGGATGAACTGTGTATATGCGACCTAGAGCGTCTGAGGCAAATACATTTGGGTGTCCTTCAACTGGTGTTCCTTGTTTCCGACGCTGAAACGATTTCGATGATGCGTTCCACGTGTAATAGCGTGGCATATCAGCATACATCAAAGTGCGTGCGAAAACATCTGTTTGACAAACTGAGAAGAAACTTGTCAATGTGGTCGATGGTGGACGTGCCGCTCTATCCGCCGCGTTCTCTTGATTGAAATACACTCGTTGTCCATTTTCTAGATGAACTGCCAAATGGACTACTGTAGGATGTCTTTCGTGGATCGAAAAAGAAAATATGCGCCAAATAGCTTCGTTGCTACTTATATAGCGACCCATCTGATACTGAGATACTTCATCATTTGCATTTGTTATAGCGAAGATGGCCATGTCGCTACCTTTGTTAACATATTTACATACGTACTTTATCGACTTGACGGAGTTACAATATTCCACATTGATGTGAGCTTCAAAAGTTTTTGACAATAGTGGCGAGTACGGCACAATCCAACGATTGTCTACTTCAAAATCTTGTCCTTTTACCTTCACAACTACCGATCGCCCACCGTCCGCAACTGATCGCCGACGATACAGTGGGTAACCGTCAATTCCCGTGATGGTTTCATCAATCAGGTCTCTCGGGTATCGCTTGGAGCACTTGCCGTCGACCATACAGGGTGAGTTGTTGTTGAAAATTCCGCAAGGTCCATGTATCATGTGTTTAGTCACTACTGCATGCAATTTTGGGTCAACTGTTTCATCGGGAATCTCAGCTGAAATTATGGAATCAATTTCATCTGGCCTCATTTTGTCAACTAACCAAACTAATATATGCGCATGTGGAAGACCACGCTTTTGCTACTCAACAGAGTACATCCAACAACGGACTTGGCCATAAACAGGATGTTTTGTAATGAAATTCATTAGAGATTTCAATTTTTGTTTAAAAACTCTGGCAGTGATGTCATGTCTATCAAGTGGTGTTTGGCCTTGTAGCAATTCCTTCTTGATTTCTATCCATTGTGGGTTACAGGTGAATGTAATGAATAGGTCTGGGCGGCCATATTGTCTAACATACGACATCGCATCTTGCGCGTACTCGTGCATGTGGCGCGGACTTCCTATGTAAGTGGCTGGCAAAATTGTCATTCTTCCCACATTATTTACGTTGCCATCGACATTAATAGCATCACGGAGATGAATGTATTCTTCAGATCGAAGCTGCCGTTGGTTCAAACGGATGTACGTCAATCGTTCAGTCTCAATTTTGACATACATGTCAACTGCAAACTGATGAAAAAGCCGTTGACACATTAAAATGTGATTTACTTCACCTTCGCGGATCATGAGTCTGTATGAATAAAAATTCATTGCACTAACTTTTTTGTTGGTTTCAGCACCTGGAATCGTAAATGGAAACAATTACATAGATATATTGAATTTTAAAATTATTATTTAATATCGTTTAATCTAGTTACCTGTTACTTGATTAACCATTTGGATATTAAAATGGTATCCGTCTTCTCCTTGCCAGAAGATTAATGGATATTGTAACGCGTCATAACTCCTATGCGTTTCAGACACACGTTTCAATTCATTGTTCCGACGATGAAGCACGATATCTCTAGACTGCAAATTTTCTCCAACAACGACAATAGCAACTTCGTCGATTGTCGGAGAATTAAACCTCCTTGCATGCTCACCAGCAGGCGTTTTGTCAGCTCTAATGACGATATTATGGCTGTCCGATGGCATCCGATCCAATGCCATTTTGAACATTTTTACTAAGTCATTGTTCTGATGAAGAAACGTTTGCAGTTCTTGGACAATGGTTCGCTTCACTGTTGGATTATGAGCACAACGCTTATCAACTTCGGCATCCTGATTGCCCATAAAATAAATTTGTAAGAATTGATGATCTGCATCTGGAAGTGGCAGCAGCGCTCCCAGTAGGTGATAAATTTGCCCTTGTATCTGCAATTGTTTATGATCTTATTAAATTATTTACAAATACAAATTTTAATTTTATCAAAAACAATTGTGATATACTACCTTGAAAGTGGGCATGAAATTGTCCTGTACAATATGCGTGGCGCCAAACGACGTCATTTGAAAGCAATTGTTATATTTTTGGATGTTGGCCAAGAAGTGTTTAGAGTCATTTCCCATACCAGAAACTAATGAGCGTAATGGATCTGGTGGTGGGACCAATTGTGGCAATTTTACTTTACCACCAGCACAACATAATCCAGTAGATTCACCGCTGTATTTTAACGCTCTACAATATTGACAAATGGTTGTCATTTCCCCAATTGTTACGGATTTGTCGGCATAATAATCTATTTCCGGGTCGTAGTGGAATGCTGCTCGTTCCAGGTTTACAGGAACACTGCGTCTGCGGAATCGCTCTATTTCATTAAGTCGTGCTCGCTGTTGTTGTGTTTGATGTGCCCGAACTCGTTCCATTCTAAGCCTATCTACTTCATTATTATTCACTGTGGAACGCAATTCTGCCATACTAATACGAAAGTTATCATTATCCGTCTCTCGCTGGTCATCAGTGCGGTTTGCACGTGAGGTAGCTCGTCGCACATTTGATTGACTTCGACGTCCTAAGTCAGGTCGTCTTCTCCTTGGCATTTTAAAACAATAACAGTAAATAAAGTTCTCGCGCACTGAAACACTTCCAAGTGACACTATTATGTATTTCTAAAATCGTAATACACGATAGTCCGCCCGAATGTTGTGGATAGATGTTATCTATTCGAAGTTCCAAAGTAGACTGAAACTATTTATCGTTAAAATAAAACTCAATAGCGTGTTTTATTTCATGATAGTCAATTGTTTAAGGCATGCAGTGTTGCCAACCATATATTCGCAGTATTTTTCTGTATATTTAATATTATACGTGTGCAATTTTCCATCGAAATCGGACGGAATCTGTGGGTTTGTGTAAATTAGATTAAATGAATACATTTGAAAGTTTGTTTTTAGTAAAAATTAGATATACATGTATACATTTTAATTACTGTTTCGTTGCAATGGTCTTGGATATGCAATTTGTTTGGTGATTCCGATCAGCATATATACAAAAAAAAATCTGGGATTGTTTTGGAGATATATGCTTAACACAGAAAAGTTGCATGTGTTAATCAGTCTTAAGAAGGGTGAATCGGGAGAGTGAGTGTCATTTTGTAAACTAAATATAAACATCATTTACACTTATTTTGAAGCAAATGTGTGCAAACTTCCTTCGATATCAAATAAAAACAGTAGAATTGTATGTTGTCACAAAAAGTTTAAAATAATTTTTAAAAGCCCGATCGTAATCTGTCCATTGCTGTTTAACAGGAAATATTGTGTACGTACTTTAATAATGTTGCTATGTACTTTGTCTAATTTATTCTTTTAAAGGTATACTTCCATCAAAATCTGATAAAAGGTGTGGGTCTGAGTAAAAATTAAGGGGTGGGAAGGGGGAGAGGTGTTGTGTATTTTGAAATCATATGTAGGCAATAATTTTATATTTGTTTTAAAGTATATATGTGCCAATTTTCATAAAAATCAGATAAAATGAGTGGGTTTTTTAAATTATGGGTTGTAAGGCGGAAGAGGGGATGGTTTAGGGGTGGAAAGAGGATAGGGATTGGATTTTTGTTAACTAATGTCTACAGTATTTTTCTATTTAAAAAAAAGTTCCATCGAAATCGGATAAAAAGTGTGGGTTTGAGTACAAATTAATGGGTTGGGAAGGTTGAGAGGTGTTGTGTTTTGAATCATATGTAGGCAGTAATTTTATATTTGTTTTACAGTATATGTGTGCCAATTTCCATCAAAATCAGATAAAATGAGTGTATTTTTTAAATTATGGGTTATAAAGGGGAAGAGGGGATGGTTTTGGGGTGGAAAAGGGGATAGGGATTGGGTTTTTGTTAAACTAATCTTTAAAAAAAGTATATATGTTCAAAGTTCCATGGAAATCGGATAAAAAGTGTGGGTTTGTGTAAAAATTAAGGGATGGGAAGGGGGAAACGTGATGCGGTTTTGGAAACCAAATGTAGGCAGTATTTTTCTGTTTGTTTTACAGTATACATATGCAAATTTCCATCAAAATCGGATAAAATCTGTGGGTTTGTGTAAATTAGGGGGATGTGAAGGGAATGAGGGGTTGCGTTTTTGGAAACCATATACAGGCAATATATTTCAATTTGTTTTCAAGAATACGTGTGCAAATTTTGGTGGAAATAGGAAAAAATCTGTTGGGTTGTTTAAATTATGGGGTGTTATGGGGAGGAAGGGGTGGTTTTTTGGAAATTTTATTTCTTAGGAACCATCGCCGAAACGCTCTAGACAACTCACCAAAGTTTCACCGTAATCGGATGAACGGTTTAGGAGCACATAGAGCATAAAGAAAACTCACATTGATTTTTACATATAAGATTAAATTGTCGTTTTTAGTGTTTTCCTCGCAATTTTTCCATTTTTTCTCACCGTTTAAACCTTCCCTGAACCTCCACAAATATTTCAAGATCAAAATTAGCCAAATCGGTCTAGCCATTCCCGAGTTTTAGCGAGACTAACGAACAGCAATTCATTTTTATATATAAGATTATTATCCTAAATAATTGTATTTACGTTTCAAAGTCGATTGGTGGTAATGTTGCGCTTCCACAGTCTGTAGTTTGTTTGATAACCGGAGTAGCACAGTGTTGTTATACATACGTAAACATCTTTGACCCTGACCAGCACAGCTGTGCGGGCGGCGTTCGTTGATTTGGCGCCTGCTCTGTCGCCTGGCAGGGCGCGGGGCAGTATACGTGTCGCGCTGCTTGGAGACGGTTGTATGGAGCCAGTTCATGCCCTCTGTTCACAAGCTAAAACAGCTTTAAAAATGTATGGGAAACTTGTGTCAATGTAACATAAGTGTCGTTGAACGTTATTAATTAAATTCAATAATATTTCTGCAAGAACTGTAAGATTTTCATTTCCGGACCATGTCAAAATACTTCTCAATTTCTTAATGTTGAAATCAGTGGCGTAGCTGTCGGAAGGGGCTTAGCGGTGCCGTGCACCAGGGCCCCCAAATTAAGGGGAACCATGCTACAAAACACAAAGCTAGGGAAAGATCGCCAATCTGGACTGAGGGCCCCAAAAGTGTTTTTTTTTTTTTTTTTTTTTTTTTTTTTTTTTTTTTTTTTTTTTTTTTTTTTTTTTTTTTTTTTTTTTTTGTACCGGGGCCCTTGATAAAATGGCTATGCCATTGATTGAAAGAGGAGAATATGGGCCGATCTCCTCTAAATAACATGCCGTCATCAAATGTAGGATAGCGCACATTTGGGCGCACCTGGAAGGACAGCTTACATAAAGCTACCACTTTAGGATTATCTTACATTTGGACTAACCGGCCAGCATAACCTCACAATATTAAAAAATGTATAAAATTATATCCTGGTGGATTATAGGCTACATGCAACAAATAAAGGGGGTCAATTCGTCCGTCAGTCACACTTCCCTACTCGTAAACGAAATACGTTCCAGAAACCGAACAACATATTTAAAATTTACTGTCTTCCTTTTTCTTTTTTCCACCGATTCAGTCTCCAAGGATTGCCCTGACACTATCAACCTGTTTGCACCGGTACCCAGTGTGAACCATGGGAGAGGCCGACCCCGGTAGCGTAGGGGATAGCGTGCTAGCCTCGCGTTGCAGGGGTCGCCGGTTCGAGTCCGACCTCGGGCATGGGTGCTTTTAATTAAGTGTTGTGTTTGTCTTGTGTCGTCTATACCACGTAGAATCTATAATACATTGAAAGATACAATACATAGTTGCAAACTACAAAATTACATAGTGCTGGCTGTATGGCCGCGTAGCCAAATGCCATTTAAAATAATAAAAAAAAAAACATGGGAGACGGTGCGGGGGAACTGAGTTCTTACCTGAATCCTAATCGGGCCTCTTAGGACCGGCGCACCTAATCTACAGGAGGAAAGTCTCCTGTTACCATCTTTCTGTAAAACGTGTAACTTTGTGAGTTCTGCATGATGAGTGAATTTTTCGTTTGGGAGGAGGATATTTCCTAGAACCTAAATGTTTGCCAGAAACCGCCTAAAATACTGCAGTCAGGACGGCCGAATCGCGAGGGTCTGGAAGCGTACCCGGTCCCGTTGAGCCTCCCCGATCCACTGTGTGCCTCCTCAGCACATTAACCCACACTGGTGGGTTAATTTTGTATCATTATATTTTAGGTGTTGCATATAAACAAAATGGGTTTAAAAGATAACAATTTTACCACTCCAGCCTGTGAAGTATAGCTGTTCATAGAACATCAAGTAGTGAACAAGATTTTTATCAGTTATTTTACAAGATAATGAAGACATGTCTAGCCGTTAGAGTTGTCAATATTTGACCATGTTTTGTTAAGGTGCCTATTTAAAAAACAATATTACCTTGGAACTTGAAATTTGTTTATGTGTACTTAACGTCGAAGGCCGTAATATATCTCGGTTCAACCAGTGGAGAAAAAGTGTACCCTCGAGTGTATCTGTAAACCAGGCGGATAGATAACTACAAGCAGCCCTGACATGGCAAAGGCTCCATTTGGATCCGCAACGTGAAAAAACAAACTGTACTTTATCTATGTTGTCGACGACCATTTTTCTCAAGGAATATAAATCGTATAGCGACGGATAAGGCGTTAGAAGAAGATTTTTCTTACCGACAACTGAAATAGCGTACTCAAAGTTAAACGTTTAAACACACTAATTTAAAAAAAAAAAAAATGGAAGTAGTATACAAAAACATCCTAGTTATTTTTTTAAGAGCTATATATATGGACGTCCAGATTGAGGTTTGTCATCAACCGAAATGTCACTATTTTTAAACGGAGCGAAACACTAGTACACTTTTTGTTTTCCCATAGCGTCATCTTTGTAAGCAGTTTTCAACATTAAAACAGTTTCAGCAGCATATTTATTGAGTTGAAAACAAAATTTCACAGCTCCACGTTCCATCATCAAGAACGAAACAATAACAAAACAGCGCTAGCAAAAACAATCACTGCAGATTAATAGAAAAAATCAGGCGGAACTGAACTGACAATGAGTTGCGCTGTAAACACCTATCGGCAGAAACGGGTACAACACAAGCTCCGCCCGCGGCAATACTATTGGGTACACCCTCGTATATGTATTAAAAATGGGGTTACGGGTGGCTGAGACTCAGGCCTAAACAGCCGCGCCTCTTTAAACAATATTTTCGAATCAATTACCGGAAAAGACCAACCAAAAGTTCAAAATATTTAAAAAAAACATAAACAGAGATTTTACGATTGTGTGCGAAAGTTTCGAATAGGAATAATGTTGCTTAATCAACTCTCATATTTGGAATAACATATCAAAAAGACTTCACCGTGTTCATTGTGTAATTTACCGCCATATATGTGACCTGATAACGTATATTTGATATGTTAATAATAGTAATTCTGAAAGGCCCTCTCGCAATTCTGTGTTGAACTAACACCATAATAATGTGTACTGGGATGTACAGTGCGCAGATTATTGCTGAAATCGGATTACAGGTGAGGAATCGCGTGTCATCAGCCTGATAGCATACAGCACAACATTCACTCGCCCTGTTAATTTAAAGCGACTGATAGTGTTGGGTCAGCAGTAACGCTCTGGCCTCGCGTTCAGGAGGAGCCGGGATCGAATCCCCGTACGGACATCCAGAGTTGAGTGTTCTATGGTTTCCCCAAATCACTCTATTGGAATGCCGGGATGCTTCCTTCAAAAGACAATGGCCGAATTCTTTCTCATTCCTTGTCCTCAGTCATTTTCCTCCACTAACGAACTAGACGTCAACGAGACGTAAAACCGAAAGGAAAATAAAAAAAAATTAAAGATACTATGACATCATAATATTCAATGTGTTAGCGTATTCATTTAATTACCAAGTGATAAACATTCGATGAACCATACGAATTAGAGTGGTGCACACGCTGTCTAGGCTCGCTCGGTTTGTCGCTGTCAGCGCTACCTCTCCCGGGTTAGTGCCTGAAATAAAGTACAGAACACAGAGCCTGGCCGTAAGCTCGAGCCTAACAGTAGGCTCGGTCTTTTATTCACGTGCTGTGTGGGGACGAAGCCACGCTGGTACTCGACCAGTACAATAGAGTACAGAGGACCGAGCCTGGACGTAAGCTCGAGCCTGACAGTAGGCTCGGTCTTTTATTCACGTGCTGTGTGGGGACGAAGCCACGCTGGTACTCGACCAGTACAATAGAGTGCAGAGGACTGAGCCCGGACGTAAGCTCGACCCTGACAGTAGGCTTGGTCTTTTATTCACGTGCTGTGTGGCGACGAAGCCACGCAGGTACTCGACCAGTACAATAGAGTGCAGAGGACTGAGCCCGGACGTAAGCTCGAGCCTGACAGTAGGCTTGGTCTTTTATTCACGTGCTGTGTGGGGACGAAGCCACGCTGGTACTCGACCAGTACAATTGAGTGCAGAGGACTGAGCCCGGACGTAAGCTCGAGCCTGACAGTAGGCTCGGTCTTTTATTCACGTGCTGTGTGGGGACGAAGCCACGCTGGTACTCGACCAGTACAATAGAGTGCAGAGGACCGAGCCTGGACGTAAGCTCGAGCCTGACAGTAGGCTCGATCTTTTATTCACGTGCTGTGTGGGGACGAAGCCACGCTGGTACTCGACCAGTACAATTGAGTGCAGAGGACTGAGACCGGACGTAAGCTCGAGCCTGACAGTAGGCTCGGTCTTTTATTCACGTGCTGTGTGGGGACGAAGCCACGCTGGTACTCGACCAGTACAATAGAGTGCAGAGGACTGAGCCCGGACGTAAGCTCGAGAATGACAGTAGGCTCGGTCTGTTATGAACGTGCTGTGAGGGGACGAAGCCACGCTGGTACTCGACCAGTACAATAGAGTTCAGAGGACCGAGCCTGGATGTAAGCTCGAGCCTGACAATAGGCTCGGTCTGTTATGAATGTGCTGTATGGTGACGAAGCCACGCTGGTACTCGACCAGTACAATAGAGTGCAGAGGACCGAGCCAGGACGTAAGCTCGAGCCTGACAATAGGCTCGGTCTGTTATGAACGTGCTGTATGGTGACGAAGCCACGCTGGTACTCGACCAGTACAATAGAGTGCAGAGGACCGAGCCTGGACGTAAGCTCGAGCCTGACAGTAGGCTCGATCTTTTATTCACGTGCTGTGTGGGGACGAAGCCACGCTGGTACTCGACCAGTACAATTGAGTGCAGAGGACTGAGCCCGGACGTAAGCTCGAGCCTGACAGTAGGCTCGGTCTTTTATTCACGTGCTGTGTGGGGACGAAGCCACGCTGGTACTCGACCAGTACAATAGAGTGCAGAGGACTGAGCCCGGACGTAAGCTCGAGAATGACAGTAGGCTCGGTCTGTTATGAACGTGCTGTGAGGGGACGAAGCCACGCTGGTACTCGACCAGTACAATAGAGTTCAGAGGACCGAGCCTGGATGTAAGCTCGAGCCTGACAATAGGCTCGATCTGTTATGAACGTGCTGTATGGTGACGAAGCCACGCTGGTACTCTACCAGTACAATAGAGTGCAGAGGACCGAGCCTGGACGTAAGCCCGAGCCTGACAATAGGCTCGGTCTGTTATGAACGTGCTGTATGGTGACGAAGCCACGCTGGTACTCGACCAGTACAATAGAGTGCAGAGGACCGAGCCTGGACGTAAGCTCGAGCCTGACAATAGGCTCGGTCTGTTATGAATGTGCTGTATGGTGACGAAGCCACGCTGGTACTCGACCAGTACAATAGAGTGCAGAGGACCGAGCCAGGACGTAAGCTCGAGCCTGACAATAGGCTCGGTCTGTTATGAACGTGCTGTATGGTGACGAAGCCACGCTGGTACTCGACCAGTACAATAGAGTGCAGAGGACCGAGCCTGGACGTAAGCCCGAGCCTGACAATAGGCTCGGTCTGTTATGAAAGTGCTGTATGGTGACGAAGCCACGCTGGTACTCGACCAGTACAATAGAGTGCAGAGGACCGAGCCAGGACGTAAGCTCGAGCCTGACAATAGGCTCGGTCTGTTATGAACGTGCTGTATGGTGACGAAGCCACGCTGGTACTCGACCAGTACAATAGAGTGTAGGGGAATGAGCCCGGACGTAAGCTCGAGCCTGACAGTAGGCTCGGTCTGTTATGAACGTGCTGTATGGTGACGAAGCCACGGTGGTACTCGACCAGTACAATAGAGTGCAGAGGACCGAGCCTGGACGTAAGCTCGAGCCTGACAGTAGGCGCGGTCTGTTATTCACATGCTGTATGGTGACTAAGCCACGCTGGTACTCGACCAGTACAATACAGTGCAGAGGACTAAGCCCGGACGTAAGCTCGAGTCTGACAGTAGGCGCGGTCTTTTATTCACATGCTGTATGGTGACTAAGCCACGCTGGTACTCGACCAGTACAATAGAGTGTAGAGGAATGAGCCCGGACGTAAGCTCGAGCCTGACAGTAGGCTCGGTCTGTTATGAACGTGCTGTATGGTGACGAAGCCACGCTGGTACTCGACCAGTACAATACAGTGCAGAGGACTAAGCCCGGACGTAAGCTCGAGTCTGACAGTAGGCGCGGTCTTTTATTCACATGCTGTATGGTGACTAAGCCACGCTGGTACTCGACCAGTACAATAGAGTGTAGAGGAATGAGCCCGGACGTAAGCTCGAGCCTGACAGTAGGCTCGGTCTGTTATGAACGTGCTGTATGGTGACGAAGCCACGGTGGTACTCGACCAGTACAATAGAGTGCAGAGGACCGAGCCTGGACGTAAGCTCGAGCCTGACAGTAGGCGCGGTCTGTTATTCACATGCTGTATGGTGACTATGCCACGCTGGTACTCGACCAGTACAATACAGTGCAGCCCGGACGTAAGCTCGAGCCTGACAGTAGGCTCGGTCTTTTATTCACGTGCTGTGAGGGGACGAAGCCACGCTGGTACTCGACCAGTACATTACAGTGTAGAGGAATGAGCCCGGACGTAAGCTCGAGCCTGACAGTAGGCTCGATCTGGTATTCGCGTGTTGCGTGGGGACGAAGCCACGCTGGTACTCAATCGGTATGATCGGAACATTGGATCACATTCTTCATATTGCTAAATGGAAGAATGAAGTAACTGAAAAATTAAACAGTGGAGGGTATATGTATTCTTCTTATTTACTACGTGCTGTTGTATCATTTTATAAGATTTTATTTGTTTTCATTCGGAAAATTCGGATATTTAAAGACCGGCCACGTTAATGAGAAAGTAAAAATCGGCAGATTGCATGTCATTTCAACATTTCTGTGGTAATGTTCCGGCACTTCATAAAAAAAGTGAATAATCTTCCTCTTGGACATATGAAAGAATTTTGGTTACTAACAATCGCTTACTGGAGTCATATCTTTTATGCCATTAAAATGGGTTCAAAGTTTGTACTAATACGTAAAAATCCTTGCATGACATCACATATATTTGAAACCCCTGTCGAAATCAAAATGGACTAAATTTGGATTCAGAGTATACTTTATGTATGTGATTAAGTACAGATAACTTATTTATGTTGTGTTTTTTCGCTATACTGTGTTCTGCTCTCACAGTTTGTAATGCTTCCGTTACATATGTATATCAAATACATAGACGTTGTACATCATGTCATTCAATTCGCCCAATGTATTATTCGTGGGATAACGGTCGGCCTCTCGACGTTTTATCCAGTTGTTTGAGAATTAAGCCTCGGTCGCACCTGACGATTTTTGTCGCTGCTATTTGAATATCAGGGAGTAATCGCTTCATGTGACAATGTAATCGCTGCTACTGGCTCGACTAGCAGCTATCAGAATGTAGCGGCGACTTGATTTGATCATGTTCAATTCTCACAGACAGTAGCGCGCGATTGTGGTGGTCACGTGACCCAGTCGTATCCTACCTTATTGGGGCCTTGTCTGACAGCTCAATCGCTAGTATTTCGCTTTTACCGGTTTTGTTTTTTTTGGTCATGTGTAACCGGGCAGGACGTGCGTTCAAATGACCAGCCCAATAATTATTTTTTAATTTTTTATGTTTATTCCAAGTATGAGCACTGTGGGAAATGAATAATAGTAAATATAAGAACAAGAAATTTTATTTGTCGAATTAATTGAAACTGGAGTGAACATTCCAATTGAGGAATTTATCAAAAATAATTTAAATAAACAAAGTGAAGAAATCACAGAAAAATCCCACAGGAATTGAAACGTTATTTGTTTTAAAGAGCGGTTCTGTATTTTGTATTGCGAGGAACTCTAACCAAATACTTCAAAGAATTCAAGTTATCACCACTTGTCAAGTAACGCCAGGTGATTTCTAGTTTTGTCGTACGTGGAATCCCTATTCTCAATAGTGTATTTTTTCCATAAATTGAGGATTAACCAAACCAGATAATTCCTCAAACTTTCCTTCAGTTAGCCATGGAATATTTCTGTAGGCTAGTGGATCCTCCGAAGCTAGATCTCTCAGAAATAATGCAGAAGTCCTTGCTTTCTCTGTTCGTCTAATCCAGTCAGGGACTCATTTTCCTGTTTTCGAGGCCTTTGTATTTCATTTAACAAATGTTTACTCAACTCAGAACAAGCCGAACGTACGTCTCCTGCATCTAGTGACCTTGAAATAGACCAAGCACAAAACGTTTAAGTAGATGTTCCCACTACCTCTCGTAAGAGTAGGACGGGATGGGCCGGAATTGTGTTGTTGTTTTTTGTCTTTGTTTTGTTTTTTGCTTTTTATTTTTGTTTCCTATGGTTTTACGCGGGAAAGGTCTGGGGGAAAGGAATAGGAAGGAATTTGGGTATGGCCTTTTAAGGAACCATTCCGGCATTTCCATAGAGTGATTTGAGGAAACCATGGGTAACCCAAATGTGGACTGCCTCCCGAATGTGAGGCCAGATCGTTAACGCTCACCCATCACGGTCGGTAATACTGTTTCAGTCCCTCATTTATTTCAGCTCTCATCCACGACATACAAAACCGAACGTAAAACTGCCATAACGAACAACACATGCCCCAGCACTTACTAACAGTTTCACCACAGGGAAAGTCAAACTGAAATTTTCCAGGAGTTATTGTTGAGGTCAATATGGATCTTATTGTTTTTATTTTCATTTTTCAGGAGTTGGGAATTATTACGTTTAATGGGTGAGGTTCCGTAGAAAACCACAACAGGAAGCAACCACAGCTATACACACTTTTACTTACGTTAACGCTGGTTCTTGAACCGCAAAGTACACGGTAATGGTTACAGAACTTTGCGAGGTGATTTGTACGAGATTACAACCAACGAATGAGTTTGATACGATACTTCACCAGTTACTACCTATTCGCACAAACCAGCACCTCCTTGTGACTGGCTAGGAGCTGTGTGGTGGCAGCGATTAGTAGCAGCGATAAAAATCGTCCCGTGTGACTGTGGCTTTAGAGTGGAAATATCTCAGGATTGCACCACTTTTACACCGCTGGAAGCTGTGCAACATTTTGTTGATGAACATGGCGGACCTTAGATTTATATTTAACTACTATAAGCCCTTGAACACGACTTCTTAAGGTTGATTCGAACCAAAAATGCATTCTACTAAGTATAAAACTAAATGAAAACTAGATTTTAGGAACAAAAATATAGGTTTTAGTGATAAAAAATGTTTTGCGGCAAAGGTAATGGCCAGGGTCACTGATCTGATCATTTTCTAGGGTTTGGTCATTCATTTACCTCTTAAAGTTGATTTAAACGTAAACGTGAATAAAAAATAGTTTTTAGGGACAAAATTTTTTTTAGTGTCAGACATACATGAACGGTTCAATTTCTTTAATTTTATCATTTCTAGAGCTCGAAAGGTGGATTCAAAACAAAAATGCATTGCTCAGAGTCTAAAATTTATCAAAAATTAGATTTTATGGACGAAAAATTAGTTAGTTTTGACGGTCAAAAGCAAAGTTTTGGGTCAAACCTTAAAATCGCATGATATTATGCCATCTATTATCTGAACAGTACTATTGTTAGATCGTTTTTGGTAAGTTGAAACCTAGAATAGTTTTGCACAGAGTCTAAAAGGAGTTTTTTGCAGCGTGACGCAATCTAGCTGAAATACAAACTTGACCTGTACTTGAACCTATGAGGTTACTCCGCAAATTATGAAGAATTTCTGTTTAGTTTTAAGGGACCTAGAAGTATTAAAGTGGAACAATGGCTATCTTGTCTTTTTTTTACTTATGACATCACGCCTCGTCGACGTCGAGGTAATTAAAGGCGGGATGGTACTGGGGACAAGGAACGGGAAGGAATTCGGTCATTGAATTTTTAAAGGAATCATCCCGGCGTTCGCCTGCAGTGATTAGGGGAAACCATGGAAAACCCAAATCTGGATGCCCAGACGGCGATTCGAACCGCCGTCCTCCCGAGTGCGAGGCCAGAGCGTTACTGCTAACCCACCACGCTCGGTCACAATCTTGTCAGAATAAACAGAATAAATTTGTTATACAGAGATAATTTCATCGTTAATAGTAGTGGTGTAAATAGTGTCTTTTTCATATCCAAGTAAACTAAACACAAATTTCGGCAATAAACGTTTGATAACGTGCTTTATGAAAGGAGATATGGGTCACCTGTAACTATATGGGGGGGATAAAGGGGGGAGGGCAGATGAAAAATCCATTATGGCTGGCCGGCCCTATTAACAGGTGTTTAAGGAGATAAGATCACAGCATTTGCGGCTGGGCAGCGCCTAACGCTGTCACGGGCGGAGCAGATTAATCAGCAGAACGGCTCTATCACAGCGCAGATACCATCTCTGCGGCCACCCGTAAACAGACACTGCACACACCCGTCCTCGTTGCTGTAATTATCACGCAAACCAGTTGTAGTCTACCCTTGCTGTGTGTTCCTGGCATCTGGAAATATTTTACATGCATTGATACTTTTTACTCGAATCTGGTGCCGTTTTACTTCACCGATCCATTGTACTGCATGTTAATGCACTGAGCCACTCCATCACTAATAAAAGAAAAATTATGTGGAATCATGTCCTGAACGTTTAATAAACATAACGTGAAATGCTAAAACTTTAACGATTTATTCCATCTAAGACTATCAGAAAGACAGTTGTTTCTCTTTTCGATTCACAAAGCGCCCTAAAGACGCACACAAAAATTAGTAACATGGTCATACGTCTCGTTGCTTTGTAAAATTGTTAAAAAAAAAGATTGAAAAATATTTATTTTACGTATGTTAAATGTAAAATGGTGGTATAAAATATTAATAAGACGTTTTTTAAAAATCTCCGATAGAAAGGAGAAAATGTGAGGGCTGGTGATGGACATTATAGATATGTGATATAATAATAATTCCGTGAGGTTGTAATGCCTTGGGGACAGTGCTTCTATTCACTGCGCATTCCGCCGCTGTCTTACCCGTCTGAACCTAACCAGGTAGTGCTACCAGGTACAGGGGAAATACAGTTTAACGCGGAATCCGAACGACCGAAGCGTTCTGGAGTACTTCACATTACACAGCAAGCTGTGCCAGATCTGAAGGTCGGGTTAAGGGTCTATGAAAATCCCTGCCGAGGGAAGGATTTTAACTCGCGACCTTTCGATCCCATGTCAGTCACATTAACCACTGAGCCACAAAACAACTGCCATTGTAGATTAAAAAAGAAGAATGATTGAATAAATCGAATGGACTGAACAGAAATTTACGATACGAAATTGGAAATGGCACCGGTATGAAGATACCGGAATATGAAAGGATATTGCATTGTCAAAAATATGCACGGCTGCTGTTCAATAGGAAATTGTTGATATTGAAGATGTGATATGTTAATTTTTCATAGTGGGAAAAAAGTTATATATAGAGTGGAGTAATATATGATGTTTGTAGGAAGATTTCATAGTGTTGTTGATTTCGTTTAAAGGAAGAAATCATAAAAGAATTTCAGGTACACTATAAAGGTTTGTTGCAGATGGTAAGAAGAATGATAATGAATTATAACCGGAATGGCAAGTGTTGAAATCCTCTTAGCAAAAAGAGACGGCACGAAAGCGTATTTACTTCCTGGTGGAGTCTTTAGGAGCACAAGGTAAAAGGTAATATTGTAAAATTATTTATAATCATTATTGGATGACCAGAGAGATAATTGTAATATTGTTTAATTGAAATAAGAATGGTGGTGGCATCCCGGAGGATACGGGTTCAAATCCTCGTTCGGTCACCCAGATTTCATTTTTTTTCAGATAGCACCTTCGACGAATGTGGGGATGGGTCTTTCAAACTACTATCACCAAATTGTCCCCTCCCGTCTCCTGCATCTAGTGACCTCGAAATGGACCAGGCACATAACGTTTAAATAAGTGTTCTCACTCCCTCTCGTAAGAGTAGGACGGAATGGGAACGAATAACTTTTTGTTTTGTTTTTAGTTTTTGTTTTTGTTTCCTGTGGTTTTACGCCTTGTCGAAATCGAGGTCATTAGTCGCGGGAAAGGACTGGGCGCAAGGAATAGGAAGAAATTTGGCCATGGACTTTTAAGGAACCATCCCGGCATTTCCGTGGAGGAAATCATGGATAACCCAAATGTGGACTGCCTCCCGAATGCGAGGCCAGATCTTTAACACCCACCCACCACGGTCGGTAATACATTTACAGTCCTTTATTTCGTTCAGCTCTCATCCACATCAAACAAAACTGAACGTACGGCTGACGTAATAAACAACACACGCCCCAGCACTTACTAACAGATTTACCACAGAGAAAGTCAAATTGAAATCATACCTGCTAAAATTTTTCCAGGGTTTTATTGTAAAAGTCAATATGTATCTTATTGTTTTTATTTGTATTTATCAGGAGCTGGTAATTATTACGTTTTAGAGATGAGGATCCGTAGTAAAACACAACAGAAAGCGACCAGAGCTACTTTCAATTACGATAACGCTGATTCCTGAACCGCAAAGTCGAGGGCAATCGTTAATATCGCAGCGTCACCAATCTCACCCGAGAAGAGTTCTCATGGAGACCGCTCTTACTTGCCACAGCCTCGGGGCAGACCCGATACAATCACTCACCGCCAGCCTTTTATCAGATTGGACGTAGCTACATTTTGTGGAGAGGAACTTCGTTAAATTTTGCCTACCAGTGATTAGCTTTGCAAAAGTAACATTTCAGCTCTGACATTTAGTTAGCCTGTCTTTTGTAACATGACTATTTTGTCTCGAGTTTAATAAATAAGGACCTTTCCAGAAAAAAAGTTTTGATACAAGTAGCACAGAAGTCATCCACTAACTTTTTTTTTCCAGTCCAACTAAGGTTCTGTACACAACTGCAGAATATTCTTCGATGGCGAGATAGAAGTAACAAGACACAAGAAGACAAAAGACGATCCGGTTAGTCAAATAGTGAGGCCACACTAATCAGCAGTCATGGAACAACTATCCTGCTACCCTCACATTATTACGAAGGGGTAACAAATTGGCATGTAATGGCCTAGAGAGCATATGCGCAACAGATCTACGCTTGTATTATTCATCGTTTATGAACGCTTTGCTCATGTGCCGAATGAGGTGATTACCATAGTATAACATCCCTCACACCAAGTCCATGTATGAAATTTTATTCGAATAATTATGTATAGCAAGCTGCGAGTTGATTAATTAAGGATTTGTGTTGTTAGTTGTGAATTTGTGTAAATGCGTCATGCAAATGAACCTGGTTTTATGGGCAAAAATTGTGTAAATGCTATATAATGTATTCAAGAACAATATTATGCATGAAAAATGAATTAAAAGTTTCTAATTGTACGTGTTTATGTGACCTACGTTGTTTAGAGGACAATTTGCCACTATTTGTATTGGTTTATGTTCGTAATTTTGTGTGTAAATCCATGTAAGCAGCATTAACTTTCAATTCCAGTCGAGTCGCAACCTTCGGAGGAGAAACTTCTTTGTGCGCGCGAAGCGGCTTAGTACAGTTGTTGTGTTATAAACGGACCAGGAAGTTACAGTTCTCCCAGTCAAGGGCACAGTGAATAACCAGTATTTAGCCAAAAGCGAAACATAAGATACTTGTTGAACTGAAATCATCGACGCTTGACATCCACCTAATCTGTTAACCACCGTAATCATCTCTAAACTCTATCAGAGCGAATAGCGCCGACGATGTTTGGAGGATTATATGGTGAAGGAGGTACTCACAACATAGAGGATACCTCAACTAGAGAGACAAATCTCATTCAGCCTTCAACAAGTATGGTAATATCAACAGCACTGAATACGATTACCAGCCAACCAACAGAAGAAACCAACCCAGCCAACACCACACCTAACCTACCTGAACCGGAGACAGACGACCCCATGTGCGGCTACCAACTCTCGAGTGTCAAGTCCACCAAACGCCAGGTACCGGAAGAAGGAGACAGAAGAAGTTCCACGCGCGCGACAGAGAAAATCGCACGACTGTCGTCAGACGGCATAAGATCGCAGAGCCTAGCAGACCTTCAAAGCATGGCACTGCCACTGGCATCAGAACTCACTATTGTCAACAACTCGCAGCGTCCACAGCAGAGCCCAGCAGCCTCATACAGCATGGCACCGCCACAGGCACCGGCACTATCTACCGCCAACAACCCGCAGTGTCTACAGCAGAGCCCAGCAGCCTCACACATCACGACAGCGTCACTGGCACCGGCACACACTGCTGTCAACAACCTGCAGATTCCACAGCAGTGCTCAGAGAACAACAGGTATGAACCAAGTGACAGTGGACCGTATGTAGTAATAGTTGAAGGAAAAGACAAGAACGTTGGGCGTATCCACCCGATGTCGATAGGAAAACTACTGAGGGAGCAGGGTTTCATGACATCAAACAACCTAGTAAACATCTCAAGCTGCGGTCGGAATAGAATCAAGATAGAATCTAGCAATAGAGACTCGGCAAACAATCTTGTAAAATCAGAAGTCTTCATCAGTAATAACTTGGAGGCGTATATCCCAAAATCTATGATTAAAAAACAGGGTGTGGTGAGAAATGTCGATACTTCACTTAGTGACACCGAAATCCTCTCAGTAATAGAGTTCCCAGTACTAAATATTAGGCGATTCACAAAAAAAGTTGTTAAACTAGGGCAACAAGAAGTAATTCCACTACCGGTATGCGTTCTAACCTTTAGATCACAACTTCTCCCTCAATTTGTGTGCATCCACGGTGTAAGATGCAGAGTTGAACCCTACATCCCCGCCGTCATTCAGTGCTTTAAATGTTTACGCTTTGGACATGGCAGTAACCAATGCCGCAGTAAGGTTCGATGCAGTTTCTGCACAATGGAACACAATGCCGACTCATGCCCCAAGACAGCTCCACAACTCTGCGCAAATTGCTCAGGGCAACACTTGGCAACCGACCGCTCATGCCCCATTTTCCAGAGAGCAAAAGCGATCAAGCAGCATATGGTATACAATAACGTCAGCTACAGCGAAGCGGTAGCTACATTCGAAAACAGACACTATGCCCGAATGGCAACTAATCCTAGCCCCCAGGTTAACAGCCCCACCGAATTCCCGCCGTTAACCACTATACCATATACTCCAATTAATCACAGCTCATGTCCAACTCTCCGTGAAGAGACATATCCAGTATCTCAATCTTACCCACAACGACCCGTGCACCTAGAGGAACCAGTACAGTACTACCATTTCAAACAAACACAGCCAAATACCAGCACAGTAAAGCTAACACAACAGGCAATCAAGTTAGGATTCCCCAAAACTTAATGTGGAGAAGCAACGGGCCAAGACAACCAATAACTCACAATCCTTACCCGCCACACCCACAGAGAATGACAGAAACCCTACAAAACCACCAACAGTCAGCGGGAAACCAGCCTACAACCACCGAAACCCCAATTATAGAAAGGCTGATCAGTTTAATTATATCCATTATTGAGATGATCAGAACTAATGGCACGGTGGACCCAACACAAGTAATGAACTCACTTCAGCAGATTATGAAGGCCTCCGAACAATGTACCCAATAACTAAAGTAATTATGGCCCAAGGACGTTTAACCAAAATGCTGCAATGGAACGCACGCTCATTAAGATCTAACAACGAGAGCTTTGAACAGGCATTAAGAGCATATGACGTCGACATCGCCACAGTTGCGGAAACATGGCTAAAACCACCAGACACCATTAGAATCAATGGCTACAGCATCATCCGATGCGACCGCGACGACGGCTATGGAGGAACAGCCATCTTGGTCCGACAGAGCATGTCACATGCCGCACTGCAATTAGACGTCACAGGACTACCAATTGAGGCCTGTGCTATGTCCGTAAGAATTAACAACACCAGGCTAACAATAGTGACAGTATACAGCCCCCCCTCCAATGTAACCCTAACCAAACCCCAAATTGTAAGGTTGCTACAGCAAATAACTGACCCATTTATCATTACTGGTGACTTCAACGCCCACAATAGTGCTTGGGGGTGCGAAAAAACAAACCGACTTGGCCGTATCATGCTAGACGTAATGGAAGAACAAAACTTAGTGATACTCAATGACGGTACAGTTACAAGAATTAGCAACCCACAAGAACGGAAATCAGTAGTAGACATCGCGCTAGCGTCTACGAACATCGCAGCGTTGATCGAGCACAAAGTGATCCATGAGCCTCTGGGATCAGACCACTATCCGATTTTGATTACCATCAACTTAAAACAAAACAATAGAAAACCTCAGGCTACACCAGATTATAACTGGAATATTAACGAGGCAAATTGGGGCACATACGCAAATAGCGCAGGAATACATCTACGGAGGTCGGAAGAGACTGGTGAGACAGAGGAAGATTATGGCAACCTTATCCGAATTATCAATCTTGCAGCTAAACAAAGCATACCAAAGAAAAAGCAGAAAACCTACACGTCTAGGAACCAGCCTCCATGGTGGGACGAAGAATGCGACAAGGCCATCCAAGAAAGAAGTGATGCGCTTCGAATATACCGCAGGTGGAGTAACATGGAAAACTTCATAGAAATCAACAAAGTACAAGCTAGAACGAAAAGAACATTAAAGCAAAAGAAGAGTGCTGGGTGGAAAAAATATTGTGAATCAATCAATAGAAACACACCTATTACTACCATTTGGACAAACCTCCTTCCGTGAACCCAAACCGCAATCCCCCACCCGAAGACCAATTTGGAGATTCGATGTCAAGACCTTTTAATATGGAGGAATTTGCAAAAGCGTCCAAGAAGTCGACAACACGGCACCAGGAACGGACAACGTCCACTATGGAATGATTGAACACTTACCACCACGAGGAAAAGAAAGACTTTTAAAAATCTTAAACAATGTCTGGAACAAAAGAATACAGATCGCGGGATTAAAAACCTCAAGAATAATTCCGATCCTGAAGCCGGGGAAGAACCCGAATACAACTGCAGCCTACAGACCGATTGCACTACTGCCATGCCCATACAAACTACTAGAGAGGATGGTGAAAAACAGGATCGAGTGGTTAGTCGAACATAATAGCCTTCTACCAGACCACCAGTGGGCGTTCAGACGAGGAAGAGGCACCAATGACCTCCTAATAAGGCTTACCACCGACATCCACTCCAGCCTAAGCAAAAACCGTTACCTGATGACCCTCTACACTGATATAAACAGTGCATACGACAATGTAAACCTCAACCTACTAGGGGAAAAGATGCAAAAGATGAACTTCTCCGCAGTCTTTACTCACAATCTCATCTCACTGCTGGAAAACTTGTCATAAAATATAAAGGCGCTACAATAGGACCGCGACACACAAGCCAGGGACTTCCACAAGGATCAATATTATCACCTATCCTCTTTAATATATATACAAGTGACCTTGCCAAAATACTACCGAGGGGAGTATATATACTGCAATATGCTGATGACATATGCCTCTACGCAGAAGGCGAAACTCTGATGGAATGCATAAACCTGCTCAGCATAACAATGGAACGGCTAAAGATATGGTTACAGGAGAACGGGATGACAATCTCACCAGGAAAATCATCGGTTATGATACACACAAGGCACAGAATACAACAAATGACATATGTACAACTTGGACCATATACATTTCCTAACAAAAAGGTAATCAAATACTTGGGGATGCAGATAGACCACAAACTGAATTGGGGACCACACATAAAACATTTAACTAACAAATGTGAGAAAGCAATCAACCTGCTGCGGGCAACAAGTGGCTACTGGTGGGGTGCAGATCCGAAAACGCTCATGATTCTCTACAGAGCCCTAGTGCGATCCAAAATCGACTACGGATGCCTCTGCTATAGCTCTGCAGCTGATAGCCTCCTTTACCAAATAGACAAACTACAATTCAAGGCATTACGCATATGCTTCGGCGCAATGCACTCTACCCCCACTAACGCTCTCTTGGTAGAGGCCATGGAACCACCACTGAATATCCGCCTGATATTACTTAAGTAGTAAATTTGTGTTAAAGACTATGCAATTCGTAAATAGCCCATTAATGGAGGCACTGGAGACATCTGGTGAGAAGAACCACCATCGATAGCTACTGGCGAAGGAAAAAAACTCCATCATTCCTCATGTCTTACAAGGACCTAATTCAACATCAGCCGCTAATATTCTCTTCAGGACAAATGCCCTGCTTCGAATACCCATATAAAACAACCTTGACAAGAATCGAAGCAAGGTTGAATATACCATTTACCGAAAGCACGGCTAGGAACATAATCCTCCTGTCTGAAAATCTTGCACAATACAAAGATAGTGTCCACATTTATACCGACGGCTCAAAGATCGGTAGCACGGTAGGATGTGCCTTTGTGGATATGAATGCGCGAATTCAGGCAAGCTATAAACTCCACAGTGAGGCATCGATATTCACTGCTGAAATGGTTGCGATCCTTAAAGGCCTAGAATATGCAAAGAACACCACCTTCAAAACAGTAATCATATTATCCGACTCTAGGAGTGTCCTGGAATCCCTGCAGCACCTGAACAGTAACGCATGGAGCTGTCACCTAACACACAATATTCTCGAGACGGTCACGGAGTTAGAAGATAGTGGAAAACGAATCATTTTCATGTGGATTAGAGCACACACGGGGATCAAAGGAAATGAGAGAGCGGATCAGCTAGCAAAGCGGGCAACCACAGATGGCACAATATTCCCACACATTAAAGCAACTGATCTCCTTGCGAGTATACGAAACAAAGCCAAACTAATGTGGGATACATCGTGGCAAGATTCTATAAAAATAAAAGGAAGACACTACGGCACCATTCCACCCGACCATTCCTAATGGCACAGTGGCACGAAAAAAAATACACATCCAGGAAAATGATAACCACCATTGCAAGACTGAAATTTAATCATGGGCTCTTCCCCAAACACCTGCATCGCATCAACTTAAGGGAAACACCAAGTTGCACCTGCGATGGAGTCAGCGAATGCGAGCCAAACCACCTTCTATTTGCCTGCAAGGAGAAATGGCAGAAGTGCTCCGAACTTATACAAGAACTAGTGGAATTAGGACTACAGTTACCCTTAAATGTAACCCACCTCCTGGCCTTGGAAGACGTTGCTATCTATCACGCCATAACCCAATTTCTTGAAGAAAACCATATCAAGATATAGCGCGACACTGGAAGCAATCTTAAACAACTCCCATAATATAAGGATACAAATTGTGGCTATGATCTCGGCAACCCGCCTGAGTCAACTACGGCACTTGTCCTCTAACGTAGCCGACATAAAACAAACAGGTCTCACCAGAACATGTCTATATTTAGCATGTTCAACATTGTATATTAAATTCTATATGCACATATTGTATATTCTATTCATTGTTCCCTAAAACCTGTATATTCCTTTAAATTGTATGTTGTACATATTGTATATTTTACGTATTTTATGTATGGTGTGCTCCACACATGTCCAATTGTATGTGTCATATATTGTATATACTTTTATGCTGCTAATTTTGTATGTCGTATATATCGGATGGTAAGACAGAGCTGGAGAAGGAGCACATTCAATCTGTAAATTCATTTCTTTAATCAACCAAAGATAAATGTAATTTGCTGCCTGTATGGTTTTTCCCAAATGCCAATTAAAAAAAAACAAAAAACAAAAAACAAAAAAACAAAAAAAAAAACTTTCAATTCAAGATCTTTCATAATGATTGTGAGTGATTGTGTACAATTTTTATTTATTTTTGTATTCATTTAATTGTTGAAGTATTGTTAGAATATGAGAAACGTCTGTCGGAACTCTTCGAATCATTCTGGGTCTTTTTGTAATGGTTATATAAATGCGCGGTGATGGCGAGCAGAGTTAGCTAGTTAGTTGAGCAGATGAGTTGCAAGTTTATTGAAAATTAGAATAGCTGGAATATTTGTATGAATGTGGTTAGTATCTTTAGTCGAGTCGGTGTCAGTACTGTGTAATGTTATTGTAGTGCTCGGGGAAAATAATAATAATAATAGTATACCAAATTGAAAAGCGATTCTTCTGGGTAGTTCTTTCATGCAACCAAATGCTTATCAATAGCTAATGTTTAACCCTCCATGACAATGTCTGGGAACATGAAATGGGGCGATTTCGCGCTGCCTTCCCCAGTATAATAGTCATGGTCAGTACAGCGCTAGTCAAAATGAATGCAGTGATTTCAGAAAATTACTAAAGATTTATTATTTGACATATACTTACTAGATTACGCAGATGTATAAAAAAACTGTGAAAGTTTTTTGAGTGTCTACAGATACTCAATATATGCACTTTTAGTGACTCTGCACACATAAAGTCTATAATCGAGTTCTTCCCATGCCCGATGCAGCATGTCTGTCAATGAGAGCAAATGCATTGGTGATGCGAACCCGCAGGTCTGGCAGATCAACTGGTACTGGTGGCACGAACACTGTGTCTTTTACGAAACCCCAAACAAAGAAGTCGCAGGGCGTTAGCTCAGGGGAACGAGGAGGCCATGACATCAGCTGGTGATCAACATTTCCAGTACGACCAATCCATCTGTTTGGAATCCCGGTTTTTAGAAAATTATGGACAACTATAGAAAAATGGGGTGGAGCACCGTCCTGCTGGGAAATAAAATCTTCACTGTCAGCTTCCAGAAGTGGCATGAGCCAATTCTGCAACATTTTCTGATAGATTTTCCCTGAGATCGTCACCTCATTAAAGAAAAAAGGCCCATAAAGTTTCTTTCGTGAGGTCGCGCAAAACACGTTCACTTTGGGAGAGCCACGAACGTGCTGCACATACGCATGGGGGGTTTTCGGTTCCCCAAATGCGCACATTGTGCCTGTTCACTTTTCCACTCCACATGAAAAGTGGCCTCATCACTAAACACAAGTTTTACTGCGAATGTTTCGTCTTGTTCTAGACATTGGGCACACTTCATCGTTGTACGACAGTGCTTGTAGCAACTGTAACCAGTAAGGTTTCATACACAGTCGCTTTCGTAGGATTCTCTAAACAGTCTTCTGTGGATTACCTAATTCCCTGCTCGCTCGAGGAGTAGATTTCTGTGGGCTGCGAATGTAACTGGCGCGCACACGTTCAATCGTTTCTTCCGACACAGGAGGGTGACCCGTTGTTTTAGCTTTACAGTGGCATCCCGTGGCTTTAAACTGTTGATACCAATGCTAAATGGTGTTAGCATGCGGGGGATTCTCGCCGAACTTTGTTCTAAAGTGTCGCTGAACAGTTACCACAGACTGAGTCGAATTAAATTCGAGAACAACGTACGCTTTCTCACTTTCAGCCATCTTGCGCTCTAGCGGCCGCCGCGGGAAGCTTGTATTTAGTGCAATCGAAACATGGAGAAAAGTTTAGCTTCAGCTACGAGCGCATGCGGAACTAGTGTACAGCCGAGAGGGAGCCTTTCCTGTTTACGTGTGTGGTTGTTAGTGAAGCGGGACTACAACAGTGTGCGGCATTTGCGCCGAGTGTGTATATTAGTGAAAACCAGACGTAGTGGACATAGCATTAGAATATAAAGTATCTGCTAAATTAACTCGAAGGAAGCGAGTGTACCTCGGATACACATCAATCTATCCGAAACTTTAAAGATCGTGAAGGAGGCAGGATGGCGGAAGCGAGTGGCGGTGCTACTGCCAAAGCTGCAGAGGAGAGGAATGAACCATTCATTTATCAAGCAGAACAAGACATGTCAGAGACAACAAAAAAGAAAATAGAAGAACACAATGAGGACAGTGAAGAAGAAGTTAAATACAATCTTAGAAAGAAAAGAAGAGCTACCGGGAAAAGAAGTATACCTATAAGCAACAAAGAAGATTTCGATACAACAGAAATAGTGCCTAAGTTGAACAAGGATCAAACTATAAAGCAGACAACACCTTCGCAGCAGATCAACAAATGACCAACTGAACCCAACACGATCAAGTCAAGAAGGACAAAAGGAAAATAACACAGCACCACTGAAACGTTTCAGACTGTATAACCGGCACTCACAGGGACCATATCTAGTATCAATCGAACCAGAGATGAACAGCCAACTGCCTCACCCTATACAACTAGGCAAAATACTCTATAACAAGATTAATGGTCTTCAGCGGATCAACCAACAGGAAAAAAATCGGATGATGCTGGAATTTACTAAAGCTGAGGCGGCAAACAACTTCGTTGGAAATGATGTCTTCTTACAGTCACTAAGACTAAAGGCTTATATCCCTGCAAGCAGGGTAGAGTGCAAAGGTGTAATCAAGTACGTCCCTACAGACTTGAATGAGGAAGAGCTGATAAGAAATGTTAAAGCTTCCGCTCCCATAGTAGGCGTAAGAAGATTCATGAAAAGTATACATTTGGACGGAAAAATAGAAAGAAAACCATTACAAACGGTTCTACTCACGTTTGAAAGCCAGTTTCTTCCGGAAGAAGTAGAAATCTACTATCTCAGATTCAAGGTTACTCCATACGTGTATCCAGTGACGCAGTGCTTTAAATGCCAAAGATTTGGTCACATCTCCTCCAACTGTAGAGGGAAAGAAAGGTGCACTAAATGCGGAGAGGAGCACAATGCAACCTGCTGTAACAAGGATGAAGTTAAGTGCGCGAATTGTGGTGGAGACCACAAAGCAAACGACAGAGCATGTCCAATAAGGAAACGAGAAGAGGAGCGAAAGCAGACACAGGCACTTGGCAGTAAAACACCAGCCAGGGCAGGATATGAACACAACCCAAAAGAATTTCCCCCCATACAGTCCAAAACCTTTAGTGCAGCTGCAATGGGAGAAAAGACCAACCAATATAAGGAGATACATGAAAGAAGATTACCTGCGGTAAGAAGAGAAACAAGTACAGATCAGATGGTGGAGCATGATAACAAGGAAACGAATGTCGAAAGTATTAGCATCATTGTGAAAATTGTGACCAAAGTCATTATGCAACAATTAAATGGAAACATCCCCAAGGAAGTGATAGAAAAAATTCAGGAAGAATCCACTAAGATGGTCATGCAAGAAATAAAGCAAATGGGAGACAGTGAAAACACAATGGAGATAGGCGATGCTGCAGATAATAATGGATAAAAGGGCTAAACTTACAATTATACAATGGAATGCCAGAAGCCTGGTACCCAAATGGAATGAATTACAGAGAGTTATTGAGGAACATGCTCCCCACGCCCTATTGATCACCGAAACTTGGCTATATGATAATATTAACATAAAGCATGCCGGCCTCGGTAGCGCAGGGGCTAGAGTGCTAGCTCCACGTGCCGAAGGCCGCCGGTTCGAATCCGGCCGCGGGCATGGATGTTAAGTGTTGTGTGTCTGTGTGAATGTCTTGTCCATCCTGTGGCGTCCATACATTGGAAAAAAATATATACACATTGAGCTGGCTGTATGGCCTCCGTTGCCGAATGCCATTAAAAAAAAAAAAAAAAAAAAAAAAAAAAAAAAAAAAAAAAAAAAAAAAAAAAAACATAAAGCATAAAAACTACAACATCCATAGGAAAGATAGGGGTGACGGATTTGGAGGAGTAGCCATACTTGTCAGAAATGATGTGAAGAGCAACATCAGAGACATAGTAGAGCCGTCTGCTAATTTAGAAGTGCTATCCGTCGACCTGAAACACAAAGATCCGATAGAAAATGTTACTGTTGTTTACAAACCTCCTCAAGTTAACATGAAGGAAGAGGACTGGGAAGCTCTATTTGATCAGATACCACCCAAAAGCTTCGTGGGAGGGGATTTTAATGCGCACCACCCGATGTGGCAGGAAAGACAGCGGGATCAACAAGGTGAAGAACTGGCGTCGGCGATAACCTCGTCATCACTTACCGTGCTGAACAACAAGCATGGAACGCGACTAGGGACGCCATTCCAAAGGAACTCGTCACCCGACATCTCACTAATTGCGGCATGCCTGAGCACCAGGACTAAATGGGAGATGCTACAAGACTCATTAGGTAGCGATCATCTGATACTGAAAATCACGTTGGATTCCGTGGTGAAAACGAAGTTAAGCACATCAAAGAGGCGCTGGATCTGAAGTAGAGCTAACTGGAACTTACACCAAGAAAGAATCAGTACAAGAATAGAGCACTTAAGCTCAAACACAGGCAACCTTCAACAACGATACAATGAATTGGAAGAGATAATAACTAAAACGGCAGAAGAATGCATCCCGGAATATAAAGTAAACGAGGAAAGCAAGATTAATAGAAAACCCTGGTGGACCAGTGAATGCGCTAGAGCAGTAGCGAGACGACGCCTTGCAACCAAAATGTATAGAAAAGACTCGACATTCCAGAATTTTAGGATACTTAGACAAACAACAGCAGAGGCCAGAAACACTATCAGAAAAACCAAAAGAGAAGGATGGAAAACCTTCTGCTCCAGCATCAAATATGGCACTTCGACGCAAGAAATGTGGAAGAAGCTACGATGGTTCAACGGCAAGAGATCATCCCAAAACATCATCTACACAGACGACAAGTTGGCGGAACAATTTTTAGAATTAACGGCACCTGCATTTGTTCCCGGGAATACGGTATGGAATGATCAGCAGCACCCTAAAGAAAACTACAACATCTCAAATAACGAATTCTTCAGCATGTCTGAGCTTGAAAGTGCCATTAAAAAGAGGGATACAGCTCCAGGAATGGATAGTATCACGTATTCAATGATAGACAACATGCCACAAAATGCTAAACATAAAATTCTGAACCTATTCAACGAAATGATAAACAGATCTTACGTGCCGGAACAATGGAGAAATGTAGTAATTGTCCCAGTGCCGAAACCCAATAGGGACAAGAATGATGCATCGGCCTATATCACTAATCCCGTGCATGGCTAAATTAATGAGCACAATGATAAAGAACAGGATGGAATGGCATGTAGAACACCATCGAAACCTCGATCACCGCACCATGGGATTTCGGAAGGGGTGCAGCACAATGGATGTCATTAGCACACTAGTTACGGACATCCAATTAAATTTTGTCAGAAACAACTATCTCCTATCTGCGTTCCTGGACATAAAAGACGCATACAATAACATACAGATCAATATATTACAGGAAGCCATGGAAGAGATGAAGCTACATAATAAACTCATATCTTGGTGTTGCAATTACCTGGGTCACAGAGTGAATATAATACACACAGCAGAAGGAAAGAGATTTGAACGACACGTCTACCAGGGAATTCCACAGGGCGACCCAATGAGTCCGACCCTCTTCAATATATACTCGGCTAAGCTGTTCACCGAGCTACCATGAATGGTGACCTTCCTTCAGTATGCGGATGATTTTGTGATATATGTCTCCCATCCCGACAAAGAAAAGGCAAGAGTAATACTACAAGCCGCAGTTACAGCAATCCTTGAAAAGCTGAGAGAGAAAGGATTAGACATGACAATACAAAAAAGTAAAATATGTATATTTACCCATAGACATTATCAAGAAAATGAGCTTAAAATAACTCTAAACGGTATTGGGATGGAGTTGGTGAAGGAAATAAAATTTCTTGGAATATGGCTAGACTCAAAACTTACGTGGAGAAAACACATAATGGATCTGAGAGCGTCATCTCTAACGCGGATCAATACAATGAAAGTAGTTGCTTCAATGAACTGGGGAGCGGATCCTCGCCCATTGCGCAATGTGTACTACAGCGTAGTTAGAAGCAGACTGGACTATGGAAGCTTTCTGTACGATAATGCTTGCAAAACCCTACAGGCGAAACTTGATTCACTGCAGGCAGCGGTACTGAGGATAATAGGAGGCTTCATTAAGACCACTCCAATAGCGGCAATGGAAGCAGAGACAATAACCCCGCCACTACATATACGCAGAAAGAAAATAGGGTTGAACTTCTGGTTAAGGGTAAGCTCCAAAAAAGAACACCCACTATTGAGGAAAGTACAGATATTAGCCCATGAGATTCGAAGCAAACCTCCAGACCCTCACAGAATGCCAAGACTAGTAACATACAGACAGCTAACTAGTAAGTGGAATATCCATACGGCAGAAAACAACGACCTTTACTCGGAAAAGCAACCTTGGCAAAAAGTGGATTTAGCTTCACATGTGTACCTGTACATCACATCAGAGCAGCTCGAAAGAAAATTCTGGAATCAGGAAGAAGCGAAACAAAGGACGATTGAAACAATCAATACAAAGTGGAAATACTGGTGTCAAATCTTCACGGACGGATCCAAGGCGGGGGAAGAGGCATGTGCAGCTGCATATGTGGAACCTAGAAGCGACGTCGTAGAAGCGTTTCGATTGCCGAACCAATTCTCGACCTTTTCTGCAGAACTTTTCGCCATCCTCAAAGGAATACAATATGTTCAAAGTACAGAGAAAAAGAAAGCAGTAATATGTTCAGACTCGAGAAGCGCCTTGCACGCAATCTTAGCAATCCCTAAAGGCAAGGGAAAAAACTACATAGCCTATCAAGTGGCTAGAGAAATAACGAAGACAATAGATAAAGGGATAGACCTACAGTTACAATGGGTACCAAGCCACGTGGGTATACAGGGAAATGAAAGAGCCGATAAGGCAGCCAAAGAACAATTAGTTGCAGCACAAAAGGAGGACGTCGCAATACCGTTCACTGACCTTAGACACACTGCGCGGACCATAACACTGAAAGAATGGGAAATGAAATGTCAAATCAACAAGGATTCCAAGGGATTGTGGCATCGGGCCATTTGCAACAGAATCGAAAGAACGCCATGGTACGAGACCAAAGAACTGAGCAGAAGGAAGATTGCATTATTCAACAGGTTACGTACAGGACACTCCCTTTTAAAGGATAAGAAGCATATCATGAACATTGTAGAGTCACCAAATTGTGATAGATGTGGTGAACTGGAAGACATATATCACGTCTTACTTAGATGCAAAACTTACAGAGACATGAGAAAGGAGCTGATTGAAAAACAGCTAAAAATTACTGATATAATATCTCTAATGATCAATGATCAACTTAGCAACTCCCTGCACCAAAGTTGTCAATACCATATGCAAATATGTAGATAATACCAAAATTTGTATATAAGTCAAATAAACATAAACCCTAACAATAACAACCCTATGTTTATGGCGTAATTAGCCCAAGGCTAACAGCCAAGCAAAAAAAAAAAAACATGGAGAAACACTTGTCTTATAACAGTAAACCCCATCATCGTACCTATAATAGGACAGCCAAAAGAAAAATCGTATAATCGCTGATATCATTTTGACTAGCCCTGTATTTTCGTAGGTGTTTATGACTGATATTATGGGCGTGTTTGGTGCAGGGTGATATGAATGAGAGATGGAGGATATCCCGTCGCAGTGTCCGACACCATCATGGTGCCACAACCAGCTGAACCCAAGGATGGGCATACTTGTATTAAGCATAAAGGATTCGAGGCCTTCGGCTATTACATAATGATCGCGGCAATCATGACTTAGTGGAGAGTCTTGGGAATGCAATTTACAGATCAAGAAACTCAACGAAAACTGACATAAAACTTGGGTTACCAACGTATCATACAGTTAATCAGGAAATTTTATGACATTAGTAAAATCCAAAGTAGTAAAACTACCAATATGACGCAAATAATAGACGTTATGACCACTAAAAATAAAACGATGTGTGTAATCTTAATCCTTACAGCGAATAGTGTTCAGTAACAAACAGCATGGGGTATGTTATTTCTCTTGATAACAATTCTATGTTTTTACTTCCTCAGATACTCCAATACAATTTGGTTTCCTTCAGATGCAGAGTTCCTACCCATTTCATCACAATTAAACAAACCGAGTCCTATAGGAGTACGGTAATTATTTGGTCTAGCATTGGGAAATCCGTGGATTAAATCCATTTCCGGCCATCCAGGTTTCAATTTTGCATAATTTTTCGAAATGCTCGTATGATTCCTTCCAAAAGCCATGATCGAATACCTTCCCTTTCATAGCACCAATCCTGTCTCCCCTATAATTAATTTTACATCGACAAGGCAAAAACAAATTCTAACTCGAATTCTCAAAATACATACAATAATTTGCTATTAACATTTGTTTTTTGATTAAATATGTTAAAAGCATGTACTGAAAATTCATTAATTGCATAAAAAAATTCTGATAACTTGTTTCTTCAGAAGGTGAGTTAAATAAATGTTCGAATAATCACAGTAATCGTCACAGCAACAAGCAAAGTTCAAACAAATCAGTTGAGCTTTTCACGTGAAAATACGTAGGCGAAATCTTCGATAATCTAACAAGGAGGGGACTTCAGTGTGGAAATCGCTATCGTAGAACGAACACGTCTGAAAAATAGTACGTTACCTCTTGTTCCTTGCCCTAAAGCAATTCTGCCTAGTGGGCCTCCGTTTAAGATAAATAAGGGCTTAAAAAATTTTAAATTTTTTTTTATCTAAATGACTTGTATGTGTACGGAAGACCGTTGGTAATAACATTCGTTTAGGCGTGCGTGTTAAGGCAGTGTATTCCTGAGCGACCCGTGAAATACTTTTTTTTCTGATTGTATTTTTTAAATTGCTATTCGATCTTATAATATTACAAATATCTTTTGAAACAAATTATCCAAATTATTTATCTTCCTTTGAGAAAAACGCAAATGTTTGGATGATGTAAATCATAAAAATATTTGAAACAAAAATTACGTGCATACCAGGAACATTTTATAAAGGATGTTCTTTCACAGCCGCATACAGTATTTGTTACTGATGTAGGAAAGCAGATTTCGATAACATTTGCAAATTCCGGCCTTTCCTTCGTTAATTTTGAACCATATCAGGCATATTTTACCAAGTCATAAAATACAGGCAAAATGTGGTGAATAATTGACTGTATCTTAACAGCATCTTCACGAAAATATATATCAGATTATCTTCCAACTGTTCGGGCGCGTTTTGAAGCCTTTATATCAGTATTTTTACCTGACGATAGAAATACACATCACATGGCTGACATTAATGCGTACGTTTGGGTGGTATCACTTTTACTGTGCAAGTAACTTTTCCATTTTCATTTGAGAAGCTTTGATAATATACCGCCGTATCAACGTGACAACTCCACGAATCAACCAACAATAAAAATCCATCATTTATAACGTATGGTTTAATAACCAACTACAAAAACTTTTATAGAATTCTCTAGTCAGCTTTTCCGATTTTGAACAGGTCACAACATCGTTTCCATACTCTAGTTCCAAGCAACGAATTTCTTCAATTATCCTTGGACTGAACTGGTTCCCTGGTCCCTGAGCACAAACGAATATGTGTTGTAGCAATTCTCCATATAGTGTCAAACCATACTGCACAGTGTATGAATAGCACGAGCACAGTCTTCGAGCCTATGAATTCCAGAGTGCGATTATAAGCACATTCATGGGCACATCCAATTTGATCAGTATTACTAACAAATTTTGAATTGAAATTGTGAATTTACAAATGTTAACGAAATCTGCTTTATTAAATCAATAATAAATACTGTATGTGAGTGTGAGAGAATATCCTTTCTAAAACGCCCATGGTGTGTACGTAATTTTTGTTTCACATGTTTTTATGATTAACATCATCCAAACATTTGCGTTTTTCTCAAAGGAAAATAAATAATTTGGAGAATTTGGTTCAAAACAAATTCGTAATGCTACAAGATCAAATATAAAAAAATATATAAACAGGAAAAAAAATATTTTGTCAGAGTCTGATTGGCCAAGGCTAGTGGGCGTGTGTGGATAGGTGTGCTGAAGAACTAACCTCAGCGAATTCCAGTTCTGCTCGAAGCTTCTTCTGGCAGCTCCACTGGAACCTTACCGTTGGGCTAATGTTTGACACCACTGTGGATTGGTGGCCTCAGACCGACGGTCAGAAACTCATCTATGTTCTTACTACATGAAGAAGGCGAAACTTGCAATGGAACAGTTTATTGGCCTCGAAGACTGAATGATACAGTTGATAAAACTCCGCAAAGTGCTGCAAAGTGGATTCCAACTGTCGCCAATTTGTCTAAGCCCTCATACGGTGGTTAATGAATCTCTTAGTGCAAACTGTAATAGTTAATTGTTAGGCTGATGGTCGCACCGGATGCGAGGTGCATGGGAGGGTGGCAAGCTCCTAACAAGTGGCTAACGAAGTATGCTCTGCTACTTTCGCCGACTGCCCGACAGACCATTCCTTAATCGCTTTACTCCCCTAGCTAGCCTCGGCTGACCTACAATTATGAGGGGACTAGACTACCCTTACCACTTGCTAATGCGCTTGTTGTTATTGTATTCTGAAACAGGGTTTTCCACTTTGTTTTTGGCCTGGGTGCATTGCATGGACTACAGTATTGATCGTTAAGTAGATGTATAAGATACGTAGAAAATGGCGAAGCTTTACAGTGGAATAAAAGAGGAACTTCGTACTGACTGTAGGTGTTTTCCTACTTTTAAAGAATCCAAGCGTTGCTTTCCGACAACCAACCGTATCACTTTTATGTAGGAATTACTAAGCAGTGTTTAACAACTAGTCGGAAACAGCTTTACTAACAAGCTGTCGATCCCAGTCTTCACCAATCACAAAGGGAATTTGTGTGACTTAATTTACTAAGACGCTACTTCTGTTTGCTACCTCGTTTATGGTTGGAGAACTCTCAGATCTCATTTGACAGAAAGCTTTACCAGTGGTTAGTTGAAAGCTTCTAGGCTATTTTCCCTTCCAGTTTCCGAGTACGATATTAGTTGTCTATTAAATAACACAAGCATGCAGATTCATGGCTGGTCACTGCTCGACCGTGCTCAGTATGTCAAAGATCGCCGATTGCCAATAGCTCGACCACTGAATATTCCTATAATTCGAACTTAGGACCCCCCTCTCAGTAACACAGCGCCTTAACCACGACTATACCAATGTTATTGGCAAACGGTCTTTCGTATACGTATAAGTCATTTAGACACAATTTTTACACTTTTTAATCCCCGATTTCTCTTAAATGGATGCCCACCAGGCAGAACTGATTTAGGGCAAGAAACCAGAGGTGGTGTACTATTTACCACAGTTGTTCGTTATACGATAGCGATTTCCACACCTCTACTAGTAAGTAATAAGGATTAGTTGCAACTATAACGCTAGAATGAATTTCGTAACAGCACCATTGGTGTCCGCATCTTGAGTGAAAGCACTGAGTAGCTCGCGTGACCAGAGATAATAATTTAGCCGGTAGTTGCCACTTCGCCGCCTCCACCACTTGCGGCGCCCAGAGGCCCCGGAGGCAGACAGTGATGCCCTCTATCAACTGCGCTCGTTGTGGTTCCTTTGTCTTTCCTCGGCGTCCACTGCAGGTAATAACATCTTTGAGCGTAATCTGTAGAACGCAAGGCTCGTATTAGCGAGCGCTCCGAGGCAAACGTCCGTCGACGGAGCCATTCATCACAGGAGCATTAACTACTGCACTGGGCGAGTCACGCAGTCAAGGGCAGTCCGTGATGAACGACCGACTGACCACCAGCGCAATCAAACGACAGCTGCTCTGCTACAGCTCAGGCGAACATACGTAGCACCAACGACGTATCACTACGGCGTTAGGCAACATGAGACAGGGTGTTAGGGAATAACTGAAACATTCTGTGGTTGTGCACCAGAGTGCAATGCGACCAATTTTCTCATTTCTCAAATCCTTTGAATACAATTTGTCCAGCCATCTTAAATAACTTAAATTTTAAATTCTTAAAATGTTTTAATAAATTCTTCAGCACCTGACTCCCTTACCTACAGAACAAAATTTTTCACCAGATTTCTGCCTGAATTCGAGTACCAACTTGTGGTCATGGTCATCTTTTACCTTCCATAATGAGATACTTTTTTATGCTCATGGCTCTATCGCTAGTTGATGTCGGGGTCATTAGAGGCGGGAAAGGACTTTATCTAACGAACGGCAAGAAATTCATCCATCGCCTTTTGAAGAAACCATCCTGTCACTGGCTGGAATGATTTCGTGCAGCCTCGGAAAACCGAAATCTTGATGGCCAGACAGGGATTCGAATGCGAGTCCTCCAGAATGCGATGTTACTCACACGCCACGCTTGATTTGTGGAGTTTGGGATCCGTATCGCAAGGTTCTGATTGACTCAGTGGAGAGGGTGCAGAGGAGAGCCGCTCGATTCGTGACTGTTTGCTACGGCCCTTACGAAAGCGTCACAGAATTGATACATAGATTGGGCTGGGCTAGTTTGGAAGATAGACGACGTAGCTTGCGTTCGAATTTATTGGAGAATATGCGAAAAAATTTAAATTTCGAGTGCAATGAAATACTTCTTCCGCCAACCTATTTACGTCGTAATGACCGGAGGGATAAGATTAGGGAAATACGATGCCTTACGGATGCTTTTATGTATTCCTTCTTTCCTCGCGCTATTCGGGATTGGAATGCGCAGGTTTAGGATTGGTGCTTAGCACGCTCTGCCACCCACAATGTTTGTGACTTGCAGAGTATGGATGTAGATGTAGATGTTTTCCAAGCCTTTTCATCAACATACGCCTTATACAATCACAGCACTCTCTTCACCCTACTCCTGTCTTCCAACGACTCCTTTATCTTACCAGTTTCAGATTACTGTATATTCTGCAATAACTATCACAAACAAATGTAGCTGCCTTCCAATGCACTCCATCCAACTCCTGAATTTGATACTCAAAGTGTTGGTATCATATTACATCACCATTTTCAAGTAGTTGTCTCACCATACCAATTCACTCATTACCCTCTCAAATAAATGAAGGATTCTGAATACCACATATCCAACCCACAGTTGAGTTTACTATCAGATGTTATACCAGGGCACATAAACTCCCGGTCATCAACAAGTAATTCTTTCCCATAGTATATTTAGACATTGTATATTTAGAAGAAACCTTTAGAATAAAGATATATTGGAATTTTGGGGAATCTCATGTAATTCGTTTTAAAAAATTGCTACGATGGATTAATGAGATTTAAAGTAGATCTTGACAATGGGAATCATGCCTAAAGGAAGAATTATATCCCATAAAAACAATCCTTGTAGAAATATGCCATGTATTGTGGTTGTTTAGTGACAAAAAGTTATGACATATTGTTCTGAACCGAGTCTGCACTGTATGCATTCAATTTCTGAAACAGAATGGTTTCTCTCGGTGTTAATTCGTTGATTTAAAATAAAAATATAAAGAAACTTTTTGCTACTTGGCCATTAGGAATGTCATAATTTTTACTGAAATAGAAGGTATTCTGAGAGTGGTTCAAACCGAAGTTGTGCGAGATAAATATTGGCTTTTGTGTATTTTTTTAAGATTAATAAAGAAACACAGTAAAAGTATTTGTATAGGTTTACTAAAAATGGCATGCATAACAACAAAGTCACCAAAACCTTTTTATCTATTTTAAATCAACGATCTATAACAATCAGAGAATCTTTAAAGTGTAGACTTGAGCCAGCTAATATCTTATACTTTTTGTCGCTAAACAGGAACGAATATTGGACTGTTTTTACAAGAAGTGTTTTTTTCTTCTTGTTTTTTAATGTATCATTGCTTTTTCTAAGTTGATCGATTATTTCCAGACGTTGCTCATTTTAAAATCAGTGGATTAGGAAATTTCAGTACTAAAGACATTAATTTACGCATGTACTTTTCCAACATTGACAACACTTTCTTTAAGCAATTTTTATGCGTCTTCTGTTAGAAATTTTGACTGTCACAGATTTGACTATCACCATTAGTAAATTCAAAGTAACTTCCAAACAAAGCATAAGAAAGAAATAAATATAAGGTGTTAATTAAGCTCGCTAATCTCTATTCACAAAAGGAATTTTAATCATATAGCGTCCCCAGGAGAAAAAGCATTAACCTGCAAATATACGCCCAAACGATTTGTGTTTGAGGTTGCCTTTTAATAAATCCACGTAAAACCACCAATACTGAATTTTATTTATTATTTCGGGTGAAAATAATATAAGTATAACAAATTACATGTTACTAGGACCACAGGAAGTATAGTGGAATTATTTGAAATATGCAAACTTATAAAGTACAGACGAGAAGGAAGTAAAATTTAACACATACGTTAAACGTAGTAAACTCCATCTACAATGATAATTTGAGAAGTAAGAAGTTATTAGCGTGGAAAGCAATGTCACGTTCGGGGTTAATAAGAGGTAGGTATATGGAAACTTACGAGTTTTAGAGATTTCTTATAATTCATGGTTAAATCTTTATCCGTGTACAAAATTCCAGCTTTCTACTACAGTGGAAAACTCCTTCGAGTTTCAAAGATCATCAGTCAGTGAGTGTATAAAGAAATCGATGAAATTTGTATATGAATGACATCCAGACTAAGAACAGGACTGAAAGAAAATTTAGTGTCTTTGCTAAGACCTCTGGTATCTATGATAATAGAAATCTGAAGCAGTTGAAACTGAGTAGCAAATTCTGGCCGGAACCGCTTCCAGAAATGGGCAGGCTGGACCGCCGTGCATCCAGATCAGACCCGGGCCAATGGAAAACGTCCGAGCAGAGATATTACCATGTATGAGGCTTTTTTAAACAAAAAATAAACAAGGTAAAATTCATGGGAGAACTCTCCAGAGAATTCGAGACAAAAACTGGAGTTAGATAGGGTGACGGTCTCTCATCAATCCTATTTAATATAGCACTGGACAAAGTCATTAGAGAAAGGGAGAAAACGAACACCCCACTAAAACAAGGCAGAAACCGATTAAATATCTCATATTTGTCCTTCACAAATGATCTTTTTTTTTTTTTTAATACACAAACTGAACATAAAACACTGGACACAAAATATGGGAAAATCAATATAGTCACTGAGTTTAAATACTTAGGCGAAACTATCAGTCCAACAGGACTCGAAAAGAAGGCACAACAAAACAGACTCAACATGATGAAAAATGCCTTCGGACAGACCTGTAACGTCTACAACAAAAAGAACATACGAATCCAATCAAAAATTAGGCATTACAATACAGTTATTGAACCCAACGCTCTCTACGCCACGGAAACACTCACTCTAAACTCTAAGAGGACATCCAGGAAGAAGATCGGAGAATCATCAGGAAAATTATTGGACCAACCAAAACGGAAGAAGGCTACAGACTAAAGTCAAACAAAACAGTAGAATCCCACTCAAACATAGCCAACGAGATGAGAAAACGTAGACTAAAATTCTGCGGTCACATCTACAGGATGTCAGATCACAGATTAACTAAGCAGATATTCAAACTCATGCAACCATTAAAAATGCCTAACAGCTGGTTCTATCAAGTAAAATAAGACCTGGAAAAAGCAAATATCAAGAGATCAGAAATCCAAGATCGCAAAAATCTTCAGACTTGGACAGAAAGAAAAACTTGCCTTCAGTAAACGGATGTGAGTTAGAAAATAATTAAGTTTTGCGTGGTCTTTATAGGTCTATTAGTATAAAATAAAAAAATAAAAAGAAAGACGGAGTTATCATGCTTTCGTTGGTTATTCATTTCAATACATTTATAAATCTGTAGTGGAAATTTGATAGAGCTTTCACGAAGCTACTTCCAAACCGATATGGCTTGGGATTTCACATTTTTTAGTCTTATGATCTAACGTATGGTGTGATGGGTCTTGTGGCTCTACCTGAACGGCGAGCGGAGCAGTATTGTGCTGTAATATAGAATGTTATTTTCAATTCTGATCCATGATACATTTCAATTTATCCACAGCCTCTGCTAATGTTTTGGAAGTCTAACTTTTAAAAACAATTGTCGCAACTTCAAGGTGACAATATCATCACGCAACAATATCTGAAGTAATCTGACTACAACAAGCTCGAGAGCTAACCCAAGCCATAAGCCGACCTCTGCCTTAACATTATGCTGCTCCGCTGTTCTGTGTGAAAAAAAAAAAAACATGTCATGCTAAAACAGTGGATATTGAGCTCCACGGAACATGCCGACTTATGACAGGTTGCCTCCGACCATCGCCTGTGGCAAAGGTAGAGATATTGACTGGCATCGCCCCTGGAGACATACGCCGGGGAGTTGCTACCAATGGAAGAAGACACCCGACATCCTCTACATGTTAAGACACCAGCGCCATCGAGACCAAAGTCTCGTTCGAGCTTCTTAAGTACTCAACGCCACTGAAAGCTACACCAAGCAGTGAAAGAATGTCGGTCTTGGAGAAGAGAGTGCGACATAATAGCGACTGGATCGACCCGCTATCTCCTGGGTCTGAACAACCACGGCCCATATGGAAGTCACTGAATAGACTTCGAGTCGGAGTTGGCCGCTGTAAAGTCACACTCGATTCATGGGTACACCTGGGAGAACAGCCAGATACCACATATTCCTGCGTCGAATCGAAATTATGGTTCAGTTGTTGTCATGCCCACTACTCGAAATAAGTCAGCCCATCTATCATCTAGTGACAAAGCCATCGCTTTGCCTTGTATCTGATGCTGCCATAGTCACGAAAGGAAGAAGAAGCTAAAATTTCCGCTCGAAAATTCAAATATGTACTGTAGACACATTCCTGAACACATATATAAACCACTGCTACTATATTAACAAAATTATTTTACTGTTTTATTCTGTACGTGTGCGAAATTATGTCTGGTAACATTGAAATAAAAAATAAGAGTAAACACTTTTTTCACATCGAAGGTACTGATCACTTATTTAATTGCTCAAAATATAATGAATTTGAACTAGTAACTTTTCCGATAGAAATTCATCGAATTACTGCAACTAATTAAAATAAAATTACTGCAACAAAGTCAAATAAAAAGTAAGTATAAAATAAGGACTATTCGTAAAAAAAAAAAAAAAAAAAAAATGTGAATTGTCACTAGAAAGTTTACTGATTTTCTCTGATCTTCATTCGTTTTATTGCATGGAAATTCGTCAGATAAAGTAGGTGTTCTGAACATAACAAGTGAAAAAATTGTTTACTCTCTAACCAGCCACCAATATTCACGTGGCAAGAAGAGCCGGAACATAAAATATTTAACGTTTCTTCATTGTTCCCTGACACAAGACCCCTGAGCTGATATCGTACTTCGCCTGTGTTAAAAATAATCGCGACACAATGAGTGGGTAGGTCATGTCCAAGATCTTACTGAATGAATTAAGCAAATCAGATACAATTTTTGTTAAGATTCACTACTAAAACAGTTTTATCCAAAGTACTAAAGCTAATTATAGGATCTTTAAAGACGATTCTCAGAGTTTTGAAGGAACAGAACCCTGGATCACGAATGTAATGCTATGAAACACTCAGTCTAAGCATAACGAATGCAGAATCGTGATTGAATTGTGCAAGGTGAGTAACGTAGTGATAATATCATAGTATAGGAGAAGAATAAATCTCCAGGTAAACCAAGACAAAGCACTATTTTCAATGTAGAATTTAGTTATGATTCTTGTTTTTTCTGTAAGTGAAATTTGGCTTCTCATTAGTGTGTACTTTGTGAGATAACAAACATAGGGATAGTGAAATATGAAATGATTATAAATAATACGTAAAAATAATATGGTGGAACGGTTTCAACATAAGAGTTTTAGATAGTTAAGTTGGCCGAACTATAAGACGAATAGCAATACAATGATTATCGCTGACATTAGATAAGTGAGTGTGTAATGGCTGTTAACGAACAATGTCGACTTGAAGGTCGTTTGATTAAATGCTAAAAGTTTTATTGCTAAGTATGAAATAAATGTTTAATAATGGAAGAGACGTGAGAAGATTTATTTAATGTGGAATTGAATTTAAAAAAAAGATAGCGACTTATTAAAGAACAGTGGGGTAGCCATTGTTTGTCATTTTGTTTTTTAATCCAGAAAGCTCAACGGGCTACACTAAACTGAAGAAAAGGAAGTATTTACCTCGCAAGATGGTAATATCAGAAGACTGTCCGTTATTAAGTAAATTTTAAACCGTATAGATCCTTTCTGATGAGTGCTTTCGAGAGTTTTGATAGATAACACAGTTTATTTAGACTAGTGTCTGGTTAAATATCTGTGAACGATAATCTTGGCTCTCTTTTTATTCTGATGATGATGGTTCTCTGGTTTGAAGCGATACCATTAGAAAAAGGAATCTACATTGACACAAAGATGTTGATTCTGGTTAACAAATAACAATGAGTCGTGAGTCGGTATCAGGAAACATGAAACAACAGAAATCTATAAGCCACCACGGTGACGTTTACATGTGTGAGCTCTGCATATGATAACTCGTTGATGTGATATTTTTGTTACTGCTACTATCGATCAACAGTCGGTACAAATACTGTCACCTGACGTTATGAATTTACAGGTCATCGGAATCACTCATATGCCTACTATTGTGATAACATTTGAAATGTTTTTTTATAACAAATAAACGTTTAAAAGTTTGTTTTTAATGCACTGCAGCATACGATCCATTGCAAATTTCCCTACAGATTAATTTTCCCATCTGTTGACCCTTTAAAAAAAAAAAAAAAAAAATTAAAAAAAATAAAAAAAAATAAAAACTATTTGAGTGTAATTTTTCCAACACTTACATTTTACCAATTTTGATTTTAAATTATTTCATTGTATTTGCTAAATTGTTCAGAAATTCGCTTGGCTAGTTACTTCAAACCCTAGCGAAAATAACTACAAATGAAAACAATTTCTATGAAAATAAAGCTTAGCTCTCATGTATATCGGAAGTAAGATATTACTAATCTTAATCATTGGCACCTTCGCACAGACTCATTAATGGTGATTCCAAATTTTACCTCTAAGTCGAAATTAAGTACAATTAAGGAATTATGAATATGAAGCTTTGAAAGATGGGCATAATCTTTTAAGAAATTAAAAAAAGAAGCACTTAACTGCGTAGCTTTGTATGTATCAGCCTCGTAATTGTGTGACACCTGCTAGCAGTGCTGCCAACATACCTTGTTAGCCGTAACCCTTCGCCCCACTCGGTGTCCTCACGTTTTTTTCGTGCACAAGTTTGCGGCCGCTGTTAGAGTGCTCGTCCACCCTGCGCTGCACGCACGTCTCCCCTCCGCTGGACGTGTCCGTAAAGTTTGTTCCAAATGGCCACTGCCTGCTGGAGAACCGGGAAACAGTGTCCTCAACCCGTCCTATCAACTACATCAAGTATAAGCTGCATCTCGGTTCGTACCCACCATTAACGGACGACAACATCATGTGTATACCCTTCTAGTAGTAACAAAATATAAGATCTTTTGTCGTTCGTAAAATGACATCGTAAAAAGTTCCTTCATATAACGGAAGTCTCTTTTGACACACACAGGGGTTGTAACATGACTGTGAAGTTTCAATCCTCTTTTTACACATCCTTTCATTTATTAATTTCATGTAGGTAAGAGGGAATAATTTTGATTGATAGGGTTATTGGACTATATTCTCAGAATATGTTGTAAAATTTATGTAAAATAGTTTTGACTGTAATAATTATGGTTTTTGCATTGAATATTTTAGATTAAAAGCATTATTAATTGCTCCAGCGGTAGCTACTGTATTTCGGCTAAACGTCGCATTATTTATTAAGTTTAAATTATAATTAACATTTTTAATTTTATTTGTTAGTCTAAAACCATTACCTTTTAATTGGGAATGAGCTAAGGAGGTTTTAGGTACTTTAAAAGAGATTCTAATGCTAAATTATTGTTTGCGCTAGCTTACAGATGTAATTGGTTTTCTGGAAACATGGTAGCTATACGCAATACAGCTGGTGACCATCTTTGTAATCTTCGAAAAGTTTCGTTGTCTATAGATACAGGAGCGGAGTGGACCTAGTAATACTCGTTGTACAGTAAATAGATTTTTCATTTATTTTTATTTGACCACTTTGGGGAGCACTTAGATTGGAATTGTTTAGATCATGATACCAAATAATATAAAAAGCAAACGATAATCGTATTTATCATTTACAAAGTTACCTTGTCTCTGAGTCAGCTTAAGAACTCTAAGCTTTAGTATAAACCATGTTGTGAAGAAACCGTGAATGATACTTATATCTTGTAAGTTGGTAGTGTGATCTCAGATGTGCTTATAATGTCTTTGGCGTTAGTCAGTCGCCTAACGCGGAGGGATACGTAAGGTTCGGTGGTGTACAGTCGGCGGGAACTAGCGTATCGTGGTCGCGGGTGTATGTTCCGTGTATGCGCCGTAATAACCCGCTATCGCGGTTTCACTGATCTTCCGATGGACAGAATATTATGTGAACAGTGCAGAAGTATTTTGTAGACTGTGTATGTTGTTCTAAGTTATATGGTTTGCTATAGACTGTTTATGTTTAACGGCTACGGCACTGCTACCATGTCAATTGTGTAATTAATAATAACGGGGCGTCTACTAACTATTTCCAACCTTATTTATACTCGAAACTACATTATTTGGCGACGAAGATTAGTTTTAGTGTCTGTTGGCTTGCTTTTGGATTATGTAACTTCAGAAGAATAAAACTTAGTGAACTGTGAAAGCTGGCGCGTGTGTATGTGTTTATAATTAACTTCGTGCTTGTGCCTTTTGACTGTTATTTAATTAACTTTTCCAAATAGCAACGCTAACTAGACTGGCGACCGTACGGCATTCGAATCATTTAGTTAGAAGTAATAAGTTTTGAGTAAAATTACTGAACATTGTGTCAAGTAAAGTAGCTCCACAATTGCGATGAAAATATATTTAATTTAAAAGCCCTAACAAACGTCGCAGCGGTTACAAAGTGTGGTTCCGAAAATCTGTATCTTCCAAAAATATTGGCGCAGATATTTTAGACTGGTAGAGAAGAGCTACGTTATATAGTGAAATACGTGCCAGAACTATCTTGAAAACGTTGTACACAGTTAAAATAACCATATAACATTTACGATTTTCTTCTACAAGGTATAATTCTCAAGTGAAAAGTTTCTGCAAGCAACTGCATTTGTAATATGAATCCATCCCAACACGAATGAGAAAGTGGTATTTAATACCGGTACACACTTTCCGGTTTATACTATCCTATATATAATTTCTGTTGTCAACATTCGTTTTTGCAAACTAGTAAAAAAACTATAACAATGAATAAGTTAATTTAAAATAAAAGTGGGTTCATCGTCAAATAGGTCATAGTTAACCTCACAGCAGTGATTGGGTGAGACGCAATCTGCCACACACAACAGTCGGTTTCGTAGCGGTAGTATCAGAAGTTAACAATAGCTCGGTTTAAGTAATTTCTATACAACCAATATTTTTGTACCAATTACTGAAAATTAATAACACAAATATCAAGAAGACCGTATTCTGGTATTCTGAATTCAAAGTTTGTATTAGTCCACCCCGTTGGCTCAGCTGATTGCGGCACCGTGATGGCGTCCATCACTGACACGGGATTAGCTGGTTCCAGTCCTGGTGGTTGTGAGATATCCTGTCTTTGGTAGCCAAATTTAAGTTACCACTTATCGTGGAAAAGGCCAGCCAATTATTAACTAACCTCTCAGTTAGTAGATGACGGCGTGTTATTTAGACGTAACCAGTCCAATTCTCTTTTCTTAATGCATGTAAGCTTTAGCTCGGATAGATTAACATATAGCCGCCAAACAAATTATGAGGTGTTATTACAACGTGTAGAAATGAAAGACTCACTGTTCTTGTCGAAATACTGCTGAATTAAAACCGTTTCTGGAAATAACTTTTAAAACACTTGTGATACATTCAAACGTGTTTCAAACACATTTGACAATGACACACGGAGAACTCGCGCCAACACCTCCTACTGGGAGAACACACACACTACAAAGTAGGCACCCTATCAACAATCGCAGCACGTACAGCTTTGCTGGCCATTGTCAAAGATTATTACTTAAATGTAAAAATACTATGCTACACCGTTTACTAAAGAAATTCAACAATATTACATCTCAAGTTACAAAGAGTAATATAGTTATTAAATATACCTATATTTAACAAATGCTACCTAATTCAATATTGTTAATAATAATAACAGTAAATTAATAATATAAATGACTGGAGTAAGGCAAGGTGACGGACTATCCCCACTATTGATCAATTGCTTCTTGGAAAAAGTCATCAAGGAATGGCAGAAAGTGATGTGTCAACATTCTGATCGGAATTACACTAGGACAGCAGAAGAATGGCTTGAAATTTGAATGTCTCGCATTTACGGATGACATTGTGTTCTTTGCAAGAGATCTGGAGACTGCAATCAAACAGATGGAAGTCTTGAACGTAATAACTGAGAAAACAGGACTACAAATGTCGTTTGAGAAAACTGAATACATTAACATAGACGAACAAAACCAGACATGGACAATGAAGACTAAATATAGTGATATTAAAAGAACACAGAAGTTCAAATACTTTGGTGAATTTTTGACTCCCACTATTAATGAAAAGGCTGCAGCTGAAGATAGGGCGAAAAAAGATGGAAACAGCTATCAGGATTTTTTGAAAAACATACAAATCAAAATTACTCTCCCATCAGCCCTATGGTACGGTAGTGAAACCAAAATGTTTATACGCAGCAGAAACACTGGCCAGAAAGGGACTGACGGAAATAGAAAAGAAAGAAAGAAAGTTTCCAAGGAAAATTTTGGGACCCAAAAAATTGACAGGAAGCGAATTTAATTTCCTTTTGAGATCGAACCAAGCACTATTCGACATGTTTGAAGAGGTATCAAACGCAATTAAGAATAGGAGATTGGCTTTCTATGGACACATCTATAGAATGAAACCAGTAAGAATGGCAAGAGAACAGGAAGATTCAAGTTCCATAGGTGAATGAGGTCCATCAGGATCTGAAAAGATGTGGAATCAGCATGGAAGACATCCAAGACGGGGAATTATTTAGAGGAAAAATTGCAGAGGTAAAGGATCTGACTGAAGAAAAACCTTTTTTTTAACTGCTTAACGTCTCTTAACAGCGAGGTCATTAAAGACGGGAAAAGATGGGAGGGCAAAGAATGGGAAGGAATTCGGCCTTGGCCTTTTGAAGGAAGCATCCCGGCATTTGCCTGGAGTGATTTGGGAAACCATGGAAAACCCAAATCTGGATGCCCGGACGGGGACTCAAATCACCGTCCTCCCAAATGCGAGGCCAGAACGCTAACCGTTACACCACCACGCTCGGTGAAGAAAAACCAAACAGAAGAAGGAGGGAAGTTTCAGAGGAAGAAAAAGGAAGAGTGAGCCAGAAAATGAAAGAGTACTGACGACGGAGGAAGGAAACTCAGAAGAGGAAATGAAGTTGCGTAAACGAAAGGAAAAAAAATAAAAATGAAAAATTATGGGGGTTTTAGTTATAACATCGCACGATGGAAGAAATTTTTATCATCAGAACTTTGCAGACAGGGTAGGAGAGGTGGTGATGCATAATCCCTAGATTGTTCACCATAGTAGTGGGTTAAATCCCAAACCAATGACAGTGTTGATGGTTATTCGTCCACCGTATGGGGACGTTAAGCCTGGTGGTCCCCTTTATGTCCTTTCGAAGAGTAGGGCTGAATGGGCAGGCACCGGGTTTCAACCTCTCCACAAAACAAGCAACACTCTACAATCATCACACAAACTATCACAGCCATCCACTCTTACAACACTTGATGATCCTATGGAGGGATAACAGACCCCGTGGCCAGACGCTTGTAACAGGGAGAAAGAGATATTGGAAATTGGAATGTGCAAAAGTTTCTCACAGGTTAGTTGGCATTACTTTTTGATTGTTCTTAAATAGTGTTCGAAGTTACAATACATGATTTATAGCTTTACGAGCTATGCCGCGTCGTTTATTCGATTATCTAAGCTTTCGACTGTTATACTCCAGCCTTCTTCAGAGATACTGTTTATATTTATGTTCACATAGCGACAGTAGTTTTGAGAAGTTATAATGTTTGTGAGACTACTGCACGCGTAAGAAAAAAACAACGGATTATATGAGCGATCATTCTCTTCATCCTCATTAGGTGGATTTTAATGATAAAATCTCGCAGATGAGTTTACCACAAGCGTATGTCAGAGAATTTTTTGATTGATTCATGTCAGTATACGCCGTTCCTGGAACTGTTTCCTTTCGTTCTCTGATTAATTTAGAAGGTAATCCGGTAACCAGAATATTCCCAAAATATCAAATTAACGCCAATTAACTTTAAACGCGGGGTTATATCGACAAAACTGAAACTCGTCAACTTCTTCTTTTATGCAAAATGCTGAAAATTATTTAAACTCAACGAACTGAAGTCATAAAAATTACCAAGACTGAGCAAATGAAATTTATTAACTTTCGGCGAGACTTGACTCAAAATGTATCACATGGCAGCAGCAAATGAGCATTGGAAGCTGTTATATTCTAGTAACAGTAAGATCCGGCTGTATGATTTTATCTGATTGAAATTGTTTAGCAGCGGAATACGACTCTGTCGGGTTACCTATCAAAATATGGCCGCAAGTATTTTTAATTAAATTTAAAATAAATCAAAAAATTTGGTTCACTTATTTTTATATAAGTTATAATTCATTTTAAAGAGAGACATGTAAAGAAACGTAAAAAGGTTGCGTTGGCTATATAAATGTTTCCGCAAGTAGGGATTGCCAGCTGTTAAAGTTAGCTGACCACCACACAGTCTGTCAGACGGTGTGGTGTACTAACTCTCTCTCACTTTAACAGCTGGCAATCCCTACTTGCGGAAACATTTATATAGCCAACGCAACCTTTTTACGTTCTTTACATGTCTCTCTTTGAAATGAATCATAATTTATTTATAAGCAAGTGAACGAAATTTTTTGAAAACAAATCTTTAAAATTTAACTAAAAATACTTGTTGCTATAATTTGACAGAAAACCCGGCAGAACCGTATTCTGCTACTAATAATTATACTCGGATTTCAATCAAATAACAGATGGACGATCATGCAGCCAGATCTTGGACTGTAAGTGAACAGGCTTGTCGAACATGTCAAGGCACAGCTTGCGAAAAGTAATTTATATCTATACTATATAACAACAGTGTGAAAAAGTTGTATCCCAACATTAAATTTATTTGAAAGGTAGTAATTTTAATGTAACATAATGGTTATAGAGATGCTAAAACAATAAAATTTGGAATTTTTGTCTGAAGAAATTTTTAGAAATCATGGATTTTTAATAAACTGCACATAGTGATATATTATGTTGTCGGTCAGGGTATAGCATTTTTTTAAATTTCTGTGCTCGAATTATTCGTTCGATTTTAAGTTGAAAATTCGTAGAGATGGCCCAATTCTACGAGCTTGTGGGTCCTGAAAAGGACTTTCTGGCTCCTTTTCGTATATCCTTTGATCGAAAAGTCTATTCAGACAGTTCGGTCTAATCTTATCGCTGCTGCTGTTTTAGCACCACCCAAAGGGTCACGTGTTGGGAAATTGAGGTTATACCTATGGACGTGAAGCAACTATTATTGTTGTTATTATTATTCAATAGCATTCGAACAGGACAAGTCAGATGCAGCTGCTTATTACACAAATAGGGCTGCAGATTGTGACTGCAGAGTCACCTTGTACACAATCCGTCACTTCGTTTCTGACTATCCTCTTCGGGCCCACAAGGGAACAATAGTGGAAATATACGATGCGTCGATCAGTGCAGTTGACTGGATAAAAACATTAGATCTAGAGATATCAAATCGTACAATCATGTGATATGCACATTTTTCCTCACATTTGTCCTCAACATATTGTGTATCTTGTTAAATATCATACGATAGTTATATAATAAATATATTTTTATCCCGATACGTTACAGTTTCTCAATAATGAAGACTCCAAAACGTTGTAATTGGAAATTTTTAATGCAGAAACTACTGAATGGATGTCAACGAAACTTACGCCACCGTTTAGGATATAGGACTGATTTAACCTGATTAGATCATACTTCGTCGTGAAACAGATACCAAAACCATACATTTTCTTTTTTGTTTTGTATATCTTCACGCTTAGCGCGAAACCTTGTGAACAAATTTGAACGATATTAAGCACAGTGATAATCGACAGTTTCTACCAAGCATGATAGGTAAGCGATGAGCTCAAGACTCGTATTGTGGACGCCGCGGGTTCAAATTCCATCTAGCAAACCTGATTTCGGTATTCCATAGTTTCCCGAAAAAATCCAGGCGAATGCCGGGATGGTTCCTACAAGAAGACATGCCAGAATTCCTTCTCGTCCCCAATTATTACCCACCTCTAATAACCTCTATTTCGGCGAGGTGTAAAGTCACATGATAGAAACCTATTTCTTTTATTTACATCAAACTCGCAAAGAGTGTAATAGTACTCATGAACTAAGTAAAACTAAGTAGACTACTGTATTGAGAATTCCACCGTCTCTTGTTTACCCTATTATCCTGTATTATTTTTATCGTTTAGACCACTAAGGAGCGCATGGAACAATTAATTTTCAATGTCCTTCTTATTGTTCTTGCTGTTCTTTTTATCTTCCCAAACCTCCTTATCCATTCACTGTGGGCTTGACGTCTCTCTTGTGTACATGCATTTCTGAGTTTCAGATTTTTTGCTGTTGGGATCTTAGGGTTAAAATTATGTCCAGTGATTAATTGTCTAATTGTCTATATATACTGCATGTAGATGTCGGTGGGTCTAGGCCGACTTCTGAGAAGTCCTTCTGAGTTTATACAAATCAGCGTTCTTTGGTTTGTCGAGGACCGTTGACGATGTGGTAAATTTTCTTGGTCAGTCGTGAGTCATCCATTCGTGCTATTTGTCCGTAGTATTTCATGCGTCTTTTCCGTGCGAGTGACGTGAATCGTCCGGTCAGTGAATACAGTTCTTCTGAGCTTTTGAATATCCAGATGCGCTCTTGGATCTAGGGGCCGAATATTTTTTTCTATATCTGTTTTTCTATTTTTTCGATCCCTTTGACATTTACCGTTAATGATGATGTCTCCGTCGCGTACAGTGCTCCTGGAAGAACGACGGTGTGGTATTGATGGACTTTGGCTTTGATGTAAAGTGATTTCTTAATTGTACGTATTCCAAGTAAATACATATGCTTTTCACAGTTTTTCAGCGCGGGTTGTGTGGGCTGCTTTCTCACTCCAATATTCCAAATAATTTCAGCAAATCGTAGCATACTGATTTTTTCTCCCTGAACACTTATGCCACATGGAAATTTTTCTTTTACTTTCTTTATTGCTTCTTCTACATATAAGTTGAATATTAACGGGGATAGACTACAAACTTGTCTCACACCCTTTTTAACTGATGCATGTCCCTCGTGATTCTCTACTTTTATTATAGTCACTTGATTCTTATATAGTTTATAGAGTATTCTGCTGTCTCGATACTATAGACCTGACTTCTTTAAAATTTTGAACATCTTGTCCCACCTAACATTATCAAAAGCTTTTTCTAAATCAACAAATGCCATAAAAGTATCTTTGTTTTTCTTGATCTGCCCTTCAAGTATTAATCTTAAAGACAGAATTGCTACCCTTGAACCACTATTTTTCCTAAACCCAAACTGATCTTCACCTAATATCTCTTCTACTACCCATTCCATCCATCTGTATATTATTCTTGTCAGTAATTTTGAAGCATGTGATGTTAGACTAATGGTGCGTTAATTCTCACATTTGTTGGCTTGTGCTTTCTTCGGAAGTGTGAAAATGATATTTTTATGAAAATCAGTTGAAATTTCTCCTGTTTCATAACTTTTTGATATCAGCATGAATAATCTTTCGATTCTTTCTTCTCCTAGGGATTTAAGAAGTTCTGTAGGCATCTCATCAATTCAACTGCCTTATTTGCCTTCAAGTCATCCAGAGCTTTATTAAATTCTGTCCTCAAAACACGATCTCCCAAGTCATCAATGTCGATATCACCTTCCTTTTCCATTAGACTATTGTTCAAGTCGACCCATCATACAGTTTCTCAATGTATTCCTTCCATCGGTTAGCTCTTTCGTATGAGCTTAAAAGAGGTTTCCCATCGGCAGCTTTAATGATCGCACCTCTTTTCTTCATTTCCCATCGGCAGCTTTAATGATCACACCTCTTTTCTTCATTTCTCCAAAATTCTGTTTTACCTTTCTATATGCAACATCTACTTTACCTACGACCACATCCTTTTCTACTTCTTCACACGTTTCTTCTAGCCATTTTTCTTTTGCTTTTCTACATTTCCTATTTATTTGATTTCTAAATTGCCTGTATTGCTCTCTTTCTGCTTCATCATGAGCATTTTTGTACCTTCACCTCTGATCCATGAGCTTCAAAATTTCTTCTGTGATCCAAGGTTTTCGGGCAGCTTGTTCCCTAAAGTCAAATGTTTCTTTACCAGCTTTCATTATTTCGGTCCTTAATGCATTCCATTCGTACTCGGTTGAGCTCCTTTCAGAGTTACTTCTTAGACCTAACTCTACCATTTCAGCAAATTTTTCTCTCTGCTAGATTGTTTTAGTTTATTCACTTCCAGGCTGTTCTGTTTATACAGCTTCCTTATTCGCTTGAATTTCAGCCTGCACTTCATCACTATCAAATTATGGTCAGAGTCTATGTCTGCTCCTGGGTACGCTTTACAGTCTAGAACTTGATTCCTGAATCTCTGTTTGATCATGATATAATCTAGCTGATATCTGCCTGTACCCCAAGACGTTTCCAGGTATATATCCTTCTTGCATGGTTCTTAAACAGTGTGATTGTCACAACTATCTTATATACTTCACAAAATTCTAACAACCTGCTTCCTCGCTCATTTATTTCTCCTAGACCAAAACTTCCTACAGTATTACCCTCTTTTCCTTCTCCAACTATCGCATTACAATAGCCCATTAATATTAGATTTTTCTCCCCCTTCACATATTGGATTCATTCTTCAATTTCAGCGTATAGTTTCTCTATTTCTTTATCATCTTCCTGTGACGTCGGCATATAGACTTGTACTAATGTGGTTGGGACGGGCTTAGTTTCTAACCTCATTAAAATAATCCTGTCACTAAACTGTTCATAATAACTATTCCGCTTCCCTACTTTCTTATTCATTACAAATCCTACACGAGTGACTCCATTGACAGCATATGTGCTAATTGTCCTGTGTTCCCCAGACCAGAAATCCTGTGCATTCTTCCATTTAATCTCACTAATCACAACAACATCCAACGTAAGTTGTTCCATCTCCGTTTTAAGTTTTCTAACCTACCTGCCCTATTCAGACTTCTAACATTCCACGCTCCGACTCGTAGAATGTTTCTATCCATTCTGATGACTCCTCCCTGAGCAGTCCCCACCCGGAGATCCGATTGGGGGACTATTTTACCTCCGGAATATTTTACCCAGGAAGAAGCCATCAGGATATATGTAATTTTAGAGGATTACATGTCCTCGGGATACCCTTTGGGTTTTTAATGCAGTGGTTTCCCGTTGCCATCTGCATCCCAATGCAGTTGATCATTTCCGATTCATCGGCATTTAGGGGCCGTTTCCAACCCCAAGGGCAAGAGCGTGTCCTGAACCACTCCCCGCTCTTCCGCCCTCCTTTCGGAGGCCGTTGGCAAGCAGTGGGTGACTCCTTATACCGGGAATCTTTCAGTCGCCAGAGCCTCTTCCGTGCAAACAGGGTGCACTATGTGAAGGAGAGGTTGACATTTGGTTGGAAAATGCTAGTATAGTCTCTCCCAAACCCTTATTCCCATATATATTCCAGATATTTATTTTTCCATATGCCAATGATCTTGTCAATTACCAGGTTGAACAAAGGTGGTGATAACCCAGCCCCTTGTCTTACACCAGTTTTAATTTCAAATGATTCAGAGATTTCGTCCATAAATTTCACTTTTGAAGTTGTATTTGACAATGTTTGTTGTATTAAAATAGTGGTTTAATTATCTACTCCGTATTCACGTAGTAACTGAACAGCGTACAGCGGTCAATCGAATCATATGATTTCTACAAAAGTTACATCTGTGCGGTTTGACCGACGATGTTGGAGTATCATCTTTAGGTTCCAGATCCGTTCTGTTCATGATCGGTGTGGTTGGAATCCTGCTTGAGTTCTGTCTGCTTCTCCAACCTTGACCGGAGGGCACAAGAAAGTACTTTGTAGGCGATTGGCAGAAGTGAAATCCATCGTAAATTGTTTGGATCTGTTTTGTTTCCTTTTTTACGAAGCGGATGAATTAATTTAATTTTCAAATCTGAAGGTATGATTTCGATCTCCCATATAATTGAAATAATAGCGTGCGCCGGTCAGTCAGTAGTTCGCCCCTGATCTTGGGCATCTCACCTATTACTCTGTCTTCCCGTCGTGGTTTGTTGTTTTTCAACTGAAGTATGATGTTTTGGAATTCACCCAGTGTTGGTGGAGCTTACTCGTGGTTTTTGAGGGTATCTGGAAGTGTAGTTTCTCTGTAGGTGTATGACAGTTGCACAGCATCTCCAAGTTTTTCTTCAGAATGTCACAATTGGCCTTTATGTTGGTTTCAATCATACCACCGGGTCGATGGAAGAAAAAACTATGAGCCTTAAAGGTACACAATTTTACCGGAAAGTTTAAAAAAAAATTCTGGTGTTGTTTCTTTTGAAGTCGTTGTCCATTCCCTCTAATATTTTGATGCGGTACATACGTTTGACTCGAAGGGTTATTTTGGAAGTTCTTTTCCGTATTTCTAAAAAAAATCTGCCAAATAACTGGTGTTCGGTGGCTATGCCAATTCTTCCAAGCTTTGATGCGTGAATCCAGGGCTTTATCGTACTCGAATGTTCACCATCTATGTTTCCGTCTCCGTGGAGGCTGGCCAAGTTTCCTTGCTGATACTTGAATGGTATCAAGAAGTTCGTCCCATGTCTGTGTGTTTGTCTGTAACGATTGTGTGAGCTCCCGTCCATGTTCTTATAAATATTTTGGATCATGGCGTGGTTTTTTGGGCTTTTGATATAGTTTTAGATTTGGTCTGAAACAAACTTTGATTTGTGAAAGGTAATGGTCGGACTCCACACATTCATAATTTCTGGAGACACGTTTTTGGTAATCGCCACATGATCGATCTGGTTTTCACCTATGTGGTTGATTGGTGATTTCCAAGTGGTCATCTTCCGAGGGGGCTTCATAAAGCGTGTGGACATTAACTGGAGATTGGCCAGTTCACAGGCGTTTTTAGGCGACGTCCGTTGGCATTTGTCTTTCTGTGCGCTGAAAAATTCCCGATTATGCGTCTGTATTCCCTTTCTCTGCCAATTTGTGCGTTAAAGTCTCCGAGGAAGATCTTGACACTGTTTTGAGGGATTTTGGCAATTACTCTTTCTATTTCTGACCAGAACTTTTCGATTTTTTTTTTCGTGTTCTTTGTTGACTGGACCATGTGCAATCACCAATGGGTAGGCCTTTTTTGGACGTTTTAACTGTGAGCAGAGAGATACGTTCCGAGGGTGATGAGAAATCTGCAACCGAGTTATGGATACTCTTATGTACTAGGAAAGCAATTCCAAATAATTGTAAGTTACTATTAGGTAACTTAGTCGCCGGCTTTTCCCCTGTAGATGCCATATCTAACTGATTCAATATTACTGTAATAAACTGAAAATACTTTAAAAGAATTCAATTAAAAACATACCAGAACGAGCATTAATTATATTTCTATCCTTTTAAAACTTAGCTGCGGGAATTCTTCTCATTCGCAACAACAGATGCACCTCTGAGAGTCTTCTGTCTGATGAATCTAATTTTTCTTGTGGAAGTACGCGCATTAAACTGTAATCACCACTGTTTACCCTACAACATACAAATTATGCAGAGGTTGCGTTCCCATTCTTTGCGTGTTATTTTCCTGTTTGCAAACTCTGTTGCGCATTAGACGATAAGCGCCCGAAAAACGGCCATCCGCCAGTCACCCCAAGAGGCTGCTGCAACGAGAAATATTTTGTAAAGGCTCCCTTGCGATGCGGACCGCCTGATTACGGAGAGGGACGTGATCCGCGTTTCGGAATGAGTTACGGGCTGATATCCGACGAGAAAAAGAGCATTTGTCTCGGCTGTGAAAACTCATTACGCTATCTGCTGCGAGCGACGACCGCGCAGCCTGAATAACTGAGGGCCCGCGCGGTAGCTAACTAGGCTAGCGTGCCGGGGCCCGCGGACCGTAACGCTAAATAAAGGGAGGGCTGGGCTGGCTACCTGACTGCTCCTAAAACTGCCACCGCGCTGCTCGTAACGCGGGCAGCCGCTCTCCGCAGGCGACGTTTACGGGGCAGCTGCACGCACGCATGGCAAACAAACAAACACATCCCAGACGGCCACGCACTGTGCTGATCCGGAAACGGCCTCACGCTGAATGAATACCGACGTTGATACCACATTGCTAAATTAATTATTATTCTACAGTCACAAACATCATATACACACTTAAAGATTGCACAAATTCACCACTTTAAACATAAATGAATGAAACGTTTTGCCGGCGTTTAAATGTTTATTGGGAAACCAACCGACTAATATGACATATACTTCTACATCTATACTCTGCAATTCACAAATATTATTGGTGGAAGAGGGTACTAAGCACCAATCCTAATTCTGTGCATTCCAATCCCGAACAGAACGAGGAAAGGAAGAATAAATAACAGCTTCAGTACGGCATTTTATTTCTCTAATTTTATCCCTCCTGTCGTTGCGACCTAAATAGGCTGGCGGAAGAAGTATTTCATTTCACTCGTAAATTAAAGAATTTCGCATATTCTCCAAAAAATTCAAACGAAAACGACGTCGTCTGTCCGCCAAACAATCCCAGCCAAATGTATGTATCAATTCTGAGACATTTTCATATATCTGTAACTAGCAGTCACGAATCGAGCGGATCTCCTCCGTATTTTCTCTAACGTGTCAATCATACCCTTGCGATACGGATCCAAATGCAATCCAAATGCGGACGCACTAGTGTTTTGTACGCTATTCCTTTCTCAAAATACGAGCTGTAAGTCATAATCTAGAATCAGCTTTGCCTACCACCGAAGTTTCATGTTGTTATGTACTATTACGCCCAGATACGTAAGATTCTATTACTTATACATAATATTTCGGTGACATAAAACTCCGTCGCCAACTTCGGGTGTAGTCAGTCGTAAGACTTGAAGTTGGCTAAGAGCGCGTTGTTTATAAACTGTCATGGCAACGACAGACGTTGTTACGTTGCCTAGCAGCATTTCAGACTTGAGTAGGCGCCCGCGGAGCACAAAACACACAGCGTTGCTGACGAGCAGCCTCAGTAACAGGTATCCACGCATCCCTTAGCTGGAAACCACAATCCCGGTTAACCAGATCAGACGCGAGGCGAATGACAAACGCTTCTGTAATGACGCCATCTCTCTCGCATCACAGCACCTTAGTTGCTTCGAAATCGAATCCACGTCCCTGTTCCAAACTATGTTCCGAAGGTTGACCTTGCCGTTCGTACACCGAGAGTTTATAGCATTTCGCATGAATGCGGAAAAAATTACATTGAACAGACAATACGATGTATTAAACAACTTTGTTTGCAACATGCCTGACATGTTCGCCTGGGTCAAAAGGACAAATCCGCGTTGGTGGCTACACCTGACATGGCGACGGAGTTTTATGTCACCGAAATATTGTGTATAAATAATAGTATTACTCTGTTGGTTTTGCGAGAAACATTCATAAACACTTTAAACATATTTTTCCTAGTAGTTCGTAATCTCAACTGCATTCGGTGTTGCTCCAAACAGATCATCCAGATCGTCTTCCTTTCAATATGATGGGCACATAGGGCACTCGAGCATACGGTTCATGATTTGGTCCTCACCACATTCGCAATTAATGTTGGTAGCATCCATATAACGCCATTTCTCTAGGTTATCCTTGGGCCTGCCGACTACTGCCCGAAATAGGTTGAAGCATCTCCAGACGTTGCAATCCTATGAGTGACCAGGTGGCAAGCCCTCTGCAAATGTCAGTAATACTGAGAAGTTGAGGACCTTGGTTTCCTACAACAGCAATTTTTTCTGTTCAGGTGACCAAATTAGTTCCTGCGATGTTCTCAGGAAACTCTTTCTGGACTCGAGTCTGAGTGAAGCATGGTGATGCAGTGGATAAGCGCTTTTCCGTTCTGCTTTTATCCTCTCCCTGTTGGCAGCTACTTCTCTTCGGATACTGTCGGTGGTATCCCTGAAAGCTGGGGTAGGTTTTAGGCAGCCTGTCACCAGTCTATTATTGAGTGCCACATCCACCTGTTTGGTGTGAGATAATGGGTACCAAACTGGTCATCCATATTCTGCAACAGCGTAAGAATCGACCATTGCTGATATACGAATAGTTTGTGGTCGACCGCCCCACTCCCTCCAGCCAGTGAACGCAGTTAGTTGTTTCTTGTGGAGATTTCATTTTGTAATGTTTCCACCTCATAGACTCATATTTTGAACTTTTACTGGGAACCTATTTAAAGACCAACCTCTAAGCCCTTTAAAAATGACGACTTGAAGAGAGTGTTCTGCCGAGTCATTTCTTCCCAGTTTATTTACTAAACAGAACTGTTATCGAATAACTCTCAATGAAATTCCTCATGTCTTACGCTGTAGAAAAAAAATGTATCAGCTATCGTTAGGGTGCAGGTTGTATTTCAACCTAAGTGCAGACTTGAATAATTACCTCAGTAACATGCAGTAAATGAAAGTGAAGGAAATTGAAAATAAATGTTAACCACGTTATGCCGCATAATATTAGTTTTAATCGTGGTGTAGGCCACATTGATCGCTCCCAGTGTAAGACTGCTTTCATTCAATAACAGGGTGGTAATATTAAAAATTGCATTAAAAAAAAAAAAAAAAAAAAAAAAAAAAAAAAAAAAAAAAAAAAACTTAAGTAATTCCTTCCTTCTGCTGTAATAACAATTATTAATATTCTGTTATAAATTGAAAGCTACTGTTGCACACTCATTAATATATTCACTCTGTCACGATAAAAACGTCATCACTTGTTCCTTAGCTTACTATGACAATGATAAGAGGATGCAACAATAACATTTACATTATAGGCATATGAATAGTTAAAAATAAAATAATAATTAGTATGTTGATTTAAACGAAACACTTATATTTTTCAGTGTTCTACCAATCATTTTTTCACAGTTTTTTAATCAAAACAAACTGTTATTAAATAACTTCTGTTATTACATATCTGTTACTATGGCAACGAAGGCCGGGCGCGTAAAATATGCGTTGCGAAAACGGTGACAAAGCTTAGACTTTTATCGCCGGTGGTAGAATGTGACGATAGAACTACAGAAACTCCACAAATTCCAGCTACCTTTTTTTTCTTCTTCTTCTTCATTTTTTTTTTTTTTTTTTTGCGCTTCGTCGACGACTAAGGTAATTAGAGACGGGATGGAACTGGGCACAAGGAACGGGAAGGAATTTGGCCATCTCCTTTTTGAAGATAGCATACCGGCATTCGCCTGGAGTGATTTGGGGAAACCATGGAAAACCCAAATCTTAAAGCCCGGGCGGGGATTCGAACCCATGTCCTCCCGAATGCGAGGCCAGAACGTTAACCGTTCACCCACCACGCTCGGTGTCTGGCAACTGTTGCAATGAAATTTATATCATAAACTATATGAGACAGAGATATGTGGTTTATTGAAACATGTTCTACATTTCTTAAAGTTTTCTTTATTTTCCTTCCACTTCCACAAATGCATCTCTAGTTGACCTCTGGATGTCAATATGATATTCGAGTATCTACCACACACGAAGTAGCGTAGTAACATCGTCCATTTGCACATCCTCACTTAATCGTCTACGAAGTGTAGCAAGATTTGCAACATGGTCTTCGTTATTGCGATCCTTGACATACCAAACAAAAAAATCCAGCGGGGTGATATCAGGGAAGCGCGGTACCCAGGAGATTCGTCAATCTCCGACAAAAACATCTATTTAATATGTCCATAACCTCACCAGAGCTATCAACAGGTGCGCCGTCATTTTGGAACATAATGGTTCTGTGCAGGTTCAATATGCCATTCGCATGTTTTGTGAAATATTTCGATTCAGAACATATCTAAAACAGCTGATACAGAAACAAGGAACTTGGTATACTTTACATATTTCTCTCCCTGCACACGGCATCTTCTTTTGTGGAAACTCCGGAGAAGACGCTACAGGTTACTTATGACACTTGAACGTTGGTTAAGAATTATTTATATTTTTCACCAAATTCGTTTTACTTCAATCTCAGAAGCATCTACAGCAGTTTCAGCTGTTGGGAGTGTACACATATAATTACTTTATTTTATTCCTACATTTTATACAACGAAATTATATATATATATATATATATATATATATATTTAATTACTTATTTTTGGATTTTTTCGGTACAGAATTCCGGTATCAACGGTTTTTATTTGCATTTTATCAGTACAGTTAACAGAAGATCAAACCCTGTAACGCAAATCTACAGAAAAAAATGACTTATGGACTTTAAAGACGATGACGACGAAATAGTGTATAGAAACAAACACATCTAAAACAATGTAAAATTTAAGTATGTTAATATTGAAACCACAAATTAGTTGTGTAAAATGAAACAAAAAATAATCAAATGTATACACACTTTACATATGAAATCACTGTAGGTGATTCTGACAGTGAATTTAAACGTGATTGGTTAAAAATAAGAGCTGTAGTCTGTACGTTGTCAGCCAGTGGGGTATACAACACAGTTTAAGTACCACGACCTCTGCTAACCGTCTGCTGATCGTAAAACAGTGTTGCAACAGCCGTCTGTGTTGATCTCGAGTGAGACAAAACATTTGTTTCGCTGACGCAGGAGCTAAAGTAGCACATGGCATCACAGTCCTACGCCGAATAATCATGGCACAGCTTTCCTAAATACCAGACTCAGTAACAATTCCTCCATCACAAAACAATATATTTCACTAATTTATATATTATTTATTTATCGTATGACTAAGCAACTACTGTAATACATACAAATATGTACAAGGTCAATAACGTTGGTAGCGTTCACAAATCGATGTTCAGTTGTAGCAGCCATTCTATGGAGGCAGTGGTGGCACTGAAATCGTCTTGAAATGGTCCATCGTACTTCCTTAGAGGGCATTCCTTGATGATGTGCTCCACACTCTGGGAAGGAGCTCCGCAGTCACCGACAGGAGAATCCTGAAGTCCCCACTCATACAGCATGGCGCTGTATTTGGCGTGGCCTGTTCTTAGGCGATACAGTTTATACCCCTGGTTTCTCTTCAGATGTAATCCCGGAAGTCCACTTGCAAGATTTTCAACATCTTGATGTTTCACAGATGCTGAAGTCCAGCTTTCACGCCATTTTTCCTTGACATTGAAGTCAGGCATGTCATGCCACACTGGTCACGATGATGTAACTGTATCCACTCACGTGCCGTTGCTTCTTGACGCCTTACATCTGGAGGTGGTATATCGCTGATGATATGTAACCAGCGGACTGGTGATTTTAGTGTGAGAGTTATTATTCTCATACACTCGTTCACATGGACGTCGATTTTTCTGGTATGGGCACTATGTTGTTCCACTGGGGCACAGCAGTGAGCTACAGGTTAAACCATGATTTTTTAAAAGTATCTATTATCTCCCAACAAATTTCGCTCTGAAAAAAAGATAAATTTTTATAGTTTTGAATACCGTTACATTTAATTTTTTTCCTTCCATCTTAACGACTCGTAGTCGTCGTGGTCATCCCAGTGGGAGGGGAATGCGGAGCAAGGGACGGGAAGGAATTCTGAAAAAATAATCTTGGCATTCGTCTGGAGTGTTTTCGGGAAATCATGGAGAACCGAAATCGGGTTGGGTGGAAGGAGATTTGAACCCGCGTCAAACCGAATGCCAGACACCAATGTTGCCGCTTACTCATTAGGTGCCGCACCACCGCTCTAAGTATATGGACGTGATTACAGTCATGGTACATGAGACATGTTGTATTTACTTGTCAGTTTTCTTTCTTTCCCTTAAAACTGATATTTTAATACGTTTCTGTTATTAATGAAGATAGATTCTACGGGTTTTTAGGGACAGAGTATACTTACGATGAGAGATTTCACAGTTATCTGACAGTGCTGAATTAGAAATGTATTTTTTGTAATTATAATTTACCCTTTATTCCATAGCCTGCGACAACATACAGAAACACACGAAATTCTGCTAAAACCTCGAAACTCTCCGACTAACTTATTCGTAAAAAATTATGAAATGTATTTCTGTTCAACGCAGCTGTTGGTATTTGCAGTCATTTGGAGTGATGGTGACTTGTTTGAAATTAGACTTAGTGATCACCCCGTTGTCTCACTTGGTTGCGGCACCGTGATGGTGTCCGATGCTGATACAGGGTTAGCTGCTTAGCGTCCTGGTGGCGGAAGGAATGGTCACTATCAGGACTTGGCCGGAACAGTGGGAGTGGTGGTGGTGCACAATTTATAATCACCAGCTTTTGCACTAAAGTCCTGGGTTAAGTCCCAAACCTCCCCGCACAGCGTATGGAGGAAGGCCATTCGGCACTACTGATGGGATTCATCCGACGGATGGGGACGTTAAGCCTGGCGGCCCCTTAGTGTCATTCAGAAGAGTAGGCTTGAATGGGCCGGAATGAGCTTTCACCCTAACCCTTAATACAACACTTTTGAACACATACAATATCACAGCCATCCACACCTACAATAATACATACAAACACAGTTTAGAAAGACAACAGAAATTTAGCCCAGTTAATCTTCCCAAAGGAGTTCCCATGTAACTCGTTCATTTTCCATGATAACCGCCTACTTTTATCATCATAAGAAGAAGAAAAGGCGGAATGTTTAAAAGTAGTTTCATTATTTTTATTCTAATTTAATTAATAGTTTTAAATTTCTTGTTAAAAGACACTGTCTGAAAAGATGGCCAAGACTGACAGTTTACCGTATCTGGCGGAAATTATGAAAAGGAAACCTTATTTTTGAAGGCAACCCAATTTAGTCAGTACAAGGCTTATGTACTATGAACATAGGTAGATTCCTCCCTGTATGTAAAATAATATATAAGAATATGTTTTTGCTTACATGTTTGAATGATCCAATCCAGAATGAACAGGAAACCTTATTTTTGAAGGCAACCCAATTCAGTCAGTACATGGCTTATGTACTATGAACATAGGTAGATTCCTCCCTGTATGTAAAATACTATACAAGAATATGTTTTTGCTTACGTACTTGAATGATCCAGATTAGGCAGTCTTGCGTTAAACGTTTTTGAACACTGAGAAAGTAGTTTCATATGGCGACCGTAACCAGGACAATGTTTGAATGGAAACGCTAAAACTGATATCATTGAAATTTTGATTACTGTCAGCGTTATAGAAATTTTTGGCTACTGACAGGTATGCGCGTGAGGCAGTACGCCACCAGCGCTAAACAAGACGTCTACAGCGCGAGCGAGCGAGTGAGTCAACCCGGCGGGTCCCCAGGACGCAGTTAGTGGAGACTTATCGCCGACGAGAGTGCGAAATGAGAGAGACAGAGTGCGTTATTAACGGCTCGTGAAGGATGGCGTGGAAACAGAGAGGAAATAGTAAAAATGGCGAGCCGTTAAGACGCCTTATCAAGATGGTAGGCTGCTACATTATGCATCACGCCGTCTCTTAAATCCCGGTACCATTCCGAATGTTAAGGGCCGTTGAACATCTCTCAGCTCCTTCTCGCGCCACGTGCCTGATTTATTTTGAATTATTTACAAGAAAAATGGGCCGGCTCTACAACTTCCATCTCGATGGCTTTGCCCCCTGTAGCAAAAACGAACTGTTTCTAACACTTCGATAACGTTGTTTCATAGTCGCGGTAAACTTTTTTCCCAGCTCTGATCTCAGTTGAAACTTGTCGGGAGATAGATGAGAACCATCATAATTAATTTTTAAAATATCAAGTATTAGCGACGATTTTTCAGAATGAAGTTGACAATAATAATGTCTCTGTTTGAGTCGAAGTAGCAACAAAGAGGATCTCTGGCGGAGAATAGTATCTTAGGCGACAGAGATTGTTGCAAGAGCTCGACATATTCGGACGGAAAGATAACACATAACAACAAGCTGTAGATATCTGACATCATTTTTACATTTTATAATGAAGTTTTACGTGCTGATTTCAAATCTGAAAACCGTTCTGCTGTATCACGTCTGGTTTCGAAGATATATAATATATACATTTTTATATGGAACATCTTTCTTCGAATATGATTTCGTCGGTTTTCGTTATTTGTAATGCAACTCAATTTGTGTTTTCGTCTATTTTGAATACAGTTACACCTAACATAATACACTGAAATATTTTTGACACCGCAGGACTGTTATTTCATTTGCTTATTTTTTATTTTATGGGAAAAAGATGGTGTCTAGAGGTTTCATGAATTCACCAGATTTGTTTTGCTATGTGTGCAGCTATCTTACAGATAAATCCCATCGAAAGACTTTTACACCGTTTCTGAAGAGAGCATATGAACCATACTTTGATTCGAAGGTTGATAGTTGTAAGTCGTGAGCACCACAATACATCTGTTTGAGATGTGGGTGCAACTTACGCGGTTGAGCGTGACAAAGTTATCATGTCTCCACTTCATATAAAGCTGGGGCTCATGAAGAAATGGATGTTTATTTTATATGTATGTTTTTTTTATATATGTATTATACCTTCAACTTGTTTGACCTATATAGTATGTGTTCCTTAGTACTACATGAAGTAATAAGTGATCTTCTGAAACTGTCTGTGAGTTGTTTACCGTGATACTATGTTAAACATCTGTACTTGGTTAATGTCTTATATCTAAAGAACGGTGGGTGATAGAGACAAACGGCTTGCATATTCTGAATCAGCATGTCTCAATTGTCGTAGAACGCACGTTGGATACCCAGATATCCACCGAAAGTTTTTTTTTTTGTTTATCAGTGTAATTTTAGGAAGAATCATGGTAGTATTAATTGAGTAAATAATAATTAATGGTGATTTTAAATGTTTTAGTGTTATAAAGGAGTAAATTTGAATTAGGAAATCACCTTCAAAAAGAAATATAATAATGCGCAAATATGAAAACTGTTATTATATATGTAATTAAGAAACGGGATTATGGTTACTTATAACGTGGATAAAAAGGGCCAAGTAGCGTTAGCTAAAACTGTAGTAATTAGAAACATACGATATAAAATAATATTTTGCTTATAATTGTTTAGGCTAATTGCACATAAAATAAAGACGGAAAGTAATCATAAGTAAAGTATAAGAACGTAGAAGTAACGTAAGTATAGATAGAGCTGAAGGATAATATTAAAGTAAATAAATCAAGGTTAATAATAGTAAGTATGGAAGAAAAATAAAGGATCTTAAAAAAAAAAAAAAATGCTGTACAACAATTAAAGACACTAGCTTCATAGAGTACGTCTTTCTAATAATGCTTCACAGGTGTTGTGGGTAATACCAGGTTTTTATTTCGTTAACTGTGCATTCGGTGGTCACTATGCAGCCTTCATCAGAGACGCTTCGTTTTGTTTACATCTTTCAACAAAGAGCGCTAAGCGTCATGTAGGACTAGCCCGCTGTCTACGGTCAAATTGTTGCGTAAGTTTCGAGCGACGGTGCGATACCCCTGACATGATCACTTCCGTATTCAATACAATCCTCAACAAAAACGACAATAATGTATCAGAAAAGTATATTTGTTTGTGTTTTAAGCTCACAACACTGTAATTGTTATTAATGGCAGCTAAATTAGTCATTAGCCTGGCACGTCATCGACTGTTTCAACGAATGAGTTACAGAAACCTCTATAAGGAAAAACATTCGCGCTACCATAAAGGTCCTTCACTTAGATAGACATCATATAGCATAGGCATTACTTCCATGTAGCTGTTTGGGACTCCCTCCTTGTGTTGTGTAATTGCTTAGTTCAGAACTCAACTCGATCCTCACGCTATTGTTTCACTATGCATTGAATCTAGTGTATTGTTTGAAGCAAAGCAAATGTCGTAAGCTCGAGTGGATGAATCGATGTTTTTTGAAAGGGCGTAATCGACATTATTTCACAATTTGTTTTTTGTGGCTTTGAAAAAGAGGCCGAAGATAAAGAATAATATAAATACTTCGTATGAATATAAAGTTAGCCTAATATAGAAAATGTAAGTATTATATGTTCACTCTTAAATTAACTGCTATTAATTTAATGTGTACTTTGAGAGATTTCTAACAAATAAATGCAGAATTATACTTCCATAAGATTATTTTGTCTCACTTAAAATTGATTTATTTTTTTATTGAAAGGGCGTACTTTTCAAATTTTCAAACTGCCATCATTGAGAGGATACATTTTAAAATTGTTTTTCCAATAGTGGGATATGTAAAGGTAACAATATTTTAAATGAGAATACAATGAAACGCTAAAAAAAATCTACTAAGTCTTCTGGATTTTTTTTTTTTTTTAATTTTCCGAAGATTTACTTTTGGTCTCGGACGCCCATTCAAAAATTACCGATTCAATTACAATGAGGTATTTTAGTGCCATGTGCAAGGATGCCAAATTTGAGATAATTATCCTAACAGATTTTAATTGCTCATTAAGTTCTTGATCAGTCCAGGGTGTCTTTAAAAAAACCTCTACCAATGTTAACGGTGTAGAAATTTCCTCTACTCAAAAAAACTAAATATCTCTCTTCTCTTTATTTATACCAAATAATACACATTCTTAACAAATCGAAAGGCCTGCGCTATACGCTGTACATCATACCACTAAAGTCACTATCACCAGAATAAATACCTATTCCCCTCTGGTCTTTATTATAAGTTAATGATTCTGAATGTTTTACTGCCCCCAGTTCCTTCAGAGCAAATGACGCAAATTATACATCTCTAGGTTCTCAGTAAAAGCAGAACATACCAAGACACACAAAAGTGGGCACCACACTTTCTCGCTAATGGACTTTATGTGTTCGTTACTATTACTGTCAGACAGAACAAAGATATTATAACCAAAATCTCTTGCTGCAGACTTGCCAACTTGTGAGCACCGCAATAAAATGTGACAGCAGGCAATACTTGTCCGAATCACCTTTATACAGAAGCAGCAGTAAGAAATATAAACTACATCACTTTCCAGCAGGGTGCAAATAATGGCTAGGGAGAGCTTTGTGAAGTAGTAACTCAAACGATAGTTAATATTCTGGGAGTAGTGCAGACGAATTGGTCGGTGTTGGAAAGGAAAGTCGTGAGGAGGGAGGTGGAGTGATATGACCGACCATTATGAAGCAGTCGGAATGCAATACGAGCGAGGCGTGCCCGGCATGCGGCGGGCCCCTGCTACGCACACGTAATCGACTTTTATCTCGACCTCTCCAAGGCTAGCTAAATCGATATACAACCCTAATCTCTAATATTATGTCTATTCTCACTTTAACTGTAATTTAGTTTGATATGTTGTTATAGTTATATTTTAATTTCCGCCTTTAACTTAATTTCGAAACACCTCAGCACAAATATTCATTACAGGCTGCGATTTATTATTATTGTTTGTGAATGGACCACTTCAGATCATGCTACAATTCGTATTTTCTTCTTGTCCCGAAGTGTCCTTTTCCTCCAGTAATCCTTCAGATGCGCAATGTGATGCTGCCTCTGTTCTTTCACGCTTTGCTGTTCTTTCGATCTGAAACCTTTAAAAATTACTGATCACTAGGGTATCGATCTTTCTGTCAAAAAAAAGAAAAAAAAGAAAAAAAAAAAAAAGAAATCTACCTGCAAATATGACCTTAGGAACGGGTAAATATGACAAAACATTTAAATTCACTATACATCAAAACATGCTCAATTATACATCATTTGTTTTAATCTAGTATTGTCGCTTTCATGTGGAAAGCATAATTTTTTCCGTGCACTCCCTGCACAATTTAGTAATTAAATTTTAAATCGTTTTGTTGAAGTCACTTCACATAATTTACAAAAAAGAACTCTTTCGGCTGTACTAAAATACTACTCTCCAAATTACGTAACTCTATTATTTCCCACTTTCAGTAAATTTTGTTTTCGGCATAGCGATACTCAATGCAGATTTAACACTGATTGTGAATTATTTTCAAAAGTATTGGCGACGGTTAGGCGTTGATTGACGCGGCTCAACACAGGCATGCTGCTGCTGCATTGTCGAGATTAAAAGGCGGGCAGAACATTTAATTCTTGACTAGTAAATTCTGACCAATTCAGTTAAAATATTTTTATTTTTACCTCCAACGTGTAATGGAAGTACAGTTCTGTGAATAATTATCTTAAATTCTTCTCATCTCTTAGTAAATTCCAGGTATTATAAAAAATTACCAACTTTTTCCAAAACGTGACGATATTATGAAGATAAATATTATCATCATATGACCAAAACCTATGAAAATTGCCTAGTATGAATTTATCTTTAAATCGAAAACCGTGTACATTTGTTCCAGAAAAACTAAAAAACTACCTCGCATTTTTCGGTGGGGATTTCACCGTTTTGAAGATTACAATATGTGTTGAATCGTTTGGTATGTCTTATGCTTCAACAAAGCGCCGGAATCTGAACGTATAGCATGAAACATCAAAGACGAAATGCCAGCTGGGTCCATAGGTTATACTTCGTGAAAAATAATAGCCACATTATCGCATGTAACGATACCTTTCTTAAATTTTGGTTTTTATTCTTTAAAGCCCATAGATGGTCGTACTGAATATGAAAATGAAACTAAGTAATGAGAAAAATATGTAAATTAATTTCAACAGTATAAAAAAACCTCCCGAGAGTTTCTTTGCTTCTTGAACCTACGATCTCAGGTTGCACAACTACAATATCTCATGTTTGGAAGAGAAATTATATTGGCTGTTAACAGTAAGTTATTCGTATTTGATGGGTTTGAACGTGAAAGTGAACTGTTTCAAATCTTTAGTGAAGAAACATTCCAAAGGCTGTTTCCTTCTGGAAACTACGATCTTGGACCACACGGCTACAATCCCTGATGAAGTGAGATTATATTCGCTATTAATAATAATTAATGAATATCTGATTGGTTTGAACATGGAAGAAAACTGTTTAACAGCTATAGTGTTCGCATATCCTGTATTTTTATAGTTTTGTTGAACGAGTCTGTATTTTCTACAGTTCCTGAAAAAAAGTATTGTTTCTATTGACGTTTATTTTGATGAAACTTGGTACTCATGTTCCTGATAAGGCGGCTAAACATACTGCATGAATAAATAAACTCCTTCTCCTTTCTGCTACACCGAAGGTTAGTCGTTCAAATACGTTTAGAAAATAGAATGATTTATATGAAATTTGATTGACAAGTGCATAAAACTGACCTCTGTTATGAACTTGAATATTTTTTTGTGTGGGAAAATCAACATAGATCATACCGGGCCACGCCAGGAACTCTGCTAGTATGTTATATAAAATACATGCTCAAAAAGAAGGCAAGAAAAAAATATAATCACATTTTAAAACTTTTTTTTTTCTTACAAACATAATTGACATTTCTTCAGAATGTTTCGTTACAATACGAAATTTCGCTGACGTAATGCAAGCTATACCGAAGTTAATAGCTTCGTGATGGCTCCTCTTTCTCCTGCTTGTAGAGCATTTATATATTGAAAATATTGGAAATTCAACAATAAGTCTCCAAAGTGTCTATGTGGTGAAAGTATTTTTGTTATATTTTATGACATTCGAATTTCGCTAATTTTTACCAGCTATTAAAATAGCATTACTTTTTATAAAACAAATTACAACATTCAAAATGTGATGTATATTTCTTGTCTTAAATTCACTGCATTTTTCCTATTAAGGTTATAGCTATTAACTTCAAATTTAACAAGATTTGGTTACCTTTGACTTTCGATTATCACTTTGTTGATAAATATATTATACAGAATCCCTGAATTCAAGGTGAACTTCGCCAAGAACCAAGAAATCTCAGCTTTACCTATAAATCACAATCCACAATTATAGCGGAACGTTTATATCTGACTCACCAGAAATGTTTTACGGAGAATATGAAAAATATTCAGAGCATCTCGGAGATGATGCAATATATTCCTCATAATATATATATATGCTGTCATCAGTCTCTTGACCCGTTTGATGCAATCCTTCATCGCTTCAGTAGTGGGGTAAGGGGCGAGTGAGCCAGAACCCCGGACCAAAACACCCCCGTGGTTAATTGATTTTAATTGATTTTAATTGATTTTAATTGAGTCTAATTGATTTTAATTAATTTTAATTGAATTGCGGGGAGCCTTAATTGATTTTAATTAATGCTAATTGAATTGCGGGGAGGGGGTCTCACATCTGTAACCTCAGATTGACCTTATTATTTCCTTATGGACCTGTGTGTGAGCCCACTTTTTCCCCCCATGGCGGGGAGCCTTAATTGATTTTAATTGAATTGCGGGGAGGGGGTCTCACATCTGTAACCTCAGATTGATCTTATTATTTCCTTATGTACAGCGGTCAGCGGACAGTTTTTTCCCCATGTATTCTTATGGAGGATGGAGTGAGCCCACTTTTTCCCCCATGGCGGGGAGCCTTAATTGATTTTAATTGAATTGCGGGGAGGGGGTCTCACATCTGTAATCTCAGATTGATCTTATTATTTCCTTATGTACAGCGGTCAGCGGACAGTTTTTTCCCCATGTATTCTTATGGAGGATGGAGTGAGCCCACTTTTTCCCCCATGGCGGGGAGCCTTAATTGATTTTAATTAATGCTAATTGAATTGCGGGGAGGGGGTCTCACATCTGTAACCTCAGATTGATCTTATTATTTCCTTATGTACAGCGGTCAGCGGACAGTTTTTTCCCCATGTATTCTTATGGACCTGTCTTTGCAGACAGTTTGGAGCGGAGGGGAGCCGAGGAACTAGGGGAGTTTAATTGAATGCGGGTTCGTAATTGAATGTGCACAGCTGCGCCACACCCGGAAGCCATCAATTATCGCTCCCCACGCAGCTGCAGAATGCGGGTCCGTAATTGAATGCGCCACACCCGGAAGCCATCAATTATCGCTCCCCCCGCCGCGCACGTGCCGGTAACTAATTGAATGCGGGTTCGTAATTAAATGAGCACAGCTGCGCCACACCCCGGAAGCCATCAATTATCGCTCCCCCGCCGCGCACGTGCCGGTAACTAATTGAATGCGGGTTCGTAATTGAATGAGCACAGCTGCGCCACACCCTAATTATCGCTCCCCACGCAGCTGCAGGATGCGGGTTCGTAATTGAATGAGCACAGCCGGAAGCCATTAATTATCGCTCCCTTCGCAGCTGCAGCCCCACCCGGCGTCAGTTTGCAGCCATGTCCCGTCTAGTGATGTTGTTCTCTTCTGTCTACCAACTCAACGCTGGTGATACGAAACGTTTGACGATAGGGTTATCGTCCAAACACGAGTTTGAACCTGTTGTTGTTCTGGAAAAAGTGGGACACAATAAAATTGTTTTAACATACGACGAATGGAACGTCCTGATCCAGGTATTGGCGTAGTGTCCGAGTTATTCAACGCCGGCACCGACAGCATCTCGCTTGGTGAGCACACCGTCTCCTGCCGAACGATTGCCGGGGTGAAGACTGTTTGTTTCCACCTCAATGACGATCCTGCCAAA